>CM060394.1:156139598-157339598 GCA_030545235.1 Helianthus tuberosus
AGACACACCACATTATTCCTTTTGTGCACTGACGGGTGTACGCCTACACCCCGCGCTTAAGTCGTGGCCATTTCGTAAAATGATGCCAGGGATATCCGGGACATGGTCATTAACCCCCCAAAGGCTTTAAGTAACAAGACTGTTTAAACGAGCCGATCAAATTATTCAATTAACCACCCAACGATGGAAGATTTGATGCCCGATCAAGCGGTATTCTATATGCCGTAACCCAAGCCCGTATAGGGAAAATAAGTTAAAAGTATTTACCTGAGCAATGTATAAATCACAATAAGCAAAATGCAAGTAGCTTTTACTGGTACTCCTAATCTGGAACGAAGGTTTATAATAACCTATTAGAATCCTAACGGGTCTTTAATTAAGCTAAAGCTTAGACCGGTTAGTTTCAAAGATACGGTTCGTACGCACGATTAAGCGATGACCGGATAGAATGTGTTTTAAACCCGACAAGTATGAAGACTTGTTTAATATGGGTATATTATACACATTCTGGATTTTGAGATAAAACCGATAAGGTTTGACCCGTTTAGGCTAGTTTATGTAAACTAGTTACATAAACCGAACCGAACGCGTAATAAGCGTAACGGGTAATAATGAGAGCCATTTACATGTTTCCTAAGTTAATATGCTTCATATATGTTGTGACATCAGTAAGATGTCTTTTATTATGCCCGAAACGAATTTAAACACAAACTATGCCCCGTAGGGGTAGTTTGGTCATTTAAAAGGTTATAAAAGAGTTTAAGTAATAACCTGAGTTACAGATCTGATATAATCAGCAAAAATACTTAGTTTACTGATTTATAACAGTAGGGTAAAGTATATATGTGAAATTTATCAATTTTAATCAAACTATGCCCCGTAGGGGTATTTTGGTAATTTCACATAAGCCGAAAGGCTCAAAACTGTAGTCTGAGTTTAAAAACCTTTGCTTACTGTTAAAATATTATAATTTGCCTCAAATATCAGTAGGTATCAACCCTTGTATGTTTAATATAGTTATAGCACATACTATGCGTTAAAAACGCTTAAAAAGGTGATTAAAGGCCATTTCCGGGTTCGATACTTAAATCTGATATTTTTTTATATTTCCAGAAGGCTTAAAATAATTTATTTATCATATGTGATCAGTAGCAAAAGGTTTGGAGTCGTTTAGATATGTAAAGCTCATTTTATAGCCCGTAAGCGCAAAACCGACAATTACCGGATTAAGCCTACGACTATAAGTTATGCTCAGCCTAAAATTAATTAAAAATCTTTAAAAATCCCAAAATAATATATTACATCAGTGGGTAATAAGTTTGGTATCAAAAGGTAGGCTTAACTAGGCTATATGCTAATTACGCCGTTTTATTAACATAAAGCTTTCATTTTACGCTAACGAGCATAACTCTTAACCTACACCTCAAACTGATGTTAAATTTTGTATGCAAGTTTAAATATCAGTAAGTAAGGTTTCTACTCTTTTACATTTCCAAAAATCACGTTTTAAGGTGAAAAGGGCATAATGGTCAACATATGAGCAATTAACGGAATCATGCGTATTAATCGGTTAACTAATGAACCATGGTGTATAATCACAGAGGTTTATACTAGCATGTAACCTGGTCCAAATGAAGCTCTTAGGTATTTCTAAAACATACCATATCGGGTCAGAACTGAAAGTCAAAGTATAAGTCAAACTATGCGACTTTCGGTTCCGAACCGGGTCTAAACAGGAAATTGTCGGGTTGAACATGTTTAGACATGCCCTTACACTAATTACCAAGTTATATTAATGATCAAACAGGTTGTATGTGTTCTACATTGCTAATTATGCATAAATTGTAATTTACACATTATGTTGACTTTTTAAATACAAGTTTGACCCGACATTTGACCTAGTTAGAGTGGGAATCAGGGGGAACCCTTTTGAGGGTTTATTACCCACATAATTACCAACTTATAACTACTTTTGATTCGACTAATCACTGGACCATTAGTGATTAATCTTAAAGTCAACCGTTAATTACGACGGTTTGACTTTTAAGCTAATACTAAGCTAAAACTAAATTAAGAAGGGTTAGGCAAACTTACTGAAGTCCTAAGCTTGATTAGTGATCACTTGAGAGAGGACTTGAGCTCCAGAAGTGATCCAAAAATGCAGATGAAGGTGTGTTTGCAAAGTTGCAACTCATGGCCCTTTTATAGTGGATTTAATCACCACAATGTGTTGACATCTAAGTCTAGCACTGACCATAACATTCCCACAGGTGTCCAAGATGTTTAGGGGTTGTTTAGGGGCCAAGAAATATGTGGAAAATCGTTTTAAATCAGTTCCAAGCATTTAAACAGCAAACAGAAACATTTCCTGTCGCTGGGCACTGCTTGCGCACCGTAAGGGTCACTTCTTGCGGTGCGCAAGCCTTCATCAGGGACCAAAACTGCTTGTTCTTTGGTGTTTCGAAGGGGCAACCACTTATCTCGACTTTGGGACACCAATTATCAGTTAGGGACCTCCCAAAATGGCCTTGAACAGTTACATACCCTACCATTTTGAATTCTTTGCTTGGATTCATTTTGAAAGTGCCGAACAAGAAGGTTTACCGTGCATTTTCTTCGTAGGAGTCCAACATTTCAATTTTTGTCAAGAATTTCTGGATTTAAGATATATTAGATGTTTAAGATATATATACTTAGGTCTTAGGATTTATAAATGAGGTCGTTCAGAGGTAAAATTAACATAAGGCCACTTTTAAATCCTGCCAAAACATCTTTATTAAATCCGGGTTTACAACCCTTTTTGTCTTACATGACACGTGTCGTTATATTACTGAACACGAATTTTCGAGGTGTTACAAATAATTGGTGAGAGTCCTTCGTCGTAAAAGAAGGACCAAAATCGACCAAAACGCCCTTGTAGGCAAAATTGAACAAACAACCCTTAAAGGTTGTTTGGAAACGAGTTTTATGATTAGGTAAATACTTAGAATAAGTATAGAAGCTGAAAGAGGTATTATATTAGTTAAATGGCACTATTTGAGTTTTTTGCCGTAAAATAATGATTCGAGAGGTAAAATTTGGTTTATATAGATCACCGCATTAAACCCACCATAAATACAGTTGTGGTGGGAGATTATAGGATAAGAAATGTGGTGATGGAATGCTAGAAGCAATCGAAAGCGATTTTAGGCTCGAAAGTGCTTAAATACCCTTAACGGGTCAAAATAAGCATACGAGCGAAAACGGGTTTAAATTGTATAATAAACCTGTGATTTGAACCTAAAATGGTAGATAACATTAATTTGAAGAAGTGTATGTGATATAGGAATCAAACAAATATGTTTGTTTGATAAAATGCATAAACGGGTTAAAATGCGATAAAAAGGTAACGAGTCGAAGGCTTAGAAGTCTCAAAATTTATTATGTTGGATGTTGGATTTTAACTCCATATGATGGAGAATTAAATTACGGACGCGTAGGAAAAAGAATCGGGTAAAACGGATTAAAAACGAGAGAGTTATGCTCGTTTCCGTGAAATCGGGTCATGCTGGGAATGTACAACAACTGTTTAAGCACAATCTGTGAAAAATGGGCCTAGGCGTCACGCGACGCCCCCTAGTTCCGAAAAAACCTTATTTTTTTTGGTTGTTTGACCCATGTAACTTGCTTAAACTATTTATTAAACTATCAAAACTAACTTTTAAGTTGGTTTTGATTATAGGTGATCGCCAAGAGTGCCCGGATGAAGATCGAGCTCGATGAGGAACCGAACACGATAAAATTTAACACTCGAGATTAAAGCTTCCGCACAGCGTTACGTCATAACTTTTAAACGACGAACTTATTTATATTATGTTGAAAACTTTTAAGTTGTAAAAGTTTTAGATTACTCGTATTTTCTAAGGATACTTAATCGTAATTACATGTTTATTTTCGTTATTTATACGAAAACCTTTAAATTAATAACAAGGGTGTTATAAGTTGGTATCAGAGCTCAAGGTTGTTGACAAAATGTGTTCGGTTCGAGGCTTGATCTCAAATCCGGTAAGTACATGTATGTTAATAAGTTTAGCATGCTAAAGTGTTGTAAACAACACATAAGGCTATTGTGTGATACACGTTACCTAAATTAAATGATGAATATAGTTGACGAAATTGCGCGCGTTGACGCGTATAGTTGAAAAGCCTTGTATTATGATACGGGCATTTAGTAAAGTTGACATTACTAACTTTTATGAATGTTTTAATTGGAGGAAACTCGCATTTGAAGATGATGAGGGTTGAACAAATTACGGATATGATAGAGGAACGGTCCGAAGTATGACTAGAGGAGCATGCTCACAAAGGACTAAATCGCGTAACGACCGCGAACAAGGTTAATGGCAAGGAACGCCCGTCGGGGCAAACATTACCAGGTGCACGCTTTTAAATGTAAACGCACAAATAACAATATGCAACAACCATGTAGAGAATGATTGTTGCATATGTAAATTAGAAACTTGGAAAACCGAATAGAAAATGTATTCGGGATATTGTTTCCAAGAGAAACAAATAAAGGCATTACTTACATAGGGCGTGATGTGAAAACTATAAAAAGGTCATGCGTGCCATGTGTTAATCACTTACTCTGGCCAAGTAAGTAGTGGCATATGATACCATGAACTTCTTATAGCGGACACATTTACATCCGATGTAGTAAGGACGAGGGAAAGGGACAAATTAAAAAGTACCCAAATGAAACAAATGAACAAAATAGTTGATAATAATGTAAACGCACAGCCGGGTGACGGAAGCGTATTACATTAGAATAATGAGCCCGAGAGAAGGGACAAGATTTAATGTAAATGATGATATAAATGAATGATCAAAAGAAAATTTACGAAAATAAGTCATCTTGGACGAAGTGGCCATGGTGAACAAAATGGGCAAGTAAAAGCAAAGTATAGACGATCCGCCGGGTCATAAAAACAAAGGTGTTGCCCACACGAAAAAGATAATCAAGGTTGTTAACTTTAGTCGTGGTAAAGCAAGGATAACGATGATAATTGTCACTCATAATTAATAAGGCCGCCAATGGTGGTCACGTAAAAAATAAAGGACATGGTCGAATAAAAGCGACGGATTTCGCTAAGATGACCAAGTAAATCTAAATGAAGTCTTAATGCATACCGGAAGGAGTGCAATGATAACGATTTCGGTAAAACACCCGGTTGATGGGTAAGGAATTAAACGCATGCGTAGACTGAGAAACAGGAACGCGTATGGAAAGTCAAAAAGACTCGGGTTTTGGGTCATGACTAAAGGACGATAAGATACTGCAAATAGAAATTTTGATAAATTACGTTCAACTATTTCAAAACTGAACGGTTCGAACAAAGACTGAAGTTTGACATTCATAAGTGATGAATTTTCACACGAACAAGTCAAACAAATTTAATAAAGAATGACACTTGCTAAAGTAAGTAAGCGCGAATCGAATAAATAAAAGTGTGAAATACTAATAAACCTATGTAAAGGAGTTATAGGCGTTAAAAACATTAAAATAAAAGAACCCGAGTAATGGGATGTAAAGAAGTATAGGTAAGAACCGGGTAACGGTAAGTGTAGGGCAAACTGTCGTGTAAGTGACGTTAGAAGTCAAGAAGTCGGAAAGATAATTCGAAAGAAAACAATGTAGCCTTAGACTACGGTCACGGTCAAAGGAAATCTAAAAAGTAAAGGTGAATAATTCTAAACATAAAAAGGGGTGCCTTAACGCCATGTGCGTATATAAACGTATATACATTTGAATAAAGACTCGAATAAAAGATGATCTACGGGATCATCATAACCTACGGGATATTAATTAGTGTAACGGTCTACGGGGCCAAAATGACCCACGGGTCATGAATTGAAGCAACGGGATCATAAGGACCTCGCCCTAAAGAGGTGAAGGTCTAATCAAAATAGCCAATAAGACTAAGTGATAAAACCTACGGGTTAATTAGACAAAGGGAGGGAATCAGTTGAGAATCCTCGTATAAAACTAAGACTGTAAAAGAATAAATTATGGACTGTCAATATCATGGTATGGATAATTGACAAAAGTTAAAGAGAAGATCCTAAAACTAAAACTTCGGTTTTAGTAAGAAATAACGTTTTTACAAATATAAATTCTGATAGGAATTTGAATAGTAAGCATGAAAGATTCAAGTTTTGACACTGATAGGCGCAAGACGATATATTCGAAAAGTGATATTTTCGAAAATGAAAGGTTGATATAAATTAAACATGATGTGACACGATCACGGTTAGGAAATGTAATGTGAAGTAAAATCACATTATAACCAAGTGAGCGGTAAAAAGTAACTGGGCTAATAAGTCTAGTTAGTGAGACCGGTTAAGTTTAGCAATTCAATTCAAGAAATTTGGTTTGCTTGTAAGCGGTGGATTCGGTATAACTTAATCGAATAAATAAATTTGAAAACAAAAGAAATTGTTGCTAAAAGTGAAAGGTTTCACTAAAGACTTTTAAATGGGTCAAAGTAACGAATTCATAAAGAATTCGATAGTATATGAAAGCGATGGATATCGCTAAGTTAACTAAACTAGTGGAAATAACGAGATTACGTTATTTCAAGTTGCACAATGTCGTATGAGATACGTAGACAATTATTGACCAAAAAGATGTTACCATACTTATCTGGTAATACTAACAATTGAATAAAAGTATAATTAATGTTTAAAAGATTTCTCAGATCAAATAGATTGAGTTTAAACTCAATGAATTATGTAAGAAAAGGTTTCGAGGACGAAACCTCTCTAAGGGGGTAGACTTGTAACACCCCGAAAACGGGTTTGGTAATCAAACTCCGTTAATACTAAAAGACGGGTAAAGTACCGTTAGTAGTAAAAATAACCAGGTAAATATTTGGATTTAAATAAGAAATCCTAATATTAAATACAAGCGAATCAAAGTTTTAAGGAATTGAATTTAAAAGAGCCCGAGTTAACGGGACTTAAATTAAAACGGGTTATAACTCCCGGGACCCACCAAGTAACTAGGAATATTAACCTAGTTAGTTAGTGTCTTGACATAATAGAGCAAATGTGGTTAAAATACCCTTTAAATAACTTGGAAAAATATAGGGACCAAAGGTGAAAAACTTGAAACAAGTTTGTATTAAATAAAACATTCAAACACCAAAACACACACTCTAAGTGTGTGTTCTGGTCAAAAATTTCAGAGGAGCCAGGGAACTCCATGCTCAAACCCTAACTAGCAAAAATCAAGCAATTGAGAAGCCAAATCGACTCCAAATCGAAATCTAAGTTTAGATTAGTGATCACCTCAGTGAAAGGATCACAAGGTATGTCAAATTTCATCTCCTAGTTACATCTCGAAAATTTGATGAAACATATGAAATCGAAATTGATGGTTGCATGTTGGTTATTTTGATGAAATAGGAATGATATAATGTCTAGGAGTAAAACCCTAGTCAATCACATGTTGAAATCATGCTTATTTCTTGTGAATTCACAATCACCATTGAAGGTGATAAGTGGGTGTTGTAGGAACATGTTAAACACTAGAATTTTAGTTGTTGTTCTAGTGTAATTTGAGTTCTAGGAAGTAAATTCAGATTTTGTTAATGTGAAAATTGATGTAAACATGCTTAGTTGATGTTAACCATGGCTAAATGACAAGTATTGAGCTTGATAATAAATTGTGAGAAATCATGCCCGCAAGGTGTTTGTTAAAATGCCTAAGTGAATGTTTATATGTTGAAATTATGAATGAAACGCGTAATTGCCTTGTTTGACTAATTACGTGAAATAAGGGTTAAAACGGGTTCTAATCATAATGTTGATTTAACTTAATTATGCCTATTGTATGATTTAAGATAGTTGACCTATAAAAGTCAAACTAACCAATGATAAAGTCGAATAGTGGTTTCGACATAGAAAATACGTAAGGTGGAATAGTCGTGAATTGAAATGACTAATCTAACCACCTTGTGAATGATGATAGTTTGTCGCCTAACGAACTAGGTGGAGGCTTGGGAAAGAAACGAGTCAAACAAATCAAGTACGAGACGAAAAGCGTAAACCGGATGAGAGGTAAGTGAAACTTACACCTTTTTGTAGAATACATATCTATTCTATAAGTTATAAATACAATGGAGATAATATTCGAAATATGGTTTCCGACACGAAATGATTTGGGTCGGAATCGGAAACAAATGTTAGAAACCATAGAAATGGTAAAACGGGGTGGAACGGTAAATTAGCCAAGAAAAGAATAAGATAAAATGAGTTTTCGAACGGCTACTTTATAAGTAAGCCAAAACTAGTAAAAAGAGTAAAAAGGGATCAAATGGTAATATGGATACCATTTGACAAATAACGACTAATAAGTGTATGTCGAGTCTCATGCTCGCAGGATGAACGGCTCGTGAATTAGCGAAGCTATGAAATAACAAATAAGTCAAGACAAGGTATTAAAACGGGTCAATATGTTGATCCGAGCAAGGTACGCATAATTATGTTGTAGTTAAAAGTGCTATTTTGGTCGAATAATTGGTGAGAGTCCTTCGTCGTAAAAGAAGGACCAAAATCGACCAAAACACCCTTGTAGGCTAAATTGAACAAACAACCCTTAAAGGTTGTTTGGAAACGAGTTTTATGATTAGGTAAATACTTAGAATATGTATAGAAGCTGAAAGAGGTATTATATTAGTTAAATGGCACTATTTGAGTTTTTTGTCGTAAAATAATGATTCGAGAGGTAAAATTTGGTTTATATAGATCACCGCATTAAACCCACCATAAATACAGTTGTGGTGGAAGATTATAGGATAAGAAATGTGGTGATGGAATGCTAGAGGCAATCGAAAGCGATTTTAGGCTCGAAAGTGCTTAAATACCCTTAACATACGAGCGAAAACGGGTTTAAATTGTATAATAAACCTGTGATTTGAACCTAAAATGGTAGATAACATTAATTTGAAGAAGTGTATGTGATATAGGAATCAAACAAATATGTTTGTTTGATAAAATGCATAAACGGGTTAAAATGCGATAAAAAGGTAACGAGTCGAAGGCTTAGAAGTCTCAAAATTTATTATTTTGGATGTTGGATTTTAAATCCATATGATGGAGAATTAAATTACGGACGCGTAGGAAAAAGAATCGGGTAAAACGGATTAAAAACGAGAGAGTTATGCTCGTTTCCGTGAAATCGGGTCATGCTGGGAATGTACAGCAACTGTTTAAGCACAATCTGTGAAAAAGGGGCCTAGGCGTCACGCGACGCCCCCTAGTTCCCGAAAAACCTTATTTTTTTTTGTAGTTTGACCCATGTAACTTGCTTAAACTATTTATTTAACTATCAAAACTAACTTTTAAGTTGGTTTTGATTATAGGTGATCGCCAAGAGTGCCCGGATGAAGATCGAGCTCGATGAGGAACCGAACACGATAAAATTTAACACTCGAGATTAAAGCTTCCGCGTCATAACTTTTAAACGACGAACTTATTTATATTATGTTGAAAACTTTTAAGTTGTAAAAGTTTTAGATTACTCGTATTTTCTAAGGATACTTAATCGTAATTACATGTTTATTTTCGTTATTTATACGAAAACCTTTAAATTAATAACAAGGGTGTTATAGTGTCACACCCTCAAAATCCACAAGCGGAGTATTACGGCGAGGCGTGTGACTGACCAGGGTCATACAACCAATCATAATAAATTTTAAGTAAAGTAAAGTAAAGTAAAACCATAGCAAAATAAACATTTAAAGTTCACCAAAACAAAGTCCAAAAACCGCATTTAAAAGTCAGCGGAAGCATAAGATCAAAAACCAAAGTATAAGTTTAAAGTATCATAAAGTTTCTCATGAACAACAATGGTTCATGTCCCACAACGACTCCTTCCCCATGCAAGCTCCAGCAAATAACCTAACGACATGCAAAGCATGTGGTAACGTGTCAACAAAAGGTTGATGAGTTCACAGTTGGTTGTCCGTTTTAATGTTATTCCAAAAACCATAAGTTGTTAAGTTGCTTTGAAAACCAAAAGTTATCCAGTTCCATGTTCCCATAACCATATACCGCGGGGGTTCCCCATGTTGTAAACCACTAGACCCGTTACCATATCGACTACTGACTTAAGTCATGTTTATGTGCCCTACGTCAATGTCTATCATCATTGACAATGTCCAAGTACATTAGTCCACTCCCATCCTCTGCGGCACGGTGTGAGGCTTGTCAGACCTAATAGCGCTATTTAACTAATGACCCGTTCGCCAATGGCCCGGAGATTAAGTCGATATAAAAATGAGGGACTTCATGATAGAGTTTTGTCTAGTAAGTTTAAGGTTGTTGTCCTACCCAAGGAGGACCGAGGTACGTATTCTACCCAAGGAGAATACGCAGATTACATCCCACCTAAGGGGGACAGTTTTTACTTAACCCATTCCGATTACATCCCACCTAAGGGGGATAGTTGTTACTTAACCCATTCCCAAACCACCGGGAATCCCATGCTTTGACGAAAGTGTGAACTCACCTTTGGTTGCTCGGTTGAACTCTTAAAATATAGCTAATAGTCAGAGTTGGTCAATCACGTCCTACTATGATTACCATTTAGTTTATTAGTGATTTCAAATAAAGCACGTAGTTCTTACACGCATTTACCACATAACATGCACTCACTTCAACAGTTCACGCCCATATAAACATTCCACCTATAACTACTTAAGAGCATGCATACGATATTGCATATAACACGTTGGGTCATTATCAGATAACATACCCTACATTTAGACACGCAAATCACTACTCATATTGTTTCACCTTTAACATCCAAAACTGGGCTGTTTTTGGGTACTTTAATAAAAAAGTTAACTTGGTCCAAAAATTCTCAAATTTTTACAGAATGTTCTAAACGATCTAAATATTATTGTGTAAAATCTCGGGATCAAATTCATTACCAATTATTTTATAAAAAATCATTTACCGGGCTGCAATCAGATTCGTCACTTTCTGACTGCAGTCCACAGAAAAATTCATTTAAAATTCATCGTAAATCCGATTGATGAAATTTCAGTTGGAGAATTACAAAGACACCTGTGGCCATCCACAGTATAAATTTCGTGACCTTACTCTATCCATATTTCAAGTTACAACGAAAAACATAACACAAATTTTCTGCAGAAAAAACGTAACTTTTGCTGCTGTAGAAAACGGACCTTTAAAAATAGAAAACGACCTAGAAAAATATGATTCCCATGCCACTTGATTCGTTTTTCGAAACATATAATTTAGACTTCAGAAAATCAACTTTTCGATTTATAACGGTCCGTTTACAGCCAACTGAAGTTGGTTGTTTTCATCAATCAGCTTGCAGTTTTACAATTAAACAACACCAAAACGCGTGTAAACGATCCCAACTCTTCCTAATAACAACTCACAACAGGTTGATCATCAAATATCATCTAACCATCTCAAAATCACAAAACCCTAGCCATGACATATCATGATTTTTCATAAAAACGCAGCCAATGATCATTTACGCATAAAAACTATCGATTACTTCAACAAATCGCATACTTAACTGAAACAAATCATATAACATCAAAACCCTAGCATGTTAACTAAAATTCACAGCCATGTTTCTACAAAAATCACACCAAGAATTTCAATTCAAATCAAGAACACTAACCTTGAAGCAAGAGAAGGGATTACACGAAAGTGAAAGGCGAATCAAGAAGCTGAACCTGGAACTAGGGTTCGATTTTTCGCAGGGGGGGTCTTCCTCTGGTCGACGATCACAAGGGGAATTAGGGTTTTTTTTATTACTTATTCCCAAAGTCTCCTACATAATTAAAATCCAAGGGAGTTGGGCTAGTGGGATACAAGGAAACAAGGGAGTGTGGGTTTGGGACCCAAATTTCGCACCAAGGGACAAGGGGGTGGGGTTGGGCTTGTTTGTGGCGCAAGGGGGGAGAGGGGTGGGGTTGGGTTTTTAATAAGTAACGATTTCGCACAAAGTAACGGTTTCGCAAGAGTCATGAAATAATTAATTAAAACGTTGTGTATCTCGGAATAATATTTTACGATGCTTCGATTCACCAAATAACTTTTAATTTCGGGTTTCCGGTATCACACATTACCAAGCACACAATCGTTCAAATAAAATCAATCGCCAAATTCAATTCATTTAACGTTCATACAATTACACAGTAAAACAAAACGTTCAGGAAATTACACGAGTTGTCATAGATGGGGTCACAGACAGGTCAGCCTCAAGTCCAGGAGCATGAACAGTGGTTAGGTCAGGGTTTTGAAAAGATTTTTGAGCATTTTTCGGTAACCACTGTTGTGGACCATCTCCTATCAAATGTTGAAAACCAAAAGGATTCCTATTCATGTTGGGCTTAGTGGGCCTTTTGTAGGCTTCATAAGCATGTGGGACCTTTTGATATTGTGGTTGACCATGTCCTCTTGGGAATTGGCTTGATGGTGGTGCATCTGTCACTTGCACCTCTGTGGGAGCAGAGGTTTTATTCAACTGTTTTGTAACAGCTATTTGGACAGGCAAAAAAGTCTGTTTGTTCTTGGTGGAAGGTTTTTATGGACTCTCAAGTGTTTTTGAAGTATACTCTTTTCTTTTAACCTCAAAACATTTGAGGTACACACACTCTTGAGTAAGATGGTTGGTTTTTCCACAAATTGTGCACTTATATAACAACCCTCCTGAATATTTTTTGACACCCTAATATATTTTCAAATAACCGTATATATCTTACAATATACCCCGTATGTGAAAAACGAGCCAAAATATGAAATATTATTAAAAATAAATAAAAAACAAGAAAAATGGGGTTTAGGCGGGCCGCGTAAGCCATCCCTTAAGCCTACGCGGGCCGCGACAGTCTCAAAGTCAGGCGAGCTCCGGTACTGACACGTGTCTGACGCGTGTTGAACCTACTAAGTGACCCGGATCACCTACGCCGTAGACCCGTACTACACGGGCCGCGTAGCCCCTTGCTACACCTTACGCGGGCCGCGTAAAACCCGAAGTCAGGCCCTATATAAGAAGACATCGGGATTTCATTTTCCGTCGCTCAATTCATTTCTTTCTTAACGAATTTCTGACAGTAGGCATAATATACGGGTATTATATCCCCCTAATTAACAAAGTTCTGCCCCAATGTAAGTATCATAACCCCGGTTACGTATTAGATATGCTGCCCGATTGATCCAGGGTTCCGTAACGGCTGTCGAGATTCTGCCCGACGTAGTCGTTGGAATGCCGTCTCGGGGAGGGTATAACTAATGTAAATATAAAGGGTTATTATACTAACGCGTGTACATTGTGTAAATTATAGATAATCTCCAGGAAACCTTAGAAGAAACCTAAGTTAGCAATGTGAGTAATCTCCTTTTTGTAAATTGTTTTTACAAAACCTTAAATGTTTTAAAATTCTATTAAGCAGTGATTGAGTCTTTGTAGTTCTTCAATTACTGTTGGTATGTTGGGGTTTTGTATACAAACTGTGGAACACGTTACCATTGGACAATGAGTTAGCCAATGTGTAATATGACCCACCAGTCAGGATTGACAATACTGAATGAGTAATTGTGTAGAAATAAACAATGTGATTGCTCTCAATATCGTTAAAGGATAAATGTTTCTTGATTAAACTGGGATTCACTCACCAATATTTCCCACTGACAAATGTAACACCCTTGTTATATTTTGAGGTTTTCGTAAAGTTTACAAAAACAAACCTGTAATTTTGATAAATAAGGTTTGTTAAAACTTTTACAATTTAAAAGAATATACAACTTAATGTAATTGAATTCGTCGTTTAAAAGATACGACAAAACGCCGTGCGGAAGCTTGTATTTTTATCGTGTTCGGTTCCTCATCGAGCTTGATCTTCATCCGGGCACTCTTGACATTCACCTATGATCAAAACCAACTTAAAAGTTAGTTTTGATAGTTAAATAACAATTTTAAACAAGTTATGTGGGTCAAACAAACAAAATTAAACAATTTTGGGATTCAGGGGGGGCTAGACTCCCCACCTAGGGGCTAGACGCCCCACCTAGCCCCCTTTTTGACAGCAAGTTCTTATTATGTTGCTGCATATTCCCAGCATAACCAGATTTCACAGAAACGAGCATAACTCTCTCGTTTTTAATCCGTTTTACCCGATTCTTTTTCCTACGCGTCCGTAATTTAATTCTCCATCTAATGGAGTTAAAATCCAACATCCGGATTAAAAAATTTCTGACTTTTAAGTCTTCGACTTATTACCCTTTTTACCAAATTTTGACCCGTTCATGATATTATCAAACAAACATGTTTATTTGATCTAAAAACTCATGAGATTCATCATTTCAATATTGGCTATCATATTAGGTTCGAATCACGCGTTTCTTACGCAATTCTTAACCTGTTTTCGCCCATATGCTTATTTTGACCCGTTAAGGGTAATTAAGCCTATTTTAAGCATGAATCTCTTTCACTCACATCAAGCATTATACTACCACATTTCTTATCAAATAATCTTTCTTCACAACTATATTTGTGTTGTATTAGATGTGGAAATTCCTAAACTCCGAGTTTTACCCCTCGAATCATTATTTTACGGCAAAGACTATTATAGAGTCAAATGACTAAGGATTCACATCTATCGCTTTTGTATACTCATTCTAAGTGTTTAATTATGCATACTACTCTTTTTCCGAACAACCTTTATGGGTCGTTCGCTCGATTTAGCTTACAAGGGCATTTTGGTCCATTTAGTCCTTTCATTAATATAAAGGACTTTTAAAAGCATTATCGACCCAAAAGCCCTGTTTTAAACTATGCATTTGATTCGAAAAGTCATTATGTTTTCAAAACACAACGGTCATCATATGAATCATTCGGTTTGCTTAGTAAAGTAACCAAATGTCTATATGACTGCATTTAACTATCAAGGAGCCTCTAGTTCCTATTGAGTAGTTATTATACATACCTGGCTCGGATCAATATATATATTGACCCGTTTCGATACCTTGCCTTAGTAACTGCTAAGTAATAGCGATGTAAGTATCCATTTGATATTTATTCCTGAAATCATACAACTCGACAAACCATTAGTCGATATTGTCAAAAGGTGATATTTTCACCCTTTTGACCCGTTTGTTTTAATTGACCGATTATATTGGCGAGATGAAGCTTATTGCCATCTCGCCTACACGACTCGCTCCAGTTTACATCGCGCGGTCATTTTAATTATAAATCACATCTTAAAGCTTTTTGGCCTATCCAGGCTTTCGAAATAAAGTATCTTTCAAAACCAACAATTATTGTCAACGAGTGACCAAATTACAATTTTACCCTTATTGGTTATTATGATTTACCTTATATGGTAACCCTTAAAAGTACATGTTTCATTCGTCATAATATGATCGAATTACTGATTTAACTCATTTTTAGCCATCACTATGGTTTCTTATCATATTTGATTATCTTGTTCCGTACGACTACACGCCGGAACACCATATCTCAATTAGGTATTTATCTTATTCGTAATCAATACGACAAAGAATATTCCAAAATATATGACTAGTGTAAGCTATACTTACCTTGCATCCCGAATACGCTTTTCCTTTATGCTTGACCCGTTCGACCCGCTTTCTCCCCAAGCTTCACCTAGCTTGTTAAGCGCCAACTATCATTCATTATTCACAAGGTTGTTAGATTAGTCATTCCAAATCATGACTTTCACACCTTATGATTCTTTGACTATTTTTCTCTTTAAACTCAATCATAAATCATGAGTTTAATTCTTGTGTCCAGACTCACTTCTAATCAATTATGAACTCTTAACGAAATCCCTATTTTGTTCAAGTAATTCATTCATACGAGTTAGTATGGCGTTTATAAATACCAATACAACATTAATTTCATCAAATCAACTAAACCCATTTCATAGCAATTATATGATCATATACTCAAACTTGCAAATTGTTCAAGTATTTTGCTTCAACTATTAAATATGATGATTTTAACATGTGTGTATCATCCTTTTATCTAAATAATCCAAACCCACTTTTCTAAGTGTGGTAATCCATCAAATTATTCAAATCATAGCAATTTTTCTGTAAATTTCTACTTAGGGTTTGTTCCTAAGCAATGACACTTTATTAATTCGGCCATAGCCTCTACGATTCATACATAGATTGCATCATGCAAAGTTAATCGATTTTCACAACTTCAAGAATGTTAGAAATTCGACATACCTTACGATCCCCTTGACTTGGTGACCGTTTCTATGTGTTCAAACCCGAATTTGGCCCTTGTTTGATCCTCCAATTTGAGGGTTTTGTTGAATTTTAGGGTTGAGCTCCATGGGAGCTTGCTCCTGGCTTCTCACGTACGCACACACACATATATGTGTGTTTGTTTTCTTTTTCTTTTTTCATAAAACCATTTTCAAGATATCCAACTTTGGTCCCTCATGTTTGGTTAGTTATTAAGTAGGCCGCAACCTAATTATTTCTAACACTATTCTCACTTATCAACTAGGTTAAATATTCCAAGTTAACTTAGTGGGTTCGGGGAAATTATGACTCAGTTTATTTTAAGTCCCGTTAACTCAGGCTTCTTATAAACTTTATTTCCAAAGAAGCATTTATTCACATTTTATTAAATATTAGGTTTATTTATTTTAAATCCTAATATTTACCGGGTTACTTTTACCGCTAACGGTATTTTACCCGTGTATTAGTATTAACGGGGTTTGATTACCAAACCCGTTTTTTGGGTGTTACAAGTCTACCCCCCTTAAAGAGGTTTCGTCCTCGAAACCTTTTCTTACGTAATTCATTAAGTTTAAACTCATGTATTTGAGCCGATAAATCTTTTAAACATTACTTATACTTTTAACCAATTGTTAGTATTACCAGAAAAATATGGTAACATCTTTTTGGTTATTAATTGTCTACGTGTCTCATACGACATAGTGCAACTCGAAATAACGTAATCTCGTTATTTCCACTAGTTTAGTTACTTAGCGATATTCATCACTTTCATATACTATCGAATTTTTTATGGATCCGTTACTTTGACCCGTTTAAAGGTCTTTAGTGAAATCTTTCACTTTTAGCAACAAATTCTTTTGTTTTCAAATTTATTTATTCGGTTCAGTTATACCGAATCAACCGTTTTCGAGCAAACCAAATTTCTTGACTTGAATTGCTGACCTTAACCGGTCTCACTAACTAGACTTATTAGTCCAGTTACTTTTTATCGCTCGTTTGGTTATAATGTGATTCTACTTCACATTGCATCTCTTGACTGTGATCATGTCACATCATGTTTAATTTATATCAACCTTTCATTTTCGAAAATATCACTTTTCGAATATATTGTCTTGCGCCTATCAGTGTCAGGACTTGTATCTTTCATGCTTACTATTTAAATTCCTATCAGAATTTATGTTTGTAAAAACGTTATTTCTTACTAAAATCGAAGTTTTAGTTTTAGGATCTTCTCTTTAATTTTTGTCAATTACCCATACCAAGATATTGACAGTCCATAATTTATTCTTTCACAGTCTTAGTTTTATGCGGGGATTCTCAATCGTTTCCCTTGCTTTATCTAATTAACCCGTAGGTTTTATCACTTAGCCTTATGGGCTATTTTGATTAGACTTTCACCTCTTTAGGGCGAAGTCCTTATGACTTCTTTCTAATCATGACCCGTGGGTCGTTTTAGTCTCGTAGACCTTTCATTTGTTTATAACCCTAAAGGTTATGTTGATCCCGTAGGTCATTCCTTACTCATGTCATTCTTAAAATACATGTTTGGTGTCAAGGCACCCTGTTTTTGTTCGAAGAATCATTTGGTTTCAAGCTTAGGTTCCGTTAACCTTAATTGTAGTTTCGTGGCTACAATTGTTTTCTTTCGGACAATTTTCCGATTTTATGACTCCTCACGTCATTTATGCGTCAGTTTTTTTTCTTATGCTTACTGTTATTTGATTTGCATATATTCTTATTTGGTTATGTCCCATTGCCGGGCTCATTAGTCTTTGCTTTTAACGTTACCATTATCCCGCTTGCGTTTACTCATGCCGTCCGACATGATATTATATTCGACCCGTTCAACTTAAAAATAGTTGAACATAATTTATTCAAAATTTCTAGTTACATTATCTTGTCGTCTTTTAGTTATGACTCAAAACCCGAGTCTTTTAACCTTCCATCCGAGTTCCCGTTTCTTGGTCTACGCATGTGTTAAATTCTTACCCATCAACCGGGTGTTTTACCGAAGTTGTTATTATTGCAACCCTCCCGGTATGCATTAAGACCTCGCTTCATTTTTATATTCCGACTTTGTCCTCAAGTTTGACGTTTTACAAAAAAAAAGGCCCGTTAAGAGGCATATTTGCATTTTCCGGCTTCGAGTACAAGTACACTCCCTCCCAAAGCATATCCTAATCATTTTACATGTTTGCATTCTCCGGGTTCGAGTGTAAGTACACCCCCTCCCAGTGCGTACCTTAATCGTGTTACATGTTTGCATTCTCCGGGTTCGAGTGTAAGTACACCCCCTCCCAGTGCATATCTTAATCATTTTACATGTTTACATTCTCCGGGTTCGAGTGTAAGTACACCCCCTCCCAATGCGTACCTTAATCATTTTACATGTTTCTTTGTCCCTTCTCTCGGGCTCATTATCCTAATATAATACGCTTACGTCACTCGGCTATGCGTTTACATTATGATCAGATATTTTGCTTATCTGATTCATTTGGGTACTTTTTAATTTGTCCCACTCACCCCGTCCTTACTACATCGGGTGTAAGTGTGTCCATCATAAAAACTTCATGATATCATGTGTTCACTACCTACTTGGCCAGAGTAGGCGATCAACACATAGCATACATGACCCTTTTATAACTTTCACATCACACCCCATGTAAGTAACACATCTATTTATTTCTCTTGGAAACGATATCCTGGATAGTTATTCTATTCAGGTTTTTCCAAGTTTTCAATCTACATATGCAACTATCAGTTTCTACATATTTGTTGCATATTTCTATTTATGCAATAATTTAAACGTGCACCTGGTAAATGCTTGCCCTAACGGGCATTCTTGCCCTTACTTATTTGCGATCGTTACGCGATTTAGGTCCTTGATGAGTATGCTCTTTTTGTCATATCTCGGACCATTCCATCATCATATCCATAATTCGTTCAACTCTCGTCATCTTCAGACGCGAATGTCCTTTAATTAAATCATTCACAAGAGTTAGCAATGTCAACTTCAATAATCGCCCGTATTATAATACAAGGCTTTTTCTACTATACGCGTCAACGCGCGTATTTTCGTCAACCATATCAATCATTTTAATTGGGGTAACGTGTATCACACGATAGCCCTATGTGTTGTTTACAACACTTTAGCATGCTAAACTATTAACATACATGTACTTACCGGATTTGCGATCAAGCCTCGATCCGAACACTTTATTCTTTTAACCTTGAGCTCTGATACCAACTTGTAACACCCTTGTTATTATTTTGAGGTTTTCGTAAAGTTTACAAAAACAAACATGTAATTTTGATAAATAAGGTTTGTTAAAACTTTTACAATTTAAAAGAATATACAACTTAATGTAATTGAATTCGTCGTTTAAAAGATACGACGAAACGCCGTGCGGAAGCTTGTATTTTTATCGTGTTCGGTTCCTCATCGAGCTTGATCTTCATCCGGGCACTCTTGACATTCACCTATGATCAAAACCAACTTAAAAGTTAGTTTTGATAGTTAAATAACAAGTTTAAACAATTTATGTGGGTCAAACAAACAAAATTAAACAATTTTGGGATTCAGGGGGGGCTAGACGCCCCACCTAGCCCCCTTTTTGACAGCAAGTTCTTATTATGTTGCTGCATATTCCCAGCATAACCCGATTTCACGGAAACGAGCATAACTCTCTCGTTTTTAATCCGTTTTACCCGATTCTTTTTCCTACGCGTCCGTAATTTAATTCTCCATCTAATGGAGTTAAAATCCAACATCCGGATTAAAAAAATTTCTGACTTTTAAGTCTTCGACTTATTACCCTTTTTACCAAATTTTGACCCGTTCGTGATATTATCAAACAAACATGTTTATTTGATCTAAAAACTCATGAGATTCATCATTTTAATATTGGCTATCATATTAGGTTCGAATCACGCGTTTCTTACGCAATTCTAAACCTGTTTTCGCTCATATGCTTATTTTGACCCGTTAAGGGTAATTAAGCCTATTTTAAGCATGAATCTCTTTCACTCACATCAAGCATTATACTACCACATTTCTTATCAAATAATCTTTCTTCACAACTATATTTGTGTTGTATTAGATGTGGAAATTCCTAAACTTCGAGTTTTACCCCTCGAATCATTATTTTACGGCAAAGACTATTATAGAGTCAAATGACTAAGGATTCACATCTTTCGCTTTTGTATACTCATTCTAAGTGTTTAATTATGCATACTACTCTTTTTCCGAACAACCTTTATGGGTCGTTCGCTCGATTTAGCTTACAAGGGCATTTTGGTCCATTTAGTCCTTTCATTAATATAAAGGACTTTTAAAAGCATTATCGACCCAAAAGCCCTGTTTTAAACTATGCATTTGATTCGAAAAGTCATTATGTTTTCAAAACACAACGGTCATCATATGAATCATTCGGTTTGCTTAGTAAAGTAACCAAATGTCTATATGACTGCATTTAACTATCAAGGAGCCTCTAGTTCCTATTGAGTAGTTATTATACATACCTGGCTCGGATAAATATATATATTGACCCGTTTCGATACCTTGCCTTAGTAACTGCTAAGTAATAGCGATGTAAGTATCCATTTGATATTTATTCCTGAAATCATACAACTCGACAAACCATTAGTCGATATTGTCAAAAGGTGATATTTTCACCCTTTTGACCCGTTTGTTTTAATTGCCCGATTATATTGGCGAGATGAAGCTTATTGCCATCTTGCCTACACGACTCGCTCCAGTTTACATCGCGCGGTCATTTTAATTATAAATCACATCTTAAAGCTTTTTGGCCTATCCAGGCTTTCGAAATAAAGTATCTTTCAAAACCAACAATTATTGTCAACGAGTGACCAAATTACAATTTTACCCTTATTGGTTATTATGATTTACCTTATATGGTAACCCTTAAAAGTACATGTTTCATTCGTCATAATATGATCGAATTACTGATTTAACTCATTTTTAGCCATCACTATGGTTTCTTATCATATTTGATTATCTTGTTCCGTACGACTACACGCCGGAACACCATATCTCAATTAGGTATTTATCTTATTCGTAATCAATACGACAAAGAATATTCCAAAATATATGACTAGTGTAAGCTATACTTACCTTGCATCCCGAATACGCTTTTCCTTTATGCTTGACCCGTTCGACCCGCTTTCTCCCCAAGCTTCACCTAGCTTGTTAAGCGCCAACTATCATTCATTATTCAAAAGGTTGTTAGATTAGTCATTCCAAATCATGACTTTCACACCTTATGATTCTTTGACTATTTTTCTCTTTAAACTCAATCATAAATCATGAGTTTAATTCTTGTGTCCAGACTCACTTCTAATCAATTATGAACTCTTAACGAAATCCCTATTTTGTTCAAGTAATTCATTCATACGAGTTAGTATGGCGTTTATAAATACCAATACAACATTAATTTCATCAAATCAACTAAACCCATTTCATAGCAATTATATGATATACTCAAACTTGCAAATTGTTCAAGTATTTTGCTTCAACTATTAAATATGATGATTTTAACATGTGTGTATCATCCTTTTATCTAAATAATCCAAACCCACTTTTCTAAGTGTGGTAATCCATCAAATTATTCAAATCATAGCAATTTTTCTGTAAATTTCTACTTAGGGTTTGTTCTTAAGCAATGACACTTTATTAATTCGGCCATAGCCTCTACGATTCATACATAGATTGCATCATGCAAAGTTAATCGATTTTCACAACTTCAAGAATGTTAGAAATTCGACATACCTTACGATCCCCTTGACTTGGTGACCGTTTCTATGTGTTCAAACCCGAATTTGGCCCTTGTTTGATCCTCCAATTTGAGGGTTTTGTTGAATTTTAGGGTTGAGCTCCATGGGAGCTTGCTCCTGGCTTCTCACGTACGCACACACACATATATGTGTGTTTGTTTTCTTTTTCTTTTTTTATAAAACCATTTTCAAGGTATCCAACTTTGGTCCCTCATGTTTGGTTAGTTATTAAGTAGGCCGCAACCTAATTATTTCTAACACTATTCTCACTTATCAACTAGGTTAAATATTCCTAGTTAACTTAGTGGGTTCGGGGAAATTATGACTCAGTTTATTTTAAGTCCCGTTAACTCAGGCTTCTTATAAACTTTATTTCCAAAGAAGCATTTATTCACATTTTATTAAATATTAGGTTTATTTATTTTAAATCCTAATATTTACCGGGTTACTTTTACCGCTAACGGTATTTTACCCGTGTATTAGTATTAACGGGGTTTGATTACCAAACCCGTTTTCGGGGTGTTACAGCAAATGTTTTAAAACGCGTTTCAGGTAACAAAATGTAAAAGCCAATTAGAAAAAAGCCAGTTGGAGAGCACTGACGGCTTGGAAAAATGTGGCTATAAAAGTTACCTAAAAGACGTTGTTTTAAATTCAATAAAATAGGGTTTATCCCTATAAATGTGTTGTAATAAGAAATTTGGGTTTTACCCATGTGTTTATTAAAGAAGGTGGTTTTACTCTGATAAATATTTCCTAACTACGATCCTGATGAAATTTCCGCTGCCAAATTAAATAATAATAAAGAAATTGATACCACCACAACAGGTCTCGCGGCCGCCCGTTCCCGGGACAGATAGGGGGCGGGGGTTGAGACAGAAGGTGGTATCAGAGCTAAGCCACTGATTCGGCCACAGATGTGTTCTGCTGACATCAATATATTATTCAAAATTGTTAGGAAATTAATTATAGAAATACGTGCATATCTGTATTTTATTGTTGTGTGTTATTTAACTATTTGTTAGTTTTCATTATGAGTGATCAAGGACCCTCAGACGTGTATCGTCAATTGTCCGATTCACCTAGGAGTGAAGGTACCTCTTCACAGCCAGCCCTCTCTGGGTATGCTGCTGATAATGAAGAAGGGATGTTTATCTTTAAGGCTCAGTCTGAAGAGCCATTCCCTCAGAAAAAGAGAGGATGGTTCAGTAAGGGAGCATTTGAGCGTAGAAAAAGAATGCGAAAGTTTCAACAGCAAAGAGTTCTAGCAGCCGCTAAGCGAGAGTCAGATGCCCATATACAGGATATGCTTAATAGAAGCCTAGCTAATTTCCATATCCTAGCAACAACTGCTGCTAACCCAAATCTGGAACAACTAGTAGCCCCACAACCCTTACCTTTATTCCCTACTCAGCCGATGGAGATAGAAGAAAACCCTGGAAATCAAGTAGAAATGCATGATTTCAACCCTGAGGAGATACCTAGGATACCAGCCCCTAATCCCTTAGACCTGGACTATGATCCATGGTTCGAATATCATAGGGATTATGTGCCGCGCTACCACTTAATCGACGAACCCATGCGAAACTTAGCAGCCTATCCAGGATTGGACCCTCTAGATCCCTACTATGACAACGATGAATACATTAGGGAGATATTAGAGAATCCTTACCCTCAGGAGAATCCCATACCCCATTACCCGGACCCTGTACCAGCACCTGCACCCCTAATGAGTGCAGATAATGTGCATGAACTCCGAACTTTCAGAGAAGAAATCTTGGAGAGTAGTGAGAGAATGAGGCAAGTAGGAGAGCGACTCGTCTGGAAGTACAACGAGCGCAACATGGATTACTGGATGAACCCAGACCAGTAATGTGATGATGGAGTTGGTAATAATAATAATAATATATATAATAATAATGAAAAAAAATAATATAATAAATGTTGTAGTATAGACCACTTTGTGGTTAGCGATGCATAGTAGTATTGTATTGTAATTTTTAATTTCTAGTATTGATGTGTATTTGACGCATACTATAATAGAAAGAGTAAAGTCGCAATGCTCGACGATTTTGGTTAATATGTGTGTTGTATGTTACTCAAATTATTAATTATTTTGTGATATTAATATTTGGTAAATGTTTAAAATCCAGATGGACGACGAGGTAAACCAGGAAAATTAGAATAACGATAACCAGAGTAACATTAACTTGGTTAATGAGAATCCGAACAACAACAACAATAATGGAAACCAAGTGGATAACAGTGCCATGCAGCATATAGTGGCACAAGGGATAATAGATGCAATGCCATATATTATCAAAACAATTAGGGAAGCTGAAAATAAAAGTAAACATGATAGTAGGCGACCCTCTGAACCTGAAAATAGCGTGAACAATGGACCCGTACTTCAGATGCCCTTTCCCAAAAGAAGGAGAACCGTGTCTTACGGTTGTTCTTATAAAGAATTCTGGTCTTGTAAACCAATGGAATTCTCGGGCAATGAAGGGACCGTTGCATCTCTACGCTGGATAGAAAAGACTGAGGCAGGCTTAAGAATAAGTAAATGTGCGGAAGAAGATAAGATAATGTTTGC
Organism: Helianthus tuberosus; assembly: GCA_030545235.1. Classification (NCBI taxonomy): domain Eukaryota; kingdom Viridiplantae; phylum Streptophyta; class Magnoliopsida; order Asterales; family Asteraceae; genus Helianthus; species Helianthus tuberosus. The sequence continues at coordinate 156,164,296 of CM060394.1, forward strand.
TTCAAATTTGTTTAAGAATTTAGCACTAGAGTGGTGGAACACTATCCTTCAGTCAAAGGGAAGTGATAGGACTTACAATATGGGATGGGAAGAGTTTAAAAATATGGTAGAAAGGAAATTATGCCCTCCTAATGAGAAAGAACAGATAGCAAACAAATTCCTAAACCTTAGGATGATTGGGGTAGATAGTAAGGGTTACACCACATTATTCTTTGAATATGCCCGAATAGTGCCAACCCTTGCATCACCTGAACCAGTTTTAATCTCCCGTTACATCTGGGGATTAATTGGGGAGATTAGACATGTAGTCAAGGCAGCTAGACCTCAAACCATAGAAGAAGCTGTAGAACTAGCCAACACCTTGACAGATGAATTAGTCCGTACGCGAGAAGAGGATCAAAGGAGGAACCTAACCCAGAAGCTGACCCAAGAATTCCATTCTGGAAATTCTAATCGTGGGAAAAATGTAGGTTCTACCTCTGCACCCTACTGTAGGTATTGCAAAAGGAAGCATTCAAGAAGATGCTCCATCTACTGTAACTTTTGCAAAATATATGGGCACAAAGAAGAAGACTGCAGGAAAAAGCCTAACAACAGAATATGCTACAACTGCAGAGAACAAGGTCATATCAAGCCTAATTGTCCAAAGTTAGCTCCAGCTACAAATCCCAAGAACACTAAAAATGCTAGAGCATTTGTTCTGACTGCAGAAGAAGCAAAGATGATCCCGAATGTGATCACTGGTACGTTTTTAGTTAATGATGTTTTTGCTAAAGTATTATTTGACTCTGGTGCGAACCAAAGTTTTATTAATACTTCATTTTGCAAACTTCTTAATCAATCATTAACTAAACTTCCACAAGAATGTCTAGTAGAGACAGCAAATGGTGAAACCATTAAGATTTCTAAAATCTTGCAGGGAGCAAGAATAGAAATCTTAAATCAGAAATTTATTGCCAACCTTTATCCAATGAATCTGGCAGGATTTGATGTTGTGTTAGGAATGGATTGGTTAATAGCCAATAAAGCTAGTATTTTATGTGATCAAAAGTCAATTCAAGTAAATTCACTAAGAGGTGAAAAGATCACAATTAAATGAAATAAGTTCTCTAAATCCACAAAATTCATCTCTGTGATGAAAGCTGCAAGTTATATAAGGAAAAGATCATTAGTGTATTTGATTTCTATAATCACTAACACTAAAGGAAAAGAATTAAAGGATATTTCCGTAGTATCCCAGTTTTCAGATGTATTTCCAAAAGAGCTACCAGGACAACCTCCAAACAGAGAAGTTGAATTCATAATCCATTTAATACCAGGAACCGCACCAATTGCCAAAGCACCTTACCGATTGGCACCCGCAGAAATGCAGGAACTAATGAAACAATTAGATGAATTGTTAGAGAAAGGATTCATACAGCCAAGTTCATCACCCTAGGGAGCACCGATTTTATTCGTTAAAAAGAAGGACGGATCAATGCGTTTGTGTATTGACTACCGTGAATTGAAAAAAGTCACGATTAAGAATCGATATCCATTACCAAGAATAGATGATCTGTTTGATCAATTGCAAGGAGCACGATTTTTCTCTAAAATCGATTTAAGGTCAGGATATCATCAATTAAAGGTACAGGAAGGGGACATTCCTTAGACCGCTTTCAGAACAAGGTATGGCCATTATGAATTTACCGTCATGCCATTTGGTTTAACCAATGCCCCAGCTGCATTCATGGACATGATGAACCGAATATGTAAGCCATATTTGGATAAATTCATAATTGTCTTTATAGATAATATTCTTATTTATTCAAAAAGCAAAGAGGAACATGCAGCCCATCTGCACGCACTTCTAAGTTTATTGAGAAAAGAAAAGCTTTATGCTAAGTTTTCGAAGTGTGAGTTTTGGTTAGAACAAGTACAATTTCTTGGACATTTAGTCAATCATGAAGGAATTCATGTAGATCCCACCAAGATCGAAGCGATAACCAAATGGAAAACCCCTGAGTCGCCAACTAAGGTTAGAAGTTTCTTAGGATTAGCTGGTTATTATAGAAGATTTATTCGAGATTTTTCTAGAATAGCCATTCCCTTAACTAAGTTAACTTGTAAATCCGTTAAGTTTGAATGGGGATCAAAACAAGAAGAAGCCTTTAGAATTCTCAAACAAATATTAACCCATGCACCCATACTAGCGTTACCAGAAGGAACTGAAGATTTTATAATCTATTGTGACGCTTCTAAGTTAGGTTATGGATGTGTATTAATGCAACGTCAAAAGGTTATAGCTTATGCCTCTAGACAACTTAAGAATTATGAAGAGAATTATTCAACCCATGATCTAGAGTTAGGAGCTATAATTTTTTCCCTTAAAATTTGGAGACATTACCTATACGGTAGTAAGTTTACCATATTCACCGACCATAAGAGTTTAAGATATGTTTTTGGGCAAAAGGAATTGAATATGAGACAAAGACGCTGGATGGAAATGCTTAGTGATTATGATTGTGATATCCAGTATCATGCAGGAAAGGCAAATGTAGTTGCTGATGCTTTAAGTCGAAAGTATCATGAAAAGCCTAAAAGAGTACGTTCTCTTAAGTTAAATCTGCAAATAGATTTAAATAATCAGATTAGAAAAGCACAAGAATCAGTAATCAAGGATGATACTGAAAAACTAGAAGGAATGATTAAGGAATTAGAACAAGGAACAGATGGAATTTAGAGATTCCATAAGAAAATAATGTGGATACCTAAATTAGGAAACCTACGTCACCGTATATTAGAAGAAGCCCAAAAGTCTAAATATACGATGCATCCTGGAAGTGATAAAATGTATCAGGATTTAAGGAAAATTTTCTGGGGGATAGGAATGAAAAAGGATATAGCAGCATATGTTGCAAAGTGTTTAACTTGTTCACAAGTCAAAGCTGAACATCGGAAACCCTCAGGTTTATTGCAACAGTTAGAAATGCCTGTATGGAAATGGGAATTAATAACAATGGATTTTGTTACTAAATTACCCAAAATAAGGAAAGGTAATGATACAATCTGGGTAATTGTAGACAGGCTAACCAAGTCAGCTCATTTCCTACCAATGAAAGAAACTTCCAGTATGGAGCAGTTAGCTAAATTATATGTAAATGAAATAGTTTCATTACATGGAATTCCTCTATCAATTGTTTTTGACAGAGATAGTCGTTTTACCTCTCATTTTTGGACAAGTTTCCAAAAAGCAATGGGAACCAAGTTGAATCTAAGCACCGCTTATCATCCACAAACAGACGGACGAAGCGAAAGGACAATTCAGACAATGGAAGACATGCTTAGAGCTTGTGTAATTGATTTCGGAGGTAATTGGGACGATCATTTACCATTGATAGAATTTTCTTATAATAACAGTTATCACACAAGTATCAATGCTGCACCATTTGAAGCACTTTATGGACGAAAGTGCCGAACGCCAGTCTGTTGGGCGAAAATTGGAGAAAAGCAACTATCTGGACCTGAGATAGTACAAGAAACAACAGACAAAATCATTCAAGTCAAGGAATGACTGAAAGCAGCACGTGATCGACAAAAGAGTTATGCTGATAACAGACGAAAGCCATTGGAATTTCAAGTAGGAGATAAAGTGTTAATAAAAGTCTCTCCCTGGAAAGGAGTAGTAAGATTCATCAAAAGGGGAAAGCTAAGCCCCATGTATGTTGGACCTTTTGAGATTATTAGAATAATAGGACCTGTAGCCTATCAGCTACAACTGCCAGAGGAAATGGCAGGAATACATGATGTATTTCATGTATCTAATCTCAAAAAGTGTTTAGCCGATGAATCGCTAGTAGTGCCTCTTAAGGATATAGAGGTAAATGAACAGTTAATGTTTGTAGAAAAGCATCTACAGATTGAAGACAGGAAAGTTAAGAATCTCAAGCACCAAAGACTAGTTCTAGTCAAAGTGAAGTGGGACTCCAAAAGAGGACCAGAATACACATGGGAGCTTGAATCAGAAATGCAAAGGAAATACCCACACCTGTTCCAGTAGACCTCGAGGACGAGTTCTAAAACAAGGTGGGGAGGATATAACAACCCTCCTGAATATTTTTCGACACCCTAATATATTTTAAAATAACCCTATATGTCTTAAAATATATCTCGTATGTGAAAACTGAGCCCAAAATATGAAATATTATTAACAATAAATAAAAAACAAGAAAAATGGGGTTTAGGCGGGCCGCGTAAGCCACCCTTTAAGCCTACGCGGGCGCGACAGTCTCAAAGTCAGGGGAGCTCGGGTGCTGACACGTGTCCGACGCGTGTTGAACCTACTAAGTGACCCGGATCACCTACGTCGTAGACCTCCTACTACGCGGGCCGCGTAGCCCCTTGCTACACTGTAGGATCGATTTGACCGATCTAGTGAGTCAATCAGAACCAAAATACCACTGTTTATGTGGCGGAAACATGTAAACAGCTTGAATCAAAGAGAATGGAGTAGAAAACATAAGAATATCACTTTAAACATTGTTTCTCATTAATTGATTGCTAAAAAATCCGGCAGCATAACGGTATACAACTTGACGAACTGATACCTAATGAGAAACTGAAACCACTATATATAGGGAGTCTGATTCCGCTCCTAATGACATGTTGTCATTTCGGGCGGAATCAACATCCTCTGATTTCGCCCCAAATGACAACATGTCCTTAGGAGCGGAATCACTTCAATAACACATAACATTTACAAAACAGCCCCTATACATTACATATTTAACATAACTGACCCCTATACCCTATACAATCTTGACTAAGACTAAGACGCAGGCTTTAGACATTCATGCATCAACAAACTCCCCCTTGGATACAGCCGGAGTCTTCAGTCTTGTCTTTGGGTCTTCACAGGGACTTGAATGTTTCTTCACGCTGCTTAGGCTTTTTCCTCAGTAAGTTCCTAAGCTTGTCATTTTCTTTCTTCTTTTTCTCATCCTCTTCGGCCTGTATCTTCATCCATTTTCCTTTGTTCGCTTCCAGCTTCTTGCGTTCACGTTCAGCTTTCTTTCTTTCTTTTTCTTCAAGCGACCACCATTTAGAACTCCATTTATTTTCAGAATTAATGCTTTTCTGAAAACAAATAGATACGACTTGTTGAAACTGCATCGCTTGTTCACGGTCCTCAGACTGAAAATGGATCTTGTTTATGAATAAACATTCTATATCTTTGGCCGAGCAATTCACTAACCACATCGGGTCGTAAACATGTATTTCTCTTATCTCCCCTCCAGCTCGATAAGTAATAACAGCCTCAGTAGATCTGCAACTATACACCCAGTTCAAAAAGCCCTTGTAAAAATATTGCTCCATTTTTGGTACTGGTATATTCCTCATTGTCTTCGGCTTTTTAATGTTCAGAATAGTTTCTACATTTCCAGTTTCAGGATTTACCCTTTGAACTTTCTTTGGGTAATGCGGCTTCCAGTGTAGAAAATTCCTCAAAGATTCAAACTTTATGTATCCCCACATCACAATATCATTCTTTCGTACAGGATAATCTAAAGTTCTCACTTGTGATAACTCTTCAACGTCCCACCATGGTAATGACATTATGTCATATAGACGTTCAAAATACTGGACACCAAACTCTCTTCTGATCGCGTAGGCATTAACATGGGGTAGGAAACCCCAGCTAATGATATCACCAAGTGAAATGCTTCGATCTCTCTGATAAAACTTCAATGGCCTTTTGAACTTTCTTTCATGATTTTCCTTAAACCATTTCTTCCTTTCTTCCTTCTGCAAGTCTTTGGGAGTACCATCGAAATTCTTGTCTTTCAAAATTTCTAAGACTTTCCTTCTTAACTCATCTCTGTTTTCTTCAGTAAAGAACTCCATCAGTGTAGGAAACTGAGAAGTATCTTCATTTACACTCTCATCATCAGTACAATCTTCAACTTCAACTCTATCATACAAATCAGCATCCTCTACATACTTGTACTTGTACTCTGGCTGATGGTTGATATCAAAAGCATTCAATTCTTCTTCAAACTCAAATTTGAAATCTGGATCCACCATACGTGTCATTTCTTTAATCTCTTCCAATGTATACGTATGTCTGTGTTCTCCTTCTTCCAAATCAGTTTCTATATTCAAGATCAACTTTTCAACTTGTTCAACATTTTGCTTATCACCAAGCTCCCCCTTTCCATCAGCTCCCTCTGACTCTTCATTCACTGCATCATTCATCAGATCGTCTGCAGTTTGTTCTTTAGATCTTTCAGAAATTATAAAACCGGATGCACCTTGATCATCATCATCATCATCACTTGAACTACTTGCTGAAAACACTTTCTCATCATCATCATCATCCTCATCATCATTCTCATCTTCTTCATCATCATCTTCATCATCAACTTCCTCCTGAGCATGTTCTAGTAACACTTCATCCTCAAACACTACAGGAGCAGAAGACAGAGGAATAGGCTGCTCATACACTGGTTCAGGATTATTTACTAACACAATTGCCCTTTCTCCAGAAGAACCTTCAAGCTCTTTACCTTTAACCTTCATCTGAGCATCAATCTCTGCCTGTTTTTCAGCTCTGGCCTCCTCCCGTACTGTCACACCCCGACCACGTAGAACATACAAAACGTGGCGGAAATGTCGGGGAGTGTTGTAACAGAATTAATTGTTTCAAATCCATGGCAATTGAAGTTTCGTTTTATTGATTAAAAGTGTTACAATGTCTTAACAAACAAGGAAATACAACATAATTAACTAGTCTTGCATCTTTTATTGTCACTAAAGCCCAAGTCTGCCTATGTGTATCTTGATCATCTTATGCAACAGCTCCTGAAAAACACATGTGAAAATAGGTACGTCAGCATAAAAATGCCTGTGAGATACATAGGTTTTGTGAAAATAGGTTTCATGACTTATGTTTGAGAAAATGTTTAGTCATGAACCTTGTAATTTGCTTTGTTTTGTAAATCATTTGAAAAATGATAAGATCAGATGATATGTATAAATAAAAGAATAATGTATGGTTAAATGAATAACCATTGAAAAATGAGTTTGTATAAGATAAGTTGTTTGTAAATCAATGTCTTGTGAAAAGTATGTTATTTGTATAAAATGTTATATGTATCAAACTGAAATGATTCAAATAACGCTACGAAATGTAATACCATACAAACACTTATATATAGGAAGTACCAGCGGCGTATCCACCATGCTTGTATCATATTACACACGCCTCGTTACTTAATCACTTACTCAAACCAAACTATCAAAGTAAAATGTTCATGTCTAATGTAAATCATGTAATATGTATCCAAAATGTAAGCATGTGATGAATAACAAATGTACTAAGTATGCAACAATAGACATACGTAGCATGTGACCTGTACTAAGTATGCAACAATAGACATACGTAGTATATGACCTGTACTAAGTATGCAACAATAGACATACGTAGCATGTGACCTATACTACGTATACAACAATAGACATACGTAGCATGTGACCTGTACTACGTATACAACAATAGACATACGTAGCATGTGACCTGTACTACGTAAACAACAATAGACATACGTAGCATGTGACCTGTACTACGTATACAACAATAGACATACGTAGCATGTGACCTGTACTACGTATACAACAATAGACTTACGTAGCATGTGACCTGTACTACGTATACAACAATAGACATACGTAGCATGTGACCTGTACTACGTATACAACAATAGACATACGTAGCATGTAACCTGTACTACGTATACAACAATAGACATACGTAGCATGTAATGTAATGTAAAACGATGTACTAAGTAATGCACACAATGGGCACACCTAGCATAAGATGTAATAAAATCATGTACTATAATGTACTAACGAACATAGCAGGTATATGATGTGAAAACAGGAAAGCACGAAAGTAACAAGTAGGCACATGTGTTTCACCCCAAAACAGTTTGGAAAACAGTAAAAGAGGGGTCTATGTACTCACTTGAGATTGCTCAGAAGTCCTAGGATAACCACCAAGCAATGCTAGAGATCACGGAAATCAAACGGCACCTAATATAGGTAACTATGTTAATAAACCGGACCTAAATCGGATGATCGGGTAGCATGAGGGTTCGTAAACCAAACGAGTGTAGAGACTCGTGTCATTTGGTTTAACAAAGCCTACATACTAATTGAAACCTAACATAATTGTTTACGACCCATTACGACCCGTTTTAGGTAGCTTATGCTACTTTAACGCGTCGTTCGCGTGAAACGCGTTCGGGCCGCCTAACTAGTCCTATGACAAGTGTTATATGCCTAAACATGTTACATAATCAGTTATATGACAAAAGTTTAGGTTACATATGCTTAATTACCAATTATACATGAAAAAGGTATTCTGGTAATTTACCTAAGGCATATAAACTACCTATCATACAACTACTTAAACGATGTGACCATAAGGTATAACCTCGGAAGGTTATTTCCTATATACTATGGTCACCTAACGTGTTTGGTCGGATCCTAATGATCGACCAAATGGGTCGGGTTCGAAGGTATAAGCGATTTATTAGATCGCTTACCCTACGACCCTAGACAACGTGGTAATCAGTAGGCATAGTCCCAAGGGACTATAACCAACGTGATTACACTCACGTTGCGAAGTTCAAACGAACTTCGCATTGACCATTACTGGTCAACGCAGAAAGTCAAACAAAGTTTGACTTTCAGACTCGAAAGACTCGAAAAGCAATAAAAGAACAAAAGAATACTTACGAAGGGTCCCCGAATGCTAATCTCGATCCAAGAATCTCAGGTATGAAACAATGGTTTCAACTTAGAGTTCCTAAGATCAAGATTCTAGTGATTTTAGCAATGGGGGTGGATGGGTATTTATAGGAATACCCGAACCCTTAGGATCGTTTCATGGAAACCGTGCTTTAATCGCATCCGTACAAGTGTCGGCAAGTTGTGGTGACTAAAAATGGGTTCTTATCAGCTGACTAAGCATGTGTGAGTGTGTGGTTGTGGATGAATCAGCTGCAAACAGGCTGTGAAATACACTGCATCTGGTCTGTCCCCAGGCTAGCGCACCATTACTTAATAAGTGTAGCGGTGCGCTAGGCTTAAGTTTGGCAGATTTACACTTTTGGTCCCTGTCATGCATTCAGCCCATTTTCGACACGTTTAAGGCCCGTTAACCCCATTTCAAAGCTCTAAAATGAAGTTAAAGTATAGGGAACTTAAAATGTGTTCAAAAATATCTCGGATGTCGGTTCGTTTAGCCGTACGGTTGCGTTGTTCGGTTAATTACGACGGAATGCGCATAAGCACGAAAAACGATCCAAATGACGCGACGAATGGATTTTTTTGGCAAGCCAAACACTAAAGCATAATATAGTCATGCTTACATAAAATTTTAGATGTCCGGATGTATTCAGAACGTAAGTTATGCGCGAAAATGCAAACTTGTGCACTTTTTGACACTTTTAGTCCCTGAATGACCCAAAAGTTTATTTTAGCACACCGAACCCCTCAAAGCCTATTTCTAAGCTATGTAAAGGATATTTGTGGTATGTTTAACTTATGGTCATGTTCCGGATTGTCTGTTACAGTTCAAATTGGCATACTTTCACAGTTTGTCAACTTTAGTCCCTGTAAGCGATTAAACTTTGATTTCACCACACCAAACCTTCCAAAACTTATATCTAAGTTATGTAAAGGTTATTTAAGGTATGTTAAGCCTATTTCACTATTCCGGAGTGTTCGTTGGATTAAACTGGTTATATCTACACATCAGAGCGCGTATAACCCTCCAGAAAGCGATTTAAAGCTTGAAATCGAACAAGAGTCGATATGTGCAAACGATACACATATTTTTACAAATCCCAAGTATGAAATACAATATTTCATTAGTTTGGAATTTGATTGATGGTTGGAGTGACACAGGTGTCACACGTACGACCTCATCAAATTTCTGTTCAACTGACTTACCCAGCATACTTTCCAACACTTTAGGAAACATATACATCTCATGCTCTTTCTGAGCTTTCACAGCTTCAAGCTCTTTGTTCTTTAATTCATAGTACTTGAGCTGATCATCCCTGCGTTTCTTTTCTTCCAACAATTCAGAAATATTAACTTTCATCACATCTATTTCAGCTTCATCAGCTTCTACTTTCTTCAATAGTATCTTGTTGTCAGATTCTAATCTTTTTACACGCAATTCAAGAATTTTTTCACGATCAGCAACTTTCTTACTTTCAGCTGCAACTATTTTGCTTTCATTCAAAACATCATCCATTTTCTTTTCTAACTTATTCACTTGTTCATCATTTGCAAAACCAAAAACTCCAATATCTTCAAGATTATCTGAAGGAGTAGAAAGACCTTTGTGACCAGAAGAACCAGGAGTTAATTGAATTTGAGTGCGTGGTGGTGTTTTGAAGATTTCTTGAGATGTAAGAAACTGTTGTTCATGAGGTGGTGAAAGATGTAATGGTGATGGTTGTCTAGGTGGTGTTGATTGCCGTGGATGTGTTTGATGTGATGGTGATGTTTGATGTGGTGGTGATTGTGTTGGTGAATGATGTGGTGTAGGTTCAGGTGGTGGTGTTGATGGTTTACTTGGTTCTTTGGTCGATTTCTTCTTCAGAACAATCTTTGGCTTTGTAATCTTTGGAGTAACTTTCTTTATCTTTGGAGACACAATCCTTTTCTTTGCTCCGGCTTTCTTTTTACTTCCCAAAGAAGGCAATTGAGATTCAGAAACATGTTGAGGTGATGGAACATATGGAGCATCCTCCTTTTCTTGCCTCTTTCTCTTCATCAACATTTTCTCTTTAGCCGTCTCTTCTTGAATTCTCTTCATACGTTCTGTTTCATCTATCTCGTCTTCAGAAGAACTTGAAGAACTTGTAGAACTCTCATTAACTTTATCACCTTTTACATCATCAATTACTTTCTCTTTCTCAACTTCTTTGTTAGCTGCTTGATCTGACTCTAAATCATCAATGTTTATCATCACATCATCAGTATCAACATCCAGATTTTCTTCAGCAGTTACAACTGTCTCTACAACCTCAGGCTCATCAATCAATAACGTTCTTGCCACTTTCTTCTGTTTCTTCTTTGGCTGTGATGATGACCCCTCACCCTCTTGTACTTTAGGAGTAATCTTTCTGCCTCTCTTCCTTGGTTCTTTGACATACCAATCATTACGTGTGGTTTTGACATCAGCAAGAGCCTGTAATTCATCAGTATACGCTACTTCCTTCATCTTTTCTTCATTTCTCCAGTTTTGATGATTTACTGGATCAGGATCAACGTAGTGTGCATCCTTGATGAATCCAAAGAATTCAGCTACTTTCGTTGGTTCAGGTTGATTTGCATGATATCTAGCAAGCTGCTTGAGAGAATCGTTGCTCATATGTGACTGAACTAACAAATCATTCTCCAAGTCACGTTCAATCTCTGGATAGACATGATCGATCAGCATCTGTACAAATCTTGGATACATCCAAGTCTTACTCTTTGTTGTAATATTCTCTGTCATGTAATGAAAGACAATATGCGAGAAATTGTATTTCTTGTTTAACACCAAAGCAGTAACCATGTTCATCTGGTAATCACGCATAGTATCGTACCCTCATTTGGTATGACTAAGAGACATTAATACACAATGAATAATGAACTTGTAAGGTTTCTAAAACTTTGATTTCAAATAATTTCCAACATTTACTGCACCAACGTATCCCATCCTGAGCATACATCCCTTTACCATTCTTTCCGGAAACCTTGTTGGCGATTTATCGTTATCAGGAAAATTCAATACTTCACAAACCAGCGCCTCAGTAACAACAATTGTTTTCTTTTCATTTTGTACCTCCACAACTGAGTTTATCACTTTGTGAGTTTCATCATAAGTAGCATGCTCCCAAAAACGTTTAATATGTGACTTGTATACTGGACGTTGATCTGTAAGAGCTTTCTGAATAGGTATTCGACTCATGAACTCTAGAATACTGCTGAATTTTTCCAACTCTGAATTCCTTTGTACATCAAAATCACAACAGCTGTTGTGAAGTGGATCAAAGATGACATTCGAACCCTGTAACACAACACACATTACAAACTGAATTAATACTTAGAAATATTTCAGCATCAAAACAATTTATGAGCGAAATCACATTCTGAGCGAAATCAACAAGATTCTGTTTTCGCTCCCAATGACATAGTGTCATATAGAGCTGAAACACACTCAGAGGCAGAATCAGATAATTGTGCATTTAAGAGCGAAATCAAGACTAAATGCAGTTAGGGGCGAAATCAGATATTATGCACTTAGGAGCGGAATCAAAATCAACCCTTCTCAACACATCAGATGATGAAATTTATCATGTGGGTTTGTTTATCAGTGGATTCCGAGTATGTGGGTGTAATTTTTATCTGTTAAAACCATCACAAACAACCTAGATCTAAACTCAAACTAACTGCTACTGTTCAAACATGAATAAACCCTAGATCTGGTTCAATCAAACTTACATACATGACCTGTACAACATTACGACAACACACACATGATCTATTATTCAGTTATGTCTGTTCTAATCCCTAAATCTATGTTTCAAAACAAGAACAATACTGACAATCGAAAAACAGAAAGATATGAATCAAATTCGACCAATTTCTTACCTTTCCCATGTTAATAGTTGAGCAAACCAACTAATAATCAACAATCAAACAAAAATCGGGCAGAGTTTCGACTTGAAAAACGATGATTTGGGGTTTCGCTCTTAATCGCCAGTGACATAGACTTAGGGGCGAAATCAGAAAATAATGAATAGGAGCGGAATCAGACGACTATTTATAGTCAGTCTGATTTCGCTCGAAATAACATCGAAAGCATTAAGAGCGGAATCAGCTATGATGCTCAGGAGCGGAATCAGCCATTTAAGTGTGAAACTTGTGTTTTCGGGCGAAATCAGATTTAAATTTTCAACAATTTCAAAAAAAATTTTAACTTTTTCTGATTGTTTACCGACACACCCAGTTAACCAAGTCCAAGTTAATGACCTTGGTCAACTGTTTAGCCTACCAAGTCCAACTTAATGACCTTGGTTGACCAGATTATGAAGTATGCTGACTTTTTGAAACTGAAAAACAATTCAAATTAATGAACTGTTGAACGTTTTGAGCTTTCATATATATTTTTTTTAATCTTTCAAGCATGTACCATTCACTTTCCAGAATCTCCTGCTTACCCAAACCTCATGAATCAGACATGATCTGCATAAGACTTTGATCATCAGTTCCCTAACGTCTGAGGTCGAAAAATAAAGATGAAAATAAAAACTTTTTGGATTTTAGAAACAGATAAACAGAAATATGTACATACAATCTTTTTGTGAGCGTGTTAAGGGATCATATCAGCTGCCGACGAGATACAAACACCGTTAAGCTGGATTACATTTTCAATATTAAACAGTTTGCATTGATTGTCGATATATTGGTCCACTTTAAATTTTCACACAAACTTCAATTTGCCCAGGATACGGATTTAATGTTTTAAAGGTTTAACTTTCATATGTGTTCCACCTCAGAATATACTCCCGTATCCAGATCCCAATATTCAGTCTTACAGGTGAGTTTTAACACAAATGATATCTGTAAAGGGTTAATAAATTATGAAGAATCATGAGAGCTCAGGTCAGAACTACCGTTCAGCAGAGAGATCATGACTCGACTTTTGGGTATGTCCCCTTTAGAGGATCTTTTTTTACAAAAGCATTGCTAAGCAATTTTATTGTCTTATCATATATGCTGAGGGTGATGCTATGTTTCAAGCATTTGTGGAAAGTATTATTCGAGGACTAGGTCAGAACTACCGTTCAGCAGAAGTCCCGGAATAATACCCCAGATATCACTGAGTAAACAAACCTAGTATATCAGAAAAAGGAATCTTTCAAACAAGATTTCGGGGGTTACCCATATATCCGAGAGATGTTCCCCACATAAAAGCAAGTGAATTTATGTTTATATCCCGAACATATCTACTAAATGTGTAAAAACCTATCGGCATATTATCTACAAGACTGCTTAACACATTTATACTTTACATTTCTTTAGCGTACTGCACCTGTCTAGCTGATGTACTATCATTTCCCTTTTATACACAAACTCATTTTTACTTTTTCAAATATTTTTGGTTTTTCTAATTTTATCATGTTTTTGTATTTTTCTGCAAACTTTCTCCCCCTAAAAAAACATATTTTTGTGTTTTTGTTTTTATCGAAAAGCAGAAACAAACTATACAAACAAAGTTGACAACACGACGTAGTTCACATCAGATCGCCGCCCTCCTCGGCTTCACATTCTTCAACCCTCCCAGAACGCAGATTTTTCATCCCATTTAATTTTAAAAGATAATAAAATCTCTTTTTGTCAAACGGTTTTGTATAGAAATCAGCCTTCTGATCATCGGTGTGTATGTGTTCAATACGTATCAACTTCTTCTCGTGACACTCGTGGATGAAGTGATGACGGATCTCAATATGTTTAGTTTTAGAATGGTGAACCGGGTTTTTAGTTATATTAATGGCTACTTCATTGTCCACGAAAATCGGTGTATCCAAGAATTGCAAACCAAAGTCGCGCATTTGCTGCTGGATCCAAAGGATCTGAGAACAGCAGCTGGAGGCTGAAACGTATTCAGCCTCACAAATAGAAAGCGCCACAGAGGTTTGTTTCTTGCACTGCCAAGTAACGAGTCGAGTTCCGAAGAACTGACACCCAGCAGTGGTGGACTTAGCGTTCTGCTTACAGCTTCCAAAATCAGAATCAGCGAAACCTGTTAGAGAAAAGTCACCCGAGCGAGGATACCACAAGCCGATGCTTGGGCAGCCTTTCAAATACCGTAATATCCTTTTGACAATTGTCAGATGTGACTGCTTCGGACTCGACTGATATCTGGCGCAAAGACATGTCGGGTACATGATGTCCGGCCGGGAAGCAGTGAGATACATTAAGGATCCGATGATTGACCGGTACAATGTCTCCTCTACCTTGACACCACTCTCGTCAGGACAAATACCATGATTTTGTGCAAGGGGGGTTGTTGCTGGACTACATTGAGCCATATCGAACTTTTCAAGCACCTCCTTCACATACTTTGTTTGGTGAATGAAGATTCCATCAGGCATCTGCTCCACCTGCAGCCCGAGGAAGAACTTCATCTCCCCCCATTGAACTCATTTCAAATTTCTTCTTCATAACAGCCTCAAATTCTTTACATAAGTTGTCGTTGGTCGAACCAAAAATGATATCATCAACGTAGATCTGCACAATTAGAAGATGGCCTGCAACTTCCTTGGTGAACAATGTGCTATCAATTGTCCCTCTAATGAACCCGTTGGCCAAAAGATGTTGGGAAAGCGTCTCGTACCAGGCTCTCGGGGCCTGGTGTAAACTGTAGAGCGCCTTATCCAACAGATAGACCTTGTTCTTGTGTTGTGGATCAGTGAACCCCGGTGGTTGTCCCACATACACCTCTTCTTTAATCTTTCCGTACAAGAAGGCAGATTTAACATCCAGCTGGTACACTTTGAAGTCTTTCCATGACGCAAACGCCAGGAAGATCCGAATAGCTTCCAGTCGAGCAACAGGCGCGTACACCTCATCATAATCGATTCCTTCTTACTGACTGAAGCCTTGTACCACTAACCGTGCTTTGTTCCAGACCACGACTCCTCTATCGTCTCTTTTACATTTGAAAACCCACTTCGTTTTAATCAATTTTTGATTCTCAAGGAGATCTACTAATCTCCATACTCCCAACTTCTCGAATTGTAGCAGCTCCTCCTGCATTGCATTTACCCAGCTATCTTCAGTCAATGCTTCTTTATACGTTCTGGGCTCGATCTGCGAAATAAAACATTTCAGTGAGAATTCCTCTTGTAAAGGTGCAACAGATGAATAAAAACATGTAAGTGCTCGGTTGATTTGATCTCTTGTTTTAACACCACTTTGCAGGTCACCGATGATTTCCTCTGAAGGATGGTAAGATAAGGTTCGTGGCATGATGGTGTCAGGCACAACAACTTTCGACTGCTGAAACGATATATCTAGATCACCGGTGTGATCCTCAGCTTCAATTGATACAACATTTGGATCCTCATCAAATATCGGAGCGTTCTCCGATTCTGAGTCATCGGACTGGTCAAATTATGGAACTGGTTCTACTGGGTCGTCATGAGCTGTTCCACTCGGACCTGCCTCGTGATCGTTTGCACCAGTTGTAGGAGCGTTTGTATCCACATCTGGTTGAGAAACCACCAACGGTCTAGGCACCTGATCTTGAAAAGATGATTGTTGTTGTTGGTACAAGTAAGCAAGTTCCTCTTCACTCGGCTCCGTAGGTAGTTGGAACGACTCCCAGAGTTTATCGTAATCGAACAACAATCTGTTTCCGGGAAGTTGAGGTGACGCCGTGTGTCTCTGACAATCCACATGATGAACTTCAATTACCTTCTTCAAGCATGGAACGAACACTCTTTTTAAGGGACTCGCATATCCCACAAAGAATCCTTCATTACTCATCGCGCCAAACTTTCCATCTTGATCTATGAAGGTACACGGTGATCCGAACGGCTCTAGAAACTTTAGATTAGGCTTATATCTGTGAAGAAGTTCAAAGCACGTCTTTTTGTATTTCTTCACAGTAATCACTCGATTCAAGGTATAGCATGCCGCTGCCACAGCTTCACTCCAGAAATAGATCGGTAGTTTTGAATCGGCCAACATGGTTCGAGCAGTTTCAATAAGAGTACGGTTCTTTCTTTCAGCTACACCGTTCTGCTGTGGAGTGTATGGTGCACTGAATTCATGAAGAATTCCCTTTTCGTTACAAAACTCGAGCATTCGGTTATTCTTGAACTCCGTCCCATTATCACTTCGGATCCTTCTGATTGGCACCTTATACAATGTTTCCATCTTCTTGAATAGGATCATCAATGACTCAAATGTTTGATCCTTTCTTTCCAAGCACACCACCCAAGAAAATCTCGTAAAATCATCAGTTACCACCAGGCAATATAAATCTCCACTAATGCTCTGCACATTCACTGGCCCAAAGAGATCCATGTGGAGTCTCTCAAGTGGTACTCTGATCGAATTCAGCAACTTTTGTGGGTGTGATTTCCTGGTCTGCTTTCCTTTCTTGCAAGCTACACAATCATCATTCAAGTGAAAGTTTCTCAAATTTACACCTTCAACTAAATCATTTGATACAAGAAAATTCATTTTTCTAATATGAATGTGGCCCATCTTTCGATGCCACATTATCGAATCCTTTTCAGTAGCTTTGGTTTTTGACACAAAACATTGTTTTTGATAATCTGTTGTTGTTGCGACACTCATATCAAGAATATACAAATCATTTACTCGTGGAGCTCGCAACAACACCATTCCTTCCGGAATTTTGAAACCAGGTTTTAAGACAAGACATTCATTTTTAGTGAAATGTACGGTAAAAGAATTATCACAAATTTGTGAAATACTGAGTAAATTGTTTTCCAATTCAATTATGTAGTTAACTTTCTCGAACGAAATTACTCCATTTGTTAATGTTCCTTGACCGACAATTCTTCCTCCTTGGTTTCCTGCGAAACCCACGTAACCTTCGTTGATTGATTTAACGTCGTAAAGCAATGCTAGCATCCCCGTCATATGTCTTGAGGCCCCGCTGTCCATTATCCATTTTGAAATTATAGACCTGGGCAGCCCCTGCAAACATTAGAGATGTTCATTCAAACAATGAAGTCCATGACTTCTTAACTTGTGAAACACTACCAAACACAACATCACACTTCTCATCAATCTTTGGAAAATCAAACGTGACATTCGGAACATCAATTTTAGCTTTTGGTTTTACTTCATTTTTGATCGGGAGAAACTCTGCAAGAAATTTATCAAGTTCAAACTCAAACTCTGTAGCATCATCTTTCAAAACCTTCGTTTCATTTTTTAAAATGTTTTCCATCTTTTTCTCCTCGACCGATGGTTTCGATTTTGCAACCCATGACTGATTTTCAAAAACTTTTGTTTTTGGATAAATCTTTGAAGTCTTTTGTGACTTTGAAGATTCGCCAATCTCGAATGTCGATTTCGGCTTATCTTCCGACTTCAATGATTCACCCCTCTTCAAGATGCGGATTGGTGAAACCATTGGTTTTTTACCCTTTTTGTCAACTGGTGACTTAGGTCGAGGTTTTTGAACAACAAGTTTTATGACAGGTTTCTCAAAAATTTTCTTGCATTGTTTTGCCATGTGTCCAATCTCACTACAACGATAGCAAACTCTTTTGTCATACTCGACAAAAGTTGACTTAATCGACTCTTCTTTCAGTTTCTTTGCCGCATTGAAATCATCCACGGCTTTCTGACTAAAGATATATTCCTTTTCATCATCCACACTTGGTCCAACAACAAAGATATCATTCATTTTATCCTTTGGTTTGACAACCTTCTTAGCCATCTTTTTCTCAAAACCAATTCCTTTGTTTTTAAAGTTGTTATCATTCTTTTTGTTACCATTTCCTTCCAACTTCTTTTTGCCCGAATTATTGAAACATGTCGTAACAAATGATTTTTTAGGTTTCGAAAAGAATACTTTGTTGTTTACCACATCAATGTCAATTTCAACCAATTTGAAAACTTTCTCAACATTTTCAATTTTTGCGTTCTGAAGCGGATACTCAAAATCAGAGTAAAGCTTGTCAGTTCCAATCATAGTGTAAACCACCATAATCGGATCATCATTCTTACTCTTGTCTGATTTTGGTATGAAACGATCTAAAAAGTTACCCTCGTCTTCAGAATCAATAACAGACTTTTCAGAATGAGATTTCATGACTTCAACCTCAGAGTTATCACTCTCTTCATCTAACACCTGGTCGACAACAGTCTTGATGACCTGTGACTCGTTGTCCGTGTCGGATGCAGAGAATGTAACATCAATGCTCTCTGGCAATTCATCCTCAATGGTTTTCAACTTGAGGTTCAATGCAGCTTCCACCCCATCTGGATACTTTTGAGTATAATGATTCCACATTGGGGGTGGAACACTGTTAAAGACTGGTGTAGCATTGGGCTGTTGTGGAACAATTTGTTCAAGAACATAGGACGATGCAACATAGCTCATCAATTTATTATCGATTCGCTCATTTTCAATTTTAGTCAATTCTAATTCTTTCTTTAATGATGCGATTGTGTCAATATGAAAATTAACTTCTACTTGTTTATCAAAAAGTGTTGCTTTTGCTAGTTTTGTGGCTTTATCATTTTCGACACTTTCCTTTTTAATCATTTTAACTGATCTGGCTAGAGTATCATAAGCTTCTTTGACTTGTCCTAGATCAAATTTTAACATGTCAGCATGTTGTTTCAATTCCTGAAACTTAATGTCTTTTTCAAGACACTCCATGCACGGTTGTAAACACTTTTGGCATGGTGTTTCAGATATTGAATCCACTTTCTCAACAACCTCTGCTTCATGAGCAGTTTTTACTTCCTGTTTACCGACATCTTTCGACTCTGACTCAGACACTTTCTCAGATTTGATCTCCTCAATTCCTGACTTCTTATCCGACTCCTTTTGAACTGACTCAGTACCAACAGACTCGGGTTTTACAAGTTCTGGGTCTACCTCTTTCAGTTTCGCCATGAGAGCCTTGTTAGCAATTTCTTTCAAAGTATCTTCAGTCATTTCTTTTGTGACATCGATCATCTCCTCGACATACTCTTTCTTCTCTTCATATCTTGGACACAATCCAGTCGTCGGTTCTTCAAAGAAACCTGCAAAAGATTCAAAAATTTTAGGAGGCATGATAGATCTCAAAGAACTGGCTAATACCTCCTGCTCAGATTGATAGTAATGAACTTCTGCATTTAACTCCTCAATGTCATCCACATTATCCACAGAAACATCTTCAATAACAACTTCAGGTTCAACAACACTTTCGGTCACTTCAACTATCTCAGCCATCATAGCCTGTCCATCACTTCCAGGGATATATTTATCCTAGCTGAATCCCTCAGCAACTTTCTCGTCATCCTGGTTCACAATGAGAGCTTTCTCTGGTTTGTTCTCGATTTGTGATCTTTGAATTACAGGTTGCTGATTTGGTCGGTGATAAATTGCCTGCTTATAATAACCATTCGTGAACGGGTTTTGATGATTATTTACTTCTCGGTTCGGACACTCTCTTTTGAAATGGCCTCTTTCTTTGCACTTGAAGCATGTTACTTTAGACTTATCGAAACCTAGCTTCTGATCAGGTCCAGAAAGGTTGTTTCTGCCAGTGATTTCCATAAAGCGCTGTGCTCTCCTCACCAGACTAGCCATGCCCCATTTAATATCTATCAGCTCAAGCTCCTCCGGATCGATCTGATCATAATCCTCTTTGGTCATGTCAGGATTTCCGATCTTACCCGCTACCAAAGACTCATACGATTCTAATACGGAAGCCAACAATGCAATGTGTTGCTTTGCAGCTGATTCAGTTAATTCATTCCCATTCTTGATATTAACTGCGATGATGCATTGGATCCCAGAAACATACGCCTGATTGTTTGAACTGGTCGAGCTTTGAGGTGATGTCTGTTCAGAAGCTTTGAAGTTTGGCTCGTAGCTAGCAAAAGGTGAATGCTTGTTTGTTTGTGGAGTATTTGATGAAACACTTGATGATGTGTCAGCACTGAAACCAGTTTGTATCTTTGGGCTCTGATTTGTTGTAACAGGAGTACTGCCTCTGTAATACAAAGATACATCTTGTTGAACATTTATTGAGTTCATCTTTCTAATTTTTAGCAACTCCAACTCTTGAGCTTCAATCTTTTCTATGAATGCACTAAGATTTAGATTCCCAAAATCTGAATTGTTTTTCAACATCATCAGATACGTTCCCCACTCTTCATATGGTAATGCATCAGACAACTTATCAATCAATTCTTCATTGTTCTTTTTAATGTCTAATCTCTTCATCTCAAGTACTAAATGGCAATATCTATCGATCAGTTGCTTGGTTGTTTCACCCTTCATGCTGGTAAAAATATCAAACTCCTTCTTTAATAAAGCCTTCTTATTCTTGACCATTGACACACTACCTTGAAACTTCAATTTCAAAGCATCCCACATAGATTGAGCATTGTCTTCATGTTGTAATAACACTAAAATGTCCTCTTTGATAGCCTGCTGAAGGATACTAATCATCTTTTTCTCGGCTTTGAAATCATTATGTTCTGATTCTGTCAAACTTCCAATACCCTTTGGTTGATTTCTCCCATCAACTGGTGGAACATACTTAGACTCTATCTTCATCCAGCACTCAAAGTGATTAGCCTGGACCCAGTTTTTAAATCTGCTTGACCATCCTGAGTATTCATCTATGTTCATAAGCTTGGGAGGCTTTTGCATCGTTCCCAATTCATTCTCCATGTTGACGTTTTGCATAAGACTACCCGAGGTTTGTCCTGCTACCATACCACTGCCGGCGAAGAAATTGTAAAAATCTTGGATTTCCATTTTTAGAGATTTGATTACCGAAAACTGTTTAATTTTTGAAAAAACAGGTGACTTTACTGAAAACACGTTCTACACCAACTGAACTTAGGACGAAATATCACAAACGAAATGGACTTTAACCCTCAAACCATGATTTTTAATGCTGAAAATGCTTTTTGAGCAAAATCAGAATTTTAAGTATGAGCGAAATCACAGCTTATCCCTACAAGCGAAATCACAATCTTAGTGATCCTTAAGAGCGAAATCACACTCTTAGTGATTTTAGGACCGGAATCAGAAGATTAGCTATCTCAAGAGCGGAATCAGAAGATTCCCAAGAGCGGAATCACAGAAACAGTCTAAACCACTGATTTCGCTCCAAATGTAGGAGCGGAATTAGATTTTTCAGAAGATGAACCTGATTTCGCTCAGAATAGGAGCGGAATCAACCAGATGCTGTTTCGAGCGGAATCAGGTTTCGAGCCATTTTTTATCACTTTTAAGTCGAATTTTAAGCTGATACTTTCAAGGGCTTGTTAATTGTCACTTTTACACAATATGTCAAAAATTCAGTCCATTTTGTCCGTGGCAATGTCCAGAAATCCAAAAAATGTAGTGAAAAGGCTTTGATTCAGGTATTTTAGCTCATAACTGGCTCTGATACCAATTGTAGGATCGATTTGACCGATCTAGTGAGTCAATCAGAACCAAAATACCACTGTTTATGTGGCGGAAACATGTAAACAGCTTGAATCAAAGAGAATGGAGTAGAAAACAGAAGAATATCACTTTAAACACTGTTTCTCATTAATTGATTGCTCAAAAATCCGGCAGCATAACGGTATACAACTTGACGAACTGATACCTAATGAGAAACTGAAACCACTATATATAGGGAGGCTGATTCCGCTCCTAATGACATGTTGTCATTTCGGGCGGAATCAACATCCTCTGATTTCGCCCCAAATGACAACATGTCATTAGGAGCGGAATCACTTCAATAACACATAACATTTACAAAACAACCCCTATACATTACATATTTGACATAACTGACCCCTATACCCTATACAATCTTGACTAAGACTAAGACGCAGGCTTTAGACATTCATGCATCAACATACACCTTACGCGAGCCGCGTAAAACCCGAAGTCAGGCCATATATAAGAAGACATCGGGATTTCGTTTTCCGTCGCTATATTCATTTCTTTCTTAATGAATTTCTGAGAGTAGGCATAATATACGGGTATTATATCCCCCTAATTAACGAAGTTCTGCCCCAATGTAAGTATCATAACCCCGGTTACGTATTAGATACGCTGCCCGATTGATCCAGGGTTCCGTAACGGCTGTCGAGGTTCTGCCTGACGTAGTCGTTGGAATGCCGTCTCGGGGAGGGTATAACTAATGTAAATATAAAGGGTTATTATACTAACGCGTGTACATTGTGTAAATTATAGATAATCTCCAGGAAACCTTAGAGGAAACCTAAGTCAGCAATGTGAGTAATCTCCTTTTTGTAAATTGTTTTTACAAAACCTTAAATGTTTTACAATGCTATTAAGCAGTGATTGAGTCTTTGTAATTCTTCAATTACTGCCGGTATGTTGGGGTTTTGTATACAAAATGTGGAACACGTTACCATTGGACAATGAGTTAGCCAATGTGTAATATGACCCACCAGTCAGGATTGACAATACTGAATGAGTAATTGTGTAGAAATAAACAATGTGATTGCTCTCAATACTGTTAAAGGATAAATGTTTCTTGATTAAACTGGGATTCACTCACCAGTATTTCCCACTGACAAATGTTTTAAAATGTGTTTCAGGTAACAAAATGTAAAAGCCAATTAGAAGAAAGCCAGCTGGAGAGCACTGATGGCTTGGAAAAACATGGCTATAAAAGTTACCTAAAAGATGATGTTTTAAATTCAATAAATAGGGTTTATCCCTATAAATGTGTTGTAATAAGAAATTTGGGTTTTACCCATGTGTTTATTAAAGAAGGTGGTTTTACTCTGGTAAATATTTCCTAACTACGGTCCTGATGAAATTTCCGTTGCCAAATTAAATAATAATAAAGAAATTGATACCACCACAACTGGTCTCGCGGCCGCCCGTTTCCAGGACAGATAGGGGGCGGGGTTGCGACATTATTAGTACAAGATGAGTGTGTGTGCAAAAGAGCTAACAGAACAGTACAGGCACTGTCTATTTATAGTACAAATCAAATTAATGTGGCATCTTTGCTGACGTCACCTAGACAGTGACATCTAACAATCTTAACAACCTATAAACACTGATGTAATTACAGACACTGTTACATTAATGAATGATTAACTAAACACTAATGAGGCAATCCACTGATGATGCTTAAACTCTGATGAGGCTGAGCAGTGCTTTCATCTAAGGTTGATCGGGCCTTTGATTCCAACAGTTCTTTGACAATCAGCAGCACTTTGACACCGGCAGTTGATTGGTCTTCAATAGTCTTTGTAATCAACAGGGCTTTGATATAACAGTCTTTATACACAACAGTCTTTAGGATCATCAGTTGTTAAGTGCCACTGCCATTGGAGGGAATTAGTCTTCAAACACGGTTATCTATGATCATCTGTTGAGATCCAGTTTTGGCTTTGTATCATCTGTTCTTCAAGGAAGGATCACATGAGCCAACACAACCCAATGTGGTTTTCGTGCTTCACTAGAAACCCCCCCCCCCAAAAAAAAAAGAAATCTTTTAATCAAGCTTTCAAAATCATTTATCACTTTTAGCGGGGGATTATAGAGAGAGAAATAATAATTTGGAAGACAATCCAAAACGACTTTAATAAGGATCACTCTACCCGCGATGGATAGGGTAGAGGCCTTCCATACCGAAAGCTGAGCCTCGAACACATTAAACACCAATTTCCAATTATTAATATGGTTCATGTTAGCACCTATGGGTGTGCATGGGTCGGTTTGGTTCGGTTTTTACCATTAATCATAACCATAACCGCTAACTTCGGTTATGGATTTTCTTAACCATAACCATAACCAAACTTCGGTTATGGTTAATCGGTTATTAAGTCGGTTATGGTTCGGTTTCGGTTAATTTCGGTTATTAACCATAAACTTTAACTAAAACTAACTTTTCGGCTAAAGTTAAAAATTATATGACAATGGTCCTACAAAATAAGAATGAAACCCACTATGTTGGACTTAGTTTGGGCATTTTTTTATAAGTCAACCAAAACTATACTTTTTGGTTAAACTACCGATGTGGGATCTATTTTAATAAAGTAATTATGTAGTCGGTGTTATACAGAAGATTCATACGATCATAACACCACAGTTCTTCATCATAATAAAAGACTTTTACATCAATATCATTTAGTTATATAATATTAAAAAACCTCTACATGGTTATTGTAAAACATAAATCCATTATATAGAATTACAGACTTAACATTACAAGTTCGGTTCAGTTTTGGTTATGTCGGTTAACCAAAGCTTCATAACCATAACCATAACCGACTGGTCGGTTAACCAAAGTTTCATAACCATAACCATTGGTTATGTTGGTTATCGGTAAAAATCGGTTTGGTTAAGTCGGTTATGGTTCGGTTATCAGTTATGGCGGTTAATTTGCTCACCCCTATTAGCACCCACCATCTAACCCAACCATCAACGCTTTTTCCTTAACTTCCGAAATGCCCATTCCAATTCCAAAGAGATTAGATTTGGAGATGTTTATTTTTAGCCCCAGGAAAGGTAAAAACATCTTAAAATTCTCACCACCTTAGAGATGTTCGCCTTGGACCACTTCCCAGTGATAACTGAAATACAACTTTTTAAAATGTTCTTTTTAGTAAATAATAATGTTAAAATAAAACTTTTTAGTAAATTGTGGCCATTGGTTGTGAAGCTTGGGTTCTCTAATGGAGACCTAAGTTCAGTCTTCACTTGTGTCACTTTGGTGGATTAGGCAATTAAGGATAGAGTCTAGCTTCCTTGCAGAGATGCAGGTTCTATCTTGAGCCCACCCAGGTTTTCGTCCCACCGTGTGTTAAGCTTGGGATTGTTCAGCTCTTGTGGTGGCAGAATGGCTGTCAACTGGCAGTCGTCGGTCTGGTTTCGCGGGAGAACTCCCAAGCCAAATTTTGAAGTCAGCGTAAGCCCGATTAAGACAATATAGTCTGGTCAGAGTAGGGCAACGAGGCTCTCTAATTTAGAGAGTAAGTTAACATAATACAAGAAAGTCGTCATTCTAAAATAAATACTAATGTTAAAATAAAAATGATTAACAAATGCTTAAATTAAAGGGGATATTGGCCTCTAATAATCCTTACTAGACGTCATTGGTCATTACCAGTCCCATCTTTTTTTATTCCCCCTGCCAGTCCTACCTTTCAACTATTTTTCCTCCACCGGTCCTCAGTTAAAAAAACTTAACGGAGTTAATTTTTTTTGGAATTACAAACTGACGTTTTAGGGCTTTTGATCAGAACGAATCTACGAGTCTATTGATGTAAACTTACCTCAAAACGGTGCTCCAAACGACTTGATTTTTGTTAATTGGAAGTTTAAACACCCGAATTGAAGCACCGTTTTCGTCGTTTGGAGAAAAATTTCAATGTAAGTTTTACATCATTCGACTCGTATCCTCGTTCTGATCAAAAGCCCTAAAACGTCAGTTTGTAATTCCAAAAAAAACTTTAAATCACAAACAATGAGAGATTTGCTTTCACCATAAATACTTTTAACTGAATGATTGAATATTACAATGATTCACGTATGCATGAATTACAAACTCCCCCTCAGCCTGAGATCACTCAATTTGCTCGTACAAAATGTCAAGTGATCCAATAGAACAGTACATGCACTGTTCTATTTATAGTACAATGCAAACCTCTGAGGAATCTATGCTGACGTCACCTAGACAATGACATCTAACAACCTCTAACATCTGCTATAACTAATACACTGTTATATTGAAAACACCGTTATCTATCATCTGTTGATTCAACATCTGATGAGCCTTATCCTTTGTTGGGCCTCAGCAGACCTTCTTCATCAAACTTTGTCTTCTTCAATTAAAGGGTGATCAGACCTTTGCTTTCAGCAGACTTTAGTCTTCATCAATGGTTCACTTTGGCAGACCTTGTAAATCAGTAGACTTTTGTTCTTCAACAGACTTTAGCTTCTAGCAGACCTTTGGTTGCAGCAGTTAATTGATGCCTTTGCCATTGTGAGGAATGTCTTCAAACACTATTATTATGGATCAGTTGATTGTAGACTATTTTGGCTTTCAATCATCTGTTCTTTTGGCGGGGTCCACATGAGCCAACACCCCTCAATTTTGTCCCCCAATTTCTAAAAACTTAATGCTATATATCCACATTGACCCCCTAGACTTTCTAGTATGTTTCGGTACAAATTCAACTTTGTCTACGTTTTATCTTACATGAGTCACTTGTTATTAAAAATTCGTTTTTTTTTTTTTTACGCTTTTTCATAATGATACTAAACACGGTTTACGCCGGTGTTGTATAAATCGTGACTAGGTGGCGATTAATCGCTAGTCGGCCAATAACTGGGTAATTTTTCGTTAATCAGTTCATTAATCGCTAGTCGGCCTAGTCGGTCAGCCAAAAATCTGCCATTTCGGCCAGATTCCGGCAAAAAACATGTATATTCTGGCCAAAACCTTTAAATTATGACCAGTTTTCAACCAAACCATGTGAATTCCAACAATTAATCTTGTATACTTAAAAAATGAGTTGAGTAAGAGTTAAAACCTAGTTATTTATTTAAAATATTTACCTATAAAAATGTGTATATGTATACATAAAACTGGAAATTACATATAAAAAGTCGATACGATTAATCCTGAGTAATCCCGAGTAGTCGTTAGTCCCCACCTCACCAGCCGACTAGCGAGTTTTCCAACCTTGTTTACGCCCCGCAACAGGTGGCCTTAAGACTAGTTTTTTTTTTTTTTTTTTTTTTTTTTTTGCAAAACAACTTTCATTAAACAAACAATGCCAACTACCATCTCCAATGCGGAGATAGAGCCAACCCAAAACAAACGCTACTCAAATTCGAACTTACACCATTTTTCCCAATCAACTATACCGGATCTAAATCTATTTTTATACCATAAATTCCCTGTCGCTTTGACTTCCGAAACGACTTCAACCACCTTCTTTTGAACCTTTGAAAATTGCTTCTCGTTTCTTGCCTTCCATAGACACCAAGCCGAAATAACAATTATCCCTTTAAACACCTTCTTCTTCACCCGTGACCCATTTATGTATTTATGTGCTTCAAGCAAATCTGTTACCGAAAAAGCATATATAGTAGGAATCCCACACCATTTACAAACCAATTGCCACACTACTGCACAAAACCCACATGTCGTCAATATATGTTCTATAGATTCATCCCCATCCTCGCAAAGCACACAATTCACGTCTTCGATACATATGTTTCGCCTCCGCAACGCCACTTTAGTAGGAAGCCGATCTTGTTCCGCTCGCCAAGCGAAAATATTGCACTTGATTGGTATCCACTTACACCATTCATACACATAACGACCTTCAATCGCACTATGAGGAATAATCCATTTTTTGCAGCTGCAACCGAAAAAACCTTATCTGAATTTGCATCCCACTGCCAAACATCTGCAGTATTCCGAAGCTGCAGCCCTGCCAACATCGAGCAGCAGCTCTGCAGTTCCTGTAGCTCGGCTGCCGACTTCAATTCTGCAGTCCAATCCCAAACAAACGACCCATCATCTTCCAGCCTTGAGCACCTGTCAGCTACACTGCAACATTTATACCTTTCTCTGCTGAAAAGACTAGGAAACTTAACCTTCAACACTTCATCCGAAATCCACACATCAAGCTAAAAACGAACACCCCTCCCATTCCCATTCCCATTTCTACCCTTCAGCATACTATCGACACCTCTGCCATTTACTTTAAACTTATTCCCAAATTGAACTATATTTTTCCAGGTTCCTACAAATCTTTTGTTTATCGGTAACCATCCCCATCCTCTATTAGACCCGTGTATATTATCTATAATAATCCTCCATAAGGCGTCATGCTCCGTTTTATACCTCCACATCCATTTCAGTAAAATAGCTTTATTACTAACATTAAGACTAGTTAATGTTATGTTACATATATTCGAAATAACGGATATTCTATTTTAAATTTCAAACATACCACGTTTCTCTCTCTTGTTTGGTTAATTTGCCGAACTTTACGCAATTTTTTAGTCTAGTGTAGCCAATTACGTGACATGAAAAACATAAGAATATTTCATGTAGGGTGGAGATACAATAGGAAGTTTATTTAGCTAAGAAGGCTAGGAAGTGATCTTGACCATCCATTTAGTTAATCAATGGCTAAGATTAAATGATGGAAATTGAAGGGAAGAAAAGAGGCGCGTAAGTTTTGTTGGTGCATACGTCTGTCGACTTCGTCTTGTATCGAGTCTTGTATTATATTAGATAGGTCAGGGTACGCAAAACAAGAAAAATGTCAAATATAGGTTGGGAGGTAATTTCGCACGAAATTACTTAGTGATTTTACACGAAATTTGATTTCGCATGAAATCTAATTTCGTTTGGGGAATTCCGTGCGAAATTAGGGAGCCTATATATATTGGTTGTGCCTTGTCATTTGTAACTTTCCGGTTTCAGTGCCGAACTGCTGCCGAAGTGTCTACTCGCTGTAAATCTTTGTCAAATCAATCAAAAGACAGTTTAAAGTGAATATCTAGCTGAATTACCTCAATACGTTTGTTTCCGCCTCTCGTATTGAGCAAAAACTCTTCTGAACAACTCGTTTGGTCGGTAAAACGATCCTACAAGTGGTATCAGAGCTCAGGAGGAAGAGTTCATACCAATTCAGCTGCAAAATCTGATTTCTACACCTTCTTTTTCACAATTAACAAGTTTTCACGGTCAAAATGCTTTGAATTTCACACATTATGTGCGAAACAGTGTTTTAACAAACCCTTGAAAGTTTCAGACTTAAAATCGGACAAAAACCTGATCAATTTTAACAAAAACAGCTCGAGATGATGACATCAGCATAATTTCGCACGAAATTAGGGTCTTATTTCGCACCAGATTGTAATTTCGTTTGAGAGGTT
Organism: Helianthus tuberosus; assembly: GCA_030545235.1. Taxonomy (NCBI): domain Eukaryota; kingdom Viridiplantae; phylum Streptophyta; class Magnoliopsida; order Asterales; family Asteraceae; genus Helianthus; species Helianthus tuberosus. The sequence continues at coordinate 156,194,012 of CM060394.1, forward strand.
CACACGAAATTAGGTATTTTGCTTCAAGTTGTAATTTCGTTTGGGTATTTCACACGAAATTAGCTATTTCGTTTGAAAGGGTGTTATTTCGCACGAAATCAGTGATTTCGTTTCAGTTTGGTTATTTCGTTCCAAAAGAGTATTTCGTTTGAAGAAGTAATTTCGTTTGAAAATATCTGTTTTGTGAAATTTTTTACCGTAACATGGAAGAGGAATTTTATAACGCATTTGCTACTACCCCGACTACTCCGGCATCTGTTACTCAGAACTTGAACATGGAAAATGAAACGGGCACTATGCAAAAACCGCCTAAGCTCATGAATATCGAGGAGTATAAAGGATGGGAGGAACGATTTGAGAATTGGGTTCAAGCAAATTATTTGGATGCTTGGGAATGTGTTGAAATGAAATATATTAGACCGTTGAATGATGATGAAGAGGAGATTGCTATTAAAGATCTAAGTGTTGATGATAGAAAGAAATACAAAAATGAAAAGATGATGATCAGTCTATTGCATCAAGCGGTTAAAGAAGATATCTTGGTTTTATTGCAACACAATGGGAGTGCATATTCTATCTGGAAAGCATTAAAATCAAAGTTTGTTGGAAGTAAAGAGATGATCAATAACAAAAAATCACTTTTGAAAAAGGAATTTGATCTATTTTGTGGTTTGAGAACTGAGAGCACCAAGCAGATTATTGAAAGATACTGCAATCTGTTAGTCCAAATGAAGAGAGTGAACATCACAAAAGATAATGAAGAGTTGATAGAAAAGTTGGCTGATGCATTGCCACATGAAACTTGGGGCACATATCTCATGATGTTGAGAAATAAGAAAGATTTTAGTAATTTGACACTGAATAAATTCATTGAAAAACTTGAAGCTCAGGAAATGGAACAAAGGAAGATCTCGAGAATGAAGGATTTTGATGGTGAACAAGATATCGGTCTTTATTACAAAGGAGGTATCAGTGACAAAACCAACATGTCACCAAAGGTTGAAACTGCATTCAATGCTAAAAGTTCATCAGGAGGGTCATCTAAAGGATCAAACAGCAAAACTGAATTTTCTTCATATCCATCATTTGATCCAAATTTTTCAACGACCAAGAATGGCAAGAGATTACAATGCAACATTGTTTTGAATCTTGAAAATGGTGAAAATTTTTCGGAAGAGGTTGCAAAAGGTCACATGTCGTTGTTGGGAACTGTATTAGAATCATATGGAAGTTTAGTTGCAGGAAAAATCGGGAATCCAATGTTGACAAAAGAGGATTACGATCAGATTGATGCTGAGGAGATGGAATTGATGGATATAAAGTGGTGTTTGGCGAGTGTTTTGAGAATAGCCGAAAAGTTTAAACAAATTACGGGAAGAGATGATTTCCATGATGCAAATGTTTCTACTCTAGGTTTTGATAAATCTAAAGTTACTTGTTTTCGTTGCAGGGAAAAAGGACACTTCAAGAGAGAGTGCACAAATCGCGAAGCAAGTGGAGCTCAAAATCCGTTCAACAATAATGATTACTATAGGAAAGCAATTTATCATCAAGTTGCTCAACAACAACAAGAACCACAAACTGCACATGCTAGAAAGACAATCAAAGACTCATCAAAGAGAGTTTGTATGGTGAATCAAGATGATAAAAAGTCAACAAAAGAATTCAGTTGGGACAAATATGTTTCATCTGGTAGTAAAGCATGTCTGATAAATCAAGATGATGAAAATTTACCAGAAGGGTTTAGCTGGGCAAATTTCAGCTGGGATGATTATGATCTTAACAAAACTTCAAATCACAAAGCTTTTGTTGCTAGAGTTGCTGAAGACAGTGATAATGATGATGATTATTATGCAAGGAGATTGAAAGAGCATTTAAAATTGATGGAAGAGAGTGATAGTGATGATGAAAAAGCTAAAAAGAAAAAGAAGAAAGTTAAAAAACTTGTCAGCAGTGATGATGAAGAAGTTCCTGTGATAAGGAAGAAAATGAAAGACATTCCAGTTTTCAAAGTTGAAGCAGAAGCTGATGCACAAAAGATTACTGTGAAATGTGAGAATTGTGAAGCAGTGAAGAAGCAAAACAGTACTTTGATTTATAAGATGAACATATTGAAAGAATCCTATGATGTTCTGAACAAAGCTATGAATCAATACAATCAATCAAGTAGTGAACAAGCAACAGCAATGAAGACACTTCAAGGAGCTTTCATGACAAAGCAGAAAGTGGTCAACAATTACATTGAGAAATATGTTGTGCTTGAACAGAAACTGGAAACCCAAAGGATTGAAACAGAAAGATTTAATAGATTGTTAAAAAGTTACTCATGTACTTCTTATGTTATTGACAGGATTTATCCAACCGTTGAAGGCATGAAGGCATTTGATGAAGAGGAAGTATCTGAAGACAAAAGTTCTGAAAAGAAGAAGGATATTGAAATGAAGATTTTTGGTAAGAAACAAGATGCCAGTTACAACAAGTGTCCACCCCCGCTTGAAAATGGATATTTCCCTAGAAATCCAAATTCAGAAAGAGTCAAAAAGGCAACCAATTTACAGTGGGAATCAGAATCTTCAGAAAATTTGCCAGACAACATTGATGTCACTTTCACATCGTCTGACACTGATCATGAGTCCGAATTAATAAAGAAAGTGGTCGATCAGGTGTTGGATAACGATGAAACCGAGGAGTCAAAGTCGGAATCAAACTCAGAGTCAAAGTCTGACAAGTCAAAGTCAACAGTCAAAAAGGACAAACGGGTTTATAATAAAGAATTTCTGCTATCAAAATCTAATTTGAATGAAGAAACATTCAAAGTGGCTTATACTTTCAATGATTCTGACAAATTATATTCTGATGAAGAATTTCCAATAAGAGGTGTTAAATCTGAAATGATAAAAAAAGGTTTTCAAAATAACAGAAATTAATATTTCTGAAATAAAAAATGTAAATTTTGCTGAAAAACCTAAAAAAATACACCTCAAGAGTTCAACAAAGAGAAAACAAGAAAAAAGGTTACAGTTCTGGTTCAAGTTTTCAAAAGAGACCAAACCATAACAGTAATTTCAAAAGAAAAGGTCTTGGATTTATTCCACCAAAAAGTCATAAAAAATGAGAAAACTTATAAAACAAAAACTGTGTTTGTTTCAGGAATATCATCTGAAGAAGAAAAAGAGCAATTGTTCAAAAAGCAGACAAACAAAGAATTCCTTGCTAAGAAGCAAGAAGAAATGGAAATAGATGTTGCTCAACAAAAGAAGGAGGCAAGAACCTGTTTTCGATGCAAAACAGTTGGTCATATTGCCAGGAATTGTCCAAAGGCAATCCAAACAAAACAGGGAGTCTCTGAAAAACTAAAAGAAAAGGCTGTTGAGAATGAACCACCAACAAAACCTTTTATAGTGTTCAAAAATTCAAAATTTGAGGTTGGTGAAAGTTCAAAAAGCTTTTACAAGAGAAAAGCGAATCTTGACAACCACAAGTGGGTTGTTAAGAAGTCTGATGATAGTTTTGGCACTGAATCTGATTCCACAAAGTCAGAGGAGCCACAAGTTGAGTTAAAATTGGAAACTTCAGTTCCGCCAATGGATGATGTCAATTTTCCACCATTGCGAGCTGAAAATTTTAAACAAAAAGTTGGTAAAATTGAGATTTCAAATCAATTTTTCTCTGAAAAGAAAGAATTTGATGTTGAAAAAGCCTTTAACCCCAAAGTAAAACATATTTTTGGTAAAATGGTTGATGGTAAAATCAAAGGGGTGAAGGAGTTTTATGAGAAGAAAATGAAAAAACCAGGTAAAGATGGGTCATCCCAGGTTTGTGACTGGGATGGAACCTATTATGATTGTTAAAAATCAGGACGTGCCGGAGCTCCCAGGTTGGTAAGCGTGGAGCATGAATCGGCATCTTTCTTGAGAAATTCATTTTATTGATATTTCGACCTACAAGTGGTAAATCAGGGACATTAAGTTGTACTTGATTTTCTACAAATAATATTTGGTGGTTGAACTTAAAACTGTTATATTTTCAAAAGGTTGAAAATGAAAGAACAATGTGATGAAATCCCTAACCTACAAATGGTTTGTATCAATCAACAAAACTTATTTTCCGGAAAAACCATTTTTGATTAAAACAAACTTAAGTGTTTTGAAATCACAATGGGAAAATATTTTGTTGTGAGGGGGAGTTCTGATTGTTTATGCCTAGTGGATGGAGAATTGAAGTGATTCGATATCAGTTGTCACTTTATTTGTACAGTTTGTTTTCAAATTTTCTAGAAAATCAAAATTGAAATATATTTTGATTTTAGGGGGAGTAAAAATTTTAGCAAATTTCGAAAATTTGAAAAATCCAAAAACATGATAAAAGCAAAAATGAGTTTTGTTGAGAAAAAGAGGAAATGATAGTACATCAGTGGACTATCACAACATGCTAAAGAATTGGAAAGTTTAAAAGTGATAAACGGTCTCACTGATGATGTGCCAGTAGGTTTTTACACATTTAGTAGATTGTGTTGAGATATAAACCTAAATTTCAAACTTACTTATATCGTGGGGAACATTTCTCGGATATATGGGTAACCCCCGAAATCTTGTTTGAAAGATCCCTCTTTCTGAGATACTAGGTCTTTATGCTTAGTGATATCTGAGGTATTATCTCGGGACTTCTGATTTTGCGGAAGCAATGGCCTAGTCCCCGTATAATACTTTTCGCTTGCTTGAAATATAGCCCACCCTCAGCATAAAAAATGATGAAACATTGCAAAATGCTAATCATGTGCTGTTGAAGAAAAGATTCTCTAAAGGGAACCCACCAAAAGTCGAAGTCGTCATCTCTCTGATTTTGCGGAAGCAATAGCCTGAGCTCTCACGGCCCTCGCATTTAACCCTTTACAGATATCATCTAGGTATATTCACCTGTAAGACTGAATATTGGGATCTGGATACGGGAGTATATTCTGAGGTCGGACACGCGAATAAGTTTAAGTGCTTAAAACATTAATCTCGTATCTCGAAACAGTTGAAATTTGTGTGAAATTTTAAATGGATCAGTATACTGACAATCTAAGTGAATCGTTTAGAACTTAAAATGTTTAAAGCTTAACGGTGTTGGTGATTTGTCTCATAAACTGATATGATCCTCTTACACAAACTCACAAAAATATTGTCTGTAAATATTTCTTTATTGCATTTCGTTAAAATCAAAATTCCAAAAAGATTTTAGTGTGTTTTAGCATAATTTTTGTAAAATACAAAAAGATTTTCGACAACTGTTGTTGGAGAGCTGATTTTCAAAATTCCGAGTGCTAAACATGATGAACAAAAGGTTTGGGAGAATTTGTTCGAGATATTTGAGTTGAAAAGGTGTTTAAAAAGGAAAATTATATTCATACAAGTGGTTTATCAGAGATTAAAATTGTAAAATCATTTATTGATTGATTAATACCTGCAAGTGATGTATAAATTTGTCAAATTTTCAATTTGTGAAATTTATTTTTGGGTAGAGAATGTGCAGGTTAGCCAGGTTCCGATACCTGAATTGAATGAAAGCCAGGTCACGATCTAAGAACCTGTGAGAAGTGAATTCCAGACTGCGATCCCAAGTACATTTTAAGGGAGAGTCTGAAGTTGTAAGAGCCAGCCACAGATCTTGGGATAGAAGATTGTAGAGCCAAGTTCAAGTCCTGATTTTCATACAAGTTGAAGATTGAGAATCAAGAGATCTGATCAAGAGAATTAGTGAAGAGTTAAAGCCAGATCGAGATTCTGGAGATAAAGAGAAGAGAGAGATTGAGGATGCTTTACATTGTTAGATATTTCGGAAAAGTTCGAGAAGACTGATAAAGACTGAAGATTGAAGACTCGACACCGAAGACTTCGTCAACATCCGAGGGGGAGTCTGTTGGTGCATACGCCTGTCGACTTCGTCTTGTATCGAGTCTTGTATTATATTAGATAGATCAGGGTACGCAAAACAAGAAAAATGTCAAATATAGGTTGGGAGGTAATTTCGCACGAAATTACAATTGGGTAATTCCACACGAAATTACTTAGTGATTTCACACGAAATTTGATTTCGCATGAAATCTAATTTCGTTTGGGGAATTCCGTGCGAAATTAGGGAGCCTATATATAGTGGTTGTGCCTTGTCATTTGTAACTTTCCGGTTTCAGTGCCGAACTGCTGCCGAAGTGTCTACTCGCTGTAAATCTTTGTCAAATCAATCAAAAGATAGTTTAAAGTGAATATCTAGCTGAATTACCTCGATACGTTTGTTTCCGCCTCTCGTAATGAGCAAAAACTCTTATGAACGACTCGTTTGGTCGGTAAAACGATCCTACAAGTTTGTTTAGGGGCATTCTAATCAATCCAAACAAATAGTTTCTCTTTCCTCCAATTCCCCCCCCCCCCCCCAATTTTTAAACGTTAATAACTCTTTCATACGACATTATTTTTTTTGTAAAAATTGCACCAAAAAAACGAGTTTTTTTTTATCTTTAAAACGAGTATACTATTGCTATATTTTCGAAAAAAAATTTGAAAACCCAGTTGCGTAAAACGCAATGGAAAAAACCCAGTTGCGTAAAACGCAATGAAAAAAAAAACCTAAAAATGACATTTTTCTAAAACGCAATGCACCAAAAACACAAAGAAATGTCTTATTTGTAAAACGGAATGGCCAGAAAACACAAAGAAATGTGTTATTTCTAAAACGCAATAGCCTAAAAACTCAAAAGAAAGTGTAGTTTGTAAAACGCAATGGACTGAAAACACATAAAAATGTGTTTTACCTAAAACGCAATGCACCAAAAACACAAACACATGTCTTATTTCAAAAACGCAATGGCCAGAAAACACTTAAAATGTCTGTTTTCTAAAACGCATTGGACTGAAAACACATAAAAATTGTGTTTTACCTAAAACGCAATGCACAAAAAACACAAAGAAATGTCTTATTTATAAAACGCAATGGCCAGAAAACACTTAAAAATGTCTCATTTCTAAAACGCAATGGCCTAAAAAAACAAAAGAAAGTGTTCTCTTTAAAACGCAATGGACTGAAAACACCTAAAAATGTGTTTTACCTAAAACGCAATGACTAAAAACACTTCAAAAATGTGTTTTTCTAAAACGCAATGACCAGAAAACGCATAAAATGTATTAGTTTTAAAACGCAATGGCATAAAAACACCAAAGAAAGTATTCTCTCTAAAACGCATTGAACCAGGACAATAGTTGTCTGTGAATTGTCTGAACCAGGAATGCAGTTCTAAAACGCAATGGCATAAAACTGTCTACGAATGCAGTTTTCCAGAGAAAAATTTATAGAAAATTAATTTTTCTCATGCAGCTCTGCCCCTTGGACCCCGCCAGGGGCTACCGCCCCCGGACCCCCGCCAAGATCGTAAAACGCAATGACTAAATCGAAAACCCAGATCGTGAAAATGAAATTAAAGAATTTCTTACATGGATCGAAGCCGATTTCTTCATCGATTGACGAAATTTGAATGATAGAAAGACTTATCAGCGATTGAATCGAACAGATCGAGTGATTATCTTCAAAATCACGGGAAAAAAACGAGATTTTGAATGAAATTAAACTGGGTTTTCTTAAAAAAAAAAAAAAAGCTGAAGAACACGTTGATCGGGTGTTTGAATCATTGATTGATGGCGAAAATCGCACTATAATGTAGTGATTATTGAGATAGTAAGTGAAGAAAAGGTTGGAGATGGTGGGTTTTGAAGTAACTGGGGAGAAGAAGGAAGAAGAAAGGATAGGATTGACTAAAATACCCTTTCTCTTTATTTTAAAATTTGTCACATGTCATAATCATATTGTTTTCTATCCTTTCTAGCCAAAATAAACTTCCTATTTGATCTTTTCTCATTTCATGTAATAATAATACTATAAACTATAAATATTTAATTAATTTAATGACCTATGATCATTAACACAATAATTTTGGAGATCCTATGGGACCTCATCACTTTGTTTTCTATATGATACAGGAGGGTGAAAAAGGTAAAAGGTTGAATCAATTTGCATCGTCTATCTCCTGAATTATTTCTTATTGTTATTATAATAAAAGAAAATAATAATCAAATTTTCACTCAACTATATAACATGAATCTCCTCCGTCGGTTTATCAAATATTTGTCAAATGTTATAAGATTTAAAATAGAGTAAATTGCCATTTTAGTCCCTGAGTTTTGTCCAAATTTGACAGTTTAGTCCAAATAGTTTTTTTTGTGCATCTGGGGCCCCTGACTTTTACATTTTGTTGCCATTTTGATCATTTTGTCTAACTCCATCCAAAAACCCAGTTTGTACTTAATCACTAATGTTTTCAGTTGCCATTTTGATCCAATTCCAAAAAATCAAAAAAAATCCAAAAATTCCAAAAAAATCTAAAAATAAAAAAAAATTCTAAAAAATTCTAAAAATTCTAAAAAATTCAAAAAAATCTAAAAATAAAAAAAATTCTAAAAAATCATAAAAATTCTAAAAAATCAAAAAAATTCTAAAAAATCCAAAAATCATTAAATGTTTCGGCACGAACCGTTTCGGCCCGTACCGTATCGAACCGAACCGTTTCGAACCCGTACCGTATCGAACCGTACCGTTTCGACCCGTACCGTTTCGAACCCGAACCGTTTCGAGCCGAACCGTTTCGACGCGAAGCGTTTCGAACCGTACCGTTTCGACCCGTACCGTTTCGAGCCGAACCGTTTCGAGCCGAACCGTTTCGACGCGAAGCGTTTCGACCCGTACCGTTTCGAACCGATACGGTACGCGTCGAAACGGTTCGGTTCGATACGGTACGGGTCGAAACGGTTCGTGTCGATTCGGTACGGGTTCGAAACGGTACGGGTCGATTCGGTACGGTTCGAAACGGTACCGGTCGATTCGGTTCGGTTCGATACGGTACGCGTCGAAACGGTTCGGTTCGATACGGTACGGGTCGAAACGGTACGGGTCGATACGGTTCGGTTCGATACAGTACGCGTCGAAACGGTTCGGTTCGATACGCTACGGGTCGAAACGGTACGGTTCGAAACGGTTCGCGTCGAAACGGTTCGGTTCGATACGGTACGGGTCGAAACGGTACGGTTCGAAACGGTTCGCGTCGAAACGGTTCGAAACGGTTCGCGTCGAAACGGTTCGCGTCGAAACGGTTCGGTTCGATACGGTACGGGTCGAAACGGTACGGTTCGAAACGGTTCGCGTCGAAACGGTTCGAAACGGTTCGCGTCGAAACGGTTCGGTTCGATACGGTACGGTTCGAAACGGTTCGGTTCGAAACGGTTCACGTCGAAACGGTTCGGTTCGAAACGGTTCGTGTCGAAACGGTACGGTTCGAAACGGTACGGGTCGAAACGGTTCGTGCCGAAACATTTAATGATTTTTTGATTTTTTAGAATTTTTTTGATTTTTTAGAATTTTTATGATTTTTTTGAATTTTTTTGATTTTTAGATTTTTTAGAATTTTTATGATTTTTTAGAATTTTTTTGATTTTTAGATTTTTTTTGAATTTTTTTGATTTTTTGGAATTTTTTTGATTTTTTGGAATTGGATCAAAATGGCAACTGAAAACATTTTTTAAGGAAATCCCCAAAATACCCCTGTTACAAACTGGGTTTTTGGATGGAGTTAGACAAAATGATCAAAATGGCAACAAAATGTAAAAGTCAGGGACCCAGATGCACAAAAAAAACTATTTGGACTAAACTGGCAAATTTGGACAAAACTCAGAGACTAAAATGGCAATTTACTCTTTAAAATATAATGTTACACATTACATTACGCTATATAATAAAATTCTATCGTGCATGTAAGACGGAATTAGAACAACATATCCGAGCTTTAACTTTATAATCAACTAGTATTAAGCCCCTGCGTTGCAGCGGTTGTTGTAAAACTGTGTCAAGTGGTACCAATGCTATACCAATGTCAGCGACCACCAATACCGGAAAAGCTCGTAAAAACAAATTAAATAAAAACGAAAAAAATAACGCCGAGCGAAAAGCAGACATGAAATCTTTGAATCACGAACGCTCGTTGCAGAGAAATTAAACCGAAACGTAAAACATAGAAAAAAATAACTAAGTCAATCTAGGACCCGCGCGTTGGTCGAACTTGTTAAACGGAGAAAAACAGATGTGCTGCGACGGGCCAGTCAAACGTGAAAAAATATACGAAAAAAATGTTGAACCCCACACGCACGTTGCGGTGCATTAACTCATAAAATTTAGAACGAAACGAAAAACTTAGGAAAGATGATAAGTATGGTGGACCAAAATTAAAAATAAAAAAGAGTTGGGATTAAATTGGAAAAGATGAAAAACTTTGGGTTAAAAGTAAAAAAAGGGGGTCTAAATTGAAAAATTAAAGTTATTTATTAGTCTTAGATAAAGATAAGGATAAAAATAAATGATATCTATATATTAGTTATTAATATTAATATTAATTTTAAAAGAAATTTATTAAAAAAATTATAAATAAAATTAATGAGATTGAAGGAGAGAATGACATGTGGCATTATTTGGAGTCTTTTATTATAAGTTAGATTATAGGATTTTTCAAAAGTATCTTGTTTCACAGACAATCTACGATTACGTTATGATTATTTTTTGAGCTAATGTCATTTCGAAATTTATATATTATTAAATTACATGTTTTATACAACAAAATCTATAATGGTATTCTAAACCACAAAATCATTTTGTTAAATATTTCCAACGTTTACATTTTAGAATGAAAATAAAGAAATATATTATAAAATCACTAATTAAACTGCGTTGATTAGGGGGTGTGTGTTTAATATGTGTTGTGTGTGATCAAAATTCAACACTTGTGATTATGATACTTTGATCAAGTAGTTTCAACTTCCCTTTAGACAAGGGCACATGCTTTCCCCCAATAAATCAAAGCTTTTATGGGCCCATATAACCACTCCATTTTGCTCTCAGTTTTCTTCACATGGTAAAATTTGGTAACAAAATTCTAATACACTATAATGTTTTTAGACACTTTAGACATCAGCACAACTTCTCACGATCAAATTTAGCGACTCTAACATGACGCTTATGAGGATTTATAATTGTCACTTGTCATTGTCGGTAGGACACGAAGCCTTTGGGTCATGTGTTATGACCACCACCCTCACATGCATGTTCACCCAAGCCGAACCCTTAGTTCCACCCAATTATCAATCAACATAATCTGAGCCATTTGTTCTGGATATGGGAATGAAGTGTAACCGTTGATAAACTCTCAAATTGATTGATGTGAATTATACTGATTTAAGCTGACTACTTTCATTCTATTGTGATCAAGTGGTTGCTACCGTTCAACGCAAGCTCTTAATGTGATCGGTGATATTCTTTTTTTCCTTTTTTTTTTTTTTTTGAACAACGACTATATATAGATATAGCGAAATAACAAGGAGCTGAAAGCTCATCATTATATACTCAGTAAATCTTTAGCAAAGTTAAGGTATGGTCTGAGGAGGGTAAGATATAGACAGTCTTACCTCTAACCCATATGAATAGAGAGACTACTTCCAGTGAGACTTACGATTTGATAGTAGTTTTACATCAAATATTTGACATAAAACACATAACATTCAGCAATTAAGACAAAAGTGATATTCATAATTTAAAAGGGGCACATCATTTTCCAATTGGGCATTAATTTTTGAAAAAAGGGTTTTAGCCATGTTAGTTTATAGGCTAAGATGGAGGAGTCTTTAGATGGTGATTGTGACATGGCAACAAGGTCATCAACTTTAAACAAGTGTCATCCACATGTTTATGCCACATGGCAGTCACTCTCCACCAATAGTTATCCTTCAATTGCACATGGGCTTACACTGATGTCTTCACATCATACACTTAATTTGAAGGATTTGACAATTCTAAGATTTTCAACATCAAAATTTTCCTCATTTTATTGCATAATTTGTGGCAAATTTAGGCTGTTCCCATCGTACATGAATGTTATAGTAAACGTAATTTTCTAAGCAAAATGAACCTAACATGAATATACTGTTTGGTTTACTCTAAACAGGGTTCGAGTTAGTTTCAATCAACTCACAAACATATATAGTTAAACAAGTCGATCGAAGGTCAACATTTGTGGATTGACTTGATTAGTTTAATAAGGTTAAAAGGGATATTTTTATCTCAAAACTTAAAACCGATCGGGTAATATATAACAGGAGTTAAAAGTTAAAAGAGATATTGAGATCATATCATATAACTTAAACACAATTGTTTGAAGACGTTATATTTTTATGTAACTTTGCAATTTGTTTAGGTACTAGCATAAGTATAAAAGTTTAAACGAATTAAGACCATATCATATAACTTAAACACAATTGTTGAACTCCAAATCTACAATTCGTTACTTCAAAGAGGTGGTTAATGAAGTCATTATTCCATACATAAGTTTGCAACTTTTTTGTGTATTATCATTTGTACATTGTGCTTTGGGTGTTTTTCAAAAAAAAAAGTTGATTTTTTTTTATTTTTAACTCAAACATTTTTATTTTTTACAATTTTAACCCTACATAATTTGTTTTTTTAACTTTAACCCAAAACTTTTCATTATTTGCAATTTAACTTCACAACTTTTGCACTTATACTTTTCATCTTTCGCAAATTTTCGTTTTACGTATAGTTCTAAATTTTTTGAGTTAATACGACGCAACGTGCATGTGTGGCTCAACGTTTTTACCTCTATTTTCCATGTTTGACAGGTTCGTCGCAACACGCATATCCTAGGCGAGTCAGTGTTGGTGGTCGATGACGGTTGTGTGACATTAGTACTATTTGACACAGTTTTACGCACGCCGCAACGCGGGGTGGCTTTGGAGGGTTTTCAAAGAAAAAATGGTTATGCATATGGTTGTCGTAACGTTGGCTTTGGGGGTTTTCCAAAAAAAATTGATTTTTTTTACTTTTCACCCAGAAGTATTTCATAAATTACTTTTAAATCAAAACTATTTGTTTTTTTTTTACTTTTAACCCAAAACTTTTTATCTTTTGCAATCTATCCTCATAACTTTTTTTACTTTCAACTTTGGTCCTTTATAGTTTTCATTTTCCGCAAATTTTTCGCTTTATACTTGGTTCTAAATTTTGTGACTTAACACATCGCAACGTGCGTCTTTGGTTTAATGTTTTTACGTTTCGTTCTAAATTTTGCGAGTTAACACGACGCGACGTGCGTGTGTGGGTGAACGTTTTTACATCGTCTATTTTTCCCCGTTTGACAGGTTTAACATAACGTGCGGGTCCTAGATTGACTTGGTTATAACTAAAGAATCCTCGCCGCATTGCGGCAGGTCGCAATCCTAGTTTGAATAAATTAAGCAAATTGGATTTTAATAATCTGAACTGTTTTTTTTTTTTTTTTGTCAATAATAATCTCAACTTAGTTAATTACCCACAATAATCTGAGCTCTTCCATTTTGTTTGTAAAATAGTCTGCCGTTAAAAAAAACATAACGGAATTAAAGTTTTTTTCCAAGTTACAAACCGTTGTTTTCGGGCTTTTTATCAGAACAAGAATACGAATCGATTGATGTAAAACTTAACTTGAAACAGTGCTCTAAATGACGAAAACGGTGCTTCGATTCGGGTGTTTAAACTTCTAATTAACAAAAATCAAGTCGTTTAGAGCACTGTTTCGAGGTTAGATTTACATCAATCGACTCGTATCATCGTTCTTATCAAAAGCTCGAAAACTTCGGTTTGTCATTTGAAAAAAAAACTTAACTCCGTTATAATTTTTAACGGCAGACTATTTTACAAACAAAATGAAAGAGTTTGGATTATTGTGTGTAATTAACTGAGTTGAGATTATTATCGGCTAAAAAGAGCCCAGATTATAAAATTCAATTTGCCAATAAGTTAAAAGAATTACAACTTGTAAACCTAAGTCTTGGTTGAATTTATCGTATTCAATGTATTTTAATATTAAATTAAATGACATAACTATTCTTTCTTTGCGTACTTTTGAATTTATGAACAACCATAATACTTTATTTATCGCATATTTGTCTTAAAATAAGCACCAGATGAGATGAAAACAAACACAACCACTTCGATCCTTGACGAGTTAAACACCACCACACATACCAATATGTTTGAAATTAAACTCCAAACAAAACTCAACCAACCCGAAAACCGTCACATGCTAGCATTTGCTCGTCAATGTTGTCCACAACAAATTTCTTTCTTAGATCTAATTTATTTGGCGTCTCGTTAGATTACATCACGAGTACCACTGTGGTCGGCTCATAAGAGCCTCTCCATCGCTAGAAAGTGGATGGACTATGGACACGTGGCACATGCGGATGGGGAAAGGGAGATGGCACCATTGAAGGAGGTGTCCTAAAGGGAACGTCTGGTTGTTCGTCTGGAAATCCAAACGGGTGGGGACGAGAGACGGTGGGCCTCTCTCACACAACCAACATTTTTATAATATTTGTGTGTATATATTACTTTATTTGTATTTTATTTTTTTAAGGGGTGTTTGAGAGGTAATGTAGCATCGGAGAGAAAAATGAGGTTTTTGAAAGATGAACATAAATCTGATGTGACAACCAACGTGACACATTTATAGGTGCTTGATAGGGGATGCATTGAATATGCTCTAGATGGAATTGAACCCCGACCATCTTATCACGCGTCTCTATCCACCACATTTGTCAACCACCAGAAAATTTAATTTTGATAATTTAACATCAAGTAGTGGAGTGGTGGAGAAGACTTTGGGTTTCCTGGGTTCGATCCCCACCCACTGCATTTGGGGGAAGAGGAAATGATGGGGAAAGGGCCGGGTCTCCGGTTCGACTCCTGATCCCAACACGAGTTTCTAGTACAGTGCATTTACTCCAGAGAGCCTCGGCTCTTGTGGAGGGTGCAACTACCAGTCCCGGCAACGGGGGCACTGGGGGCTGGAAATTTCTCGTGGAGAGCCATGCCAAACTCTGATGCCAGGCCGTGGGCACGGTTAAGACACCACACTGGCCGGAGTGGGGTTAAGGGACTATCATGTCGACTGATAGTTGCGGCCCTATCGTTTGTTGTAGTACCCGCCTCTTAATCAAAAAACACCCTCCGTTCTCTATACCGTGACCCTATGCTATTAGTCTCCTAAGATTAGTCCTCTACTAGCCCAACTTTCTTATATATGTTATAACTGCTAGCCTAGTCATCTCCTACCATTTCCCAACCTAGTATCTTGAATATGGGCCTCTACTAGCCGAATATCTTGACCCAACCCACTTTTAGTATGATCTCATAGCATTAGGCCCTATGTTAGTGTAGTGATGTACCATCATTTATATGTATTTTTCATATAAAATTCCCCCCAATTTGGATGACTCACTTGATTTGATATCTAATATAGTTTTTTTCTTTTTAAGTTCAAGTGAATTTGGCTGAATTGTGAAAATGAGCGAAAAAACAAAGAAATAAAGAAGATAAGACAAGTTCTAGCGGAAGCACACCCATGCATCCAAACGCACTGCCATGTCACCCAATCTAAGTCATGACAAACAATTTTGGACTAATGCATGCTCGTGTCGACATGGGCGCACGGGTGAGCGGACAAAAAAGGGCAAACGCGCGGGCATGCAGATAAGGTCACATGCCCGTATATTGAGTTTTACCTATGTGCGCCAAAATGCACGCTTGTGTCAACCGTTTCTAAAGAAAAGTACCATCTGTTGGTACAAAGAGATCGTCGCATGCCTGTGCATTTGAAAGGCATGGTCGTGCATCCATAGAATTTAGGCTTCCACCCCTCATTTCAAACCAACTCAAGTTCACTCCACACCACTACTTCTTCTGATTCCACACACTTCATGGGAATATCCTTGAAGTGTGTTACCCTCTTTACTCCATTCTTCACTACATATAACTTCTAATTTCCAAACATATAACTTATTTTTATTTTCTAGAAATATTTATAAAACTTTAATAATTTTCAAAAGTAATTCATATTACAGATGGATTACGGAGGGCAATACAAGTCGATATATTGTAGTCGGTAATATGTTTGAAACAAGGACCCAAGACGACTTATTCATTGGTAAATGGGGGCGTTGGTGATCTCTCGGTAAATTCTGTCGCAATCTGTTACAAATGAGATTACATACCAGTGAAAATCCGATGGTTGTTACTGACGGATTTCCATAGTTTGCTTGAAATGTAGTGGACAAAGGGAGGATGGGGAGGATGTGTGGGAACGGTGGAGTGACAAATTTGTTTACTAGCCAAACCATTTTTTTTGTTTTAATTGTTTGGATAAATGATAGCGGGCAATGGGTGGGTTTGATGACCGTATTGCTTGGTTAAATCGCATATTGATGCTATCGTTATGTGTTACAAACCGGTAGTGCGATGGTGGCATCGTGTTTAATATATTTAGTAACTTACATTAAAAAATGATATAAATTTATAACTATAGTTTTATTAAAAAGGTATTCTAGTAACTTACACAAATTAAATAGAATATTTAACAGAAATTAGTGCTAGAAAACTTGTTACAAAACTATAACCAAATAATCCATATATTCAAGCATTTAACATAGACCTTAGAGGTGTAATTAACTCTTATGTTTACTGTTTATGAATTTAATTTTAGTGGTTTTTTTTTTTTAAATTGTCTACAAAATTCGATATATAGATTGATTTGTGCATTGACCTTTAAAAGGTATGCACTATTTAGTATAGCCCGGGCTTTGTATTCAAGCTTAGTTTTGTTGGGCTATTTGAAATCACCTTAAATAGTGTTAGAAAACTTGTTACAAAACTAAAACTAGATAACCCACACATGCAAGCATTTAAACCTAGACCTTAATGGAGTAAGTAACTTATTTTTAAGAATTTATTTTTAGTGGTTTAGTTAAAAATATACATGCAAACTTGTTATGTGGATTTATTTGGGCCTTGATCTTTATCAAATATGTAGTATAGGCTGAGCTTTGTATTCAAGCTTAATTTTGTTGGGCTATTTGGAGATAACCTTAAATAGACACACATTTTGAATTCTTTTTGACATTAATCCGTCAATACTTTATAGTATGTAAAATATAATATCTTTATAACAATCGGCATTTAGTTAACACTATCTCATGTAAGATTAAAATATTTATTTATATTTATTTAATCTAGTTGCTATCATTATCATTTATCTATACTATATAATAAAAGAAACCATGTTAGGGACACGTGTTATTCATTAAAGCCATCTATTTTTTATAGATAATTAATATCAATAAAAAGATAATTATAAAATATATAATAATTATAATCCATATTAACAATTGATAAGATAAAAGGATACAACATACTTTATTTTATTTAATATGAAGAGTTTTATGTTTATAAATTAAATTTTATATAGTAAAAATAAGTTTATAATTTCAAATTAGGAAAATCACTTTAAAACATAACCAAGTTGAAGGATTAATTTAATACATATATTGTTTTACAAACATAATAAATAAATAGATAAACCACGATTAATTTAATACTTATACTAGGTTAGAACCCCGTGTATTACACGAGTTGAATAAATGTAATTTTATATATTAAATAATAAAATGTTATATCTTTGAGAAACCCGTGTATTGTACGGGTTGAGTAAATTTAATTTTATATATTACATAATGAAAAAAAGTTATATTTTTAAGAACCTCATGTGTTATACGGGTTGAGAACATGTAATTTTATATACCAAACAATAAAAAGTTATATCTTTATAAACCCTATGTATTATATGGATTGAATAAATCTAATTTTATATACTACATAATAAAAAAAGTTATATTTTTTTAAAAACCCCATGTATTACACGAGTTGCATACATATAATTTTGTGTAGTAATATCTTTAAAAAAACTAACGGATATACTCGATATACAATGGGTGAGGTGATTGCGGTGATGGTTCTTATAAAGGTCACGTAAACATAGTGATTACCGTATTTGAGTTAAGAATTGAACACAAAAATAAAAGTATAGAACCAATAAACATTGATTAATATTTTTGTTTACACCTTATAAACATTTTTGAAATTGGTTATATCCTTAACTACTTTAGTTTAATAAAATAAATAAATCATTTACATTATATTAATTTATATCGAAGAGATTAGTCCAAGCGTTATGTGATGTGTTAACCATATAAAAATGCATATTTTGACGTATCCGATTGAACTCAATATATCCTATAGTTGCATTGCGATTGGATCAAAACGTAACGTAAATCAAATTTATATCGTACAATCATAACGTATTATACGCGACCCGACTAACTCGAATTTATATCATCAAGGAAAAAACTCTCGAGGGGGTCAAAGTGGCATTTACAAAGTTCATAAAAAGTTAAGTGGTTAAAAATTGCATTTCCTGAACTTAAGGGCTAAGAAAGGGTAAAGATAAAATTTGATAAAATTTTGGGGTAAGAAGGAAACTATAACAAAGTTATAAATATTATAAAATATTATATTATCTCCTATATAAATTGTTTAACCTTATATTAAATTTAATTTTATAATTATTTTTTAATTGATATTAATTATCTATAAAAATAGATGGCCTCAATGAATGACATGTGTCATTTCATTGGTTTCTTTTATTATATAGTATAGATATAGATATAGATTGTTTTACAATCATAATAAATAAATAGATAAACCACTATTAATTTATTTATATTATTATATCAAAAGTATTAAACATTTCTATTAGATGATATATTAATAATAATAATCTTTTTATTTTCATTATTAAAAAAAATTATTATTTATATGCATTATTTTAATATTTTGTAAAAATTACATTTATTCAACCCGTGTAATACACGGGGTTCTAACCTAGTATAATATAGATCAAAATATATTAAAACCTATAATATGGTACAGGATCAGGAGAAAACGCCCTAAAGTGTGAGAACGGATCCTGACCCAACACGTGGCACGCGATATAGTGAAGGGCGGAAGGGCTTTTTTGTCCTTTTATATTCTTTTTTTTTTCAATGCGTCTCACAACACCGCTTCATTTTTTTGGCGCTTAGTTAGATTCAACAAATACATGGTGTTTTTATTGTTTTTTAGATCACGTTCATGGTAAATATTTTGGCGTTTATGGCGTCCCCAAATTCAATAAAATCAATTAGTAATTATAACTTCTTTTCTTCCATGGCGTTTCCCAAATTCATTAGGTGTTTTTGTAGATTTCAACAGTTCATATATGTTATCAAGGTAAATTTCTTGGCGTTCATGGCGTTTTTAAATTCATTAGTAATTTAAAAGAGTACAGCTAAGACGAAATCAAACAAAAACTAATAGTCTTTTGTGGACGGTATTACATCAGAGATGTAACCATCGCTTTGTTCATCACTCTCATCAGACTCATCATCATCATCTTGTTCATTGGCGTATAACGCCATAATCTCGTCTCTTCTTTTTTGCATCCTATACTTGAATGTATTCACAACAATGGATCTAGAATCGTTTGAATGTGCTAAATCACATAGTTGTTCAAGAAAATGTAGTCTATCTGTGTTCAGCACTTCGTCCATTGTCAATGAATAATCCACCCCGTGTTGATAGCTCACCTTCACCGTTCTTGATTGTTCATCTAGAATCCAACTGGTAACTTTTTGTAGATCAGTATCGTCAACATCATCATCATCATCATCATCTTCTGGAAATTTTCTCTTTAATCTTATTATTATCGTTCGATTCCTTTCACAATCGTAGGCCACTGGAATCCCAAGGGCTAGAATATCCCTCTGAACGGATTCATCCATACTAAGTATGGCCTTGATTGTTTTGACTTTCACCCTTCTCCTGTCAGAGAACTTTAGGACGAAACGTCCCTCTGACCTCTCAAACCTCCATGCAATCACCTGCGCCATTTTTTTTAAATTGTATGGTGTTTTATACAATGTGTGGCGTTTTTAGTGAATGTGTGGAGTGTGAAGCTTTTTGTTTAGTTGTTGTACTTATATAATGAGCTTTTTTTGGCGCCAGGTAGATATATGTTTTTGGCGGTAAAAAAACATCAGTAATTTTTTTGATATGTATTTTGTGTATCAATTGTTGTGCCATGTAGGATGCAAGCCTATAATGCGACAGGTAATTATGGCGTTTTGGAAAGATAAATAAATTCAATTACGATGGCGTGACTTTTAATATAATAAATGTTAGTAATAAAGTTTTCCGTCGTTTCAGTTACTGTTTGCAGTTACTATTTTGTTCAGCTTCATCTGTTAAGGCTGTAACACTTCTCATCTTTTCAGGGTTTGGCGTTTTGTTTTTAATCGTATTTAGATAAAGATGGCACGTTGTTTTATACATTGTTTTAATGGCGTTTAGTCAATTATTGGTGTTTTTAATAATAATTTGTTAAAGTAATTTAATTATTAGTTTTGGCATTTTTTGGTGTTTTATATAGTAACAACGTGCTTTACCAGCATCCGTTCTCACAATTTTTATACTATTAGGCGTTTTGGTGTTTGTAGTTTTTGGCGTTTTATAAACAATTTTTTTAATAGATATAATTTATTTTATTAGTAGAGAATTAGATAACAAACAACAGAAAATGATCCCCTAAAAAGGATAGAAAATGAAAAAAAAAATTAAAAATGCTAATCTAATTTCCCATCCAAATCTTCACTGTCATCAGCCTCTTCTTCTTGAATTTTTTGTGCCTTGAACTTTTGAACACCTTAGCTAGATGCCGATTTTCCTACATAAAGCTCGTCTGTAGACGAAGCTGATTAGTGGCATCCTGTATTTTGGTGTGATATATTTTTATTTGGTGACATGTCATTGAAGATCAACTCCTGCTTAGATGCTATTATGATCATGGAGTCCAAAATAGCATTTACACTGGTATCGATCCCTGATGTCTGTCGTAATGGACATGTAAAAACCGAAATAAACTAGTAGCTAGAGTAAGTCGGATATCGAACCAGAGGAGGATTGTGGAAAGTGTTATGTTGCTAAGTATTAATTAACTAATGCTAAAAAGTAAAATTCAATTGATGGTTTGATTGTTTAGGAGAATTGTCTAAGTTAACGAATAAAAATTGAGATTTAAATCAATAAGAGAAAAGATGGTTCATCTAGAATTCAGGTTTTGCAATTAACTTCAACTATGTGTTTAATCGTTACCTACATAGACATAGGTGTTAATTTTGATTAATTAATTGTGATAACCAACGACTAAGTACTCCTATCAATACATAACGGTAGGTTATCGAATGATTATCAATTACAATTTATAAACCCTAACCCCATGTCAAATATATCCCAATTACTAGAACTCTCGGGAACTGAATGCTTAGAAATTAAGGTTTAAATAAACGTGACTGTTTACAACCAATAAATCAAGTCCATGGTGAAAAGCATCGAATGCTTAGATCACCAGGTTAAAACGATTGTATCAAACACATAATATCCATTAACTTACAAAAACCCTCCATCCGGAGGAAACCACAAAAAGTTTAACCGCTCATCTCGTACGAAGAATCTTCAAAAGCTTGAATTGATGCAGAAATCATGGTTGATTCGATGATTAGAATGAGAATCTTGATGGATTAGAGGTGAAACACCCTTCAACTTGGAGTCTCTTGGTGCCTTTGATCGATCTCTCGATGATAGATGATCCTTCCCCACTTTAAAACCCTAAATATATACCACAAAGGCCTTATTTCGCGTCATTTGACTTTACCGGGTCGTAAGCTACGAGTTAGAAACCGTAGCTTACAGTTTATAAACTCTGATCTCACATTTAACCCAAACCGTAGCTTACGGTTTATGAACCATAGGCTACGGTCATTTTGATCTTGGCCACATATAACTCCACAGCAGCACTCGTAAGCTACTAGGTTAAAACCGTAGCTTACAGTTTGAAATCTCTGATCCTTTTTTCTTTCATCATAAGTCACTCGTAACCTACGAACAGAAACCGTAGCTTACGGTTGTGATCTCTGTTCCTTTTCTTTGTTACATACTCCCACTCGTAAGCTACAGTATATTACCCGTAGCCTACGATCGCACAGATGTGATTCCTTTCCCTTCTACATAACATCTTTCAACAACTTACATATTGGCCCCTTGTAGTTTGTTTCCCCATTCTTCTCGCATATTAACTATATAATAACTTTCCATTAATTGCCAAATGACCCCTGAACTTTATTACTCCTTGATTTTTGCACATCTAAGCTCCACACAACTTTCATAAAGTACCGAATTAGTCCCTGAACTTTGCTTTTTCACACTCCTTTCACTCGTGAGCCTTTGTATCACTCGAACAAGCTTCAACATTCATCTTTAACCACTATAAGAATGTCGCATTACGTGTTTTACCTGCAAATCACCAAATCTTCGTAGTTACTTCATTCTAGACAAGTAAACACATCAAATACACCTAAAACATGATATTTAAACATTATAAAGCTCGGGTTTCACCCTCTCCATCACATTCCCACACTTACATTTGCTTGTACCCAAGCAAACCAACTAGAACTAGTCACCATAGACTTACACAATCGAGATTGACAGTCTGACAAGTAAATGATGCAATTTTAAAACTTAAGACTTGTATATCTAAAACTAACATGTTTACAATTAATCACATGCTACACACCCCTCACAATGTACTCTCCTCTCGGGTTAATATCCGGACTAGCGTGTAATGTGCTAGTATATGAAACACTCAAAAAGCAAACATGAAATCCTGTAATCATAGGCTTGTATGACAATCACACCTCCACTGTATCATCTAACACGGCACATATCAAAAGGACTTTCGGGGTTTGGGCTTAGGGTAAAGGTAGGAAAATATTTTTAGGTTCTTTTTCTTTTCTAATTGGCTAACAAACAATAACCAAACCGTGATAACTTTATTCAAACACAGCTTATACTTTTGGGTTGGTTTCTACCCCAAGAACATAGGCGATATTCACAATACTTCTATTTTTATCCCCCCCCCCCTTTTTCTTTTTCTTTTTCATTTTTCCTTTTCTCTTTTTTTTCTTATTTTTTTCTTTTTCATAGCAATATCATCACAGTCGGTTTTTCACAATAGACAATGGGCGAACAAACGAAAGGTAATTAGGCTCAACAGGGCTACTAAGGGAAATTGGTGAATAACACGAAAGAAACACAAACACAAAAGGGTGTAACAGGAAAATCCTAATGCCTTTATCATCTATGTGCACATGTCAAACCCACAGTCTTAGCATGCATCAAATCACACAAGTTCTAACATAGAAAAACACGTAGCCTGCACTCAACAAATGAATTCATCATATAATGTATCCTATCCGTCTACAGGCTAAGATCTCACCAAGAAAAGGTAAAAAAGTTGACGACATGTAGCATATGCAATTAAAACATCTTACCTCTAGATAGACATCTCTTTTCAACTCATTCCCTATAAAACACTTGTCAAACCTACTCTCATGAAACTTAAAGGAACAACCATGACAAGGGACTAATCTAGTTTACTACCGGTAAGAAGCCTATTAGTGATTGAAACTTCAGGTTTTCATATCCAATTAGCTTGTTTAAGGCGATGAAAAAATTTTAAAATTTTCAAAATTTTCAATTTTTACCAAATTTCATCGATTTCAATCACATTTCAATCTCTTCAAGCTTTAACCACAAATCCCTTCCCGGGCTCCCCCATCCCCACACTTGGGATACATTGTCCCCAATGTACGGTTCTTTTAAAATATAAACCCGGGAAAACAAACCAACAACCCTGAATGAGCGGCTAACTCATAACAAAACAACCAAAACACATCCCCTAAACAAAACACAGGTTCACACCACCAAAAACAACAAAACACACCAAAAACAAAGTAAGATAGATAAACACATGCACCTGATCATGTGTCTGTAGTGATGTGGTTGTTGTGCTTTAACCAGAATAGACGCATTCCATAGATTCTTTGATATCTCACCGGGGATGTTGCAAAACATCCCCACACTTGAATTGTTGGATCCGTGATGATTGAATCAAGAACCTGTCAAAACACAACCACACCAAAACGAACCAAACTAAAGTACAATACTCTACATCCTCAGGCTGCCTCCCGAGAGCGCTAAGTTTTAGGTCTTCAGCCAGACCGTACCTGATATTCAGGGTGGTTCAGCTGCACGTTCTCCTTCCCATGTCTCTCCATACATATCCATCCAGTTTTTAGGGAGGGTCACCGTTTCACTTCGGTTGGGGTTAACTACAGGTTCATTACCCCATCCAAACTCACCATCAGGTGGTTTTCCTCCGCCAAATGGCCTTCTCACACTTGACTTTTTCACCCAATATCCACTCGCCTCTAACCTGTCCTTTGTCACCTTTGAATCATGTTCATTAGTAGCAACTGTGTGACAAGCATCATTAACAGGATCGTAAGAAATAGTTTTTAAAAACACATTAAAGTACAACTTACGATTCTTATAGCTCATGGTGACCATCCCGTTTCTGCAATCAATTTGGGCGTTGGTTGTATACAGAAAAGGGTGGCCCAAAACTACTTGTGGCTGCTCATAAGTCCGTTACGGAGCATAATCAATCACCATAAAATCGACCGAGTAGTAAAACTCGCCCAATTGTATCACCACGTCTTTCACAACACCTCGGGGTTGTTTCCAACTCGAATCCGCAAATACTGCCATTTGATCAATTGCGTGTAACGGACCCAAGTCGTACTGGTCATAAAGGCTACCGGGAAGAACACTCATCCCAGCTCCATAATCCAACAATGCCTTGTGGATTTTGAACTTTCCAACTCGAATCGGGACGACCGGCTCTCCTGAGTCACACCCATCTCCATCCTCATTTGCGCCACTAAAACCTGCAATCACATGGGAAACAGAAGAAGTTAAAAATTTATCATTCAAATTGTTTTTAGGAACGAAACTTACCCCGCTGACTGGTATATTCTTCCCGTGCTTGGGGTTCGTTTGAATGTCACTGGGAAGCTTCCCGTTTTGCTGTTTCAACTCCTTCATCTCAGTTGCAAGTTGGGCCATTTGTGTAGTTAATGATTGAACGGCCTTATCTCGCACCTCATCCTTTTGAGCACGAGTTTGTAACTCAAGCCTTTGATTTTGTAAATTAAGCTGAATTGCTTTCAACATCTCCATCATATCATTACTCCCCGAGGTGTTAGAAGACCCAGTTGGTCCTCTTTGGTTGTTTTGGTAGTCACCTTGAAAGTTACCTTGAAATCGGTTCTGATTGAAATTTCTTTGACCACCAGATTGATTGTTGCCTTGACATCCCGGATTTAGCTGGTTATTTGTATTCCCATAGCTAAAATTTGGATGATTTCTGAGGCCCGGGTGATATGTGTTGGACTGCATGTTGAAATTTCTTCCACCACCCCCGCCTTGCACAAAGTTCACGTCCTCACTTTCACCATGAATGGCTGGGCATTGATCCACTATATGCCCTAAATCTCCACAATGTCCACACAACGGAAACTGACCACTTACCTCCGGTGGATTCTCTACTACTCTCACTGTCGAATGTCGTGCACTTCTAGAAGATTGAGCTTTGCGTTTTGACGCCCTTGCGGTTCTTTCTAAATATTCCCAATCATCCTCTTCGTAATTTATTCCAAAAGTACCATTGGATATTGAATTTACGTCCCTTGCATCTTCACCTATTAGGCTTTCGTGGAATGTATTCATAAGCTCCCACAAATATATACCATGATGTGGACAGTTATTGAGCATCATTTTGAAGCGATTGAACGCTTCGTGAAATAACTGACCGGGCTGTTGTCGAAAACCCCGGATATCCTTCCTTGCGTTGTTAGTACGCAAATGAGTATAAAATTCATCTAAAAATTGTTACTACATTTCGCCGCATGTGAAGATCGAAGCTGACGGTAGCGAATGGAACCATTGCTGCGCTTTGTTTTCGAGTGTGAATTAGAAGAGTACCAACTTCACATCATCAGCTGAGAAGCCTTGACTGCTGATAGTGTTACAACGTGCATCATATGCAGCAATGTGTAGATATGGTTCTTCATCTGCGTGACCATGAAACTTAGGCAGACTAGATATTGATTGTGTTCGTACTTCGAATGACCGCCCTCCTTGTAATTGCGGGATCACAACCGGTGATGGGTTGTTAGCTATAGCAGGCCTGAAGTGGCTCTCGATACCTCAGGCTGGACCCTGATTATTTCGTCATGGAATACCTTCCGGTAAATTCACCGGTCGGTGTAAGTTTCGCGGTAGTGGTCTTACCTGACCTGGCATCTGAGGTACCGGTGGTGGTACTGGAATATCCACCACCGGCCTTCTCGGAACAGGCTACTGATTGATTGGGTCAGGTTGATTATATTGCTGCTGCATCGGTATCGGTTGCACCTGCGTTGTTGATATGGAACTTGTTGTTGCTGCAAAAACGTTTGATTACCCAAATTCCCTTGATTAACTCCTTCGAATCCACCTGCCCCAATTGTTTGCCTCTCGTAGATACTCGTATTAACCACTTGTCTCTCTTTTTGACCCACGTAGTTATCATATTCCTCAAAGCTATCGTCAAAATCCCCTGAATTATTTCCTTGATCATAAATGGTCGATCTGTAAAGATGTGGCATTGGTTGGCTTTGCTGTGAAATAACTGGTCGGGCGGCTGGCAGAATTGATGTTGCATTAGGTGCTTGAGTCTGACTCAGTGATGGAGTGTCATCGGGAATGATTCTAACGTAAGGAGATGACTGCTGTAAATTGACAGTCTGGGTTGTAGTTGGGTATTGAAAAGATGTTGCTTGGGTGGAACTTGGTTGAATGTTACAAGGTTTGGGAAAAAGGTTGAGAATGATGGTACTGAAGAGGTAGAAGTAGGTTGTGTAGATTGTGGTGGTGGTGGTGGAACTGGTATGGTAGTATTTGGTGAAGGGTGGGTAGGTGAGAATTGTTGCTGTGGAAGTGGGTCTTGCGGTTGTTTCTCCGGGGTTGCTGAGTTCTCCATTGTCTTAGATGTTGGTATAGGTGATTGTAGAATCCTGTTCTCACGATGTAGTACTCGTTTTGCATGCTTTACTGTTCTCTCGATCTCTGTGTCAAACACTAATGGTGATGACTTCCCGGAATTCCGAGTATGATGCATACACTTCCTAGATCACCTGCACAAACCCTAAATATATACCACAAAGGCCTTGTTTCGCGTCATTTGACTTTACCGGGTCGTAAGCTACGAGTTAGAAACCGTAGCTTACAGTTTATAAACTCTGATCTCACATTTAACCCAAACCGTAGCTTACGGTTTATGAATCGTAGGCTACGGTCGTTATGATCTTGGCCACATATAACTCCACAGCAGCACTCGTAAGCTACAGGTTAAAACCGTAGCTTACAGTTTGAAATCTCTGATCCTTTTTTCTTTCATCATAAGTCACTTGTAAGCTACGAACAGAAACCGTAGCTTACGATTTGTGATCTCTGTTCCTTTTCTTTGTTACATCCTCCCACGCTACAGTATATTACCCGTAGCCTACGATCACACAGGTGTGATTCCCTTCGCTTCTACGTAACATCTTTCAACAACTTACATATTGGCCCCTTGTAGTTTGTTTCCCCATTCTTCTCGCATATTAACTATATAATAACTTTCCATTAATTGCCAAATGACCCCTGAACTTTATTACTCCTTGATTTTTGCACATCTAAGCTCCACACAACTTTCATAAAGTACCCAATTAGTCCCTGGACTTTGCTTTTTCACACTCCTTTCACTCATGAGCCTTTGTATCACTCGAACAAGCTTCAACATTCATCTTTAACCACTATACGAATGCCGCATTACGTGTTTTACCTGCAAATCACCAAATCTTCGTAGTTACTTCATTCTAGACAAGTAAAACATCAAATACAACTAAAACATGATATTTAAACATTATAAAGCTCGGGTTTCACCCTCTCCACCAATCCCTTCATGCCATCAATATATCTATCAAGAACAAAGCTCACATAATGACATATCACTGTCAACAGTCTCTTTTTCTTGAATATTTGCCCATCTCATTCAGCAAAAGCTTATAGAGATACCCACCTCAGAGAAGAATCAATTCTGTGAAACTTCATGCAGAACAATACTCAATATAGAAGAAACGAGGTTTGCCATCTGTGGTTTTTTAACTATTTTTTGGCGTTTTAAAGTGAGTGGTTTCTAGGAAACATGGCGTTGTTTTTTGGGTGTGATCAATTGATTGTGCAGAGACGTCTCTCTTATAGGATGTTTTTGGTGATTAGTTTAGGCTGGATTTTATTATAATAAATGCTAGTAACAAAGTAACCGTCCTTTCAGTTATTGTGTGTATTTACTGTTTTGTTCAACTTTATCAGTTTAGGGTGATAGACGTCCCATCTTCCAAGTTTGGCGTTTTTTAATGGCGTTTTGTAGACCAAGATGAGAAAATACACTAATAGAGAAAAAATTATCCAGGAAAAATAGTTTTTATTATTTTTGGCGTTTTGTATGCAATGACTTTTTGTAGTATTTTTTGGCGTTTTGAAACTAAGGGGAGAAATATAGTATTTTATTATCTGAAAAAAATTACACAAAAGAAAACAAAAAAAATTAAAACTCCTCGTCAGAAGAGACTTTCTCTAAGAAGTATCCATCACTTCCTTCGTCTTCTTCTTCGGAGTCTTCTTCTAGTCTTTCATCCAAGTCATCACTTTCATATTCATTGGATTCTTGTTGTTGAAGATTTTGAAGCCTCCATTTGAACATGTCCTGCATCAACGCCATTTTTATGTCCATATCTGTGTTCAAACATGTGGCGTTGTGTAACTCTTCCATGAACCCAACCCCTTGCTTGGTCATGATGTCTTCAAGCATGTAGTCTTCCTGCTCTCTGTTGTCACATATAACGGTCACCATGTCTATTTCTTCATCAAAACGCCATGATGTGATGACTGGGTCATTTTTCCATCTGCTTTGCTTGGTCCAAATTTCCTTGTTAATCTTCTCATGAGCTTATGTGTTTCATGACATTTGTTATCAAGAGGGATGCCAAGCGATAGGATACCCCTCTGTACATCTTCTTCCATTTTCAAAATTGTTTTGGTTGTCTAAACAAACACCCTTCTTCTGTTGTCAAAACGTATGACGAATCTTCTGATTCTCAGGGTGTATCTCCATGAAACGATGGTTGCCATTTTTGGCATTTTGGTTAAACTTTGGCGTTTGGTAAAAGATGTTTTTAGAATGATGGATTGAAGTAATTATGGAAGCGATGTTAACGTCGCTTATATAATGATGTTTTTGGCGCATAATTTAGGAGGGAATTTCTTCTAATAAATGTTAATAATTGAATTTCAGTTACTGTTTTGTTTCTTTCTACCTGTAATCTGCAACACGTTTTATCACTAAGCTTTGGCGTTTTGTATTAATGGCGTTTTATTTTGTTTTGAATGGCGTGCTCTCATTTTAGTTGGCGTTTTGAATTTGAGCAGTAAAAGACGTTTTACCCTTAATGAAGCGCGTCCACTTAATAAAATTGATGTTATTTACGAAAACGTCATCGCGCCAATCTAGTCAATAGATTGTTTTGATCGGACGATCCATACGCGTTCTCACTGTTCTCACACTTTTCACCGTTTTCCCTTGTCACACCCCGACCACGTAAAACAACAAATCGTGGCGGAAACGTCGGGGAGTGTCGTAACAGAATCATTGTTTCACAACCACGGATTTAATAGTTTTGTTTTATTGAATAATTGAACTCATTGTTTTATTATAAATCAGATAAATACAAATATTGTCTTCCAAGTTTTAAAGTCGCTAAGGCACGAGTCCATCCTATGTATAACATGCATCAACAATCATCACATAGCAGCACCTAAAACATATGTAAAAATAGGTACGCCAGCCTAAAAATGCCTGTGAGATACATAGGTTTTATTAAAAATAGGATTCATGACTTGTAAGTTTAAAGAAAAAAAATTGTTTAACAAAAATTATAGTCATGAACTTATAAAAATGTTTACTTTTATAAATCATGCGAAAGATCGATAAGAAATCAGATGATATAAAAGAATGATGCACCGATAAATAAATAACCAAGTAAAATGAGTTTGTACAAAATATGTTGTTTGTAAAAGCAGTGTTTCATGAAGATATGATATTTGTGTAAAATGCAATATGTCTAACTTGAAATGGCTTAAGCCGATAGTATATCAAATATACTTTAGTTGTTAAGATAATAGTTTTCGGTGGTATATCCTAGGTATACTTTGGTTTTGTAAATAACATATCAAACTATGCTTTGGTTTTGAAAATAACATATCAACTATGTTTTGGTTTGAAAATAACATATCAACTATGTTTTGGTAAATAATAAGGCCAGTAGTATATTAAAATATATGTTGGTTTTGTACATAGTATATCAAATATACTTTGGTAAATAATATCACATATGAGAGCACATCAAACTATACTTTGGAAGTATATCGAAATATACAAAAGAAAATGTGATTTAGTATTCATTCAAACCTTAGTGCATCAAACTACACCTTAGAGACTATAGAAATACCACAAAGGCAATTTCTATTTGGATAAAATTTGGTTTCTGACATTCCATACAACAGGAATGGGGTGTC
The DNA here is from genome assembly GCA_030545235.1 of Helianthus tuberosus. Taxonomy (NCBI): domain Eukaryota; kingdom Viridiplantae; phylum Streptophyta; class Magnoliopsida; order Asterales; family Asteraceae; genus Helianthus; species Helianthus tuberosus. The sequence goes on from CM060394.1 coordinate 156,224,675, forward strand.
TAGTCCTATAGCGCTATATCGTACAACCAATCGGCTTGATGAATGTATAAAATAAGTACAATCCAATAATTAATTTTATAATCTTTGAAAAATTAGTGTTTAAACCATAGATAATCAATCAATTTGTCAAAAGATAAGTACTAGCATGTATGATCATATAATTGAAATCATTAAAATAACGAATAAGCACATATGTTTCACCCCAAAACATTTGAAAATAGTAAAAGAGGGGACTATGTACTCACTTGAGAATGCTTAGAAGTCTTGAAATACAACCAAGCAAAGCTAGAGGGATCGCGGAAATCAAACGGCACCTAATATAGGTAACTAAGTTAATAAACCGGACCTAAATCGGAAGATCGGATAGAATGAGGTTTTGTAAACCAAATGAGTATAGGAATTCATGTAATATGGTTTAACAAAGCCTACATTCTAAATCGACACCTATCCTAAGTGCTTACGACCCATTACGACTCGTTAAGGTAGTTTATGCTACTTTAACGCGCCGTTCGTGTAAAACGCGTTCGGACCGCCTAACTAGTCCTATGACAAGTATTATATGCCTTAACAAGTCTAATAATGTTGCCTAATCAGTTTAGATGTAAAAATTTAGGTTACATATGCTTAAAATGAATTTATGCGTAAAAAAGGCATTTTGGTCATTTTTCCTAAGGCATATAATCTACTTATCATACAACTAACTAAACGAAGTGACCATAAGGTATAACCTCGGAAGGTTATTCCCTATACAACTATGGTCACAAAACATGTTTGTTCGGATCCTAATGATCGACCAAACGGGTCGGGTTCGAAAGTCTAAGCGGTTGTTTAGACCGCTTATCTTACGACCCTATATAAGCACTAAACTAAAAGTGACGAGTTAAACATGTTAAAACATGTTTAACGAAGTTAGAAAACAAGTTTGATATCAAAACAAAGGGTTTTGATACCCAATAATAGTTTGGTTGCAAAATACGCATGAATACGTATTTTGACCGAAACTATGACTCGTCACAAAGCCTAAATAACGTGGTAATCAGTAGGTAAAGTCACAAAGGACTATGACTATCGTGATTACGCTCACGTTGCGAAGTTCAAATGAACCTCGTGTTGACCATTGACCGGTCAAAGACGAAAGTCAAACAAAAGACGAAAGTCAAACATTGTTTGACTTTCGTTCTTAAAAAACGCATAAAAGCACGAAATAATACTTACAAAAGGTCCAAGCTAGAAGATTTGATCTAAAAATTCTCAGGTATGAACTTTTGAACCTCAACTTAGAGAAAATTCAGATCAATGTGGGTTGAAATGGAAGTGGGGTTGGGTATTTATAGAATTTCCATAACCGTTAAGATCGTTCCTCGATAAACGAGCTTTAATCTGGACCGTTCATGTAATACCCACTGATTTGGTAATCTATGGGTGCCCAAAACAAGCCTATAGATTGATTAAAACCATGTCCAAATGCCAAAAACCAGCTGCTGAATGAAAGAAACTGGTTTTGCTGAACTGGGGGTCTCTCACGCACCACGTAGAGTCAGCAAGAGTCTTACGCGCCCCGTGAGGGCCAAGTTTGGCAGAAATGTCAAAACTGGTCCATGCATGTGAAAAACTTGGTTTTGATGCATTTTTGACACGTTTTAAGCCCCGTTAACCCCATTTCAAAGCTCTAAAATGAAGTTAAAGTACAGGGAACATGAAACATGCTCAAAAATATCTCAGATGTTGGTACGTTTGGCCGTACTGTTGCGTTGTTCGGTTAATTACGACGAAACACGAACGGACGCGAAAAACGATCCAAATTACGCGACGAATGGAATTTTATCATGCCAATCATTAAAATAAAATATTTTAAGGATTACATAAATCTTTGGATGTCCGATATATTCAGAACGTAAGATATGCGCTAAAATGCAAACTTATGCACTTTTTGACGCTTTTAGTCCATGTTGATCAAATAAGTTTATTTTTTGCGCACCAAAAACCTCAAAGCCTATTTCTAAGCTATGTAAAGGATATTTAGGGCATGTTTAACTTATGATCATGTTTCGGAATGTTCGTTACAGTACAAATCGGCATACTTTCGTAGTTTGTCGAAATTAATCCCTGCGATCAAATAAACTTGATTTCGACACACCAAACCCTCCAAAACTTATTTCTAGGTTATGTAAAGGTTATTTAAGGTATGTTAAGCCCATGTCACAGTTCCAGAGTGTTTGTCGCGTTAAACTGATTATGTTTACGCATTAGTTCGCGTATAACTTTCCTGAAAGCGATTTAGAGCTCGAAATCGAACGAGAAATGATATGTGCAAATGATACACATATTTATACAAATCCAAGTATGAAACACAATATTTCATTGATTTGGTATCTGTTTGATGATTTTAGTGACACAGGTGTCACATCCCTAAATCCTGACCCCCTATAATATAATTAGTTGGTAATTGTTGATGGACCATATTACCCTTATTAACTAATTGGGTTTCTCCTTGGGTGTATGTAAGGAGATTACTAGAGAGAGATTAGGGTTAGACAATCATAACATCACACTCAAAAGTGTCCCCTACTCTCTCTTCATTACTACGACTTCTTCAACCCTAAAGAACTCGGTACTACCATCAAGAACATACATCCTAAAAGGGAACCATATCAAGCTGACTATCATGTCGAACACAATGGCTGCATGAGTGACTGGACTCTCCATCGGCTTGTTTGCTGTATCAGGTATTGTTTACATGTTTTCCATTATGTTTAAAACTGAACTGATCAACATGTGGTATCAGAGCGTATGTTGCTCATATCAGTTCTGTTAGTTTTCCCTTAATCTAGAATTAAAACTGGAAAACTAATGTTTTGATGAAAACCGGATTTTAAACTTATGATTCATGGTTTTCTGCAATAAAATCTGGAAAAGAATGATTGTTAAACGGATTAAACTTTATTAAAATTCCAAATTATTATTAAAACTCGAAATCTACACATAAAATTAGTATAAAGTTTCGATTCCAGATGAAAACTCATAAAATTCTTCGTTGATGTTCTTCGTGTTCATCATAAATACTCGAAGAACTCTTAATATTTAGGATGAATCGATTACAGAGATTATGTTTTTCCTAGTTTTGATTATATTCTATCCATAATTTTTCGAAATAAATGATACGCTATATCAGTTTATAGATTTCGAAATAAAGGATAATATTATCAAAGCATAATTTAGGAAACTGAACAATCAATAACTTTTCAAAATCTTATCACAATTAACTGTCAAAATTAGCAAATTTCGAATTTTGGAGAACAAGTTTCGGATAAATCCGAAACCTTATTTGAGATCACAGTTTCAGATAAATCCAAAATCATTCGAAATTACAATTTTTGGAATATTTCGAGATTTCATCTGAAATATCATTCGAAATCACAATTTCGGAATAATTCGAGGTCTTATTCGAATCACAATTTTGGAATAATTCGAAATCTCAGCCGAAATCTTATTCAAAATCACAGTTTCAGAAGGAATTTGAAATCGTAAATTTTTCGAAAACCAAATTTTATCCGAAATATAATATGTTCTCGAAATGTCAAGTTTTTTCGAAATCTCATTACTTTATTGGGTTGTTATTGTGAACTAAATAATTGGTTTTGTAGAAAACTTAATTAATTAGAATCTATTAAATTTTCACAAAACCAAATTGCTTAACTTGAATGAGCTTTTGATGTGTCATGTTTGCCCAAAGGTGATTTGATACATCTATTTATTGTTCAAGTATTATAAAAGCTATGTTAATTATGCATTACAAACGTGAATGTCTTATTTCTAGCCAAAGCTGATTTAATTCATTCATGTCTAGCATACTTAACAAGTGCATAACTAAGGTATTATCTCATTTCTGGCCAAAGCTGATTTGTCACAATTACTTTGCACAAATGCTTAGATGATTACACTTCTGCACAAAGGTGATTTGTCTTTGTTTAAGTAGAATTTTCAAAATAGTCTATAATTCTGATGTTAGTAATAGACATATCACAACTTCTTCAAATAATGATCCTCACATTGATCCTTCTTTAATCTTATGATCATATTTTGTCTGCCTTAATTTTAGTACCTACAACATTACTCACTTTAACTTTCTTCTATAAATCAGTATCTCATCCACTCTAATTTCTAAACCTAATATGTTTTGCTTTACTTAAAGTTTCTATAAGATTAGCTCTTAAATTAAATCCTTGATTATCCCTTAAGACACGATAATCCTATTGCTCTCTTATGATAAAAGTGCTAAAGAAGAAAAGTAGAGCATGATGAATAGGATAAATCGAACATGATGTCTCTTATGATAATCAAGAACTCATCTAACATAAATGTTATCACTAAAGTTATTCTAGATTCAGTTTTTCCTAAGACTAATCTATTATCTGTGGAATAATCACAAGAACTCCTAAGATACATACCTTCATTTAAAATTATAAACTATAAGGCTAAGTGGTATATGTGAATACATTATAATATACAATTCCATGACCTATAAAATTAAGGGCTTACATATGGAAATAAGTACATTTTTCCAGTACATTACATACTAAATTTTTCACTTGTACAATTTAATGCCTTAAAAATCAACTATAACACTCAAAAGTACCAAAGGAATTGGAGTATGTTGATAAGCAACATATGTACAAAGAAATAAATGTTTGAAACTGGAGAATAAGACGTTATTCACCTTACAACCACTAAAACCTTAAAAGAGGATACTTCTAAGGTCCATAGTTAAAATACAAGTACAAAATTCCAACTCTAAGGTTCTTCAAGAGAGAATCTCACTGCATAATTATGCCATTTGACTAGGCATAAGCAACGAGCCTATCCACGATTCAAAAGAACAGTTGGATGAATTAATTAGGTAGTTGCCTACTAATTATATTTAAGTGTGCTAATCTTAATATTCCATTTAACACATGATAAGTTGAATCTAGTTCTATATGTTTCCTTATTAGAATTCAACAAATAACTAACATGAGAGTTAGTGACAAAATTAAATGTTAAGGCTATAAGAACTATGAAAAGTTGTCTTCTAACAATGCTTTATGATACCTTACATATTCTGGAAATTAATAAGAATTTAGTATCAGTACTAAAGCTATATTATGACAGTTGTGAGGTTTACATAGCCAACATAAAGTCACACTTACCTTAAACTCTCATATTATTTGTTCTCAATATCCGGATAGAAACATTAATAAGATGAAACTAGATGATACCTTACACTTTCACAACTTTTGTTATCATGCAAATGAGAATTTGACAAAAGGAAAATGAGACCTATAAATTTCACCCATTGTAACTGAAATTCATGAGAAATCATGACATGGTTAATGAGGATGACTATTCATCTAATCTCATTCTAAGTGATTTTAAATCATGATGTTAAAAGCTTTAAAATATTTCTTGGCTTAAGGAATAAGTATGGGTCCACCATAAGTTATTCATTGATATTCGTGGAACTTATTCAAAATGGAATATTTAGACACAAATCATTTATCATTTAAAGATTATCCACTTGTATCTAAATTTGTCTCATATGGCATGCGGTCTTAAAGAAATCTATTCATGTATACTTCATACGATTTTTATTAAATATGTCCCTAAGCTTCTTATGACATCTGGACATTAAGGAAATCAAATAAAGTCAAAAATATGTATGATAGGTTCTGATGTGCGTGTCATGTTATATATTTTTATGTATATTTTAAGCCCTTTTTAACACTTTAGTCAAGTTTTAAATTTATAAAACACGATATTTTACTAACACTAAACACACATATGGGCAAGTGCACCCATCATGAGTGTAGTATAGCGTTGGTAAGATACCGAGGTCGTCCAAGGACACAAGAGTTTTTAGTACCGGTTTATCCTCAACGTCTAATCAAATCAAAATTTTAGAAAAAGGTTTAAACATGAAAATAAAAACTAAAAATCCTGAAAATAAAAATAAAAATAAGAACAAATAGACAAGATGAATCACTTGGATCCGACTCGCCTTTAGTGTAACCTTTGATTATTTCCCCACGTTTGCACTTTTTAAGAGATATCTTAGTTATAGTAGTAGGCCCCTCTTTTGAAGGTGACGTTACCCTCAACCAAGTAGTATGAGTTAGCAAGGATACAATCCTAAAGGGTTGGATTATTGAAAGATAATTAATTAAGTTATTAATGCATAATGTGGTAGGCCCCTCTTTTGAAGGTGACGTTACCCTCGGCTAAGTGGTTTGAGTCAGCAGGGATACAATCCCAAGTAGCCGGGTTAATGTATTAATAATAGTTTACATATGTGGGGATCAAGCCATTCGCACCCCCGCCATCTAATACCAGTGGGTATTGAAGGAGGTCCTAGTAGGCTTGACCCAGGTCCTTGCAGGATCTATACACTGAACAAGGCAAGAACTTTACCAAACCATTCCCTTAACCCCCGACCAGGTAGCCAACATATCTCTATATAGACCGTAGAGATATGAATGGTGTAAATCTTTTATTTTATATAGACAGTAAAATAACGCCAAGACACCACGGACAAATGATAAGGAAGTTTCACCTTCAATATAAGAAACTAGTTATTAAAGTCATTAATACAAAACCAAGTAAAAAGTGAAAAAAGATTAAAAATAAAAAGTATTACACTAAATGTTTGTCTTCACCAAGTGATGTAAGAGAATTAGGCAAACATGGCCCTTGATTGTCAAGAAATCTTACTATCAATCTTGGATCCTGAGACAACTACACACACTCTATGATGGATGATGGATGATGGTGGTGGATGTGGGTGTTGTAATGCAGGTGGAGTGTGGGTGAAGTGGGAGAGAGGTGGTTTGCCAAGGGATGCCTTTGAAGTGAACCAAGCACCTCTATTTATAGCTTTCACAGAAGCCCAGACACGGCCCCATGTCCATTGGGCACGGCCCCGTGTCCATCCACTTTCTCTTTCTTCATTAAATGCAGTTTGTCTGCATTAGTTGACCATGCCCTCGTGTCCGCTGGGCACGGCCCCGTGTGCAGAAGCGTATCTGTACTATCAAGATTTGCTTGGATTCTGTGAATCTTAGCATTGACCACGGCCGTGTGGAGCTGGGCACGCCCACGTGTTGGGAAATAGAAGCTTCTATGCTTTTGTCTTTTTTGCAGACACTTGGGCACGCCCCCGTGTCCGCTGGGCACGGGGCGTGTTCAGCCTTCTGATGTCTTGTTTTTGCTTGGGAAGATGATGTCGAGGGGTCGGGCATGCCACGTTTATTCCTTTTCTTGTATTTATGTTAGATTTAGCTGTATTTTTGCTTCTTTTGTCCATTTGCGCTCATTTAATCCTGAAAATACAAAAGGAAGACAAAAGCACACTTTTTCCAACATTAGTACTAAAAAGGGTTAGTTTTATGCCTCATTTGATGTAATTCATATGTTGCATTTTACACACATCAGGTTCCCACATCACATACCTCATTGAAACTTATCTTGTAGCATTTCTAGAGACATCAAAGATCAGCGGGAGCATTAAGTGTCTTAATAATAACTTGCAAAAGTTGCAAGAGGTGGGGAGTAAAAACTTCATATTACTTCAAATTACACCTCTTGTACAAGATACTACTCTATCTCGACACTGTTCCATCAAAACTTCTCTCCTTAAAATCTAATGCTACTCCTACAAAAGTTTCATTGTTGCTTAATTGTGGGCACTTAGATTTCTTACCGAAACGAACATAATCCTCAACAAGAGAAACTACAACGACTAACATCATTAATATGTTTTCTCTATTAGAATCTATTGGTCGTTAAATATTGACCCTAAGCATGCCGAGTTCCTTAAGACTTCTAAGGTCAGTGGGAGCAGTCAAAGTCTTTATCATGACTTGCAAGGAATACAAGAGGCAGGGGGAAGAGAGTCATTAAATTTTACTCTTAATTTAACTCTGCTTACACCTCTTGTACACCATACTGCACCAACTCTTACAAACTTAGAATCCTGAAAATGATAGCAACCTAACCATGAGCTAACCCATAAAATTGAAACTTCTAACAAACCCAATAATCAACTCAGGAGGTCATATAGGTTTAAAAACCTACTAACTTTGATGATTACATAACCTCCCTAACTGAAGTTGAAATGGATTTTGGAAAAGTTTACTGATCCTATCTCTTCTAATTAAGCCATTAGCGTCAATCAATCTTCTAAATGGAATAAAACTATTTTCTAGTAAAATTGATTTTATGTGTTCGAATAACGTTTGGGATTTGATTGAATTACCTAAGAGTGTTCATAACTAAACCAAATCCTGATATAAACGTTAAGACATGAAGAAGCATGATTGATTGTCAAAGGTTATACTCAGGAAGAGATAAATTATCAAAGAATCTTTCTTACCTATCTAACAAAAGATTTCTTTGAGGATCATCACTGTTCTAGTAGCTTATAACAATTTAAGGCTACTTTAGATGAACATTAAAAACAACTTTCCTTAACAACTGACTTAAATATTTATATGTTCATAAAACAACCTGGAAGTTCTAAACTGAAGGTTAAAAAACAGTTTGTATGTAAGCCAATAAAATCCATGTATGGGTTAATGCAAACATCATAATGCGATGAAATCTTAATGAAATTATTTTCATTAAGAACCAAGTGGATTAATGTACCTACCTCAAGATGAGTGGGAGCAACTAAAATAAACTTGTCTCTATATAGATGATATTCTTTTGACAAGTATATGTTACATAAGTCAAAGCATTGTTAACACAACCTTTGATATAATAGATCTCAGAGATATCTCTTTCGTGATAGATATCATAACATACCGAGATAGACCCAATAGGACATTAGTTTCGTTCCAAAATTTTAACCTTAAATGGGTCCTTACATTTGTAACAAACAATACTGCTCTCCTTTAGAGGATAATAGGATAAATGAGATTATTTCCTTACGCTTCATTAATTAGAAGCCTTATGTAAGTTCAAGTCCATAATCGTTTAGATATTACTCACATTGCAACACACTAGATATGTCTAGATTAATGTGAAGCATCTAATAGAGTATTACAATATCCTTAAGAGAAATGAGAGGCTATAATTTAACGAAGTAGTGAGAACTCAAACCGGTTGATTACTCTAACTTTGTAATATTCAAAGATGACAAAATGTTATTTCGTGTATATCCTTATGTCAGCAGACAAAATGTTATTTCGGGTATATATATATATATATATATATATATATTATGGTACAATGAAAACTTCTATGAGTTGTGACAACTTAGAGAACTAGGCCAAAAAGAAGGCTTTTTGTCAAAAAAAAATTACCAAAAATCCTAAACGAATCAACTTTTCTCAAAATAAAAAAAAAATTGTTGATGTACACTAGAGTAAAAAAAAACCCTTACAGTGGGGTAAATGCTGATGTCAACAGCATTTTACAATGGTGTAAAATGGCTTAAAACACTGCTCGGATTTTTTTACAGATGTATTTGTAGCATGTTTATCTACATTAGTGCAAAAAATAGTGGCAAAACTCACACAGATGTAGGAGTTCTCTAAGTTCTCACAACTCGTGGTGGTTTGATATTGATCTCTATCATATATATATATATATATATATATATATATATATATAGGGCTAGGTTCATGAGTGAACAACATCCTTGTTTGTGAACAGAGTGAACTAATCTCAGCTATCCATTTGGTTTTTTGATTAAAAGGATAGGATTGTAATTTTACCTTTAATTTTCATTTATTCGTTATCCCTTTGCATACCAAATATCAGTTATTAGAAGATCAAATCAAAATAAGAACCTAATCTAATTCTCTCTCTACACCATCATCTTTCACCGCCGATTTAATGCGACGAGCCCGTGTTTCCCTGCCACCATAATTCGATGATTTCATCTTCAAAACATATAAATGTACGAATTTCAAGTGTATTTCGGTATTTGTAATTGTCTGTTTAATCCGACTATGTATAGTTCAAGATTTATTCCTTTTTTGTGCATGTAAAAACTAGGGTTTAGATGAATGTTCATATAAAAAAATTATTTGTTCAATAAGGTTGATTAAAGCTGTTTAATTTCATTTGATTTATTGGTTGTGTGGTTGTGTTGTTTCAAATTTGTCAATTTTGTTATTATTTTAGGGTTCATATGATTTAACAAGAAGTCTGGGTTAAAGATCTTTTTAGTTGTTGGATGTACATTTAATTCAAGGATTTGTGGTTGATTTGCTCCGATTAATAAAGAATAATTGTTAGTATGGTAGTTGAATTTGTTCTGATTTTGTTAAGGGGATGAGTTTATGTTCGGGTTCGGTTAAAGTTAAATGAACGAACACGTATATGCCTATGTTCGTGTTCGTTCGGTTCATTTATAGGCCTAATGGCATTTCTGAAATTATTCTTTTACAATAATAGGATTCCCGAGGCTGCTTTGATGGCACGATCTTATCTTCCAAGCAAGGTTTCCGAAATATTTGCCCTTTGGAGAAAAGACCTTAACAAGGTATTCTTGTGTACTAGATAATAATCTTACAATCACCTTGTAAACCATTTTGTTTCAAAGTGATATAAACTTGATAATTCTGTAGGTCTTGTTTCTTGAATGTCTGATTTCCATTTCCGCACATCTTTTTCACATCTACTGAAATCACTTTCCATATTACGTGAAAAGAAGTTGTTTAAGGCCATACTGGGTCCAACAATTGGTATCAGAGCAGATTGAATAAACTATTTTCAAACGATCAATCGCTCATCTTCTTTTCTCTAAATATGGCCAGCTTTCAATCCTGGAATAATGCTTTTAACATTGGTTCTATGTCTAAACCTCCGACTCTGGTCAGAGAGGAATACCCCGAATGGAAAATCAGGATGGTCAATTTCCTTAATGGTCATGACCGAGCTCTGTTTCAATCCATTGAAAGGGGTCCACATACACCAATGACAGATATACCAGCTATTCCAGCAACTGACCAATCACCAGCAATCCCTGCCTCCCGCGCTCCCAAAAGTGAAATAAACTGGAGCGCGGAAGACAAGGAACTGGTGGCTGGGGAAGAAAGGGCAAAGTCACTTTTAATAATGGCCATCCCCAATGACATATTTTCACAAGTTGATGCATGTGCATCAGCCAAGGAAATATGGGATCAGTTGGAAAATCTTTGTGAAGGAGGAGAAAGGATGAGAAGAAACAAAAGAACAAACAATGTCTCATCTTATGAAAGGTTTAAAAGTTTGCCAAATGAAAGATTAAATGATACATATCTAAGATTCACAAAACTTTTAAACGAGCTAAAGAAATTTGGAATAACTAAGACAAATGATGAAAGAAACATAAAATTTCTTGATGCCCTTCCTAGAGAATGGAGAAGTCTTACAATGACTTTGTCCTCAACTTTAGAACTAGGAAACATGAGTCTCCATGACTTATACAACATATTGATCCCTAGAGAGGAAGAAATATTTGAAGAAACCATTCAAAGAGGGGGATCTTTAGCTCTTATCTCAAATTCACAAAGATCAACAACTTCCAATGATCGACAACCATCAAACAGCCAAAATCTTGAAACTTCTGATACATCATCAGACTTTTCAGCTTTTGCTGAAGCAATAGCACAGCTCACCAAAACATTTGAGCAGAGGTTGAGGGGAGGAAGCCAGAGGTACCATAGAAGTGACAGAGGAAGGATGGATGGGAGATCTAAAGAGGAATTTAGATCTAAGGATAAAAGGAAGGCTGAAGTAGTGTGTTACAAGTGCAAGCAGAGAGGTCACTATGCATCAGAATGCAAGACCAAAAAGTTCAAGGATGTTGCTTACTATGAGAAAAAGCTTGAAGAAGCAAAGAAGCAGCAACAAGTTAGCTTAATTGCATGAACAGATACATGGTTATCTGATGATTCTTCTGATGATGAAGAAGAAGAATTGGCAAATTTCTGCCTCATGGCACTTTCTGAAGGTCTACCAGAAACTTCAGAACAAAAGGTAAATTTAGACAATCTTGATCTTGAACACAGGTTAAACAAGCTCATGTCAGATTTTCTAAATCTGCAAGAAAAACATCAATCAGATATTAGAAAATCTGATGAGTTGCAAAGGACTTTGAATAAAATCATTCTTGAAAACCAACTTCTTATAGAGGATAGTTTAGATCAAAGAGCTAAAATTGAATTTTATGAAAATGAAAGAAAAGATCTTTACAAGAAAATCAATGACAGAGAAATCAATGTAAGAGGTTTTCAACAAGCCAAAGAATTCATAAATTTTATTGAGTCCACACCAAAGAACAAAGGAGAGGGTTTAGGTTATACAAGATCGAATGGAAATAAACCCACTGTCTTTGTAAAAGCAACTCATCAGAATTCTGATAAATTTTCATCAGAATCTGAACCTGAATCTTGCAAGACAACCTGTTCTGAATACTCTTTTGAAAAACCAAACTTCAAAACAAACAAAAGTGAATGCAGTCAAGAATCTGTAGAGACTCCAGAAGCAGTTCACTCATCTTTTCAAAATTATCCACTCATTCCATCACAAGAAGAAATATCAGAAAATTCTGATAAATCTTGTATGTGTGTTGACATACTGAAGCTTGTTCAACACCATCTTCAAAAGAAAAATGTAAAATTTGTTAATGGCTCAGCATATAACAGAGTTTCTGATGCAAAACCAAGAAGAAGAAATAAACTTATTAGGATTCCATCAGAAACAGTACCCAAGCATGCCTGGGTACAAAAACCCTCTAATCATTTCATTTCAGGACCATCATGTGCAGCAGATCTGGTACTACGACTCAGGAAGCTCCAAGCACATGACTGGGGACAGGAGCTTACTCAGCAACTTTGTTTCAAGGCTGGGTAGAATGGTAAATTTTGGAAATGGAGTGAAAGGAAGGATCATGGGATATGGATGCATAAGGTATGGATGTTTGACCATAAAGAGAGTAGCCTATGTTGAAGGCTTAACAAATAATCTGCTATGTTATGGTCAGTTCAATGATAAAAATTACTCAGATAATTTTATCACTCGAAAAATGCTTGATACATTGCTTTAGTGATAATCAAAATCATATATCTGATAAATCACCAGAAAATCTGGCAACTTATCAGAAATTCTGATGAAGTCATCAGAAAATCTGATACAACATCAGAACACCTGATAAATTATCAGAATTCTGGTGAATCATCAGAAAATATGCTGGATAATCAGAATTATCATAGTTCATTAAAACAAATTGCTGCATGACATCATCCTTATTCATATCTCTTGACAGTAAATTCATAAATTGTACATTGGCAATTTTTTGTTAACAAAAAAAATATAAAAGGGGTTTTTGATTCTTGTTAGTGCTGATAACATCATTCAACATAAAATTTCTGGGAACTCGTTAATATGGAACTTTCTCTCTCCTTCATTAAATACACCCCATCATGTATTAAGAAGGTTGAAGTGACATATTGGTAGGCTACTGTTAGGGGTCATTTTCTTAACATACGTATCCTGACCAATATCCTGCCTTTGTTTGTTTATTTGTGACCAGGATGCTGGAAGAGGATATTGCTAACATCTTGGGCGATATCCTGAGGTTTATTGAATTAACCACGTGCAGGTTAAAAGCTGAGACTTGCTAACGGTCAAGAGGACTTCTTCTCCTCAAGACTCGGACGTGTTTGTTGAAGGAGAGACGTTGAGCCCGAAAGACCAGGTCTACAACGTTCGAAGAAGGAATATTCGGTGGATCCCGGAAGTTTAGGATAGTTTGTTATTTTATCTTTACTATAAATAGATGGGGGCGGATCAGTTTAAGGCACACAATTCTCACTAACACTCTCGAACACTCTCACTCTCTAGCTCATTGCAAACACCACACTTGTATTCAAATTTCGTTGTAACACTTAGTCGATCCGTACCACATCCTGCACTGTATCCTGATATTTGAAGCAATAGAAGAACAAGGCAGCTGCGATTGTCAGCTCCCGAGGTTTTATACCGGCGATCTAGATTGATCAAGGGCTTTCCTCGTACATCTCGTGTCATTTACTTTACTTTTGCTCATAGTTTGATCATAGATACAGCTCAATATCCTGAGCCGTATCCTGAATACTGATTTTCTAAATAACTTAACAAGCATATTTTCAACACACTTTCTAGCACACTACCTCACTTTACTAATTTGATCACTAAGTTACTTCGGTAATTTTTGACCAAAACAATTTGGCGCCCACCGTGGGGCAAGTGGTTCTCTCTTTACTAAAAATTTTTGTGAAATCGCTTATCGGCTTTCTATTTTCAAAACTTTTTGCCACATTGTCCATAATGGCCTCAAGATCAAACATGAGTTCCTCTACTGTGTCTGCTATGACTTCTGCTACTACTGGTTCGGTGCTTCCACCACCTCCTCCAAGGATGCCAGCCTCTTCACGACCTCAGGACATTATCCCTACTCGCAGTGTTCAGGAATCTGCTCCTGTTCTAGCTTCTAACGATGAAATTCTTACTCTATTTGGAAGTGTGCAGGAACAAATGAGGCAGCAACAGGAAACAAACCAAATGCTTTTAAGGGAAATACAACTCCTGAAGTCTGGCTCGAGCAGATCTGCCGAGGATAATGTCACTCCATTACACCCCAGAGCGTTGAACTTTAGTTCAGCTGTGTATACTGAGGATAACAGGGGGAATATTGTGCCCAGTCTTCCTCAGAATCATACTCCTGAAATACCCTCCTCGGTTAGGATGTCAACCATGAGGAGCTCAGGATATGCTTCAGGATATGGGCAAAATCCTCCAACGGGTAACGTGTCAAATAATAATAATACTCATGCTACTAACAATAGTGGATCTTTGCAGGATACAGGTGTGACATCAGCACTTACTAGGGAACTTCAAAAGTTGAAGGACATGATATCCAGTGTACCTGGGGTGGTCCAGCCGATCCCGAAAGTGTCCCAAGACAGCCATAAGATATCTCGTTTTGCACATCCTATCTGTGATGCTGAGATCCCAAAGAGATTTCAAACCCCCAACATGAAGCTTTACGACGGAACTACGGATCCTGAGGAGCATATTGCTCAGTATAGGGAAAGAATGGAGATTAACCCTATCCCTCCGGAGCTCAAGGAAGCGTGCTTGTGCAAGGGATTTGGTTCTACCTTAACAGGATCAGCCTTGAAATGGCTGTTAAACGTTCCTCCTCACTCAATTACTTCGTTTGCTCATTTGGTTAATTTATTTAACAGTCAATTTTCTTGTAGTCGGAGTTTTGAGAAACTAACCAGTGATCTTTACAGGATAACTCAAGGGCCTCAGGAATCCTTGAGGGATTATGTGAACAAATTCAGCCGAGAATCCTTGGATATCCCACATCTTGATGTTGCAAAAGTTGTGCAAGCTTTTAAGATGGGATTACAAAAGGATTCTCAGTTTTATCAGGATCTTATAATGAATCCCTGCAGGAATCTCGACGAAGCTCGAAACAGGGCTTTGAGATATATCCGTCTGGAAGATGACAGGAAAATGCAAGAAAGGATGAACTCATCTAACGCTTATGAGTCAACTAACAGGAAGTCAGAATCCTCATTCAAGTCATATCGGCCCAAGCCATATGGTAGAAATGAAAACAAGAGAGTGAATGCTGTCGAAGACGAGGATCCTGAAGAGTATCCTGAGTTGTCTGAATATTGCTTTTCTGTTAACATTCCTGAATTGATGTATGCCATGCAGGGTCTAGGAGACAAGGCTAGGTGGCCTCGAAAGAATCAACAAAAGGCTGACTGGAAAGATAAGTCAAAATGGTGTGCTTTCCACGAAGATTTAGGACATGTAACTGAGGATTGCATTGCTCTAAGGAAAGAAATAAGCTATCTTCTAAGCAAGGGATATCTGAAAGATCTCTTAGGAAGAAAGAAGAATAAGGGTCAGGATACTGAGAAGGATCCTGAGCGAGCAGCATCACCTCCCGCGGATGCCAAGATAATCAACTTCATTTCGGGAGGATCCGACATTTGTGGAACTTCGTATTCGGCAGCAAAGAGACATGCAAAGGAAGCTAAGGCCGAAAGGGGAGACAAACCTGTCAGAATGACTACCCTCACAACTGACAAAGTGATCACTTTTGATGCTGATGACAGGGATACTGTCCAGGATCCTCACCATGATGCTCTGGTAATAACGTTATATGTGGCTAACCATTTTGTACGCAGGATACTGGTTGATAATGGCAGCTCCGTCAACATAATCCAACTAGAAACTCTGAAGAGAATGAATGTATCTCCAATGGATATCACTTCAAAGTCTACCGTACTTGTTGGGTTCAGTGGAGAGGCTAGAAACACAGTGGGAGAGATAAAGTTGCCAGTATACGTTGAAGGAGTCAATTCGATACAACGTTTCTGTGTGATGGATTCTCTATCCTGCTATAACATCATACTGGGAAGACCGTGGATTCACGATATGAAGGCCGTGCCATCAACATATCACCAATGCATCAAGATACCTACCCCTTGGGGAGTGGTCAAAGTTGATAGTGATCAGCAGGAGGCGAAAGAATGCTACTCATCCTCGATGAAATCCTCAACTAAACCTAGTGCAGCATAGCAATTAAAGACGCGGGCCCAGGATATCGTGGAGGATCCGGAGCAGGATGTGAAGAAAATTATCCTGGACCAGGATAATCCCGATATTTCGGTGCTCGTAGGGACCAATATCCCTCAGGATATTGAAGAACAATTAATTAACTTTTTGAAATGCAGGATGTCAACGTTTGCATGGAAGCATGAGGATATGACAGGCATATCCAAACATATTATCACTCACAAGCTTGGAATTGATAAATCATTCAAGCCTATGCAACAAAAAAGAAGGAAGTTTGCTCCTGAGCGGAACACTATTATCCAGGAGGAAGTTGAAAGACTATTAAAGTCCAGAATGATCAGAGAGGTTAAGTTCCCAAGATGGCTAGCAAACGTGGTTGTAGTACAAAAGAAAAATGGGAAATGGAGAGTTTGTGTAGACTACACAGACTTGAACAAAGCCTGTCCTAAAGACCCATTTCCTCTTCCCCACATTGATGCAATGGTAGATGCCACTGCCGGGCATGAAATGCTGACCTTCATGGACGCATCCTCAGGATTTCAACAGATCCAAATGGAGCCTTCTGACCAGGAGGATACTGCCTTCATGACACCAACAGGTATTTATTGTTATACAGCTATGCCTTTTGGTTTGAAAAATGCAGGTGCAACATACCAAAGATTGGTAAACATGATGTTCAAAGACAAACTGGGGGACACCATGGAGGTATATATCGATGATATGGTGGTGAAATCTAAAAAGGCTGAGGATCACCTCCAGAATATCAAGGGAGCATTTGATATCCTGGATCAGTACAACATGAAGCTGAATCCTGCTAAATGCCATTTCGGAGTGGGGGCAGGAAAGCTTCTTGGATATATGGTGACAAAAAGGGGGATAGAAGCAAGCCCAGAGCAGATCAAAGCTATCCTGGATATAAAATCACCCTCAAATATGAAGGATGTACAAAGATTGACAGGGCGAGTAGCAGCTTTAAACAGATTTATCTCGAGATCCTCAGAGAAGTGCAAAGATTTTTATGATATCCTGAAGAAGAATAAAAGATTCGAATGGGGGGAGAAGTATGAAGCAGCCTTGCAGGATTTGAAACGATATCTCTCAACCGCACCTCTATTGATGAAGCCTGAAAATGGTGAACCACTATCCCTGTACCTTGCTGTATCAGGGAATGCTGTAAGTGCCGTTCTCGTAAAGGATCATGAAGGACAACAATATCCTGTTTATTATGTTAGTAAAAGTTTGCTAGATGCTGAAACTAGGTATTCTCATTTAGAAAAATTGATACTAGCATTAGTCATGGCATCAACGAAACTTAGGCATTATTTCGAGACACATAGGATACATGTTAAAACAAATTATCCTGTCAAAAATGTGCTTAGGAAACCAGAGATGTCAGGCAGGATGGCCAAGTGGTCAGTAAAGTTAAGTGCTTATGATTTAGTATATGAACCTAGAAATGCCATAAAATCTCAGGCTTTAGCTGACTTTGTGGCTGACTTTAGTAGTGACATTCAGGACGAGGTAGACCTAGAAGTTCAACAGTTAGGAGAATCCTCAGGATCCTGGACATTATATACTGACGGTGCATCTAATGTAAGAGGAGTAGGATTAGGAATACTACTAAAATCGCCACAGGGGGGACATATTACCCCAGGCTATTAGGTGTGAATTTCCTGCTACTAATAATGAAGCAGAGTATGAGGCTTTAATTGCAGGATTAGAGTTGGCTAAGAGCATGAGTATCAAAAATTTGCAAGTATATGTTGACTATTTGTTAATTACTAACCATTTTAATGGATCCTATGCAGTTAAGGGTGAGAAATTAATCGAATATCTCGATATTCTCAAAAAATTAGCAGGATATTTCGATGTTTTTATACTTGAACAGGTACCAAGGGAGGATAATGCTGAAGCGGATGCTTTAGCAAATTTGGGATCATCGATCAGGATACCTGAAGGGACGCAAATACCAATATTACATGTCTTATATCCTGCAACGAATCCTCAGGATAAAGAAGTAGCTGGTATTCAGGATCCTGGAGCAGAACATCCTGAAGAGGATCCTAAATCCTGGACGGCTCCAATCATGAGATATCTCAAAGAATGACACATCCCTGGAAATGAGAATCCTAAGGCATTTAGGATGAAGGTATCACGATTCACTATTATAAATAATATTTTATACAAGAAATCTCTTGCAGGACCGTATTTGAGATGCTTGGAGGATCCTGAAGCCAAAGAAGTACTTCAGGATATACATGAAGGGGATTGTGGTAACCATGCTGGGGGCAGGTCGTTATTCTCAAAAGTGTTAAGGACAGGATATTATTGGCCAACAATGAGAAAGGATGCAGCAGAATATGCTCGAAGATGTGACGCATGTCAAAGACATAGTAACATACTGCATCAACCTGCTGAACCATTATATCCTATTGTTTCCCCTTGGCCGTTTATGAAGTGGGGTATGGATATAGTGGGAAAGCTACCAAAAGCTCCGGGAGGAAAAGTCTTTATGCTAGCAATGACGGATTATTTCTCTAAGTGGGTTGAAGCAGAAGCATTTGTTCAAGTAAGAGATCAAGAAGTAGTATCCTTCATAAAGAGGAATATCTTAACCAGATTCGGAGTACCAGCCGAGATAATCTGTGACAATGGTTCTCAATTTATAAGCAAGAGAACTACTGACTTTTGCAAAAGTTGGGGAATCAAAATGATTACATCTACTCCGGTACATCCTCAAGCAAATGGACAAGCAGAATCCTCAAACAAGATAATTGTCAATAACTTAAAGAAGAGACTTGGAGCCAAAAAAGGAAGATGGGCAGAAGAATTACCCTTTGTTTTATGGGCTGATAGGACAACGGTAAAGAATGCAACAGGCCAAACCCCATTTTCCTTGGTGTTTGGAGCAGAAGCAATGATTCCAACGGAAATGACAATACCTACTGCAAGATCTACCTTAGGTGATCCTGAGCAGAATCCTGAAGCCTTGAGTCAGGATTTAGACACTATAGATGAGAAGAGAGATGCGGCAAGGCTAAGGATGGCAGCATATCAACAGAGAATATCCAGGGCATATAACAAGAATATTAGGACCAGAAGATTTAAGATTGGAGATTGGGTGTTAAGAAAGGCTTTTCAGAATACTACTAATCCTGCTGATGGCAAGTTAGCTCCAAAATGGGAAGGACCATATGAAGTTGAATCAGAAGCAGGGAAAGGAGCATACAGACTCAAGAATATGGAGGGGGATATGCTACCGAGGTCTTGGAATGCTATACACCTTAAGCTCTATTTCAAGTGAGTTTAGAATTTAATTTCTAACTCAGGATGGTATGAATTCTACCCTTTTTAAATATGTTTGGTTTAATTTGTTCTTTGTAACCCAATACTGACTTAAGCATCGGAGGGGTGTTAGCCAAGCTAACACCCACCTTAGTTTACAATTGTTTTGCAAGATATGTTTCAGGATATAGCTCCAGGATATGTACTCATGATAACTCGAAAGATTAGAGGATTGGCCCCCTCTCTCATGTTTAAGGGATACTGATCCCTTCACAGGTTTAAAGGTATTCACCTTTCTTCCGAATTGGGTTTAAACACCCCGCCTGGAGCGCAAGTCATTCAGGGATAGTTCAAGGTGGCGGGACCAGTCCATGTAAAAGTGGCTGACAATTTCGTTACTGTTGGCTATATCCTGAATCCTAAAGGTATATGAGGATTGATCACCCTCTCTCACGAAAGGGTATTTTCATACTCTCTAAGGTTTAAAGGTTTTCACCTTTCTAAGTCTTGGAGTTTATACACTCCCGCCTGTAGCGCATGAAAATTTGGGATTTTCCCCAGGATACAAGGGATTTATCTCCAGTACATCCTTGGGTTTTACCCTTGGGACGTAAAAAATTGCCTATGCAATGGAAACTGACATTCAGTAGATTTCTAAAGTATTTGAAGACATTGTACACATGGGACATCCCTGCCAAGATGGTGATGTAAAGCTAAAAGGATGAGGCTCAGAACTAATGCACTAAGTACCTTGCACAGGGGATATCTGCATTGGAAGAGTTGCAAAGGGATTAAAGTCTGGTAATAGGTTTATACCCTATTTCTGGTATGATCTTTCCTTTGTAAACATCGTCTAAGTTTCTAGTAACATTATGTTAAGTATCCTGATATATTCTCAAAGTCCTTTTCAGGATATTTGATTAGGGTGTTTGAAACTAGTATTAGTTTGGAACTTTGATCATTTAAATATTATCAAAACTTGGTTTTGAAAAGATAGATTATTTTTCACTTTCTAAAGAAATTTCTACAAAGTTGAAGGGATGTTTGGAAGTTCTATCAAATAAAAGGTTTTTACAGTATATCGCTGAGCATACTGATCAGGATATTTTCATAAGATAACAATATAAATTTTTTTGCAAGGCTAAGAATTATACTTAGGAAAAACGAAATTATTCTTGAAGCAATCAATACTGGTTGATAACCGAAGGTTTCATCCTGAAACCCAGGACCCATCCACATTCGGCTATCAAATTGTTTCGGTAAAGAAATAAATTGTTCATAAAAACATAAAATTGTTCGAATGATTTAAAGGAAATAAGCTCTAGGGGGTAGTGCCTTCTTGGTCCATAGTGGTTTCAGCAACATCCGTCTTGGGATCCGCCTCAGCATCCTTCTCAGCATCGGTTGCTTTTTCAACTGCTTTGGAAGGTTCTTCGACAGTTGATTTGGAAGAGGTGCCGCCGAGGTTCTTCAGCTTGGTCTCCCAAGCACCAACATCCCAAGAAGGGCATTCGAAGCCTAATGTTTTGGCTTCATGAGCCATCTTCAACCTGGCTTGAAGGAGAGAAATGACGACGGAACTTTTGAGGCTCTCCCGGTAGCTGACCATATCCCGTTCGTACTGCACATGGGCGGCTTCCAGATCGGCCTGGGCTTGAAGAGTAGCTTTGTTGAGAGCAACTTGGTGTTCCCGGATCATAGCTTTGAATTTCTCCTCGTAGTGACGAGATTTGGCGGCTGCAATCATGCCTTGATCGGAGATTGTGATTTCTGCTTCCTTTAGCTTAGATTCAAGCGTTTTGTTAAGCTTGCAGGATTCTTGATATAAATGAACCAAACGCTCAAGACCCTACAAAGGTAAGAAGACAGGGATTAATATTGTTGAATCTTTGAAAATAATGTAAATCGCAGGATATGATATGAGAATACTAACCTGGTTAAGAAAAGAAGTCATAAACCCACTGTCTTCAATGAACCCGTGCTTCTCATAAGGAAAGGTGTCGGAAATGACAGGGGAATCAGGTTCCTTCCTTTTGCGGGAACTGGAACTCCGGGGTTTGGTAGCCGGTGAAGGTTTGGGAATAATGATGGCTTTGGAACTGCTAGGTTTAGATGTGGCTGTGGTCTTGGGGCTAGGTTCTTTCTTGACCTGGATCTGGTCAGAATAGCTGTCCAATTCATCAAGGTCAAAGACTTCAGGGATCTTAGCTGGTGCTGCATAAAGGGAAAAATTTTACTCTTTATCTTATCATTATACTGTTTTGACTAATTATTTTGAAAGCAATTCTTACCAGACATCTCGGATGATGAGTATTGACTGGAACTCGAGACGTGTGTGGTGAAAGTCCTGTCTATTGCAGGTAACTGGTAAACAGTATTGATTCTCTCTTCCGACTCAGCGGTAGGGGGAGCAACTTCCTTGAAGTTCACTGCATAAAGATCAGAAAGAAGAGTATTAATAGAAGATAACAATCAAATGGTCTATGAGGATATTTATGATCCTACCGGTGGTTAACCACTCCACCGGAAGGCTGGCACCCTCAGCAATGGAGTCTCGTTTGACAAAGAAAAATTTGCGTTGCCATCCGTCTTCGTTTTTGGTGGCCTTGAGAATCAGGGGTTTGCTGGAGGTCGAGAAGAGCAAGAACCGGCTAGAGCCGTGGGATCGGAGGCGATAAGCAATAGGCAAATCCTCGATGCGAAGTTCGGAACAATGGAGATTTTTGATTTGATTAAGTACAATTAGTACTCTCCAAACCATGGGCATGGTTTGAGCAAAAGAGATGCCGGTGGTTCGAAAAAATTGCATCATGAATTCAGGAAAAGGGTATCGAAGACCTAGTGAAAACGGATATGCTGGAAAACAAACCCATTCAGTGGAAGAAACATCCGATCGGATAGACCGATCGAATGGTCTGAGGACCGTGTTATCAGGGAAAGCGCCGGAAGCTCTTAAAGCTACAATGTCTGCGTTGTCAAAAGCACAGATCTCCTTTTCGGGATTTTTAAGGAGATTCTGCTGGGTGAAGGTTTTGGCGTCCATTGCGAGAAAGATGATGTAAATTGATAAAAAGTAAATCGGAAATGGAGGATTACCTGAAGGTTCTGTTGAAGATATCTGCTTTTCAAACAAGAAAAGAGAAGATATAGGGGCGTCGTGGATCTCCATCGAGTAAAAAACGCGTTGGAGGTTACGATGTGATCTTGACCGTCGCTTCGTTTTAAATGTCTTGAGTTATGGGATAAGATTTTTGAAATATATCCGTTGGATTGGTATACCAACCGATATATTTGGGGACAATTGTTAGGGGTCATTTTCTTAACATACATATCCTGACCAATATCCTGCCTTTGTTTGTTTATTTGTGACCAGGATGCTGGAAGAGGATATTGCTAACATCTTGGGCGATATCCTGAGGTTTATTGAATTAACCACGTGCAGGTTAAAGGCTGAGACTTGCTAACGGTCAAGAGGACTTCTTCTCCTCAAGACTCGGACGAGTTTGTTGAAGGAGAGACGTTGAGCCCGAAAGACCAGGTCTACAACGTTCGAAGAAGGAATATTCGGTGGATCCCGGAAGTTTAGGATAGTTAGTTATTTTATCTTTACTATAAATAGATGGGGGCGGATCAGTTTAAGGCACACAATTCTCACTAACACTCTCGAACACTCTCACTCTCTAGCTCATTGCAAACACCACACTTGTATTCAAATTTCGTTGTAACACTTAGTCGATCCGTACCACATCCTGCACTGTATCCTGATATTTGAAGCAATAGAAGAACAAGGCAGCTGCGATTGTCAGCTCCCGAGGTTTTATGCCGGCGATCTAGATTGATCAAGGGCTTTCCTCGTACATCTCGTGTCATTTACTTTACTTTTGCTCATAGTTTGATCATAGATACAGCTCAATATCCTGAGCCGTATCCTGAATACTGATTTTCTAAATAACTTAACAAGCATATTTTCAACACACTTTCTAGCACACTACCTCACTTTACTAATTTGATCACTAAGTTACTTCGGTAATTTTTGACCAAAACAGCTACAATGATACATCACCAGAAATTGGCCGCCTAAATCATTAAATGCAAGTGTAGTGGAGAAGAAACTTATCTCTGTTATTTGTTTTCTGTCCTCTGGTAATCATTAAAATAACAAAGATTGCGGTGAAGAAAATCTACAAGTTGGTAGCTTCCATTTATGGCAAATATTAAGTTTACTATAAATAATCACCACTTTGAGTTAAAATTTGTCTTCTTCACTCCTCTTCTTCACCTCATATTCACACACACTCACAAAATGAACACCATCAAAGATGAATGCTTCCCACTTGTTCTTTATCCATATCATAACCTTAGATTGAGGACCAATCTGGAAGGTCCTCAATGGGAAGGGTGTCAATTTGTGCTTAAGATGCTCATGAATATCAACTTGAGCTATGCCCTCACTGCTTATATAACTGTTCATCCAGAGATTCTTCAAATCTTCTGGAAAAATGCAACATTATCTGAGTATCAGAACAGGGAACAGATGGCCATCAAGAGTGAGGTGCTAAATCAAAAAAATTATGTTAAATGAAGCCACCATCAGGACAGCTCTTCAACTCGATGATGATAGTGACGTCCTGATGTTCACAAGGGATCAGAAAGATGATGTCTTGAGGCAAATGGGTTACCATACACAGACCCAACAACGAGCAATCAACAAACATGGCTTTATCAAGCCATGGCAATATCTGGTCACACAGATGGGTGCATGTTTTTCAAAGAAGATCATCAATCATCATGAAGTATCTCTTAGATTGATGGAGCCTATACTGGCACTTGTACTCAAAGTACCTTACAATTTCTCTCATTATCTAATGAGTGATTTTGCAAGTAATATGTGGGTTGGCAAGCCATTCTTGATGTATCCTCGTTTTCTGACAAAGATAATCATGAGCCAGCTAGACTTTGCAGGCATTCCTGCAAGTTATCCAAGAGCTGATATGAGACTTCAAGAAAACATGGGTCTCAGCATGCTTGTACCCACCAACCACAACTTTGGGTTGATAACTGATCTGTTGTTGCTCCTGGAAATGGAACATGGTGAAGGCATAGATATTGATTAGGTTTTGTTTGCTTTGCTTGTACAAGATTTTCTCTGTTAATATGTTAATATTTTGTGCTTGCTTGTTATCTGTTTTATGGTTTATATTTTTGGGAAATGGGTAAATATGAAATGATCATCAGAAATCAAAATTCTGACTCAAAACTCAAAGTTTCTGATGACAGGAGACAAAATCTGGTAATTCAAAAATGGATCTAAATTTTTTTTCTGTTAAAACTTTAATAATAAACTGCTTTAGAAAATATCAGAAAAACGCCAAGAGACATGGACACCACCAGAAAAACAAATGTGAGTCTTCTGATCCTATCTCATTCCCTCTCATCTCAAAAAAAAAAATCTGTCAAAAAGAAAACTTCAAAATCTGTTGAAGAGGATCACAAGTTTAGGGGGAAAACTCAACCAAGAAATTCTGTTGAAAATTCTGTTGACTTCTGTTGACCACATCTAAAAGGTCAACAGAAGTCAGAACAAAAGGGAATACACATGTTCAACAGAATTTATGATTCTGATGACATCATCAGAATGGGACTTTTGACTTACAAAGAAAAGAGGATGCATATGAAGGAAGATGATTGGACCTCCTATCTAATGGGGTCCACAAAGAAGAAAAGGTGTCATAGAACCGATAGTTTTCTCCAATCAAAAATCAGTTCAATACTTTCGTGAAGAAATGATTGAAGAAACTACAAATTGAAGTGACAAGTTGAAAAGGCACAACCACGATTACATGATAAACCATCTCATTAATGTCTTGATACCCATGATCCAACGGTTACTTTCCGAACCAATAACTCACGTTACACGATCTACGGTTATAAAGACATTTAATGAGATCTTAACCACCATTACATGCCACGTTCTAAACCCCCTCAACTCCATACACCAACAATGCTCTGCTGAAACACTCCTATATAACACACACTTAGCAGAAATTCAAAAATCACTCACCTTCCTCACAAAAACTTCAACTTTGAAAATCCCCTGTTTCTCACTTACAATTCAAAAATCCCTAAACTTCAAACCCTAACTCACAAAGATAAAAAATGGCAGAAGTAAATCTCAACATCCCAATTGTTCAACATGAAGTACCTTTTGTTGAAGATGCAGAATTTCTACCAATGAAGGATAACAATCTGCTGATGAATACAGAGCACTCAGAGTATGACATAAGATGTCAACTTCTGGTAGAATATCTCACAAAATGTCCAATCTCAGGAGCACTAACAAAAGGAAGAGAGGTACCAGAAAGGCTACTACAACAATTTGTTCGCACTTTTAATGAAGGTGAAGAAAATCAGGCATCTGCTCATGTATGGGGAAGTGTTTTTGTAACATTGACTCCTGCAAGAGTAAGAGAGTGGCTTGAACTGCCTATTCTTGATAGTTATGTTGAACCTCCAAGCAAAGAAGAATTAATAAGCTTCATTATTGGGCTTGGCTACAAGAAAAAGGATATCAACAAAATTGGAGCATTTAGAAGAAGTGAATTGCCAGCCATCTGGCAAGTGATGATGGAAGTGCTAAACAAATGTCTCACTTCAAAGATAGGAGGAACTGATCAAATCAGTCAAGCTATTCTGGCAATCATGTATGGACTCATAACTGGGTTCAAAATTGATTATGGGTCAGAAATCTTCAACCTACTCAAAAGGTCAATCATCACCAGAAATGGAAGAATAATCTCACATCTACCATATCCAAGGTTAATCTCTATTTTCATATCTGAAACATTTGCTACAAGGAACATGGAAATTCCAATTTTGGAAGATGTTTGGAGGTCAAACACCATGAAGGCCTGGAGTTCCAATCATGGATGGGAATCAGACAAAGATATCCCTGTGTTACCAGAAAGCATGATATGCCTCATTGCACCAGACTCACAATACAGAATACAACATGAAGAACTTCTGACCAAATCAGATTCTCCAACAGAAGAGCCCAGCAGAGAAGTTGTGAAATGTTCTTCATCGACAGAAAAAGGAGATGATGAGAAGTCCTCGCCATCAAAAAATGAGGGTACAGAAGGAAGAAGAATTCTGGAGATAGCTAACTTGGAGATAACTAACTCACTAGAAAACAAGAAAGAACATGCTGAAAGTCAACAGATTCATGAAGCAGGAACTTATCATGAATTTGAAATTCATCAAGAACATTATGCAGAATCACATATTGCTGGAGAAACACATGCTGCTGAAATTGAAGCCACTGAAGTCATACATTATGATGAATCTCACATTGCTGGTACATCTCTTTTAAACACTGTTTTAGTTGAGTCTCACAGAGAAGAAACAAAATCAGAAAGCTCAGTTAATGTATCCTACAAGATAGAATACAGAACAAATAAGGTTGATGAGGAGGTTACTAGTTCCATTAATCTCAACTCTGAATCAGAAAATGAGGAAGAGGATGAGTTCCCAACAGATAGAGATCAGGAAACTGATCAAGGAAATCTGGCTAAAGGTAATTTGTTTACCTCAAAAACTTGTGGAGAATCATATGTTGATATGGTTTAAGGACATAAGGAAATCCAGGGTGAAAATGAGTTTTTCATCACTGGTGGAGATGATTCTGGTAAACTTAAAGCTGCACCAAAATCTGGTAAAGCCAAAAGTGACCCTATCATTTCCAAAACAGCAGCCAATGTGTTTGCAGCTGGAATGTTACAAGGAACATCTGTTGTTCCCAATATCCCTGAAACACCCATGAACCAATAAAATTTAGAAACAGTGCTGGAAAATGTTTACAAAGTCTGCAAAAGAAATCCAGTTGAAGAAAAACTTGATATGTTGCTGTCAGAAATACAAGGTCAAAAGGCTGATATAAAGACTTTGTCAGAATCAGTGGAGGAAATAAAGAAACAAACTGAAGAAAACACTGAAGCACTAAAGTCTCTTCAAAAGATGAAAGAAAAGGCACCAGATTCCAACATCTCTACATCAGAAATCCAGAAGATTCTCACTGAAACAGAAAAGATCAAGGCACAAGTTGCAAATGCGGTAGAATCAAGGCAATCACGCAGTTCAAACGGAGTTTTGGAAGAAGTTACCATGCTAAGGGCAAGCAATAACAGTATCACAGATGCCCTTGAGAAGTTGTCAAAAGAATGGGCTGTAATTCAGACGAAAGCTCAAACTGAATTCACAAATGTTCAGAAAAACATAACCAGCAACTCAAAACAGGTAAAAGAAGTGCAACAACTAATAGAGAAGATGCAATTCAACATTGCAAGATTGGCCAAAGTGGATCCCCAAGAACTCATGAAAGAAATTCCTACTGAAAGCTCACATCAAGAAGCTCCAAAGTCAACTCCTCAACAATCATCAACCACACCAATCACCAGAGCTGGAACCACAATGATGGGACCACCTCCAAATGTCCCAAGAGATGAAATGCTGAAAATGTTAGCAACTTCAAAACCTCAAGTTATTACAAATTTGAAATTGCTAGCATTTGTCCCAAATCCAACAATGTCTGATGACTCAGCCATAAGTAAGTATATGAATATACAAACAATGAATGAATGGGAACAAGAAGGTGATTCATCAACAAAATCAAAGATTGTTAAGAGAAAAATCTCTGAAACCAAGTCTGTCATGGTTAAAGAGATTGCCAGGGATGTAATGATATTCCCTGAGTACAATCTGGTGAGCTATTATTTAACAAAAGAAGATGAAATACCAAGATCACTGTCTCCTACCAGACTGGCTTTAAGAGAAGAAAGGATAAAAAGAGGGTCAGGTAGCATTCACAAACAGAATGGGAATCCAGTAAGGAGAATTTTAAAGGTGGATGAAGTGAAAGTTGCAACCGATGATATTGGAGGAACTCATGTGTAAAACAGATACACACTTCAGAAAGAAAATGGGGAAGAACAAAAGGTGACTGATGAAGAAATAACTGACCAGTTGCATCCTTTGGACATTATGTTCATGAAGGATCACTATGAAAAGGTAACGAAAAATAACCAAGAAGTCAGAAGGACATTAAATGGCATATCAAAGGCTGGAATATTGCTATTTGAAAGAATGGCTTTTTCAGACTTTGATCTATGCATCAACTATGAACATGTACACAACAAAAAGGTGTATGTCAGATCACCAAAGACAAAAGTTCCCTCAGATATATTAGAAGATGCAAGATCTGGAGACATCATTATGCTGATAAATAAAAATGGAGAACAGGACTATGGTGTAATCTTCAGAGATCATGATAATAACAAAGCTCTGTTCAGAAGTGTTGACATCTGTAAGTACTCAAATCAAACTCTGAGGTATATCTTGAAAACCATGAACAAAAGACAAGAACATCTTCAGAAGATAGAAAAGAACTTGGATGGAAACAG
Source organism: Helianthus tuberosus (assembly GCA_030545235.1). Classification (NCBI taxonomy): domain Eukaryota; kingdom Viridiplantae; phylum Streptophyta; class Magnoliopsida; order Asterales; family Asteraceae; genus Helianthus; species Helianthus tuberosus. The sequence continues at coordinate 156,254,020 of CM060394.1, forward strand.
AAAAGAAATTGAGCAAATGATTGAAGAATGGATCCAAGCAAGAGAATGGTACAAAGACATGTATATCAGCTGCAACAAGTATATCTCCTACAAAAAGCAGTTAAAGAAAGGAGACGTGCACAAGAGAGTGAAGCTGAATTGAAGAACCTGTTCATTTGAATTTTTTCTCTTTTATGTAATTTGTTTTTCAAAAACATCAGTAACTGGTTTAAATTTGCAAGTATTATATTTCCACTGTTTGGAAATTTTCTGTTCATAAGATAGTTCATTTTCTTACAATACTTAGGGGGAAACTGTTAGGAAACTTTATTTGTAAGTATTGAAGAAAATCACAATCAACTGGATCTATGAAGAGATCACAGTCCTAAAGATCACAAACAAGAACAAGAAGATCAGATGGGACAATTGAAATGCACAGCATCTACTTCAAGGAATCACAAGTTGATCAAGAGCTGAATTGGATTATCAGAGAAGGTCATTTCTGATGGATCTGATGATATTTCTGATGAAATATCATCAGTTTCTGACGATTCTGATCATCAGGATTTTTCTGATGATTTGTTCATCAGAATTTCTGATGAAGTGGTTTATCAGAATCATGATGAAATACCCCACTTGTCTGAAATTGGCTCTATCCTGCTGCAATTACCGAAGCAAGTTGACATTGTTGGATATCATGATGAAAAAGGCAACTTGAACGTTGGATTCAATGAATATGTCAATTGGCCACTTTTTGCAGGACTTATTGCATGAATAAACTATTGTTTATTCATGCACCCAGCCTTCTATAAATAGAAGGCTCAACCAGGAGAAGCAAAGTGAGTTTGAAGCTTATCATTCATACATACATCAAAACTCCATTGCCCTCTCACCCACAGAATTCAAGATTCATTTGTACTAGATAATAATCTTACAATCACCTTGTAAACCATTTTGTTTCAAAGTGATATAAACTTGATAATTCTGTAGGTCTTGTTTCTTGAAAGTCTGATTTCCATTTCCGCACATCTTTTTCACATCTACTGAAATCACTTGCCATATTACGTGAAAAGAAGTTGTTTAAGGCCATACTGGGTCCAACAGTTACTAACATTCGCGAACCGTAATATATTTATGTTTCTCATGTTTTGCTGCGGTTGATGAATACGTGTAATATTAAATGAATATTAAACTTGCATTCATCTAATTTTTCTTTAGGGGCCATTACCTTCCTGCAGCGGAGTATGTGAACCACGTTGATAAATCACATGTCACGTTAGTCGAAACTTTCAAAAACATACAGTTGGATGATGAGGAACCACATGAAAATGGAGAATTGGATCATGAGGTACATTTCTTTCTCAATGTTTTGCTAACATGGATAAGGTTTTTCTTAAATTATCTAATTACAATTTTTCATTTATCGACACATGATGCAGAACATAGTGAAAAGGAGAAAGAATTTGTTAATGGTGAAGACCGTGAAGAAGAGGTGAGTCAAGAAGTCAAAGAGGTAGATGTTGCTAAGGATAATGATTCTTCAAATGGTGTTGTACTTGTTAATAGTCATGAGGCTGATGAAGAGTGGGGACCAGATAGCGCAGAAAAGCCATCCTCCTAAATGTATTTGGTTGAGCGCATGTTAAATTTTCAGTCTTATTGCTGGTAAATAATTGATTTCTCTTAATTTCCTTTGTTGGTATTTTATCTATTTGATCATTGTTTATGGTCTTTTGCCAATTTCGACCAGTATACTTATAAACGGGTTCATACACATATGTATACTCTGTTTTTTAGGTTCATTCGATTATACACAACGTCAAACGTGTAAGTAACGTTAAATGGGTGTAGTGATTTAAGTTGTGTATTTTATTAGTGTAAGAGCGGCTTTATTTGGTCAGAAAACACTTGTGCATGCTACAAAGTTTAAAACTTGTAGTATTGTAAATATCTTCAGTAAGCAGTGCACAAGTGTACACATATAGTATACATTTGTGTATTTGTAGTTTATACACTGGTGTACATTATGTTGTTATACGGTGTAAATGTACTTAGACTGTACGGTCATTTAATTTTATGGATAATGTGCCGGAAAAAGGTATTCCTAACAGAGCCCGGCATACGTCTAATGTACTTCCATATGAAAGCTTTGGTGAAAAGGCGTGTTTGACACGTCTAAGGAAAAAGTATGTTGTGAAGTTAGTGTGCTCCGATGCTAACAGGTTACGTGATCTCGTAATGGCTGAATTTCTGGTTTCTTGATTTGCATTGTAAAGATGTTTGTCTTTTTATTAATTAATTTTGTGGTATTACGATGATCTCGATTATACGTGAAGTAATAACTGATGCTGGATAGTTTCTATAGATACTATTTTTTATGTATTGCCAACATGTTTTTTTATTAGATACACTTATGTATATTGATTACAATTATAGATATAGTCATCCTTTGATTATATCCAAGATTCACATAACAAAAGCAGAGTAACATAACAATCTTATTCACATAACAAAAAAAAACTTCATGACGCTAGCTACATGAATTCTGTGATCAGTTTTAGTTCATCTCATTATTGATTCCATCTGTTTGTTAATTTATATTGGGGGTTAACATGTATTCATGCGTATAACAATTATTTTTTCAAATTGAAGCATTATGATGATGTTGATTATATGACTGGGTAGAACATCACAACCATGGGTTTACGTCTCCAAAAAAATCTTGATTTATCGCTAAAGAAGAGGAAACTTAATGCATAATTTTTTTAGTAGACATTACTGATGCATTTTGCGTTAATAAACATGTGTATATTCAGAAATATATTTGTGTATATACACATGTAATTGTGTATATTCATTGATACACCTGTTTATATTTATAAGTACATTTGTGTATATACACATGTACAGTTGAATACATTGTACATTTAGTCCACAAAAATTAATCCAAAACTAGAATAAAACTAAACCAACCAACCAAACATCCAGTTTCCATCATAAAAACAAAAACCAACCTAACCACGAAACCACATATGGTTAAAATAAAAAAACATACTCATAAACATATTGTTCTCTACATGGAGCGTTTTAAATATTAAGCCTATTCGCCACGTTGTATGCAATCGCTTCAACCATTACTTGATCGCGGAGCGTGTTAGCATGGGAGCACACAATCTTCACAACATACTTTTTCCTTAACCGGGTCAAACACATCTTCATTCTATATTAAGTGTACAAGTAACCAACTTTACGTTAATGTTATTTTCTACACATATATTAATAAATTTTATAAATAAACTAAATAAAATACTTACAAAACAAACTGTGTGGCAAAAAAGCCGCGGACTTGTTCCCTTTGTTCTATTAGCCTCTTCATAATTAAGTATCGAAGCAAAGCAGTTGATAATCGCATCTCCCATCCACACATTAGATTGAAAATCTTTCATTTGAAAGTACATTAGGCTTATTCCGGACTCTGTTAGGAACACCATTTGCCTGCACATTATTTGTAAACTTAAATGACCGAACAGTCTTAATATCACCGGTGTGTATTCCAGGTTGCAGACAAATAAACAACCTTTTGTACACCTGTGTATCTACTGCTTATACACATGTGTACATAGTGTACAACCCAGGTTGCAGACAAATAAACAAAATACCCTGTACATATGTGTACAACCCAGTGAATTAATAAATCTTTATAACAATATACACATATGTACTTCGTCGTGTACACGGTGTATTAATAAATCTTCATAACCTAGTGAATTAATAAAAAAATACCCTGTTCATATGTGTACAACCTAGTGTACAATCTTCATAACATTTTTTCCCAAATTTAATATCAATCAGTATAATACACAAGTGTATATCAACGCGTTCCTACATCTCCGTAATTACAACACATCAGAAAAAGGCTACATATTGTCGGGATGCTGATGATGAAAAAACCATAGTAAAATCAAAAATTTAATTCAATTAACCCTAACCAACAACAACGCATTGCTATACAAAGAATTTTCTTGCTCAAAACCAGCATCAGAACACAATTATATGCTTACAACTAATATTGCCAGTTGCAGCTATCATTCACCGGTGGGATAAGAAGGGATGTCGAACACCTTGTGTATAGACGGTGGCAGCTATCGATGGTGGCAACTAAATCCGATGACTGAACTCGCAGATGTCGAACACCTTGTGTATCGACGGTGGCAACTATCATTTGTCGGTGGGATAAAAAGGGAAAGAGTATGATTTCGTGTTTTCATAAGGAGAATGATATGATCTCCTATAAACTGAAACATGCGATGATTACTCTTCATTTTCCAGGTTTCCAATGTTGAATTTAATGGAAATTTACAATAATACCCTTGTGAGAATTATTTATTACTAAAACATAACATAATAATTACAAAAATGCCACTAATCTTAAATCTCATCATCTACTAAATCAAAGGTCAAGATCTGTTCATTTTGTTCACAAATGAACAATTGTTCACTCTAGAACCCTACCATATATATATATATATGAGAACCACTACGAGTTGTGAGAACCGTTAGAACTTTTTGATCTCGCGCGAGTTGGGCCAATTTTTTTTTTTGCACAAACCTAGATGAAAACATTATAAACACATCTGTAAAAAAAGTAAAAAAAAAATTGTCGAGTCGTTAGTTTTGACTGATGCAAGTTTTTTTACGTCCTGATAAAAAATAGTTATCAACTGTAAAATTTTACACCACCGCATAAGAAACTTGCATCAGTCAAAACTAACGCCTCGACAAGTTTTTTTACCTTTTTTAAAGACGTGTTTATAATGTTTTCATCTACGTTTGTGCAAAAAAACTTTGGCCTAACTCGAGCGGGATCAAAAAGTTTTCACGATTCTCACAACTCGTGGTGGTTTTCATTTTAACCGAATCCTATGTGTGTGTGTGTGTGTGTGTGTGTGTGTGTGTGTGTGTGTGTGTGTGTGTGTGTGTGTGTGTGTGAGTGAGTGAGTGAGTGGGGGGGAGTATCCAACACAAAAAATGCTATACAACATAGAAATACAACATATTTTTGTGTGGGTTTTTTGGAGTTATCATATTTTATATAGCAATATGGTACTCAAATTAAAGATAAAAAGACGCTCGATTTTATGGTGAAATTTTTATGAAAAAATAATGACGTATAAAAAAGTTATGAACGTTTAAAAAATGTGAGTGAAATATGCATGTGTCTTCCATGCGTAGAAAGAAAGTCAATTAATATGATTTTCCAAATATACCCTTATAATCCTCTTTTTTCTTACATTTTCATCTTAACTATTGATTTAAAAATGAAAGGTTAAGATTCTTTCTCATCCTACTTAGGCAAAATAAACTTTTTATTTGATCTTACCCCATATATACATATACACATATATATATATATATATATGTGTGTGTGTGTGTGTGTGTGTGTGTACTAGCAGGATGTCCGCGCGATGAGGCGAGAGCGACACATCGCATTGTGATACTCATTTTTAGTAGTTTTCTTATATATTTATTGTAGCATTATTGTGATATATATACGTCAAAAGCAAAGTAATCAGGGAATCCATTTCTTTATGTTGTGCATGGTTTGGTTGGTTCGGTTATTACTCTCAACCAAAGCCGAAACCAAAGTCATCGATTACTTTATTTTTCTATTAACCAATCGGTTTTCGGTTAATCACTTCTATTTATTCGGTTAGATTGACTTTTGCTTTGGTTCATCTAATTTCAGTTAATAGCAAAATCAAACTTGGGCTAAAACTTTTGCTTAAAAATATATGAAATTGAGGGTCAAATACATGAAACGAAATGAAAGTATAAATATATGAAACAGAGATATAAAATATGAAATAAATGAATTAGAGGTATAATAGCTAGAAATATATGAAAATATGAATTATTCGGTTCGGTTCAGCTAATTTTGGTTAAACGAGAGTACAAAAAATTGATAAACGCTTTTTGGTTAATTCGGTTTTCAGTTTTTGGTTGATTTCGGTTCGGTTTCGTCTGTTTTCGATTTGGTTTAGGTTAAAAATTTAGTCGGTGTGCATTGTTCGGTTGGTTAGATTATTATTCTCAACCCAAATCGAGGTCATCGATTAGTCTATTTTATTAACCAATCCTTTTTCAGTTAATCGATTTGATTTATTCAGTTAGATTGACAGTTTTTGGTTCGATTCATTTAATATCGGTTAATAACCAAAACCAAACTTGGTTTAAAACTTTTTATTAGAAATACAATAACTTTAGGTATAAATACATGAAATGGATGTATAGGTACATGAAATGGAGGTATAAACACATATAATGGGGGTATAAATGTGAAATACATGAACTAAAGGTATAAAAGCTAGAAATATATGAAAATATAAATGGTACGGTTCAATTAACTTTGGTTAAATGAGGGTACAAAAAATCGATAACCGTTTTCGATTAATTCGGGTTTCGGTTAATCAGTTTTCAGTTAATTAAGTTTTGGTTGATTTTGGTTCGGTTCCGGTTAATGATTCAGTTATTATTCACCGTTTGACATTGTTAATCACGTAACATCAATTTTTTAATTAAAAAATCTATAGCAATAGTATACTCAAATTAAAGACAATAAAATACTCGTTTATATAGTGTAATTTAAAAAAAAAAATATTAGCGTACCAAAAAGTTATGACCGTTTAAAAAATGTGGGGGGATGGTTAAAGTGTAATCTAAATAAGAGGATTAAATTGACGATATTTAATCACTTGACATTCTGTAGCTATTAAACATTCTGAAATAATGACTAAGTACGTTGGACTTTAATCACTTGTACACTAAGGCATCATCTACTTGTACCTTTAAATTCACACGTCAATAATGGCCAAGACAACTATCAAAAAACGTCGACAAAAATGAGTTGGTCGTCATGGTACTTTTGGATTTTTTTTAAAACATTATAGTTTATAATATATGTCAAGAATACATAAAAGAATTATAAGTTTGTTGTGAAGGGGAAAAAGTGTAACTAACTGGCATAATTATGTTAAAACTTAGGGATTTAAGTGTAATAAAATGTGGGCTAAAATATAACTATTGTTTAAAAGACCAATTTACCCTCATTTTCGAGGTGTATTTATAAATTAAGAGGGAAAAAGTTCTGATTTTCTGGGTATCTTAAAATGTCCATCCCCCATGCATTAAAATATAATATATATATATATATATATATATATATCCCAGCCACGTGTTGGGCCAGGATCCGTTCTCATCGTTCTCACACTTTTCACCGTTCTCTCCTGATCCCGATTCTATATATATATATCCTGGCCAAACACGTGGCTGGGAGCGCTAGTTGTTATGCCGGGGTACGATTGTCATTGTCCACTTCCCGCTAAACAATGGTGTTATGTTTCCTTTGCCCCAAAATAATTAAATATATATGGCGTTTTCATCTCTATGCTAGTTTACATGGCGTTTTTTTTAAAGTGTTTTTTTTACGAATGGCGTTTGTGTTTTAATGGCGTTTTCATCTTTATGCTTGTTTTTTCATGGCATTTTTTTTAAAAGTATTTTTTTACGAATGGCGTTTATGTTTTAATGGCGTTTTATTGATTTCCTATAGATTTGGCGTTTTTGTGTTTTCTACTTGTCTTAATTTAGTTTTTTAACCCTTTTTTAATGTTGTTTATGTTTTAAATGGTTACTTTTTGTTAATTTTTCTAATCATGGCGTTTTCTTTGATTTCCTCAAATACGGTAGTAGATCACACAACCAAACATGTAGATGTAATAATGTAAAGAGTAAAACACGATAATCAACATTAAAATACATGGCGTTTAGCTAATCTACATATTCTAACATTCGTTTTGCTATTCTCTCGTCTGCTTTGTCAAACAACTTACGTATTCTTTCTCCCCCATAAGCCATGAATGTATTTAGACAACTTGTCAGTAGTTTTATGTTTTCATTTTCGCTATGAAACAGGATTTTTCCAATGTATTTTACCTTAGTTCATTTAGCTGTTTTTGTTGGAGTTGATTTGGGGCATCTTCTGTTGCCAAACCACTTTTCCAACTAGCTATATCCCCCATGTATGTTTCCATATGCCTCATTGCGAAAATCCCATAGTCGATGATGTTAGACTTTGTCCTCCAATCCATCTTTTGTCTGACAACCTTCACCTTGCTCATGATCTTATGCTTTGGGTGATTTTTAATACGCAAGTAGTTTGCAAAAGCTTCGTGCTGCAGTTTTCACATTTTTTTTGCATATATTAGTTTGGCGTTTTGTCAACATAGTTCCTATATTCAAAGTTTTTAAGATACTTACCAATTTTTCCACCCATCCTTCATACATTTTTTGATGCTGACGTTATCCCCTACACCGCTGTTGTCCAATATATCAACTCTTTTGTGTTTCATGTTGAAACAGACAACATAGAAATGTCTTTCCCAGATTATTGGCACGAAGACCAGTTCATAATCGTTGATGGTTTTATGTTTCTTGTCTCCTTTGAAACGTGTGTTTTTCAGAACAGTTTCCATGTTTATGTTGAATTCATTGTTTCGTGCATCTTCTGTTGTCGTTTTGTAGTATGCCGGAGTATTCTGTAATATTGAGTACCACATAATTAAACAACAAAACAATGTACTATTATAATTTTATCAAATATATATAGCAAAAGAGTTACCAGCAGTATTTCTGTGCAGAATAACCTTGAGGGTGATTCATGAGCCTTGTATCTTTATTCAAAGTTCAGGATATGTGTCCAACTTAGAATAATTGAGACGTGTGCTTGAAATCCTGGTTTCATGCTCTCACAGATCACCCTCATGAGAAACTTTTCTCCCATCTTGAACAGCTCAGTTCTAAAAAAGCATCATTTGGCGTTTTAGTTATACAAACTCATTCTATTATAATACATGGCGTTTTGATTGTTTTTGCATGCATATTCTCAAGTAAACGTTATGGATGGATAGTTTGCCGTTTTATTTTTAGCTGTTCTCCCATCTTGAACAGCTCAGTTCTAAAAAAAACATCATTTGGCGTTTTAGTTATACAAACTCATTCTATTATAATACATGGCGTTTTGATTGTTTTTTCATGCATATTCTCAAGTAAACGTTATGAATGGAAAGTTTGGCGTTTTATTTTGAGAGAAGTGTACATACTCATAATCGCCGATTCCAGTGAAGATGTATGTGGAAAGGTTATTTTCAGCGTTTGTCCTTTTTTCATGTATCACCACTTGCCTCCTTAGATAAGGTGACAAACATGCCTTGCTCAATTTTTTATCTCTCTTCTCCTCTTCAGCCACATTCTTTTTTTTTTGTATTTTTATCTTCTTCATCATCTTTATCAGCTTTTTCATCACCAGGTAGCTCTTCAGGGTTTAAAATTTTATTTTCTTGCATCAGCTTTGTGATGTCTGGAGTGTTGTCCTCATCACCTTTCTCCTGCACATCTGACATGTTTGGCGTTTTTGGTGGTGATGTGTTGATGGTGTTTTCATCATGGGGTTTATTGGGTGTCTCTTCCTCTTCAAAACTTTTCAAGAGGTTTTTCCCAGATGTAGTTGGTGGCTGTTCATATGGCATTTTATCAAACACTGCCCCTTCTTGGTCAACACTTTTGTTCACCATCTCCCCTTCAGTTTTTTCTTTTTCAGTGTTGAATGCCTGACTGTCTTTTGTTTCTGTTGTGGAGATGTTTGGTGTCTTATCAAATACAGGCATTTTTTGGGTCTCTTTAGCAGGTTGCAAACGTTTTTTTATTGCTTTAATTGCTTCATCCACCATCTTTGAATTATCAAGACCTTCTTTAATATCAATCATTTGTTTTAGATCTTGTCCTGGCAGCTCCAAAATCTCAGCAATATTCCTCTTAATTATTTTTCCCCATTGTATCTTGAAATGTGATATTCAAGTGTCTTGAAATCACAACTCCACCTCTCAATATCGTTTTCGTTTACATCTTCATCTGATGATATAGTATCCTCTTCATCATCATATATGGGGGCTGTTGTAGCAGTCGAGGGTTCGGCGTTTTGTTCTATTACCACATCCCTTGTATCCCCTTCTCCTTGCCTTTCTCCTTCCCCTTCTCTTTCTCCTTTTCCTTCTCTTTCTCCATCCCCTTCACCATTCCCTTTGCACTCCCCTTCCTCTTCTTCTTCTTCTCCTTCTCCTTCCCCTTTTCCTTCTCCTTTTCCTTCTTCTTTTCCTTTTCCTTCATTTTCATCTTCAATGGCGTTTTCATGAACTATTTCCACTTGCATGGCGTTTTAATCAATTGTTTCCACTTCAATGGCGTTTTCAATTCCAGCCATCTCCTTCTCCCTTTCTTCTTCATTTTCACATCCTTCCTCTCCTTGTTCTTCATTTTCAATTTCTTTGGCGTTTTCATGAACTGTTTGCTCTTTAATGGCGTTTTCTTTTTCAGCCATCTCCTTTTCCCCTTCTTGTTCATTTTCATCTCCTAGTACCACCTCATTTTCATCCTCAGTTTCTTGTGTATCTTCTTCTGTTTCAGCTGGCATTTCTTTGGCGTTTTCATCAACAAATTTTGAGATGTTCTCCAACAATGTCATACATTGTGAGTATTTAATGTGTGCCAGGAGGCTGTTTGGGTATTCAGTCTTTGATTGTTTTAACAATGCGCTCATTTTATTGTAACATTCTTCTAATTCTTTGTATGCTCCATCCAATTTATCAGCCATTTCCTGTTATATTAAATAAAAGGATTTTGTTTATCATGGTGTTTTTTGTTTTCGTTTTTTTTTTAATTTATTATTTGAACAACATACCTCTTCAGGTTCTTTGTTTTGTTCTTCTTCATCAGAAAAAATGTTGTCATACTGTGTTACTTCTCTGATAAGAGCATGGTTTCCTGATGCAGAAACTTCAAACATCGTTTCCCGGCTTTCTATATTCTCATTCACCATCCTTTGAAGTGAAGCCTCTTCATCATCATTGAAGGGCATGGCGTTTTGAACCTCATAGTTATAATGATCATCATGATCAAAACCATCATCATCATCAAACTCATCATCATGCTCATCGACCTTGTGAACATCATCTTCATCTTCATTCTCAACATCATCACCATCATCTTCATCATGAACAACAATCTGTATTTTTCTTGTTTTTTGGGGCTTGCTTCCTTTACCTTTTTTGACTGTTTTCCTTTTTACTTCATTGCCCACAAGGTGTTTTGCCATTGCACTCTCAAATAAGTCAAGAGTTTCTGTTGTAACCCACTCAATTGGGTATCCTTCTTTTCGGTCCCATTTTTTTCAAATTGCAAGCATCGTTCACCAAGGCAAGCTGTAACAAAATAGATTTTCAAATGACATATATTTTTTAGCATTTTAGTGACACACAAATGAATAGTAAAATTTTATTCTTACCGCAAGTATGATCAATGGCCATGTGTAATGCTTTTTGGGAGCCCATGCGGTTTTGGCGTGTTGCAAGCATTGGATGATATAACCACACCAGTTCATTTGGTTTATTTGAACGTCTTGTGACATCCGTGCTTGTAATCATTGTAAATAGTTCAGTTATCAATAAAATAATGTTATTTGATCCCAATGTTTGTTTGTTTATGTTTGACATTTTTCATGTTTTGATTTTTGTTCAATTTCAAACTCTATATCACTTTCTAGAGAGTTATACGCAAACTGGTGCGTAAACATAATCAGTTTAACGCGACAAACACTCCGGAACATCAATTTATGCTTAACATACCTTAAATAACCTTTACATAACTTAGAAATAAGTTTTGAAGGCTTTGGCATGGCAAAATCAAGTTTATTCGCTTACAGGGACTAAATTCGACAAACTGCGAAAGTATGCCGATTCTACCGTAACGAACATTTCGGAACTTGATCATAAGTTAAACACACCCTAAATATCCTTTACATAGCTTAGAAATAGGCTTTGAGGGGTTCGGTGTGCTAAAATAAACTTTTTGGTCATTTAAGGACTAAAAGCGTCAAAAAGTGCATAAGTTTGCATTTTCGCGCATATCTTACGTTCTGAATACATCCAGACATCCAAAAATTTATGTAATCATTAAAATATTTTATTTTAGTGATTGGCATGATAAAATTCCATTCGTCGCGTAATTTGGATCGTTTTTCGCGTCCGTGCGTGTTTCGTCGTAATTAACCGAATAACGTGATCGTACGACCAAACGAACCAACATCCGACATACTTTTGAGCATGTTTCATGTCCCCTATACTTAGGCATCATTGTAGAGCCTTGAAAATGGCTTAACGGGCCTTATACGTGTCGAAAATGGACTTAAAAGCATGCAGGGACTGAAACTGCAAAAACCGAAACTTGTTGCTGATCTGTGGAGTCCAGGCGGGGCGCGTAGACCTTCCTTGGGTCTTACGTGGGGCGCCTAAAACCTGCAGATCAGCATAAAGTGTTTCCCAGCTATTTACAGCCTGTTCCAGCTCTTGCAAATGGTTTTTCAACATTCTATGGGCCATTTTGAGGTGCCCATGGTATTACAAAACCATGGGTGCATGTGTACGGTTGAGATCGAAGCACGGTTTTCGATAAACGATCCTAACGGTTACCCGAAATCTATATAAACCCCCACCCATTTTACTTCAAACTCACACTTGATCAGCTCATATTCTCTAAGTTGAAGTTTAAACACTTCATACCTGAGAATTTGCTGATCAAACCTCCATTCTTGGACCTTTTGTAAGTATTCTTTCGTTCTTTTACGCGTTTTAAGCGTGAAAGTCAAACTGTGTTTGACTTTCAGCTTTGACCATTTTATGGTCAACACGAAGTTCGTTTGAACTTCGTAACGTGAGCGTAATCACGATGGTTATAGTCCCTTGTGAGTATACCTACTGATTACCACGTTATCTAGGCATAGTGACGAGTCGTAGTTTCGGTCAAAATGCGTATTCTTGCGTATTTTGCAACCAAACTACTTTTAGGTATCAAGACCCTTTGTTTTGATACCAAACCGGTTTTCAAACCTCGTTAAACATGTTTTAACATGTTTAGCTCGTCACTTAGGTTTAGTGCTTATGTAGGGTCGTAAAGGTAAGCGGTCTAAACAACTGCTTAGACCTTCGAACCCGACCCGTTTGGTCGATCATTAGGATCCGACCAAACACATTAGGTGACCATAGTTGCATAGGGAATAACCTTCCGAGGTTATACCTTATGGTCACGACGTTTAGTTAGTTATATGATAGGTAGTTTATATGCCTTAGGAAAATGACCAAAATGTCATTTTTACGCCAAAATTCATTTTAAGCATATGTAACATAAATTTTGACATCTAAACTGATTAGGCAACAATTTTAGACATGTTAAGGCATATTTTACTTGTCATAGGACTAGTTAGGCGGTCCAAACGCGTTTTACGCGAACGACGCGTTAAAGTAGCATAAGCTACCTAAACGGGTCGTAATGGGTCATAAGCACTTAGGATAGGTTCCGTTTTAGAATGTAGGCTTTGTTAAACCATATTACATGAGTTCATATACTCATTTGGTTTACGAAACCACATTTTATCCAATCCTCCGATTTAGGTCCGGTTTATTAACATAGATACCTATATTAGGTGCCGATTGATTTCGTGATCTCTAGTATTGCTTGGTTGTTATCTAAGGACTATTGAGCAATCTCAAGTGAGTACATAGACCCCTCTTTTACTGTTTTTCAAACATTTTGGGGTGAAACACATGTGCCTACTTGTTACTTTCGTGCTTTCCTGTTTTCATATCATATGCTTGTTATGATCATTAGTACACTTATAGTACATGATTTCATTATGTTTTTGCTATGTATGTCCATTTAGTGCATACTTAGTACATCGTTTTACATTACATTTTATGCTATGTATGTCCATTTAGTGCATACTTAGTACATTGTTTTACATCACATGCTATGTATGTCCATTTGTTGCATACTTAGTACATTTGTTTTACATCACATGCTACCTATGTCCATTGTTGCATACTTAGTACATTTGTTTTACATCACATGCTACCTATGTCCATTGTTGCATACTTAGTACATTTGTTTTACATCACGTGCTTACATTTGGGTATGACATTTGGTTTGTTTAAATGGGACAAAAATACATTCATTAACATTGATCACACCGTTCGTTAGTAGGTAGTGGTACCATAGGAATTGACAACTCCCGTTCCTGAAATCCTAGGTTTGTTTGGATGGATAGAATGACCGAATTCGATACACATAACTTAGATAAACCTTTAATTTGTTTAAGGGTTTGTCGACACAGTCTCAAGGCTTGGATGTATGCATTTAACAATACCGCATAGATGTTTGTATCAGTAGAGCATGCATTTATTCTACAAAACATAACTTTGATTTAAACTGTGTTTTACTTCAATACCTTGTTTTGTACATTTTACCTATGGTTTAGTTGATATATTTCACTTGCCATACATGACATTTGGATAAACATTACATGATTTACATTTGACATAAACATTTTGACATTGGTTTACACATTACATGATTTACATTTTGACAATAGACAATTATTTATACATAAACAATTGACAATTGGTTTAAACAAGACAATTTGGTGGTTTGTTTGGGTAAGTGATTTAAGTAACGAGGCGTGTGTAATATGATAAAAGCATGGTGGATACGCCGCTGGTACTTCCTATATATAAATGCTTTTATGATATTACATATCGTAGCGTTATTTAAATCATTTCAATTTAGACACATTACATAATACATAAATAACATATTTTCGCATGACATTGTTTTACAAAACAGTTTATTTTATACAACTCATTTTACTTGGTTATTTAACTAACCATACAATTTTCTTTTATATAATCTAATTTCTTATCACATTTTCATATGATTTATAAAAGAAAAACACTTAACAAGATTCATGACTAATTGTTATTAAACATTTCTTTAAACCTAAGTCATGAATCCTATTTTCACAAAACCTATGTATCTCACAGGCATTTTTATGCTGACGTACCTATTTTCACATGTGTTTCAGGAGCTGTTGCATAGGATGATCGAGATACACTTAGGCGGACCTGTGCCTTAGTGACATTAAAACGAAGCTAGAACTAGTTTAATAATGATATGTACTCTTGTTTCTTTCGTTTAAAGGCAATGTAACCCTTTCGTTAATAAATAAAACATAACTTTAATTACCATGTTATACGCGGTCGAGGTGTGACACGTCTGGTGTAACATTGTGCAAGAATTGTTTATTGACGACTGCATTGTCAGTTGCATGACCCATTATAGTGAAGAATGTGTCACACCCCGACCACGTAAAACAACAAATCGTGGCGGAAACGTCGTGGAGTGTCGTAACAGAATCATTGCTTCACAACCATGGATTAAATTGTTTCGTTTTATCGAATTACTGAACTCATTGTTTTATTACAATTCAGATAAATACAAATATTGTCTTTCAAATTTTAAAGTCACTAAGGCACGAGTCCATCCTATGTATAGCATGCATCAACAATCATCACATAGAAACACCTGAAACATATATGAAAATAGGTACATCAGCATAAAAATGCCTGTGAGTAACATAGGTTTTGTTGATTTAGATTCATGGCTTTAGTTAATATAAGAAAAAGGTTTTATGTTTTACAAAAATAACCATGAATCCTTGTAAAAGTTTTGTTTCTAAAAATGCATTGTTTTGATAAAAGGTTTGTAGTATATGCAAAAATATACTTTTGTTACTGAAATAATAGATTTTGTAGTATATCACAATTATACTTTGGTTTTGAAAGAGTTAAACGTATAGTATATCAAAATATACTTTTGTTACTGAAATAATAGATTTGGTAGTATATCACAAATATACTTTGGTTTTGAAAGATAGCATATCAACTATGCTTTGGTTTTGAGAATAACATATCAACTATGTTTTGGTTTTGAAAATAACATATCAACTATGTTTTGGTTTTGAAAATAGCATATCAACTATGCTTTGGTTTTGATAATAGCATATCAACTATGCTTTGGTAAATAACAGAGTAGTATATTAAAACATATGTTGGATTTTGTACACAGTATATCAATCTATACCTTGGTAGTATATCAAAACATACAAAAGAAACTGTGATATAGTATTCATTCAAACCTTAGTGTATCAAACTACACCTTGGAGACTATAGAAATACCACAAAGGCAATTTCTATTTGGTTAAAATTTGGTTTCTGACATTCCATACAACAGGAATGGGGTGTCTAGTCCTATAGCGCTATATCATACTACCAATCAGCTTGGTGAATGTATAAAGAAAGTACAATCCAACATTTAGTTTTAAAATCTTTGAAAATTTGTGTTTAAACCATAGATAATTGTTCAATTCTTCAAAAGATAAGTACTAACATGTATAATCATATAGTTGAAATCATGAAAATAACAAATAGGCACATATGTTTCATCCCAAAACATTTGAAAGCAGTAAAAGAGGGGACTATGTACTCACTTGAGATTGCAAGTATCCTTGATCAAGTGTCCTAACGAAGCTCGGGAAATCAAGGAATCAATAGGCACCTAATATGGAATCACTATGTTAAACAATCAGCTCCTAAGTCGGAAGATTGGGTAGAATTAGGTCTCGTAAACCAAATGAGCATTGGAACTCATGTGATATGGTTTAACAAAGTCTACATTCTAAAACGGAACCTATCCTAAGTGCTTACGACCCGTTACGACCCATTAAGGTAGCTTACGCTACTTTAACGCGTCGTTCGCGTAAACGCGCGTTCGAGACGTCTAACTAGTCTTTTGACAAGTATTATATGCCTAAACATGTCTAATTATGTTGCATAATCAGTTATGTGACAAAATTTTAAGTTACATATGTTTAAAATTCAATTATGCATGAAAAGGGCATTTTGGTCATTTACCTAAGGCATATAAACTACCTATCATACAACTACTTAAACTATGTGACCATAAGGTATAACCTCGGAAGGTTATTCCCTATACAACTAAGGTCACTAAACATGCTTGGTCAGATCCTAATGATCGACCAAACGGGTCGAGTTCGAAAGTCTAAGCGGTGGTTTAGACCGCTTAACTTACGACTCTAAATAAGCACTAAACTAAAAGTGACGAGCTAAACATGTTAAAACATGCTTAACTAAGTTATAAAACAGGTTTTTATATCCAAAAAAAAGGGTTTTGATACCCAAGAGTAGTTTGGTTCCAAAATACACATAAATACGCATTTTGACCGAAACTACGACTCGTCACTACTCCTAGTCAACGTGGTAATCAGTAGGTATAGTCACAAGGGACTATAACCATCGTGATTACGCTCACGTTGCAAAGCTCAAACGAACTTTGTGTTGACCAAAGACTGGTCAAAGCAGAAAGTCAAACACTGTTTGACTTTCACGCTTGAAAATCGATAAAAGAACGAAAGAAGCTTACAAAGGGTCCAAGCTAGGGAGAGCTTGATCTATAATACTCAGGTATCAAGCAAAGGCTTCAACTTAGAGCATTAAAATAATCAAGGGTGCAGAAAATGGAATGAGGGCATGGGTATATATAGTTTTTCGGTAAACCATTAGGATCGTTTCTTGCTAAAGAGGGATCAATCTAGGCCATACATGTGGGCACATGGTATTAAAAACCAATGGGACATGATAAACCATCAAAAACAAGCAGATGGTAATGAAAAACCATGAACAAAACCATCAAAAACAAGCTGGAAGTCCAGATTCAATGTTTATGTCTGCAGGTCTGTCGCGCCCCGCGTAGGAATCAACCTCATCTTACGCGGCCCGCCTAGTAAAGTTTGACAGAATGTCAACTTTGGCCCCTGTACTTGAAAAACTTGTATTTTGATGCATTTTTGACACTTTTAAGCCCCGTTAATCCCATTTCAAAACTCTAAAATGAAGTTAAGGTATAGGAAACTTAAAATATGCTCAAAAATATATCGGATGTCGGTTCGTTTGGTCGTACGGTTGCGTTATTCGGTTAATTACGACGGAAGTCGTAACGAACGCAAAAACGATCCAAATTGCGCGACGAATGAAATTTTATCATGCCAATCACTAAAATAAAATATTTTAATGATTACATAAATTTTTAGATGTCCGGATATAATCAGAACGTAAGATATGTGCGAAAATGCAAACTTATGCACATTTTGACGCTTTTAGTCCCTATTGATCAAATAAGTTTATTTTAGCATACCGAACCCTTCAAAGCCTATTTCTAATCTATGTAAAGGATATTTAGGGTATGTTTAACTTATGATAAAGTTCCAGAATGTTCGTTACCATACAAATCGGCATAGTTTCACAGTTTGACGTAAATAGTCCCTGCGATCGAATAAACTTGTTTTTGACACACCAAACCCTTCAAAACTTATTTCTAAGTTATGTAAAGGTTATTTAATGTATGTTGAGCCTATGTCACTGTTCCGGGGTGTTTGTTGCATTAAACTAATTGCGTTTACGCATCAGTTCGCGTATAACTTTCAAGAAAGCGATTTAAAGCTCGAAATTGAACAAGAATTGACATGTGCAAATGATACACATATTTATACCAATCCCAAGTATGAAACAAAATATTTCATTGGTTTGGTATTTGTTTGATGGTCGTAGTGACACAGGTGTCACAGTCTCCCCTACTTTAGAAAATTTCGTCCCGAAATTTAATTTTAGAGGAAACCTGTGAAGACAACTGTGATTGTTTCGATTTCGAATAAATCCTCCGTTTCCCAAGTAAAACTCTAGGTCACGTTTGGATTCTTAGCGAATTTGTTAATTGCCAAAATGTTATCGTTGTTGTAACAAAAGCATGGAGCTTTGAACAATGGTTAGGAGAACGTTTCCTATGAAGACTATTATAGGAAACTTGTGTGTGCTCGAAATCAGTGTCAGAGAATGCAAAATTAAAATAACAATGGTCAAGGTCCAAGACTTCTAGTAACTCAAATAACGCTACGCTTGCAATGTTATAAGGAACACTTATATATAGGAAGTACCAGCGGCGTATCCACCATGCCCTTTTTACATTGTTCCCGTCTCGTTATTCTCATCACTATAGGTCTTAACACATGACAAAACTTGTTGTGGTTCCTGTGCACTGAATTCCATAATTATGTATGCATCCATAATTACGTAATTCCTTGCACAGTCCGCACAGTTCATTTTAAAATGTGTAGGGAAAATCAATTGGACACACATGAAATGACTTGACTAGACCACCAGAGGATCTTTTTAACTAGATCAACGAACGATCTTTTTTTTAACTAGATCAACACATGATCTCCTTAAGTAGATCGTCGTATGATCTCTTTAAATAGACCATCAAAAGGTCTTTTTAACTTTGAACCAAATAATCGTTTTGAAACAGCACTTTGGAATCTAAGGGTCTGACTATTTGCATAGATAGCCCCTTAAGGATTTAAGATAGTACTTTGAGTATCCTTCTGAGAATCTAACATATGAAAATACGGAAGATTCTATCAGGACTTAGATAGCGAGCTTTAGAATTACACATAAACACATAATCACATAATCGTGTATTCGTTAATTTAGTTATTAGCTCGTTTGTTAATTTGAATTAATGCATTTAAAGTACACTAGAGATAGCGAGCTTTAGAATTACACATAAACACATAATCACATAATCGTGTATTCGTTAATTTAGTTATCAGCTCGTTTGTTAATTTGAATTAATGCATTTAAAGTACACTAGAAATCCAATCACGGACTTTAATTGGTACTTTAAATATCCCCAAGAATCTAACTATGAAGATAGGAAGATCATATAAGGATACACGAAACAAAAATGTACTTGACAATCATGTACATAGTCACATAACATGGGTCCAGTTAAGGACTTATGAAAGTACCTTTAGATATCAAATCAAGGATTTGAAATGGTACTTCACATATTTGTTTAAGAACTTGTAATTTGTACCTTGTACTTTGTTCCTTTAAAAGAAACGAGTACTTAGGATTTTAGGGGAGATCACAAGTGATCATAAAATGAAAGAACCACATGAGTTGTTTGTTCTGCAAGGAACACGGTTCCTTGGTGTCTGTATCATAGGGGTATGTCATGCAGACACACAATCACAACAGTTTCGCAAAATAAAATTGGAACAACAATTTTATTTATATAACAGCTGAATTGTTTCAAACGTCAAAAGATAACAAACAAGGAAATACAAAAGTCTAATTGTTCACTGCTGCATTGTCGTTTGCATTTGCCTCGTTTATGTTAAACACTCGTCCACGCGCTGGATTTGTGTTAACAAGTCTTGGGCAATTGTTTCGGTAGTGAGTAAGATCACCACAGTTATAGCACGATCCAGGTGGAAATGGTGCTTCAACAGCAGGAGGATTTGCAGCATTTTGAATTTGGATAGCATGACGGTATGTATTGACCAAATGTCCCAATCGTCCACAGTGGGTACATTTGTGACATGGTGACTGATTCACATGATGACGGTTGCATTTGTTGCACAAGGGTGCGGTACCAATATAGTTTTTCCTAGCACGAGGTTGTGCTGGCTGATTTGGTGCAACCTGATCATTCTGAGCAACTACTGTGAAGTTTTGTGAAGCCTTACGCTTCTTCGACTTATTAGAGGACTCGGTCTGTTTATCCTTTTGGTTCTTCTTGTGCTGACTTGTCAGATGGTTTCTGGTCGCCTTTTCAGAAAAGTTTACCCTTCCTAATCTGAGATTCAGTCAGGGTAGCAGATAACTCAATAGCCTATCTAACTGTGGTAGGGTTACTACCAGTAACAATGTCCTAAACTGGGTCAGGAAGGCCATCAATGTACTTTTCAATTGCCTTCTCCAAAGGCGTAACCATGGTAGGACATAACAGACTTAACTCCTCATAACGATCAGTGTAGGCTCGATGTTCACCGCTGTCTTGTTTAAGGTCATCAAATTCCCGTTCCAAAGCCCTGAGCTCATGACGAGGACAGAATTCCTTCATCATTAGAGCCCGAAGCTCTTCCCAGGTTTGTGACATTGCCACATCGGAACCCCTATCACGCATCACACCGTTCCACCATGTAAGAGCACGCTTCTCGAATGCACTGGATGCAAACTCAACCTTGCGCTCATTCGGACATTGCACATGTCTGAATGTGCTCTCCAAACTTTCGAACCATTGCAGGAGCGCGGTTGCTCCTTGAGACCCAGAAAACTTCAAAGGTTTAGCAGAATTGAAGGTTTTGAAACTACACTGAGCATTGTTGTTGTTATTGTTGTTGTATAACTGATGGATCTGGGTTACTATGTTCGGAAGCACTGCAGCCATTTGCTGAGAGACAAGGGCTGCGACTTCTTCGTTGGTTAGAGGTTGTGCATCTCGTCAAGGAGATTGTCTAAAAGGAACAATGGAACATGAGAAACGAGTGAAGTCGACAATTGGAGAAACAAAAGAGGTATTGAAATCATCGACAAAACACAAGGAAGGCGATCATTCATTCGTTACCTCGAACAAACAAACAACACGCAGTGACTAATCAAAGTAATTGGGTCAATATAATGTATCACCGAAGACATGCTCGCCTATAAGTGAACACTCACCCCAAGAGTTCCCAGGTAAGAGTGATTGGTCCGATACTGCGGATTTGTACGAACACTCTAGCCTTAGACAGAAAACTCAGGGTACAGGCATTCACCCTTCCAGTTTGCATGTGTTCACATTATAAGACCCAAACTTTGATGAGATTTCAAAAAATTTGAAGGTTCAAAACCTTATAATAAATCATCCTAGAACAGATGATTGGTTTTCAAAGCGGATTTTAAATCTGTGTTCTTGTTGTAGTTGTCACCTAAGGATAGGTGACGGTATTGTTTTAAAAATCTAAACCCAAGAATCTTGTGTTAGGGTCCTAGGAAGGTTATAGTCTAGGTCAAAGCATTACTAATAACCTAATTCCCTATAACCATTGGCTCTGATACCAACTTTTCTGTCACACCCCGACCACGTAAAACAACAAATCGTGGCGGAAACGTCGGGGAGTGTCGTAACAGAATCATTGTTTCACAACCATGGATTAAATTGTTTTGTTTTATCGAATTACTGAACTCAATGTTTTATTACAATTCAGATAAATACAAATATTGTCTTTCAAATTTTAAAGTCACTAAGGCACGAGTCCATCCTATGTATAGCATGCATCAACAATCATCACATAGCAGCACCTGAAACGTATATGAAATAGGTACGTCAGCATAAAAATGTCTGTGAGTAACATAGGTTTTGTTGATTTAGATTCATGGCTTTAGTTAATATAAGAAAAAAGGTTTTATGTTTTACAAAAATAACCATGAATCCTTGTAAAAGTTTTGTTTCTAAAAATTCATTGTTTTGATAAAAGGTTTGTTGTATATGCAAAAATATACTTTGGTTTTGAAATAGTTAAACGTATAGTATATCAAAATATACTTTTGTTACTGAAATAATAGATTTGGTAGTATATCACAATTATACTTTGGTTTTGAAAGAGTTAAATGTATAGTATATCAAAATATACTTTTGTTACTGAAATAATAGATTTGGTAGTATATCACAAATATACTTTGGTTTTGAAAGATAACATATCAACTATGCTTTGGTTTTGAGAATAACATATCAACTATGTTTTGGTTTTGAAAATAACATATCAACTATGTTTTGGTTTTGAAAATAGCATATCAACTATGCTTTGGTTTTGATAATAGTATATCAACTATGCTTTGGTAAATAACAAAGTAGTATACTAAAACATATGTTGGATTTTGTACATAGTATATCAAAATATACTTTGGATAATATCACATTTGGGAGTATATCAATCTATACTTTGGTAGTATATCAAAACATACAAAAGAAACTGTGATTTAGTATTCATTCAAACCTTAGTGTATCAAACTACACCTTGGAGACTATAGAAATACCACAAAGGCAATTTCTATTTGATTAAAATTTGGTTTCTGACATTCCATACAACAGGAATGGGGTGTCTAGTCCTATAGCGCTATATCGTACTACCAATCGGCTTGGTGAATGTATAAAGAAAGTACAATCCAACATTTAGTTTTAAAATCTTTGAAAATTTGTCTTTAAACCATAGATAATTGTTCAATTCGTCAAAAGATAAGTACTAACATGTATAATCATATAGTTGAAATCATGAAAATAACAAATAGGCACATATGTTTCACCCCAAAACATTTGAAAGCAGTAAAAGAGGGGACTATGTACACACTTGAGATTGCAAGTATCCTTGATTAAGTGTCCTAACGAAGCTCGGGAAATCAAGGAATCAAGTGGCACCTAATATGGAATCACTATGTTAAACAATCAGCTCCTAAGTCGGAAGATTGGGTAGAATTAGGTCTCGTAAACCAAATGAGCATTGGAACTCATGTGATATGGTTTAACGAAGTCTACATTCTAAAACGGAACCTATCCTAAGTGCTTACGACCCGTTACGACCCATTAAGGTAGCTTACGCTACTTTAACGCGTCGTTCGTGCAAACGCGCGTTCGAGACGTCTAACTAGTCCTATGACAAGTATTATATGCCTAAACATGTCTAATTATGTTGCATAATCAGTTATGTGACAAAAGTTTAAGTTACATATGTTTAAAATTCAATTATGCATGAAAAGGGCATTTTGGTCATTTACCTAAGGCATATAAACTACCTATCATACAACTACTTAAACTATGTGACCATAAGGTATAACCTCGGATGGTTATTCCCTATACAACTAAGGTCACTAAACATGCTTGGTCGGATCCTAATGATCGACCAAACGGGTCGAGTTCGAAAGTCTAAGCGGTGGTTTAGACCGCTTGACTTATGACTCTAAATAAGCACTAAACTAAAAGTGACGAGCTAAACATGTTAAAACATGCTTAACTAAGTTATAAAACAGGTTTTGATATCAAAACAAAAGGGTTTTGATACCCAAGAGTAGTTTGGTTGCAAAATACACATAAATACGCATTTTGACCGAAACTACGACTCGTCACTACGCCTAGTCAACGTGGTAATCAGTAGGTATAGTCACAAGGGACTATAATCATCGTGATTACGCTCACGTTGCAAAGTTCAAACGAACTTTGTGTTGACCAAAGACTGGTCAAAGCAGAAAGTCAAACACTGTTTGACTTTCACGCTTGAAAAGCGATAAAAGAACGAAAGAAGCTTACAAATGGTCCAAGCTAGGGAGAGCTTGATCTATAATACTCAGGTATGAAGCAAAGGCTTCAACTTAGAGCATTAAAATGATCAAGGGTGCAGAAAATGGAATGAGGGCATGGGTATATATAGTTTTCGGTAAACCGTTAGGATCGTTTCTTGCTAAAGAGGGATCAATCTAGGCCATACATGTGGGCACATGGTATTAAAAACCAATGGGACATGATAAACCATCAAAAACAAGCAGATGGTAATGAAAAACCATGAACAAAACCATCAAAAACAAGCTGGAAGTCCAGATTCAATGTTTCTGTCTGCAGGTCTGTCGTGCCCCGCGTAGGAATCAACTTCATCTTACGCGGCCCGCCTAGTAAAGTTTGACAGAATGTCAACTTTGGCCCCTGCACTTGAAAAACTTGTATTTTGATGCATTTTTGACACTTTTAAGCCCCGTTAATCTCATTTCAAAGCTCTAAAATGAAGTTAAGGTATAGGAAACTTAAAATATGCTCAAAAATATATCGGATGTCGGTTCGTTTGGCCGTACGGTTGCGTTATTCGGTTAATTACGACGGAAGTCGTAACGAACGCAAAAACGATCCAAATTGCGCGACGAATGAAATTTTATCATGCCAATCACTAAAATAAAATATTTTAATGATTACATAAATTTTTAGATGTCCGGATATAATCAGAACGTAAGATATGCGCGAAAATGCAAACTTATGCACATTTTGACGCTTTTAGTCCCTATTGATCAAATAAGTTTATTTTAGCATACCGAACCCTTCAAAGCCTATTTCTAAGCTATGTAAAGGATATTTAGGGTATGTTTAACTTATGATAAAGTTCCAGAATGTTCGTTACCATACAAATCGGCATAGTTTCGCAGTTTGACGCAAATAGTCCCTGCGATCGAATAAACTTGTTTTTGACACACCAAACCCTTCAAAACTTATTTCTAAGTTATGTAAAGGTTATTTAAGGTATGTTGAGCCTATTTCATTGTTCCGGAGTGTTTGTTTCATTAAACTGATTGCGTTTATGCATCAGTTCGCGTATAACTTTCAAGAAAGCGATTTAAAGCTCGAAATTGAACAAGAATTGACATGTGCAAATGATACACATATTTATACCAATCCCAAGTATGAAACACAATATTTCATTGGTTTGGTATTTGTTTGATGGTCGTAGTGACACAGGTGTCACAGAATGCTACAAGGAAATTTAGGTAGAAGTTTCTCCCAAAGCCATGCATCATAGGCAAAACGTTTTCAAAGTATATCCTCACACTTGGTCTGTAAACCCAGCCCAACCCTCCTAACTGTGCTTTCCACTCAGCCCCTCGGAACTGTACTTTCCACTCAGCCACCGCGTGGTCTTTAGCTGTTGGTCTTTTTTTCATGTTCACGGGCACCCTTCCATTTGGTATACCCGTTAAAGAGTTTACCAATTATTCATTTATGTGTATGGTATGGTTGCCAACGTTTAGGGTGTTTGTCTTTTCATTATAATTTTCAACCAACCAGTACGCAAGCATCGTGGGTACGATGTCTATTTTCAACTTTAGTGTAGCACCAAAACCCATTTGGTGTACTGTCTTTCTTTGGTTTTCGTTTAGATTCATAAACCAACCAGTCAATTTTGTAGGATTTACTCTTGACAAGATCCTAGCCCCACTGTACTTATGGTATGGTGTCACACCCCAACCAATGGCGGAATCATCAGAGTGGGAGTTGTTCGAGATTGTAAGAGACTTCATAACACTATTTGTGATAATATTTAGTTCAACCATTTTCATTCATAACCAAATTGTCAAATATTACAAGGAAAATTCAAATAACAACATCGTTCATAACATAATCATAACAAAATTCGATACAACACTTTAAACCTAAACGTCTAAGTGAGTATCTAGGCATCATTGCTAATCCATTTCATAGCATCATCAATCCTCAACCTGTAACATGTTTAAAATACAATTCAATGCAAAAGCAAAGGCGAGTATACAAGTTTAAGAATAAGTATAAGTATAAAAGTTTAAAACGAATCCACATGACACCTTAGTTTATACAAGATCAACATAACATGGCATGCAATATTTCTAGTCAACCCTTTATTTACGCAAAATGATATAATTCAACATGACCACTAGTCTACGGGTGGTGCGTTACTCCTATAGCGCTATACATGTCAAATGGAGGCTCGTATAAAGCTAATGACTATAGTATATCACATAAGTATGGTCCACGTACAAGCATCAAGTATAACAACATAGCATTCATGTATAAGGATTGTTTCCGTGCATTGCATAAAGAATAAGTTTAAGTGTGGTTTTATAAATTAACATGTTAAACCCCAAAAGTTCATAAAAAGGGGGTTTGCGAGTATACTCACTTAATTGCTAAGTCTTCCGATTATCCAAGTGTTGACGAGTGCATGAGATTAGGAGGATGGAACACCAAGGTCACCCTATATGAGCAACGATGGTGCATGAGTAAACGGAATTATGAAGGAGGATTTGAAGTGGAATTTAAAGTATATCTTGTTGATATACATATGCATATATATAACGGTTCGGGTAATTAACGTTTTACGAATCAAAATGGTAATGATATAAACGATAATAACAAAATAAATGTGTTGATATAATTTATATAGGTATATTTTGTTACATAATACATAGCGTCGATTTCTCGATTAAACTAACATCAACATAAGGAATATAATAAACTTCGAGACTTTAGAATTTTACCGAACATCGAATCTGACCCGTTGACCGCGTTTGACCCGAGCTGACTGAGTTGACCATGATTGACCGAACCGAAACTGAACCCAATCTGACAGGAGTGAACTCGAAACTGACCGTGAACCCGAGACAAAACCGACCCAAAATCTGAATCGGCGCAAACCCGAACATAACTGAACCAGAACGCACCCAAACTGACACTAAGTTGACTGAGCCAAACCAAGACTGAACCGGTCCCGGGTTCAGTCGAACTAAGCTGAACCACCTCCACTGCCGTCAATCTCGTCGGAGCTCAAACCGGAAGCGGGGACCCGAATCGACCAGACCAAACTCGATCAGAAACAACCATGAATCAAACTTGAACTGGAGGTGAAACAAAATAAGGCAAAACCTGAACCAAGATTACCTGAATCGTGTGAAAGTAGAACCGAACCAGATGACCTTAACCATGCCGCCGTAGACGACGTCGGAGCTGCCGTCGTCGTCGTTGTTGTTGTTCTCGATCTCTTCCTCATCTCGCTCTCTCTCGTTCTCCTCTGCCGTCGCCGCCGCACGCCGCCACCCGACAATGGTGGTCGTCGTTTCAATTGGAAAGGGTAACAGGTGGGGATATGTACCAAGATAAGGGGGTGTTTGTCGAACCAGTCACGACGCCGGAGATGGAGTTCCGGTGGCCGGATGGTCGATAGGGAGAGGATTGGAGGTAGCAGGTGAGTGTATCGTGATTCTATAGTTTGAAGAAGAAGGGTTGTGAGGGTGTGGTCTCTTTTGTGTATATGTAAGTTTAGATTAGAGTTTGAATGTAGAAGATGAAGGAGGATAGAGATGCAGGGGGTGTTTGGTGAGTGACTGCACAATAAAACGAGAGGGATTTGGGTTCAACATTTTGGTTTTAGGAAAAGACCAATATGGTCCCTCAACTTTGAAAGGTTAAATAAGTTAGTTATCTTAACTTGGTATATGTTTATTTCCTAGAACTAACTAGGTTATCTAAATAACCTTCAAATTATTTAAATTAATTAATTAATATATTGATTTTTTTTGACAAAAAAAATAATTAAAAACACAGATAGTTAACCATATAAAAGCTTTTCGACGGTTATTTAATTTGCGAAAAATCTACGTTGGTTCAAGTTTAGGATTCGCATTTCAAAATGGTTCGGATTTCGGGAATCCATTTGACGGATGTTACAGTCTCCCCTACTTTAGAAGATTTCGTCCTCGAAATCTAAGAGGAAGACTTTTGAAAAGATGGCATCTAAAGATTCAACAGAGAGAATACATGAGACTTGATCGCGAAAGGGGTTCGTATAAAGGACATGGCATAATAGAGAATAGTGAGAGTATGGAAGTGAACGATTGACTCTAAGTGAATGCAAGTATAGGAATGACACAAGTACTGGATAGACCAAAGTCGCTTACTAAGAATGGAGTCTCGTCGTGGATAATCGGATATAATGCATTGTGAGTTGTTTAAAGTTTGAATTAGGTCCAAAAGGTCTGCAAGACACTGAATTTCTCATGGCGTGTTTTACGAAAGTTTGGTAACATAGCGAAAACACTTATATATATAGGATGTACCAGCGGCGTATCCACCGTGTTTTGACCATATTACGCCCGTCTCGTATTCGGTGTCATGTTACGTTCCGTGTTTTACCATACGCAGTAGTACACTCTATGGTTCTCATACGCCCATTACTATAATCCCGTGTGCACCCTCGATTATACAAATCGTCGCATGATCCGCATAGCTTGTACTAGTTTCGTATGAATTACTGTATACATAAATCTTGAAAATAAGATCGTGTGTGTATAAAAATGTAACATATAAGTATGTTTGCGTTCCAAATAGTATAAGGCCAACGTGAGCGAATCCCTCGGGTTTTGCCCGCGTATAGGTGCGAAAGTATAAATTTTGAGTAAAAAGCATCAGCATGGTATAAGTTTAAATATGGCCACGCACGTGAACATAAACACAAAACGCATATCAGGAGTATGAGTAAAAGCATAAGCATAACGTGTATGAAAAAGAGCATAAACGTGAGTACAAACAGAGTATAAGTGTTAAACACAAGCATATGAGTATGAATACGAGTATAAGTGTGAACATAAGATGCATGAGCATAGATATGAATGTGAATATAGGTGTAAAACATGAAGGTTAAGTATGAATAAAATATATGTGTATGAATATAAGTGTAAACAAAGTTGTATAAGTGTATTTGAAAACATAAAATGTATGAACATGAATATGAATATGAATGTAGTATAAACATGAATGTAAGTACAACGCAAATGTATAATTGTGAGTGTATGTATAAACGTAAAACGTATGAATTTTGAATCATGAGTATAACATAAATGCGTAAGTGTGAACATAAGTAAAGGCATAAAATGTATAAGTATGGATGTAGGAAATAATGATTTTGTTTATAGTATAAATCAAAATACACGAGTTTATGCACGTAAAAGATTTAAAAGTTTTTAGTATGAAAGGAAAAAGAGAACGAGTGACACGCGTGAGATTGTTGTGAGATATTGACTAAAACGTGTAAAATGATATGCATATATAGTTGTTGGCGCAAAACGTGAAGTTAAAATAGATTGAGTTGTCATGGAATGTAGAATTCTAGTTTGTGAATGTAAAGAAAATATATAAAAAAACATCTTTGGATTATGCGAAAGGGTACTTTGTAAAAGAATGGAAATGCTATTATGGTTTTAAAATAATTTACATAGTTGAAAATTTGTCGGTTCTTATGAAGTTTCCTTGCCCACGTGTTTTGAATTTAATTGGCGTATCGAGCGAGGTTTTGAAAAGTTCTTGGGATTAATCAAGTTTGCATCGTTTTAAGTAACTTTGTATTAGAAAGTTTTGAAGTTTATAGATTCTTGTGAAAGGATTGATCCTTAGAAGAATGATCTTGGTATATGATCTTAGTGTTTTGCTGAAAACGCACCTTTTGATAAAATGTTTTATTGCTTTTGATAGAAAGTTTAGTTATTGTTGAGTAATATTTGTAATATTTTATAGGCGTGTGCGAAAAAAGTTGGTTTGATTCTCTATTGAAAATAGAAAATCTCTAGTTTAATGATATGTAATGAGCTTGTTTCAATAGTTACGTTGAATACAAAATTTCGTGGGCGATGGATTTGTTAGACCGACTAAGTTGATGAATAGCATTTCGTGAAGTTTTGAAAGTTGAGGATCAAGCGTATGTGGAAAATTTAAGAATTTCGTGTGTGTGAGCTATATAAAAATAGATTGTAGGGTAAGGAGTTCGTTTATATAACCAATGCATTTTGAAGTAATTAGAGATTTGTAATGGTAAACGATTTAAATATAACATGATCGTGTTTACATAATATAGTCTATTAAAATGAAGTATTGGTAACGATCACCTAGGTAAGGGAATCACCCCTAATCCGTTGGTGAGGTCGTTGTAAGATGAGAAAAGAAGCGGAGTTAATCATCAAGGTAAGGAAATAACTCCTATCTTGATGATATGCCTCCACTCGTTGTTACTAAAGTGTAAATAAAATTACATGAAATTATGCATGCTAATAATGTATAGTCGTATGAAGGTAAGAGTATGATGTGTGCGCAAAATGAAATCTCGAAAATGGTTCAAAATTGACAAGGGAGGGTTTCATCATAAAAGATCGATAATGATAAAACGTAAGTTCCAATAAAACTTGGATGGTTCTAAACGGAACATTGACTAACCAAAGTGGTCGAAAGATCTTTTGAAATTGAGAAGCATGCTTTGGCCTAATAGGTGGTATACTCTCGCCAATAAGTCGGTTAACTCTATTCACCCTTCCGGTTACTACATGCCCCAATTCAATCGAAAATTCGAGACATGGCGGGATTTATAAAATCAAGGAGTGGGACTAGTCGACAAGGTGCGGGTTTCACCCCTAACTTGACGACTTCGTACCCTAAGTGTAGTTGGCACTCGTCGGGTCAAATTAAATTTCGACACGTTGACGAGCGTCCTCTAGAATTTAAATTTGAAATTTCCATTAAGATGTGGATTTCACTCCTAACTTAATGGTGAATTTCGTGCGAAAAATAGAATCAAGCGGGATGAGGGTCGTTTACCAAATTGTGGGTTTCACGCCTATTTTGGTAAACTCGTCTCATTTGTATAATATGAGTGTTGTCGGATTTAGAATAATCGAGTAAAATGCATGAGGAAAAGTGTATGTTAAAGATCAGACGAAAGAGTATAAACATGTCAAGAATAGCACATAAAGAACGGAATAATGAAACAATTATTAACACATAAAAAGTATGTCGAGAACAACACATAAATGATAGAATGGTGAAACAAGTATTAACACATAATAAAACAAGTATAGCATGTCAAGTGTTAACACATAAGTGACATATACGCTTAAAATATCAAAAGAGAATAAATAAAAGCAAATAAAGTAGCATGCAATTAGTTTCAAGCAAAACATAAGAAGCTCTAAAACTATAGACTAGGTTAAAGCATTCCTACTTTTCCTAATTCCCTATAGTTATGGCTCTGATACCAATCTGTCACACCCCAACCAATGGCGGAATCATCGGAGTGGGACTTGTTCGAGATTGTAAGAGACTTCATAACACTATTTGTGACAATATTTAGTTCAACCATTTTCATTCATAACCAAATTGTCAAATATTACAAGGAAAATTCAAATAAAAACATCGTTCATAACATAATCATAACAAAATTCGATACAACACTTTAAACCTAAACGTCTAAGTGAGTATCTAAGCATCATTGCTAATCCATTTCATAACATCATCAATCCTCAACCTGTAACATGTTTAAAATACAATTCAATGCAAAAGCAAAGGCGAGTATACAAGTTTAAGAATAAGTATAAGTATAAAAGTTTAAAACGAATCCACATGAGAACTTAGTTTATACAAGATCAACATAACATGGCATGCAATATTTCTAGTCAACCCTTTGTTTACGCAAAATGATATAATTCAACATGACCACTAGTCTACGGGCGGTGCGTTACTCCTATAGCGCTATACATGTCAAAT
This sequence comes from Helianthus tuberosus, assembly GCA_030545235.1. Lineage (NCBI taxonomy): Eukaryota > Viridiplantae > Streptophyta > Magnoliopsida > Asterales > Asteraceae > Helianthus > Helianthus tuberosus. Next base: position 156,285,985 of record CM060394.1, read on the forward strand.
GGAGGCTCGTATAAAGCTAATGACTATAGTATATCACATAAGTATGGTCCACGTACAAGCATCAAGTATAACAATATAGCATTCATGTATAAGGATTGTTTTCGTGCATTGCATAAAGAATAAGCTTAAGTGTGGTTTTATAAATTAACATGTTACACCCTAAAAGTGGTCAACATAAAAAGGGGGTTTGCGAGTATACTCACTTAATTGCTAAGTCTTCCGATTATCCAAGTGTTGATGAGTGCATGAGATTAGGAGGATGGAACACCGAGGTCACCCTATATGAGCAACGATGGTGCATGAATAAACGGAATTATGACAGAGGATTTGAAGTGGAATTTAAAGTATATCTTGTTGATATACATATGCATATATATAACGGTTCGGGTAATTAACGTTTTACGAATCAAAATGGTAATGATATAAACAATAATAACAAAATAAATGTGTTGATATAATTTATATAGGTATATTTTGTTACATAATACATAGCGTCGATTTCTCGATTAAACTAACATCAACATAAGGAATATAATGAACTTCGAGACTTTACAATTTTACCGAACATCGAATCTGACCCGTTGACCGTGTTTGACCCGAGCTGACTGAGTTGACCATGATTGACCGAACCGAAACTGAACCCAATCTGACAGGAGTGAACTCGAAACTGACCGTGAACCCGAGACAAAACCGACCCAAAATCTGAATCGGAGCAAACCTGAACATAACTAAACCAGAACGCACCCAAACTGACACTAAGTTGACTGAGCCGAACCAAGACTGAACCGGTCCCGGGTTCAGTCGAACTAAGCCGAACCACCTCCACTGCCGTCAATCTCGTCGGAGCTCAAACCGGAAGCGGAACCCAAATCGACCAGAACAAACTCGATCGGAAACAACCATGAATCAAACTTGAACTGGAGGTGAAACAAAATAAGGTAAAACCTGAACAAAGATTACCCGAATCGTTTGAAAGCCGAACCGAACCAGACAACCTTAACCACGCCGTCGTAGACGACGTCGGAGCTGCCGTCATCGTCGTTGTTGTTGTTCTCGATCTCTTCCTCATCTCGCTCTCTCTCGCTCTCTCGTTCTCCTCTGTCGTCGCCGCCGCACGCCGCCACACGACAGTGGTGGTCATCGTTTCAATTGGAGAGGGTAACAGGTGGGGATATGTAACAAGATAAGGGGGTGTTTGTCGAACCAGTCACGACGCCGGAGATGGAGTTCTGGTGGCCGGATGGTCGAGAGGGAGAGGATAGGAGGTAGCAGGTGAGTGTATCGTGATTCTATAGTTTGAAGAAGAAGGGTTGTGAGGGTGTGGTCTCTTTTGTGTATATGTAAGTTTATATTAGAGTTTGAATATAGAAGATGAAGGAGGATAGAGATGCAGGGGTGTTTGGTGTGTGACTGCACAATAAAACGAGAGGGATTAGGGTTCAACATTTTGGTTTTAGGAAAAGACCAATATGGTCTCTCAACTTTGAAAGGTTAAATAAATTAGTTATCTTAACTTGGTTTAAGTTAATTTCCTAGAACTAACTAGGTTATCTAAATAACCTTCAAATTATTTAAATTAATTAATTAATTAATATATTGATTTTTTTTTTGAGAAAAAAATAATAATTAAAAACACAGATAGTTAACCATATAAAAGCTTTTCGACGGTTATTTAATTTGCGAAAAATCTACGTTGGTTCAAGTTTAGGATTCGCATTTCAAAACGGGTTGGATTTCGGGAATCCATTTGACGGATGTTACATATGGTTCTTCCTCAACCTCCACATTCTGACTTAATGCCTTTCTCTTATTGGTGTTTTGGGCCTTTCCAGTATGCACATTTATTCTCAATCTTAACCTCTCTTCGCCTATAAAAATTGATTTCTTGGCGTTTTATTTTATGGCGTTTTAATAGTATAATTTAACATAACTATGATACATTTATGGCGTTTTAAAAATCAATAAGAGATTATAGATGTTGAACAACTCAATAACAGTTAAATGGCGTTTATAACAGAATCCATACATTTTTTGGCATTTAGTAACAAAGCTATGACAGGATTCATGTGTTGTGGCCTTTAGTAACAAACGATACATATTTTGGCGTTTTGGCAACAAAGTATGAAAGTGTGTTTTTACATCACGAAAAGTAACATTTGTGTACCATGTCCTTTTGTTGTCTTCTTTCGTTGCTCATTCGTTTTTTGGCGTTTTGGAGCAGATGACTCTTCCCCTTCCCCCTTGTAGAAACTGCAATTTTTTGTTAAAATTAGAACGCCAAAAGCAGCATAAACTAGCACAATGTAAATCAAAGTTAACTCACTATGTTTTTTTCCTCTGGATCTGGTTTGATCTTTCGACGCCATAGTTTTTGTTGTTTCGCGTTTTCTAGGGTTTTCGTGTTTTACGTTGGTTTTGGGGAGCTTTTTCTAGGAAGTATATATGTTTCGGTCAGGCTTTGATGTGTTTTGTATATGGACATTTACCTTTTTGCCCTTATGGAAGCGCGCCACACTAATAAAAGTGATGTTATTTACGAAAATGTCACCGCGTCATGTAGTCCATAGATTGTTTTGATCTGATGGTTCCTAATCGTTCTCACCGTTCTCACACTTTTAGTCGTTCTCTCTAAATCCTGACCCTATATATAGAGAGAGAGAAAAAGTATATCGTACATTACGGCTTAACGTACTTCACATACGACAACGTGCGTGATTTGTTCTATAACATGCGTGATTAATGTTTTCAATATGCGTGATTATTGTGTTTCAACATGCGTGATTTTGGATTTTTGAGTTATAACGAGCGTGATTTTAAAATGAACGTGCGTAATTACCTGCCGTACGTGATGTACGTTAAGCCGTAATGTACGTTAACCTTCCTCTATATATATATATATATATATATATATATAGGGTAAGGTTCATGCGAGAACCAATATGAACACAACCTAAAATAGCTAAAAAAACCTAACCCCCACCCCCCCCCCCCCCAAAAAAAAAAAAAACTAAACCCCCCCCCCCCCCCAAGCTAAAATGCTAAAAACTAAACCCCCAAAAAACCTTAAAAAATCTAAAAAAAAAATTTTAATATTTTTTATGTTAAAATCGCTACTTTTAGTAGCAAAAAAAAAATTTAATTCTTTTTTTTTCTACTAAAAGTAGCGATTTTTTTATAAAAAATATTTTTTTTAAAAATTGTGTGTTTTTTAGCTATATTTTTAGGCATTTTTGGTTGTGAGAACCGCGAGAACCAATGTGAACACAACCTAAAATAGCTAAAAAAAAAACCTAACCCCCCCCCCCAACCAAGCTAAATGCTAAAAACTAAACCCCCGAAAAACCTAAAATGATTATTTGGACAAGATAGCAAATATTTGGATCAATGGTTTTGAACATATCTTGATATTTGGATCGAGCCCAAAATGATTATATGGACAAGATTTTGTTTTAATCTTATACTTGGAACATATGACATGGATGATTGATTGTCAAAATGTTTTTCAATAATCACATTAACGAATCATCCCACTTGTCAATTCTTAAGGGGGTTTTTTTTTTTTTTATAATCTTCTCGGTATTGTATAAGGATACTACATTATGTAAACATGCACCTATTTGGTATAATGTGTCATGTTAGAGGCGTATGTTATGGATCCCGTTTGTTCACACGTTACACTAGTACAGCGATCCTTTTCAATTTAAATAAAACATGTACTAGTACGAGATCCATTTGTTTTTATGTACCTTGTCAAGTCAACTACTGTGCCTTAACGCGTTTCGGGTGAACCTGCTAGCTTTGTTTCACCCGATGGTGGTTCAAGAACTCCGAATCAATCTCTTAAAGCTTATTCTTTTCTTGTTAAGAGGTTTCTTGAGTAATAATCATGAATATAGGAAAGTGTCACGTGTTGGACCCACCTTTCACATGTTACATTATGACCCAAATAACAAACCCTCACACACACCTTCGGCGTAACATTCAAGATTATGGTTCTCACACATTATGCCGCAAACCATGTCAAGTCGGGGTTTGCCCCGAACACCTTTTATCTAACTATATTTATTTATAAATACCCATTAGCCTGTCGAATATGATTGTACAAGTATGCTTTTATTATTAGAAGAGACCCCGGGTTTGAATCGTGCGTCCACTAGCTTTCTTCCATAACCTCTTGCCCAACACAAGTTGCAATATACCTGGTCCCGTTTGTTAGTTGAGTATTGGCGTGGTCCGAGAGTTTTCCTGTAACAGGTTCGCATAATTACCAAAAAAAACAATGCTTTGTTTAAGAATAATATAAAGGCAAAAGATCAAATACAAATAAAGTTAACGTACAAAACGTACGAACTGAAGGAAAAGACAAAAAAATGCGGTGGCATTTTCGTAATTATCAGTAACTATCAAAATTATTCTACAAATGATGTTGTAGAGTAATTTTGTAAAATGTTATTGTAGAGTAATTTTGATTTTGTAGGGTAATTATCAAAATTACTCTACAAGTGTATCAAAATTACTATACAATTCAAAATTACTCTACAAATGATGCTGTAGAGTAATTTTGTAAAATGATCATATAGAGTAATTTTTTAGGTTTTTTTTTTTTTTTTTGGAGGGGGGGGGGGGGGGGGTTAGGTTTTTTGGAGGTTTTTTTGTTAGGTATAGTTTTTGATCAAAATTACTCTACAAGAACATTTTACAAAAGTACTCTATAAGAACATTTTACAAAATTACTTTACAAAAGATCAAAATTACTCTACAGTATCATTTGTAGAGTAATTTTGATAATTACCCTAGAAGCAGATAATTACAAAAATACCACCGCATGTTTTTGTATTTTCCTTTAATTTGTACGTTTAGTACGTTAACTTTATTTGTATAGAAAATTTCCCCTAATCTAAATACTTTGAATAAATTTATGGAAACTTTCATCCATTTGACTTGTTTCCTTGTAAAAGCTAATTTTCGTATGTCTCTCATTTTATTTTTTAGAGATAAAATATCACTTGACTTAGAGGTGTACAAATCGGTTTTTTTAGATCGGTTTTTTTTTTAAACCGGTTTTTTTATCCAAAACAAAAAATCGGTTTTTTCTTTATAACTGGTTTCGGTTATTAACCGGTTTTTCAAACCCAAAACAGTAACCGGTCTAACCGGTTTGGATTGGTTTTTAACCAGTTTTTGCCAAAAAAAAGACGGTTTTAACCGAATTTTTAAAACTGGTTTCAGTTTTAAAACCGGTTGCAAATATCAAGAATAGTAACCGGTCACAAACCGCCTTCGGTCCTAAAACCGGTTTAAAAAAACCGGTTTCGGCTTTTTTTCGGTTACGGTTCTAAAACCGGTTTTTTTTTTGTACACCTTTACACCATTATTTATTTATATTTTTCTATAATTTCTTATATTTGCTTGGTTAACAAGGTATAGGTTCTTTTTCTTTTTGAGCTACACGTGAAGCCAAGCTTTGGTTCTAACTGAACGCAATCTATTATGCTGTGCAAAGGATCTTCAGCTGACAAACGCTATTTAAAAAAACTTATTTTTTGGTTGGTTGACCCATCCATAATTACAACACCCAAAGGTTAAAAGAATGCAACTTTAACACCCGTCTGCGAAAGCTGGGCTGACGGGTAACCGTCCTAGACGGGAACCCGGTGACCAATGGTCAGGTACATATTGAAAGTCACCCTTCAAAAAAAAAAAAAAAAAGAATGCAACTTTAAGTGTTTTAAGGGTAGTGGTAAAAGCACCTGATTTACGTTTAGCAGAGGTTTTAAGTTCGAATCTTACTTTTGCTGGTTTCCTACCACAACCACTTAAAGGCCCTCTGCCCAGCACATGTTGTGATTTAAGGGCTAATGAGTTTTCCGATAACGGATTTGGTTACAAAAAAGGTTAAAATACGTTGTTTAATATATTTTCTTTTTCCTTATTTCCTATTTCAAACTTGATTGCTAAGGGTTATTGGATTTAAATAACCCCAACTTTCACTTGCTAGTCGGCAACGTTCCCCACTAACGAATTGCCCTCGACCCACCTTTAACTTATTTTCCTCTGGCACTCCCAACCGACTTTTTATAAATAAAAAAGAAAAACAAAAATTTATAGATTCAGCACCAAACGTTCAAAAATACTCATGGTATACATACATGCTACAACAACAGCAAATACTTAATCATAGTATTCATCCGAAAAAACATTAGTTTGAACCCCGTTAACCTCGGGCTGTGGCTCTGAAACAATTTCGTAAATGATGTCGTCCACCTCATCATCATCGTCTTCCTCTTCGTGTTCCGTTTGCTTCAATTCATTGGCCCGTGTTTCGTCCCGGTTCTTCATTGCATCTTCATATGATGTTTCATACCACACCATTCCCCTGCCTATAATTCCTTTGTTGTGGAAATCTCTCAGTCGCTCTTGTTTAGTTTTTTCTGAACTCTTTGGTTCCCCCCAATAGTCATATCTATACAGTGGGTTTTCAGGGTCGTATTTGTCTTTTGCAACCGTGCTTGGATCGTGGTACCTTCCAGGTTCTTCCAATGGTAGACCAACCGCTCTTCGGCTGTAACAAATTTAAAACAGTTATCATGATAGATAATTAATCATACTTTTTGAATTTCAGTATGGTAAAAAAAAAATTTGAACCCGATGAGTAATGTGTAACAGCTATGTAATATGGTTTTGTTATCGGTAGGGGTCTAAATGACTCGAGTTGCTTGTGAATCGGCTAATATTGGAGCACGGTTAATGATCCCGAGCCCAAGCTTCACATATCGAGCTTCACTTCGCAAGCCTATACAAGACTACTATTTATATACATTTTATTATATATATATATATATATATATATAGGTAAAGAGTACTGTACAAATGCCCTTATCGTACATTACGTACGAGCCAATCTCAGCCGTCGGATCTTTTATCGCGCATTGAAATCGCATGTTGATTTTTTTTTGTAACAATTTCGCATGTGATAATTTTTTATGAAATCGCATGTTTTTTGTAACAATTTCGCATGTGATAATTTTGATGAAATAGCATGTTTTTTTGTAACAATTTCGCATGTGGTAATTTTGATGAAATCGCATGTTAAAAAAACATGCGAAATTGTTATAAAAAAACATGCGATTTCAATGCCGGAAGATGATCTGACGGCTGAGATTGTAGCGTACGTAATGTACGATAAGCGCATTTGTATGATAACCGGCCTCTATATATATATATATGGTGCTCTTCATTCTCTTATTTGTGGGTTTTGAGTATGTTTTATGGCTGAAATTGTGGTGTTTTATGACTTTGTACACTTTGTAGGAAAAATGGACTCTGCAACTGAACCCCACCCATGTATGTTGTAGGGTGGGAGTTGGCTACAAAGTCTATTTTTCCTACAAAGTGTAAAAAGTCATAAAACAGCATAATGTCAACCATAAAACACACTCAAAACCCACAAATAACAAAGTGAAGATTACTAAACGCCATATTTGTGGGTTTTGTGTTGTGTTTTGGATGATGAGGCTTTGATTATCGAATGACTAACATTAGTGTGTTTTTTGTTGATTATCATGTTATGTTTTATATTCATAGTTCTACAATGATGTGTTTGAAGTTTTTATGGAATGTTAAGGTTTGGATATTGTGTTTTATTGCTCTTCATTCTCTTATTTGTGGGCTTTGAGTATGTTTTATGGCTGAAATTGTGGTGTTTTATGACTTTGTACACTTTGTAGGAAAAATGGACTTTGTAGCCGAACCCCACCCGTTGTTGTATATAAACATTATAATTATAAATATAGAGTAGGGATCCTAAGAGAAATACATGCTAATTGAGAACAATTATGGACCACATATTATTCTCTAAGCCAAAAAAAAGTTTACTTCTAATCGCACGTTTTTAAGAGTTTTTTTTTTTTGGATATATATGTATGTGTATATTGTCAGTTTTTAAATATACACGTGTATATGGTCAACTTTTAAATTATACATGTGTATATTATGAAACATATATGTTATACACGTGTATATGGTCAACTTTTAAATTATACATGTGTATATTATGAAACATATATGTACGATACATATTTTTCAATTTTAAACACACACGTACACTAGAAAAAACATGTTTAGAACCATAATCCTCCTTTATATACATATATGTACATTATCAAACATAGATATATAATACTTATGTTTCGATTTTGAACACATGTATACATATATGTATAGTTAAAGATTAACAATATACTCATGTGTATATATCAAAACATATTGCATTTTTTTGCATTTTTTTTGCATTTATGCATAGGAAAAATGTGTGATCCAGTATCAAGTTAATCGGGGTGATCTCAAGCTCGAGCTTAGGCTCTACTCGGCTCGTTTACACCCCTGATAATCGGTCAGGGATTACCAAAACCCGTCCCATATCTGACCTATTGGCATCCCTAGGAAATAGCAAAGCAAATTACCAGCTTATGTCTCTAAGTAAAGCTTCTCTTTCCTCGACTGACCGACGCCAATGAACTAAATCATATTCATCCATTTCATGATTACGCCTCAACTTGTCTATTCTGTAAGACGTTGCGCCTTGTTCCATGGCTTGTGCTTTCAATGCATTATGATGCTGTGCCAATATATGTTAGATTCATATGCAAAACTCATTGGTTCAAAATAAAACATCAACTACCCACCTGGCGCTCTTCAAATGCAGCTTCCAAGTCGAGATCTTTTATGCTCACGTTCTAATGCATATAAATTAGAAGAATATAAGTTAATGAAAATTTAAAAAGCAAAGTGATCAGAGCACAAAGAGTACTCACCACAATCGTTTTGGGTAACAAACTTTCCTTGTAATAATCTTGAGTATATTGAACACTGTTCTCTTCATCAAATTCCACCTCATCGGTTAGCTCTGACAGCTTTTTACCCTTGTATTTATCGGGGTTAATCTCCATGTCATCCATAATCATTTGTTCAGCAACATGTATTTGCCACAACTGCAAACCAAAAAAAATAAACATATTAAATAATAGAGTAAAAGTAAAACCAAGCAAAATTTTTATTTCAGGAAATAGATAAATAATGTGAGTTCTAGAAGAGAGGACTACCGTATTAACGTAAGGGTGATTACATATTAGTGGTTCCTCCTCCACCTTGATTCCCGGATCATCCTTAGAAATAGGCGGTCTACGACAATCACGCTGGCAAAAGAAAAATCAATTGTATATGCTTTTCAACATTCCAAAAAAATCAATTGTATGTACAAGTACAAAAAGGCATGCTACTTAATAGTATTCAAGTTCCTTTATTATTCCACTAAAGTCGCTCAAAAGTTTTTCTTTCAAAACTCAAAAACCAATCAAGTTTCGATATTGTTCCATGGCAAAAATTTATAAATGGTTAAAACTAAGCTTACGAATCTTGGTTGCTATTTAGTAATTAATATTTTCAGGTTTTAAAAAGTCAAGAAATAATAATCAAGTTTCATAACTGTTCTATTTAGGTCACTCGGGTTACCATTTATATAAATTTAGGTCACTCGGGTTACCATTTATATAAAAAAAATTCACAACTAGGGGGTGTAAACGAGACAAGCTGCTTGTGAGCTACTCGAGATTGGCTTAATGAGTTTGAATCGAGCCAAGCTTAAAGGAGCTTCAAGTCTACGTTGGAGCTCATCCAATAAATGAGCTTAAAAAGCGAGCTTCACATATCAAGCTTGACCAGGCTCGTGAGTGTAGACAAGCGTATTATTTGTTTAATTTTTATTTAATATATTATATATATTAACATGATTAATATAATTATTATTATTACTATTATTATGTATTAAATTATGATAAACATAACTAAATAATATATTATGTTATATATATATGTTTTTTAATAAATACACAGGGGAGGGTTATCTTGAGAACGCTAAATATTGCAAGAACCGTGAGAACGAATGAAAACAACAATCAAAATCATTTTTTTAATACAAACCTCGCTGTAATTAATATACAACATTAAAAAAGAATTTACTCTTTAAATTATTCATTTCTCCTCTCAAAAACCACTCTTAATAAATTTTTTACACATGTGTAAATATAACAAATTTACACATGTGTAAATGGCAAACTTACACGTGTAAATTTTTTATTTACAAATACATGTAAATTTAAACGTGTAAATTTATTTTCTAATACTGTATTCGAATAATAATGATAAGTGTAAACTTTTTCTTTTTTTGTGTGTATTTGAATTGTTTTTGACCAAGTTCCTATGGTTCTTTCATTCGTTCTCGGTTCTCGCAATATATAGTGTTCTCAAGACAATTATAAGCGTGTATAAATCAAATAAATAAAAAATAAAAATAAACGAGCCGAGCTTGAGCTTTAGAAATAGAGCTTGAAACGAGCCGAGCTCAGGCTTGGATACGCTTGTTTACCAAACAACCGAACAATATTGAAACTTGAGTGGTTTTTGAAGTTTGAACAAAGTTTGACTTCAGTGGAACAATATTGAAACTCGGTTACTTTTACACGGTTTTCTCCCTTAAAAAACAAGTAAAAAGTCAAATCTTTTCCAGAGAAAACAAAAATACTTACACGCAACTCATCCATATTAGTATCTTCCTCACGATGGAAAATCGGTGGGTAGTCAAATCTCTTAAAACTGCATGTAGAACGACAAAGAAGTGAAATCATAGATCAAGCATTCCATATTGCTTTCAGTTAGAGATGGCAAAAGGCGGGTCAATGAGTTGTGTTGACTATTGACCGAAAACACTTTTTTTTCCAAAACTTATGGATTTTCATATTATAAGAAGCCCTATTTATTAATAAAGTGATTTAAGAGGTCGTAAGCATTATACTTAACATTTTTTACGACTTTCAACCACCCATTTGACCAATTTCTTTTTAGCTAATTTCTTTGATTTTATCCATATGACCCGTTACAAATAAATCATAACCAAAATCGACTCGTTCAGATGTAGATTGGTTAAAATTGCCACCTCTTAACCATTATAACGATATAAAGCTGAACAAAAAGAAAATTAAACATACATAAGGTGGTCAATATTAGGGTCGACAAAACGCATCTCTATAGGAAACCGGTAACGGTAAGGATCTCGCTTTGCCTGCAATATAAATTAACGTCGATTACAGAATGCATTATACAGTATTTTCACATGCAGTTAAATGGTTAAAACTTTGGACGTTTAAAGAGTCAAAACTCACCAGAATTTCAACGATGACATGCATGCCAACTTTTACATGATGTCGGATCCAAAACCAATCATTTCGTTTAATGGGGACCCACCTGAAATGGTACAAAACAGGCAAAATTATAAGACGGTCAAAGTGGGTTGGGTTGGGTCGGGTCGGGTTGACCCACCACCAACACCTTGTGTGTCTTCTTTATTGAAATTCATAACTAGCTAAAATACGATTACAAAATTGCAATTGTCTAGTATAAGATTTGGAAGAGGGATGCTAACCCATCATGTACACCTCCAATGTCAACAAAAGCACCTTGATAAAGATGCAAAGTAGTCACTTTGCCAACACAAATCTACAAAATAAATTACAAATCAACTTCTTTATATGAAATATTATGTGCGTAACATGGATCACATAGTATAATAAAACTTTTAAGTTTAACTGGGGTACTAAAATCAAGTGCATACTTAAACCATAGTTGTTAAAAGCCATCGCCTCTTGCGCCTAGGCCCATTTTCCAGGCGAGGCGATGCAATTGCGCTTTAAGTCGGGCAACTGCGCTTTAATTCTCCAGGTGATGGTTCAGGCGCACATTCCAGCAAGATTTCTAGATTCTGGAGAGTTTCCGGCCAAATTCTCTAAATTCCGGCAAGATTCCAGCCAGATTTCTACTTTTATCTAAGGAAAACTAGTTTTCTACACTAATACATTGATATTTACAACTTTTGATACCAAATAGATGATACTAAATGTTATATAATAGCTTTTGTTTATATTTTTGAAGAATAGTATTGTTTTTCTAATACATAATATATTTTTTAAGTCTTTTTCATTGTGCGCTTTTTTTTTCCTCAGGCCCTGGCTTTTTTGCGCTTTGCGCGGTTGCGCCTAGGCCCCAAGTGAGGCCTATGCGCCTTGAGTGCGCCTAGCGCCTTCAATAACTATGAAATAAACATGACTGTATATTCATAAAACCTATACACTTTTTGCAATGGAAAAGGGCGAGTAATTTATATTTCTCCAAACAAATGTTTTCGACAACAAATAGTAAGATACAGATCCTAAATAAAATCATTAAAATCATCGTAAAATAACAGGAATCTTAAGTGTAAAGAACTTACTTGTCCCGGGTAGTAAAATGGTAGCTCATACTGCAAGAAAGAAAACGTAAAATAAGTAAAAAGCTATAAGATTCATCTATACCAGTCGCATTATACCAATCAAAACAGAAAAACCGATCGTACCATTCCCTCTTTATAATCTTTCCCTCTTTTCCTCCTACCAGGAAAATAATCTTGATCATACTAAACACAAATCACTCGATATTAGATGGTGTTCAGATATGCAAAAAATATACTTAAAATAGCAAAAATATATTAAAAACACCATAATTAGTCTAAATATGAGAGTAATGAAATAAACCTTATAAGACTCCTCCTCCAACCTATCTCTATTAGCTTCAACCCACTCATTATACTGCTTCAAAAACACCTTATATCTATCCAAACACAACCCATCTGTATCACTTCTAGCTTCATTAACCACCTGATCAAGCTCAACTCTCTCATTAAACCTATGAGCCTCCCTAATAAACTCCAGTTCCTCCCTATCCACCTCCCACCCTCGGGGCGGCCAATCGCGCGGCGGCACTTGCCGAACCACCAACGGCCCCGCCCAAGCAGTCGTCAACTTCTCCGGAATCTCCCCCTTAATCTCAAACTGTTTCGCGTAAAATTCGTCCTCCGTTAGCCCTAATTCCTCCATTTTCTTCTTTCGGTAGCTCGGTTTAAGCATCTTGAAGGCCTCAATTGTGTCAGGGTTTGTTAGTTCCACTTCTTCGCCTTCGTTGAGTGATTTTCGGGCGAAATCGGCTTCCGGAGTGAGGATTTCTTCCCATGGAGCCCAACCGCCTTCGATCCAGTTGCGGCGACGAGCTTCGTCTTCGGTTTCGACGTCTTTCGGGCCGAATTTTTGGATGAATTCTTCGTCGACCGGGAATTCGTCTGCGGAGAAGGCTTTGGGGGTGAAATTGGAGGTGAGATTGAAGTTAAATTTGGAGAATTTGTGTGATTTAGGGTTAGTGTTAGGGTTTAAGGAGGGTTTAGGAGGGAGGAAGAAGATTGGATGAGGGTTTAAGAGGGTTTGCATTTTGTTTCAGTTGCAGTGTGAGTAGTGTGAAGTGGATAAAGTTGGTTATATTGTAGTGTGTGAAGAGATAGGGGCTAAATTGAGAATAAAGTTAAGGATAGGGACTTTTTTTGTAAAATTGGTAAATTACAATTTTAGTCTGTAAAACCATGCGTAGTGGTTTGATAAATAATGCCCCCTACCATGGGGCGTTTACTGGCATGTGGCAGTCCAGTCAGCATGGGGGCATTATTGGGCGTTTTTGCAAAAGTGGCGCAGTGGGAATAATGCCAAATAACGTCTCATCCAACCATTACACAATATATATGGGTGAGAGGTAAAAAAAAAAGAAAAAAAAAATAAATCTAGCCATCCAATCATGACCGTTGCATCTCGTTCTGATTGATCGAAGATTTGCCCCTTCAACGTGTTTCAAAACACGCCACAAACCATTTTTTCGCGAATAACGCCGGGGTGTAGTGGCAATGGGGCGTTTTCCGGCGTTTTCTTTGAAATTTTTTTACAAAACACGCCCCATTACGGGCGGTTTAAGACTATACAAACTTGTATAATGCAAACATCTATCTCTTATTTAGTTTTTTTCATATGATTTTTTATTTATATAATACATTAAATGAAATTACAATCGTTTAGGTTTGAGAGCCTACTCGATTTCAATAAGTGAAGCTTGAGTTTGAACTTGTTTATTAAACAGACTTATTTTTAAGATCGAGCTTGTTTAAGTTTAGCTCGATTCAAGTTTTAAACGAACTGGTCTTGAGTAATTCATGAGTGACTCGACTTGTTTATGCATATACTTATAAGTTACATCATCCTTTAGTCAGCTTCGCTTGAGTATATTAGTATTGGTTTTCTTTTTTTTTTCTTTTTCCTGGAACTTTGTAAGATTAGTCAGGTCTTTTATTCGGTTATGAGGATGAATTGTCAAACAAACTAGCATTTTATTTTTCGTTTGATTGTAAATCAGTTGAGTTGATTATGAGCTACTCGGTATCGGTTTGGTAAGAAAATCAAGACGATCTTAAGCAAGATCAAGATAGCTCAACTCTAAATTAATGTTAGAGTTAACTTTCGTTTTGCTCCATGTGTTTTGGTCATTTTAACGCTTTTGCCCTAATCATTTAAAAATGGTTCTTTTTCCTCCCTGATGTTACTATGTTATTGCTAGTTTGATCTCTGACTCTAACTTAGTTAAAACTTTTAGTTAAAAGTAAGGGTATTTCGGTAACTTTACATATAATTATTTACTTTTTTAATCGAAAAAAAAAACATAATTATTTATTTATTAATTTATACGTATATATTTATATAAGCTAGATAAGAATTCAACACAATTCATCAACCCTATTTCTCTCTCTCTCTCAACTTCTGTGACATCCACCACACCACCACCACCACCACCACCGCCCATCCCACCAGCCTACTAGAATCGATGATGACAACGGTTTAAGGCTAAACCATAACAGATCGAAGAAGTGTTGGTGGTATCCACCTGCTACCACCATAAACTCCGGCTAATATTGTCACTGGTTCACAAACTGCCAGTCGGACCATTGTCATCCGCCGCTAATATCACCAAACTAGGTAAGCTTCATCTTCAATCTTCAAGCTGGAACATATCGGTTCAAAAATGAAAAAGGGTAAGGGTGGCAACTAAGGTTTCCACGCGAACCATGTTGATAATTGAATCCGACCAATTTTCGTGTTTGGGTTTGGTAGGTTTTCGGTTTGTTCGTTTTGGTTAAGTGGAGATTAGAGTGGGTTAAGATAATTAAATCCGACCTGTTTTCGTGTTTTCCTGATTTGAAGGAGTTGTGTTTGGTGAATTGTAAGGTGGGTTTTAATTTGCATGTATTGGAAGTGATTGGGTTTTAGTTGAAGTTGATGATTCATCGTGTTTTTATCATCTGGTTCCGTATGAGAAGCTTACGCTTTTGTGTCACACCCCAAAAACATCGCAACGGAAATACAAATGTGGCAGTGACGAAGGTTGGTACCCATAAGTATCTTAGTAGGCAACGCAACATTTATTTTGGATATGTAACTTAGTTAAAACATAGCATTTAAAGTTTAAACATAAGCACAAACATAACTTAGTTGTTTGATCCCTTATGGATCTTAATACAAATGGTCCCAAATAGTTTTAAAAGTTGTCCAAAACATTATTTATTATAAAATTGCATCAACAACCACAAGACAAGCAAAAATCCCGAAGCCGAACTCATGTACCTGAAGAACACGTAAAACAATCAAGTGTCAACACAAACAGGTTGGTGAGTTCAGTTATTCAAATTATAATCATATTTCGTTTAAGAAAAAGCTTTCTTGTTATGAATCTCATGTCAAAATCATTCATATATTTTAGGAAAGTCAAATCAAATTTCCTTATTAAAAATCCAAGGGGCAGTTCTGTTGGTGCATATTTTGTATATCCGCCACTATGCGAATAGACTAGAAAGAGTGTGTTGAATATTGTATAGAATAGTGTGAAAACGGACAAGATTTTGTGAAGAAAATTCCATTCGCACGAATGGAGTCCATCCGTGCGAATGGACATACCTGATCAGTCCGTTAACAGCCCATTCATCCCTATAGGTTCATTTGTTGTTATAAGTCCATCCGCACGAATGGACATGTGGTTGATTCGCGCGGATGCAGTCCATCCGTTCCTAGGTACGTGCGGATGGACATTGTCTATATATAGGGATGAGGGGTTCCTCATTTGGACAAGCCTTGGTTCCCAGGGGGAGATGTTGTCCAATTGGTTTCACGGGTATGTAACTTCAAATCATTGAATAGAAACCAGTTTAAATTAACTTGTTCGGTGTCGATTCTACATCTACTCCTTTCTTATCAATAATATTCCACCGAATCGGTTATCTCGGGACCAAAACTCTGTCAAACCTGCCGGATCCTGGAATCTCAATTGGTATCAGAGCTATGGTACCAATTCAACCGATCTAACAGTTGATCGAATCACCTACGCTCATAAATTTTGGATTTTTTTGGAGGTTTTGACGTTAAACATCGAATAAACATCAAATTGAAGGTCAATTCACGAATGGATTTTGAAATTGAAGACATAATTATGTTCGTGATTGATTTTCACACAATCCTGTGAAGTTTCATCATGAAATTCGCATAAATAAAGATTTGGATCGAAAAATGTGATTGGGAATGTTCTTGAGATGGTCAGACATTTTCGAGCGGATGCGTAGGTTCGCATGGATCTAGAGATGTCAAAGTTTTACGAATAAGGATCTGCAAATTCACACGGATGGACATCTCGATTCGCACGGATCGACCTTATGGGTTCGCACGGATCGACATTCGGATTAAAAAGTCAATTCGTTCCAAAACTAGTTCATTCGCACGGATGGACCTACTCCATTCGCACGGATGAACAAATGCCTAAAAAGGCATTTTTTGATCGCAATGACGAGGTGAGTCTCCAAAAAAATTTGGTGATTGAAAAAATTTTCGAGTTTTTAACGACCAAGCTGGGTTGTTCGGGGACATCGTCAGTGGCTTCAGCGAACATATATGATGATGCGACCACAGATTGTGGAAAATAGTGGGGTAGTCATGATACTGGTGCAGAATGATTATCGTCTGGGTTATCTGACTACTAATGGGCCGTTACGAAAAATCCGCAATGATGAAAAACTGACGTTTGGGGGAAAACGGTCATATTCTCAGTATAGTCAAGTTTTTCAGAGAACAGAAATAACTGGATTGCCTAATTTGAGGGGGAATTCAGTGATAAGACGTCAAAATTTGCAAAAATGAGGGCGAATAAAAGTTTCATATTGAAATTTAGCATTTTTGAAATTTGTGACGATGCAACAGTATTCGGGTGGTTTCGACTTCAGGACTTTAGTCTGTTTGGAGATGCATAGGATCTGGATTTGTGAATTCGTGATCATAGGAAGTTCAGACTCTATAGATCAGGGTCAGATTGACGTCTTAGGGTTTGAGTCCCGGGTCTTCGTCAAGCCGGTCAGCAGGATTAGCGTCAGGAGATGCATCTGTATTGTGGATACTTATAACATATCACAGACGTGTGATAGTCTAAAGTTTCAGAATGGTTAATCTTTGAGCAGATGAATTGTTTTTTGGACTAACCGCCGGGGAATGACGATGTTTGTGGGTTAAGTTGTTGCCGGAACTAGCGGAGAAGACTATACATCTGTTATCGTGACTAAAGAGGAAGAATGTGAATTTGATCGTGGATGAATGTTTCTGAGATCTGAATGTGTTACCAGATGATTCGTTATCTGATGAAGATTTACTGATTGTGGAGAACACCGTTTATACGGATCTATCATTTAGGAAGGTGCTTAAAGGTGATCATGGAAAACGGAAGTTCAGATTTTCGTGGGTAATCACAGATTTGACGTTAACCAGTGTAGTGTTTGAAGTTTCTATCAATTGCCGGTTGGGTTTTTGAACATTAAAGATCAAGCAGGCGGAATGCGCGATCGATGGGGCTGAAATGGTAAATCAAAAACCGAATGCGGATGTGGTTAAAGCCGAAATAGAGAAGCTGCGTTGATTAGTTTCGAGTTGGTGAGTATTCATGAAGATTGCAGTTTAGCAAATCAGGGGAGGAGTTGTGAATTGTGCAAACAAAGACCTGAAGATTCATTTAAGGGAGAATTTATGCATAACGAAGATAATGCAAACCCAAATCATCAATTAAGGGGGAATCTATTGAAGATTTCAAGATGCCTGATTGAAGTTGCAGAATATTCAAAACACGGCTCTACTTTTTCAAAGACACGATTCGACAGTGACGGCCAAGGGGGAATCTGTTGGTGCATATTTTGTATGTCCGCCACTGTGTGAATAGGCTAGAAAGAGATTGTGTTGAATATTGTATAGAATAATGGGAAAGTGAACAAGATTTTTGTCACGGCCCCCGACCCGGTTTGACCCGTTTCAGGAGCCGCAGGACAGAAATCTCGTGGTATTTTATTTAATTGAGTTTAACAGCGGAAGTTTATCCTTAGGATCTTTTTAAAGCTAGAATTTTCCCGATTATTTTATTTCACAACTCGGGATAAAACCCCGGTAATTTACAATCATATGATTTCACGGAGAAATCTTTAAGTTACAAAACATGATTTCTTTATTTTATTATGAGCCACTTTCTTAAGCTTGAAGTGCGTCACGGCACTTTTCCTGAATCACAACAGATCACCTGAAACATGTTTGAAAAAGGTTTTGTCAGCGGGAAATACTGGTGAATCATTCTATTTATTAAAACGACCTGTTTGTTATAATTTACAGTATTAAGGGAGATTACAATGTTTCTGATGTCAACCAACTACCCACAGTATTTGTCACTCGACCGGATCTGTGACTATGGTCATATCACCATTGGCTACCCGTTTGTCCAATGGCAAAGATTATCAAGTAATGTATACAAAACCCCACATACCGGCTGTAATTTGGTGACTACATAAACTTAATCCCTGTAATTATAACTTTGAAAATAAACATGCTTTTGTAAACAAATTTGATAAAAAGAGAATGACTCACATTGCAGTTTTAACACGAACAGAGTCTAGTCTACTGATTAGCCTTGTTAACCTATTTTAAATAACAATGCACACAAAACTAGGTTAGTAACTAATGCAGCATTTACGATAGCTCACGAGATTAAACCCTCACAACGAATGACAAAGTGTGATGTGTGTAAAATGCAACATATAAATTACATCAAATGAGGCATAAAACTAACCCTTTTTAAGTACTAATGTTGGAAAAAGAGTGTTTTTGTCTTCCTTTTGTATTTTCAGGATTAAATGAGCTCAAATTCACAAAAGAAGCAAAAAGACAGCTAAATCTAACATAAATACAAGAAAAGGAACATAAGTGGACTGCCCGACCCCTCAACGGCATCTTCCCAAGCAAAATAGAGAAGGCAGAAGACTGAACACGCCCCGTGCTCAGCCAGCACGGGGCCGTGCCCAAGAAGCAGCAGAAAAGACAAACCTATAGAAGCTTCTATTGCCCACCACGGGGCCGTGTCCAGTGAACACGGGGGCGTGGCGAAAGTACAGCAGGCGCATTAATTGTAATTGCGAATTACAATTAATGAAGAGAGAGAATGTCAGACAGGCACGGGGGCGTGTCTAGCGGACAGGGGCCGTGCCCAGCCTTCTGTTCAGCCTATAAATAGGAGTGTTTGGTTTCATTTCAACTCATCCCTTGGCACACCACCTCTCTCACACTTCATCCACCACCCACCACCATCACAACACCATCATCCACCACCATCATCCATTGTCCATCGTAGAGTGTGTGAGTCGTCTCGGGATCCAAGATTGATCGTAAGAGTTCTTGACGATCAAGGCCATGTTTGCCTAAGTCTCTTACATCACTTGGTGAAGACAAAGTGTCTAGTATAATACTTTTTATTTCTAATCTTTTGCACTTTTTATTTGGTTTTGTATTAATGACTTTAATAACTAGTTACTTATGTTGAAGGTGATCTTTCCTTATCGTTTGTCCGTGGTGTCTTGGCATTATTTTACTGTCTATATAAAATAAAAGATTTTCACCATTCATATCTCCACGGTCTATATGGAGGTATGTTGGCTATCTGGTCGGGGGTTAAGGGAACGGTTTGGTAAAGGTCTTGCCATTGTTCAGCGTTTAGAGGTCCTGCAATGGACCTGGGTCAAATTTAGTAGGACCTCCTTCAATGCTTCACGGTATTGGATGGCGGGGGTCCAAACTCTTTGATCCCCTCATAAGTTAACTACTATTAATACTATAACCCGGCTATTTAGGACTGTATCCCTGCTGACTCAGACTACTTAGCCGAGGGTAACGTCACCGCCAAAAGCGGGGCCTACCATAATTTGCATTAATAACTTAATTAATTATCTTCCAATAATCCACCCTTTTAGGATTGTATCCTTGCTGACTCAAACTACTGGGGTGAGAGTAACGTCACCTTCAAAAGAGGGGCCTACTACAATAACTAAGATAATCTCTTAATTATGTGCAAAAGTGCGGAAATAATCAAAGGTTATACTAGATACGAGTCGGAACCAAGTGATTCATCTTGTCTATCTGTTTTTCTTTTATTTTTATTTTCAGCATTTTTAGTTAGTTTTTATTTTTCTTAGTTTAAAACCTTTTCTAACTTTTCATTTTGATTAGACGTTGAGGATAAACCGGTACTAAAAGCTCTTGTGTCCTTGGACGACCTCGGTATCTTACCAACGCTATACTACGCCCACGATAGGTGCACTTGCCCATATGTGTGTTTAGTGTTAGTAAAATATCGTGTTTTATAAATTTAAAACTTGGCTAAAAAGTGTTAAAGGGGCTTAAAATATACACCTAATATATATAACACTCGACACGCATCAAGTTTTTGGCGCCGTTGCCGGGGACACAAGGATTTTAAGAAAGTTAGGAATCAACGGCCTAATCATATTTTTATTTTTCTTTTTATTTTTTTAGGATTTTATTAGTTTTTCAGTTTCTGCAGAACTCAGCACGGGCCGTGCCTGGTCAGACACGGGCCGTGCCCAGCATCATCACTGGCAGTTTTTATTTTTCTGAGTTACAGAGAGCTGAGCACGGGGCCGTGTCGGTGCAACACGGGGTCGTGTCTAACTCCCAGTAACTGGGATCCAGAAAACAATTACTGTACCTCTGACCACGGGCCGTGTTCACTGAGCACGGGGCCGTGGTGAACATTATGACCAACGTTCTTTTCTGTTTTTATTGAAGGACTTGGAACCCAGGCGCCACATTTGAACCTCCTACGTAGTGCATGAGCTCCAATTCTAGTAGAGACATAAAAGAACCTTTAGAAGAACCCGAACGCTTTCTCAGAAAAAGACTTAAGGCTAAAAATCAAGAGAAAATTTCGGGGGACCCACTTCCAATGGCGGACCAACGTACCCTCATGGATTACCTACGGCCCACCGTAGGCAATCTCGGCGCCGCTATCAATGCACCGAATGTCGAAGCCAACAACTTCGAACTTCGGCCGCATTTGATACAAATGCTCCAAAACTCCGCAACCTTCCATGGGCTTGCGGACGAGGATCCCCATCTACATATTACTAATTTCTTGGAAATATGTGATACTTTTCGGATCAATGGAGCATCAAACGACGCCATTCGCCTTAGGATGTTTCCATTTTCACTAAAAGACCGAGCTAAGGCTTGGCTCAACACCCTCCCAGTTGGCTCGGTAAACACCTGGGATGAACTAGCCCAAAAGTTTCTATATAAGTATTTCCCTCCTGCTAAAACGGCTAAACTAATGACTGAAATTAATACATACTCACAAGAGGATGGGGAATCCTTATATGAAACTTGGGAAAGGTTCAAGGAGCTTCTAAGAAAGTGTCCTCATCACGGTCTAGCGGTATGGAAACAAGTATCCACTTTCTACAACGGATTGTTGCCACACACAAGACAAACACTTGATTCAAGCTCCGGGGGACTTTTAGGTAATCGTCGCCCAAATGAAATATATAATCAAATTGAGGAAATTGCTCAAACCAATTTTCAATGGCACACTCCCCGAGGAATAAAACACACTCATGGTGGTAAGGGATGAAAATGGGAACGAGAAAAATGACCCCATGCACAAGAACAAGGCAACCCGGCATCAATCTCTCCATTACAGAAGGTTCAACACGGGCCGTGTCCAACCAACACGGCCCCGTGCTGAACCCCTGCAGAAAAATGCCCAGTTCAGGTAACTGGACACGGGCCGTGTTCACCAGACACGCCCCCGTGTCCAGGCTTCTGTTTCTTTTCTTTAATTTTTGTTACTGGCACCTGAACACGGGGCCGTGTCCGGTCCCCACGGGGCCGTGTCCAGACTGCCAGTAACATAAATCTTTGCTTTTAACACCATTTTACACATCTAATCAACCTAAAAATTTATTTTTGGGACACATTGAGGACAATGTGTAATTTAAGTGTGGGGGGATGCTAAAACCTTGAAATTTTGCAAGTCCTAAATACAAGCCTTACACAAAACTCTATTGGAACCGCTAAACACCCCAAAAAATTTTCAAAAATTTTCATTTTTACTTGTCTAAAGTTTAAGTTAGGAATCATAAGATCAAAAAGGTTATATTTTTACGAATTTACAACCGATAGCGTCGTGATAAAAAGAACCAACATAAGTAAATTATGAAAAGGCATGGCAAACTTAGTTAAAATTTGATTATATATACTTGATCACATAAAAACCCATTCCCACAAAAGTGAGTTTTGAGCCTTTATTGAGCATACAATTACATATCATTAAACTAAATGCTCATTTTTCGTTTCTTGTGTGAATAGCCGTTTGGTTCTTACGACTCTAGAACTTGCCATGACGATACATTCCCGGTCCTTATCAACTTAAACCCGAGTAAGTAAATGATAGAGGCATTAGGACTAACCCTTTTTTCTTCTACACCATTATTTTTCTTTTTCTTTTACCACCTACCCAAAAATCCCCCTAGTTAGCCCCTTTGAGCCTAAACCTTTTCATTTCATAACCCAAACCAAACACCCTTTTACCCACCAAAACCTTTTTCATTTTTAACCCTTTGTTTTAGTAACAAGTTCGGTTTTTCGTATGATCGTTCAAAAAAAAAAAATGTGTTGATGATGAAGCAAAAGAAAATAAACAAACAAGTTCATCAAAAATAACTTTGTTTGAATAATAGCTTCATCAAAATAAAAGTTACAAAAAATAGAAAGTCCTACGAAAACCGACACTTGTTACGCTTTTTCACCCTTTTTCTACTAACCACTAACCACTAACCCAACCACCTACCTTTAACCCAAGCCTAACCCTTCACCCACAAAGTCCTCTTGAAATTTACAAAGGTATAAAAGTTAAAAAGGAGGAGGATTGATTGCTTGGCAAGCTTATGGTAGGAATAAGTTCCATGCCGCTCTCGAGTGATTCACTAAAAATACACCTTCGGCCGAGTGTGAGTGATTTCTCCCGTGAGGTATGTGAACTTGTATATAAATGGAATTTTAAAAAGGCATGTTATGCCCAAATAAGTAATTTCTCCTATGAAACGTTCTAAACAAATCATAACGAATAAGATTGTAAATAGATAAAAATAAAACCCAAAAAGATCTTGGATTCCCAACACTCTACGACAAGCCCAAAACCTTCTCTTCTACCCATTCCATTTGGGAGTGTAAGCCACATATTAAAGAGTTTTGCTTGAGGACAAGCAAAAGTTCAAGTGTGGGGGTATTTGATGTGTGTAAAATGCAACATATAAATTACATCAAATGAGGCATAAAACTAACCCTTTTAAGTACTAATGTTGGAAAAAGAGTGTTTTTGTCTTCCTTTTGTATTTTCAGGATTAAATGAGCTCAAATTCACAAAAGAAGCAAAAAGACAGCTAAATCTAACATAAATACAAGAAAAGAAACATAAGTGGACTGCCCGACCCCTCAACGGCATCTTCCCAAGCAAAATAGAGAAGGCAGAAGACTGAACACGCCCCGTGCTCAGCCAGCACGGGGCCGTGCCCAAGAAGCAGCAGAAAAGACAAACCTATAGAAGCTTCTATTGCCCACCACGGGGCCGTGTCCAGTGAACACGGGGGCGTAGCGAAAGTACAGCAGGCGCATTAATTGTAATTGCGAATTACAATTAATGAAGAGAGAGAATGTCAGACAGGCACGGGGGCGTGTACAGCGGACACGGGGCCGTGCCCAGCCTTCTGTTCAGCCTATAAATAGGAGTGCTTGGTTTCATTTCAACTCATCCCTTGGCACACCACCTCTCTCACACTTCATCCACCACCCACCACCATCACAACACCATCATCCACCACCATCATCCATTGTCCATCGTAGAGTGTGTGAGTCGTCTCGGGATCCAAGATTGATCGTAAGAGTTCTTGACGATCAAGGCCATGTTTGCCTAAGTCTCTTACATCACTTGGTGAAGACAAAGTGTCTAGTATAATACTTTTTATTTCTAATCTTTTGCACTTTTTATTTGGTTTTGTATTAATGACTTTAATAACTAGTTACTTATGTTGAAGGTGATCTTTCCTTATCGTTTGTCCGTGGTGTCTTGGCATTATTTTACTGTCTATATAAAATAAAAGATTTTCACCATTCATATCTCCACGGTCTATATGGAGGTATGTTGGCTACCTGGTCGGGGGTTAAGGGAACGGTTTGGTAAAGGTCTTGCCATTGTTCAGCGTTTAGAGGTCCTGCAATGGACCTGGGTCAAATTTAGTAGGACCTCCTTCAATGCTTCACGGTATTGGATGGCGGGGGTCCAAACTCTTTGATCCCCTCATAAGTTAACTACTATTAATACTATAACCCGGCTATTTAGGACTGTATCCCTGCTGACTCAGACTACTTAGCCGAGGGTAACGTCACCGCCAAAAGCGGGGCCTACCATAATTTGCATTAATAACTTAATTAATTATCTTCCAATAATCCACCCTTTTAGGATTGTATCCTTGCTGACTCAAACTACTGGGGTGAGGGTAACGTCACCTTCAAAAGAGGGGCCTACTACAATAACTAAGATAATCTCTTAATTATGTGCAAAAGTGCGGAAATAATCAAAGGTTATACTAGATACGAGTCGGAACCAAGTGATTCATCTTGTCTATCTGTTTTTCTTTTATTTTTATTTTCAGCATTTTTAGTTAGTTTTTATTTTTCTTAGTTTAAAACCTTTTCTAACTTTTCATTTTGATTAGACGTTGAGGATAAACCGGTACTAAAAGCTCTTGTGTCCTTGGACGACCTCGGTATCTTACCAACGCTATATTACGCCCACGATGGGTGCACTTGCCCATATGTGTGTTTAGTGTTAGTAAAATATCGTGTTTTATAAATTTAAAACTTGGCTAAAAAGTGTTAAAGGGGCTTAAAATACACACCTAATATATATAACACTTGACACGCATCAAAGTGCGATACTTAAACATCCATCGATTTAACGACGAATGACAAAGCATAACCCTAATGTGGGCAGCACTTAAACATCCATTGGATATTTTAATCGATCGGACAATGAATCGTAGCAGCGATTGAGTTATTACCCTGTTTTGCGGCAATGATTTGTGATCGTGTGTGTTTTTATAGTAAACAGAACGTAACTCAGTGTGTATTATGAGTTTTTACGTCGTTTAAGCGCCATAATTCAAGTCCCATCACCCCTATTTATACACAAAATTTGACCCCCCTCGCGTGACGCGAGGGGTCCCCCTAGGGGCTTCGCGTGACGCGAAGGCCATCTATTTTCCATAGGGTAGCCACGTCCTATACTAGCCTAGCTGAGTTGACAGATTTCATAAATTCATTTTTGACAGCGTTTTATTTAGATAATCGTCACTAGGGTTTTACCCCCCTGAGTTTTAGGGGCCCTGTTCCTGATTTTGATTATTCTGAAAATTTTAGGGTTTGTGCAGAATCACTTGGGTTTCTCAATTAGGGTTTCCTATTGCATAAACTAATGAAATAAATAGGACTTTTGATACGAGTTGTTACATCCTCCCCACCTTATAAAAATCTCGTCCTCGAGATTTACTGGAATAAGTAGGGATACTTTCGCTTCATCTCTGATTCCAGTTCTCAAGTATATTCAGCTCCTCTCTTTGAATCCCACTTGACTTTAACTAGCACTAGTCGTTTGTGTTTAAGAAACTTCACCTTTCGATCTTCTATCTGAAGAGGTTTCTCAACAAATTTTAACTTTTCGTTT
Organism: Helianthus tuberosus; assembly: GCA_030545235.1. Lineage (NCBI taxonomy): Eukaryota > Viridiplantae > Streptophyta > Magnoliopsida > Asterales > Asteraceae > Helianthus > Helianthus tuberosus. The sequence goes on from CM060394.1 coordinate 156,312,076, forward strand.
ACCTTTATGTCTTGAAGAGGTACTACCAGAGACTCGTCTGATAGACATTTCTTAAGATTGGATACATGAAATACATCATGTACTCCAGATAACTCTTCTGGTAATTGTAAATGATAAGCAACTGGTCCTATACGTTGGATTACTGGAAATGGTCCTACGTATCTTGGACTTAGCCTTCCTTTCTTACCGAATCGGACTACTCCTTTCCAAGGAGAAACTTTCAATAGTACCTTATCTCCAACTTGGAACTCCAATGGCTTCCTTCTATCGTCTGCATAACTCTTTTGACGATCTCGAGCAGTCTTCAGTCTTTCCTTGATTTGTGTGATCTTATCAGTAGTCTCTTGCACAATCTCTGGACCTGATAATTGACTTTCTCCTATTTCTGCCCAACAAACTGGAGTTCTGCACTTTCTTCCATATAGGGCTTCAAATGGGGCAGTTTCAATACTTAAATGATAACTATTGTTATAGGAGAATTCAATTAAAGGTAAATGGTCATCCCAATTTCCACCAAAATCTATCACACATGCTCTGAGCATGTCTTCCAGAGTTTGGATTGTCCTTTCACTTTGCCCGTCTGTTTGAGGATGATATGCAGTGCTTAAGTTTAGTTGAGTTCCCATTGCTTTCTGGAAACTTGTCCAAAAATGAGAAGTGAAACGACTATCTCTATCTGATATAATGGAGAGTGGAACTCCATGTAAAGATACTACTTCGTCTACGTACAATTTGGCTAACCTTTCCATACTAAAGGTTTCCTTCATGGGTAGAAAATGAGCTGATTTGGTTAATCGATCTACAATTACCCAAATCGCATCATTACCTTTTCTGGTTTTGGGCAACTTAGTAACAAAATCCATTGTTATGAGTTCCCATTTCCATTTTGGCATTTCTAATTGTTGTAGTAGACCTGAAGGTTTCTGGTGTTCTGCCTTAACTTGTGAACAAGTAAGACACTTAGAAACATATCTAGCTATATCCTTCTTCATGCCTATCCACCAGAAATTATTTCTTAAATCTTGGTACATCTTATTATTTCCAGGGTGTATGGTATACCTAGATTTATGAGCTTCCTCTAAGATCTTATTTCTTAATTCTCCCTGCTTCGGTACCCAAATCCTTTTCTTATGAAATCTCCAAATTCCATCATCTCCCTGTTCTAATTCTTTTATTCGTCCTTTCATTCCTTCAGCAGCATCTTCGATTGCTGTTTCTTGAAAATGCTTCAGTTGTTCCATTAAATCTAATTGTAGATTTAATCTGAGAGCACGAACCCGTCGTTGTTTCTCATGGTATTTACGACTTAAGGCATCTGCAACTACATTTGCTTTTCCTTCGTGATATTGAATATCACAGTCGTAATCACTTAAGATTTCCATCCATCTCCTTTGCCTCGTGTTTAACTCTTTTTGCCCAAATATATATTTTAAACTTTTATGATCTGTATAGACAGTAAATTTACTTCCGTACAGATAATGCCTCCAAATCTTAAGGGCAAAAATTACGGCTCCTAATTCTAAATCATGAGTCGTATAATTTTCTTCGTGCTTTTTCAATTGTCTTGAAGCATATGCAATTACCTTCTTGTGTTGCATTAGCACACATCCAAATCCTAGTTTTGAAGCATCACAATATACTTCAAAATCTTCAGTCCCTTCTGGTAATGCTAGGATTGGAGCATTTGTTAATTTCTGCTTTAGAATTCTAAAAGCTTCTTCTTGTTTAGATCCCCATTCAAACTTAATGGCTTTACAGGTTAGCTTAGTTAATGGTACAGCTATCTTGGAAAAATCCTTAATAAACCATCTATAATATCCAGCTAAACCTATAAAACTTCTAATTTCCATTGCGGTTTGCGGAACCCTCCAATTGGTAATTGCCTCTATCTTAGTAGGATCTACATGAATACCTTCATGATTCACCATGTGTCCTAGGAATTGTACCTCTTGTAGCCAAAATTCACACTTCGAGAATTTGGCATAAAGCTTTTCTTTTCTTAACAAAGTTAAGAGTGCATGTAAGTGCTCACAATGTTCTGTCTGACTTTTGGAATAAATAAGTATATCGTCTATAAAAACAATCACAAATTTATCCAAATACGGTTTACAGATTCTATTCATCATGTCCATGAATGCAGCAGGTGCATTTGTTAATCCAAAGGGCATGACTGTAAACTCGTAATGACCATACCTAGTCCTAAAAGCAGTTTTAGGTATGTCTTCTTCTTGTACTTTCAATTGATGATATCCAGAGCGTAAATCGATCTTAGAAAAATATCTAGCTCCTTGAAGTTGATCGAAAAGATCATCAATCCTAGGTAATGGGTATCGATTCTTAATTGTAACCTTATTCAATTCTCTATAATCAATACACATTCTCATCGAACCATCCTTTTTCTTTACAAACAACACTGGAGCTCCCCACGGGGATGAGCTAGGTTGTATGAATCCTTTACTTAGTAATTCATCTAATTGTTTTTTCAGTTCTAACATTTCGGTAGGAGCTAACCGATAAGGTGCTTTGGCTATCGGTGTAGTTCCAGGAATTAAATGAATCCTAAATTCTACCTCCCTATCTGGTGGTAATCCTGTTAACTCTTCTGGGAATACCTCTGGGTATTCTGAGACTACAGGAATCTCCTTAAGTTCTTTACCCTTAGTATTAATGATTACTGAAATCATATATACTATTCCTTGTTTTCGTTCATAACTAGCAACTTTCATTACTGATATGAACTTCATGGGTTTGCGCGGTTTATCTCCTGTAATCATGATTACTTCTCCCGTAGGTGCCTGAATTTCTATAGAGTTCTGGTCACAAAGGATTCGAGCATGGTTGGCTACTAACCAATCCATTCCTAACACAACATCGAATTCAACTAATTTCATAGGTAATAAGTTTGCAGAAAAGTTATGACCTGAAAGTTCTATTTCTACTTTTTGCAAAACCTGATTTATTTTAACTGAATTCCCATCTGTGGTTTCGACTGTAAAAATCTGCCTAATGTTGGTTAAGGGTAACTTAAGAGCTTGGCAGAATAAAGTATTTATAAAACTTTGGTTTGCACCAGAGTCAAATAATACTTTTGCGTAAACGTTGTGAACTAAGAACGTATCAGCTATCACATCTGGAATGAGTTCTGCTTCTTGAGTGGTCAGCTGGAATGCTCTGACATTCTTCTTAGTAGCTCCGTCGGTTGCCTTGGGTTTGTTGTCTGCTGGTTTGATCAATTTAGGACATCCTGTTTTGAAATGCCCATTTTCTCCACAGTTATAGCAGATCTTTGTTTTCCTTCTGCGGTCTTCTTCATGATGTCCTATGGCTTTGTAAAAGTTGCAGGTCACATTACATCTTCCATAATGTTTCTTTTTGCAATTTCTGCAGAAAGGTGGATTTGAGGATTGCCCTGTTCCTCTTCTCTTGAAGTTGCTATTATTACCCGTACGAAATCCTTGGGTAATTTTCTGAGCCAGTTCCTTTTTCCTGTTTTCATCTCTTGTGCGTACCAATTCATCAGTTAGGGTGTTAGCTAATTCCACCGCATCATCAATAGTACGAGGTCTCGTAGCTTTAACGATGTTACGGATTTCGCTAATCAGTCCCCAAATATAGCGAGAAATGAGTACCGGTTCTGGCGAAGCCAGTGTTGGTACCACTCTAGCATATTCGAAGAATGTCGAAGTATAACTGCGACAATCTACACCCAGCATTCGATGATTTAAAAATTTATTTGCCATTTGATCTTTTTCATACTCGGGACAAAATTTTCTTTCTACAAGATTCTTAAATTCTTCCCATTTCATGGCATATGCCTCGATCCTTCTTTTCGCTTGTAACACAGTGTTCCACCATTCTAGCGCCCCTTCTTTAAAAAGATTTGACGCATACATAACTTGATCTTCCTCAGCACATTTACTTATGGTGATCACTGCCTCGGTTTTCTCTAACCAACGTAGTGCTGCAATAGCCCCTTCATTACCTGCAAACTCAGTTGGTTTACAGGCAAGGAATTCTTTGTAAGTGCAACCAGGTGTTGCAGCTTTCATTTTCTTGAAAATTGGGGCTTGCAGATCATTATTGTTATTAACATGATTACCAGCTCCGTTTATACTATTACTAAAGTTGTCGCCTTGTGTACGTTTACTATGAATGATTGATTGAGGTTTAACAGGTTTTTGAACAGCAGCAACGATTGCTGGAATAGCATTGGCTATTCCTTGTGCAACGATATCCTCGATATCTTGCCTATTTAATAATTGCTCTTCCTGAATTTGCTCGGATTGATTTACTTCATTTACTGGTTCATTACCAATGTTTGCCATCTGATAATTAATTTAAATAGTTAATATAGAATAAGAAATAATTCAATATAACAATTAATCGCACATACTCACGTAAACAAATATACAACCAAAATTTATAAAATTTTCTAAATTTTCATTTATATATTATGCTTCTATATACAACCGTTTTATTGTTTATTTTACACATACTGATTTTACTACTGTTATTATACAACCACAGACTCATAACCTATTTCTCCCTCGTCAACTTGCATTTTTAGTAACGATGTTCTCTCTCATCATATTTCCATGAAATTTGTCCTCCTATCTCTCGGATCCTATTCCCAGCATCCATCAACTCTTCACCAAAATGGCGGAGTTCAGCCATATTCTCGTTACTGATCGGTGGATTTGGTAAAGGTTCTGGATCGAATTGAGGGAAAAAGGTATAGGGACTGTTGATAAGGTTTTGGAATTGCCAATCATTCGTCCACCATTCGTCCATTCCCAAAGGTTGAGTATGGATTATTGGTTCTGGGATTGCTGGTTCCAGATTTATAGGGAGTCGATTTTCGATAGGATTAGAGTAAAAATTATTATTATTGACAGGCTTAATAGTATCACAGCTTGTCAATATAAAATCTAGTTCCTCCTGAAATGTCATTTCCTGGGTTTGTTTAGAACTTTCTCCAATTTCCATTTTAGTTTGTCTAGAACCTTTTCCAACCTGCATTTCTATTTGCTTAGAATATTCCTCAAACTGTATTCCCATTTGTCTAGCATCTTCCCTTATTTCTATCTCCAATTCCTGCTGTCTCGAACTTTCCCCGGTTTCAATTTCTTTTCCTTTTTCTAAGGGATTGTTTATTTTAGGAAGTCTCTTAGCTGGCTTTTTCCTATGTACACGCCTTCCCCATACGAATCTCTTTCTTTTCTTAGGTTTTGGCTTTTCCAGAGATGGAGCGTTAAATTCTATAGGTTGTTCCACATCAGGAAAGTACCCAGTAAACTCTTTAGAAACTTCTATGTTTACAGGGTAAAGGTTGAGATTCTCTAGGGCTCCAGATAACTCATTCATGCTGTTTAACATATATGTAAAAATAATAAATTAAAATTTTATAACAATTTTTACAGATAAACCTCAAATATTATTGCATATGCTGTGACTAATTTAATACAAAGGAAAAATTAACAATTAAACATACTAGTTTTATTGTAATTTTATTTATTTACTAGATGATATTTCTAGCTTGTAAGTTGCTAATATGGAGTCATGGTATTCTAAAGATTAGCATTTACTGCTACGGTGGCTAGCATATAAAGATCCGCCCATTTTTCATCTAAATTGTCTTCCCATGGTAATTTACTGATTAATTCATGGGTTTCCTTTTTAACTTTCTTTTCTCGGGATTTCTTTAATTTCTCCTGACTTTTTCTAATAATCAAACTTCTTTTATCAGGAGAAAGTGGTTCCTCGTATTGGGCTTTTCGAACAAATATTCCTTCTTCAGGAGTTTGGGATGAACTTCCTTTTTCATTTGATAACCTATCTAATTTAAGATAGATGTTTGAAATCTTTTGTTTACCCATACTGTAACTAACAAATAGTCAGTTAATAAAACACATAATCACATAATAATAATCAGGAAAAAATTAAGTATTTCTAAATACTTAATTAGCTTAACTCAGTGGCTCTGATACCACCTTTTTCTGTCACGGCCCACGACCCGGTTTGACCCGTTTCAGGAGCCGCAGGACAGAAATCCCGTGGTATTTTATTTAATTGAGTTTAACAGCGGAAGTTTATCCTCAGGATCTTTTTAAAGCTAGAATTTTCCCGATTATTTTATTTCACAACTCGGGATAAAACCCCGGTAATTTACAATCATATGATTTCACGGAGAAATCTTTAAGTTACAAAACATGATTTCTTTATTTTATTATGAGCCACTTTCTTAAGCTTGAAGTGCGTCACTGCACTTTTCCTGAATCACAACAGATCACCTGAAACATGTTTGAAAAAGGTTTTGTCAGCGGGAAATACTGGTGAATCATTCTATTTATTAAAACGACCTGTTTGTTATAATTTACAGTATTAAGGGAGATTACAATGTTTCTGATGTCAACCAACTACCCACAGTATTTGTCACTCGACCGGATCTGTGACTATGGTCATATCACCATTGGCTACCCGTTTGTCCAATGGCAAAGATTATCAAGTAATGTATACAAAACCCCACATACCGGCTGTAATTTGGTGACTACATAAACTTAATCCCTGTAATTATAACTTTGAAAATAAACATGCTTTTGTAAACAAATTTGATAAAAAGAGAATGACTCACATTGCAGTTTTAACACGGACAGAGTCTAGTCTACTGATTAGCCTTGTTAACCTATTTTAAATAACAATGCACACAAAACAAGGTTAGTAACTAATGCAGCATTTACGATAGCTCACGAGATTAAACCCTCACAACGAATGACAAAGTGCGATACTTAAACATCCATCGATTTAACGACGAATGACAAAGCATAACCCTAATGTGGGCAGCACTTAAACATCCATTGGATATTTTAATCGATCGGACAATGAATCGTAGCAGCGATTGAGTTATTACCCTGTTTTGCGGCAGCGATTTGTGATCGTGTGTGTTTTTATAGTAAACAGAACGTAACTCAGTGTGTATTATGAGTTTTTACGTCGTTTAAGCGCCATAATTCAAGTCCCAGACACCCCTATTTATACACAAAATTTGACCCCCCTCACGTGACGCGAGGGGTCCCCCTAGGGGCTTCGCGTGACGCAAAGGCCATCTATTTTCCATAGGGTAGCCACGTCCTAGACTAGCCTAGCTGAGTTGACAGATTTCATAAATTCGTTTTTGACAGCGTTTTTTTTAGATAATCGTAACTAGGGTTTTACCCCCCTGAGTTTTAGGGGCCCTGTTCCTGATTCTGATTATTCTGAAAATTTTAGGGTTTGTGCAAAATCACTTGGGTTTCTCAATTAGGGTTTCCTATTGTATAAACTAATGAAATAAATAGGACTTTTGATACGAGTTGTTACAATTTTGTGAAGAAAATTCCATTCGCACGAATGGAGTCCATCCATGCGAATGGACATACCTGATCCGTCCGTTAATAGTACATTCGTCCCTATAGGTTCATTTGTTGTTATAAATCCATCCGCACGAATGGACGTGCGGTTGATTTGCGCGGATGGACATTGTCTATATATAGGGATGAGAAGTTCCTCATTTGGACAAGCTTTGGTTCCCAAAGGGGAGATGCCGTCCAATTGGTTTCACGGGTATGTAACTTCAAATCATTGAATAGTAACCAATTTAAATTAACTTGTTCGATGTCGATTCTACTTCTACTCCTTTCTTATCAATAATATTCCACCGAACCGGTTATCTCGAGACCAAAACTCTATCAAACCTGCCGGATCCTGGAATCTCAAGTTCTCTGGTAACAAGCGTTTTCTCAAAATATGCGACACAAATCATCTTCCCAAGGGTTTAAATATATATTAAATTTCTAGCATCAAATTTTCAGATTCATAGGGTTGCAAGGCCTAAGAGCTATATATTAACAATAAGGTATAATCAACGCTAATCACAGAATATCAATTCGTCGTTTGACTTGACATGGAGCTACCGGTCATGACGGGGTTATCAACCCGATAAATCAATCAACAATTCTACGCATTCTAGTATTAATGATTAAACGGCTAAATTCGCGCAAAGTACCTCAAATTGGGTCACTTATGATGCCTGCCTAATGAACAATATATATCCTACTAAATTGAAAAAAAAATTGTGTTGTACTCCCCAAAGTCCCCACCGAGACGTAGGCATATTTCATTACCTACTCTCTTAAGATCGGGCAAATTCGTCACAACTTAGATTTAAATATTTTTAAATCTATACATCCGATTTTACCCAAACGCTATAATTATCCCTGTTTCTCCCCAAAACAACTTTATATTCAATCCATTCTCATTTTCCTCCAAAACAATATTATAGAATTCACATTCCAAAACCATGTTTTCCTCGAAAACACAACACATCATTTTCAAACTATATTCTCCTCGAAAGTATATTAATATTTTATTTAAAGGCATGTTCTTCCCCCAAAACGTTAAACAAAATAGTAAAAGAGGGGTAGTGACACTTACCTTTGGGTGCGTTTTCAACAAGCACAAATTCCACTAAATTGGTCTAGACATCCTAATTTCAAGTAGAAAAGATTTAATGACCAAATATTCTAAAATCCCTAAGTTTCTCCAAAACTTATGATTTTTCACATAACTTTGAGATTTTCTCGAAAAGTCTTTATTTTGGTTATGTTGGCGTGTTTATATATGTGTGTGTTCATATATATATATATATTATATATATATATATATTTACGTACTTGAACGATTTTATTGGTGACCCTCGTTACACTATATCCATTATCACACCTGTTTATGTACAATATATCTACAATTTGCGCTTTGTAACATATTTACACAAACATTAACATATCATCAAACATCATAGTGTGCGTATCGCCAACTTATATATTTTATCAATTTTAATGCATTTTATACATGTAATAACTTCTCAGGTTAACCTATGTATAATTTTCATGCTTGACAATTAAGTTGCATTTTAACGTGTCTTTTTAACGAAACTATTGTTTTAACCGTACAAGTACACATGCATAGTCCTACCTCCTACTATCATGTTATCACCTATCATTCCACATATCACATACTCATATTCACATATCACATCTCATCATGCAAAATCACACTTGAACAACCCGTTTTCGCGTACGTTAAATTATGCATATTTTTAACTTTTCTTTAACGTTTTAGGTGTCAAAAGTCATGTATGACTAGCCAAACACCATGGATACTTAATATAAGTTTAAATACTTATATTTGTCATGAAAATACCATTTTATAACCTATTCTAAATCAGTTTTGCAAAAATCACTTTAAAAGCCGATTTTTACCGTTTTTAACGCATAGTCTTGTACTGAATTTAATTATAATCATCCCAAGTCATCATGACTTAAAATTTTAAAACAATACATTTTATTTAATGAATAAAATGGTACTAATAATCATATTAGTGCATATTTCATGGAAGTCACATAAATCATGTATTTTCACCCATTTTACTACTTTTTAAGCCTCATGTACAACATGCAAAGCTGCCAAATCTATGACACATCTTTGTATTATCAAAATACATCATATATCATCATATTAACATGCAAACAACCTGATTTAGTTCATCATTCATATATCATATCATTTCATCACCAATTCACCTTCATACAATCATTTCACCATCATCTAAAAATTTGAATGCATCCAACATATATTTAATATCATTCCATATAATCCAATACATCACCTTCATTTAAATAATTCATATAATCATTTTGATTTCATTGCATGCAACATTCTTACATATATATATGAACTATCAAACAAAAACCCACTTTCTAGCACATATACATACATATATACGGCTATACACATACATCCAAACATAAACTTTTCACTTTTTCAACTTAGATCATACATACTTTCACATAATTTCACTTTGATCATACATCCAATCACCTTTCAAGAATCCTTTCAATCAAAACTCAACTTCTAAACAAAATACAAACTCTAACCCACACACACTCTTATGGCCATACATACACACACACACACACACATATTTACATCCATTCTTATTTTGATAAGATCATTTTGTTGATTAGTTTCCAAGAGTCGTGAAGAATCCAAGTATTTGAGAAACATGTTATCACCATCATCATCAAGAAACAAGTTTAAGAATGGTAAATGGGTTTATACCTTCCAAGAACAAAAATGGGGTTTGATGAGATTTTTGATGAATACAAGCTTGTTCTTCCTTGAAATCACTTTGGAATCACCTTTAGATCTTCAAACAAACTTGGAACCAACTTGGAAAGACCTTGAATCTTCAAACGTTGAATGAAAAATGGCAATGGAGGTGGGTGGTGGTAGTGTTCGGCCGACAGAGGGAGAGGGAGAGGTGAGACAGTGAGTTGTGATGTGTGTGTAAGGTTTTGAGTTTTAAAAAGTAGAAATTATTAGTGTGGAAGAAGTAGGGTGACACTTGTAAGCCTAGAGTGTTGGTGGACACCCCCATGTGCCGCCACCACCATATATACACACACATAATTCATATACATACATATATAGGTTATATTCATGCATAAGCAGGTATTTAACTGATAACCGGGTATTTTATTTCGCGTTTTAAATTATTTTTATTGTTCTTTAAAAATTAACTCACCATAATATTGCTGAACAATATATTATTTGCCTTGACTGGCATTGTCGTTTAAAATTCGTAAGATACGCGTTGTATCGCGCAGTATGCGATTAAAATCATAAAACATTGTTTTTAAGCGATTTTCTTAAATTTTTCTCACGGATATGATTAAAAATAGCATTTTAATCATAAAGGAATATTTTTAGGATTTTAACATTAACCGGGCAGTCACCGACGTTCGTTCGCATTTTGTTCGTTACGCAATAAGCTTATATCTTGTTTTTGCCAACATAATTTTAAATAAAGTTTGGACTTGCCAACACATCAAACCATTAATTAACATCAAATCAAATTAAATAATGCATTTATTCATTGATAACATGTGTTACACTAGTATGGTGTAGACTCTAAATAGCCGGATGTCACATTTTGACTCCCAAGCTTGTCGTGCTTGAGATTAGCGGGCTTATTACTATTACGTTTGAGACTTGTGTGTTTCTGGGTTTGGATATTGTGCATGTTGATTGCTGTTTTTTGTTTGTGCGAGCGTTGGATAGGATTGTTCGGCAGCCGAATGAAACGGAGCAGATGGTTGGTGGGGTGGTGGGTGGTGTCGGCAGGTGGTGGTTAGCGGTGGTCGGTAGGTGATGATGGTGGTGGTGCAGGATGGTGGATGTTGGTGGAGAGGTTGTTGATGGTGAGGCTGATTTATGGAGGAGAGAGAGCATGTAGAGAGAGAAAATAGTCAGATAAGAGAGTGTATATGTGTTATATATATATATATATATATATATATATATATATATATATATATAGGTTATGTTCAATTGTGAACACCCCCCTCATTTGTTAACTGTCTGAACTGATCTGGCCGATTTCCTTTAGAGTTGATAAGGTTAGGATTGTAATTATATAAAAAAAAATAACTTTAAATCATTAATTTCATAATTGAAATCAGTTACCAAACAACCAGATCGTTTCCATATTTTAAAATTTTAGAAGATTATCATCTTAATTGTTTAACAAACAACCATATTTTCAATCCATTCACCAGATTTCGAATTCAACTTTTATCATTCAATAGAACGTAAACTCATAAACCCAGTTCATCACGTTCATATTTTTCATCAGAAGCTCGACTATTCCGGCGAACATTAATCAGAGACTGCATAAGATTCCGACGAACATTAATTGGAAACGGATTGGATTCCGACGAACATTTAATCGGAAAAGACAGTTGATTTCCATTGATTGATTTTGTTTTCTTTGTGTTTAATTATGATGATGGTATCGATTAATGTTTGTTTGGTTTTTTCATTATTGTACAGATACAGATGAATTGGAGGAAGAAGAAGAAAGGAGTGAGGGAGAGGGTGAATTGCATCCTTGCCAGAAGATCGATTATTGCCATCGCCGTCAATTGTTCTGTCGGACATTAATCAGAGCCGGACTAAGATTCCGGTGAAGAATAATCATAGTTTCTAATATTTAGGTCCGATTATTGCCGTCGCCGTCCCAGGTTTGTAAAACTTGAGTTTTTAGTCATTTTTTGTTTGTGTATAATATTTAGGTCCGAGGTACACATGTGTACTGCTTCATCTATACATGTCAACACAATAGTACACATGTGTATAATACAATTGTCGTTGCATGTAAATAGCATAATTTTAGTTAATGAGCCTTTGAAGACCCTCAGCATTGTTGTCCTATTTTTAACCAACCTTTTGTAATGTAATTGTGCAGAGTCGATTGCGAGTAACATCTATGAAACTCCCAATGGTAGGTACTGGACATTCGAGATTTTATTGGTGATAGAGACGCGCAAATGATAGTTGACAAATTCAAAGCTCGCAGCGAAAACAAAGTTAATTACACATTTGATACCCATATTGATGATACGTAACTTCAGTATTTTGTGATTATTATTGAAGCGTTTTATCATTTATTTTGTGATTGTTTAACACGACATTATATGAGCTGTTATAACATTTTCATTTCTTGTAATATGTCTTAACAAATACACAAATACAGAAACAACATCCTTTTTCATTGGAAAAATATGAAACATGTGTACCTAATATGAAACAGTAGTGTACTACGCTAAATAATATATGTTTTATATAATGTATATTACATGTACACATGTGTACTTATCTGCTTACTATGTCTGTACACAGGTGTTCTTGGATATTTACATGACAAGTACGCATGTGTACTGAGTTTACTCTGTTACAACAATGCACATGTGTATTGTGAAAGTGTTGAATGAAGTTTATTATACATAACCTATATTAGATACAGTAAGATGTCAAGTAGTCTAAAAAACAAAAAAGCCATACAAATACAAAATCAACTTATGTTCCACTGTTTCAAAAAAAAAAAAAAAACACCAAAACATCAAATGTTTTTAGACTGCCAATCACCACATGCTTAATATTGTCAACATATGAAAACATCAAATCATCACACGTTTAATAACGTCAACCAACATATACATACTAATTACAACCTATTCCGCTCGCCTTTTCATGTTTGACTGCTTCAGCCATGATGCGACTACGGTGCTTGTTGACCTTTGAAGTTACTAGCTTTATCGCGGCTTTGTTCCTTTTATTTTATTAGCATCCTCGAAAATATTTGCTCTGCTTGTTCGCTCATTTTCCTCATAGTTTAGCATTGATGCAAAGCAATTTACGACTCCACCATTAATCCATTTACTTGGTTGTAAATCCACCATTTGAAAATGGTATAACCCAATGCCAGTTGCAGTTTCAAACACCAATTTACTGCAAATAAGACATTATAATTAATAATCTTTACAATTAACCGTATGTTCCCCCAAATAACAAACATACGAGTACACTGTGTAACAAAGCACATACAAAACGAGTACACAGGTGTACACATGAAATAAAAACAGTACATTAATAGAATAATTCACCTTATAGTAGACATACACATGTGTACACTTTTGGGCAAGCAGTACACATGTTACATAAACGACTCCACAACAAGTCAACCAACCGAAGAGCCTAAAATCAGTTAAAAACATACTACAATCCATCATTCTATTTAATCAAACTTATTATTCAACAAATAAAAAAACAGAGCAAAAATCAGCCTTGTTAACCACGCTGTACACATGTGTACAGCGAGAATTTTCTACCATCTCACCCAATTTAAAGACAACGTACACAGGTGTAAATCATCGATTATAGGTTATCTAAAGCAAACAAAAGTGCCTACACTCGAATAAAAACATAGCAACATCACCAAATTTGTTAAATCAACAATCCATCATTCTATTTAATCAAACTTATTATTCAACAAAATAAAAAAAAAAACAGAGCAAAAAATCAGCCTTGTTAACCAAGCTGTACACATGTGTACAGCGAGACTTTTCTACCATCTCACCCGATTTAAAGACAACGTACACAGGTGTAAATCATCGATTATAGGTTATCTAAAGCGAACAAAAGTGCCTACACTCGAATAAAAACAGAGAAACATCACCTAATTTGTTAAATCAACATTCTCCTTCAAAGTAATCTAACATCAAATCGATTTACACCTCCTAAAAATCACACCATTGTACCAAATAACTGTAACTAAACATCTTTCAGAACACAATATTCAAGCCCTAGCTCCGATTTGATGTTCTTAGTTCATTAATAAAAGGATCACAACATGCAACTACTTTCTGAAACTTATAAACATTAAGATTTACATTTTGTACCTTTATTGGTTGAAAATCAGTTGATTTTTTCCGGCGATTGAATGATCCGACGCTGTTCTTCGTCGTTTATTTGTCGTCGATAATGAAGAACAAAGAGAAGAGGATACGCGATTTTGATAAAAAGGGGGATTGATAAACTAACCTATAGATAATTAAGATTTTATGAAATCGGAGAATATGGAAACTATTTAGTTTCCAGATTTTAAATAACCAGTTAATGTATTTACACTTTTACCCTTTTGTTTTTAATAAAACACTAAAACCTAATCAAATAATTACAATCATGTCATCCATTTAAGATCTCAAGATCATAATAATCAATAGTCCAGATCAGTTCACGCAGTTCACTCTTGAAATGTTGTTCACTCTAGAACCCTACCCTATATATATATAATAAAATATCTAAAATATAGGACAAGACTAAAATTGCCCTCACATGAGGGGCATTTGACTGTTTTTAACATTGCAAATGGATGTCGTTTAGGGCGTGGAGTAAAATAGAGATAAGCTAAATAGATCAGGGAGTAAAATGACTATTTTTAAAGGATTGGGGCAAAACCGTTAAAATGACCAAACTACAGTGAGCAAAACGAAAGTTAACTCTTAATGTTAATTTAACAATCAAGAGTTCAAATACTAGTTTCATGCACCAAGCTTGATAAGGTTCACAATCCTAATCGTGGCCACTACATAAAAATATAAGTATATAATGGTCATGTCACAAAAATTGAACAGGTTTGTTTACGTTGATTATTAAAAGTAATCGAATTTGTTGCAAACTAGTATTAATCCCCCCGTGTTGCGGTGGGGGCGTAAAACTGTGACAAATAGCACCAAGGTCACAACACCACCAACGACCACCAACACTGAAGTTGCGACGTGTTAATGCAGAGAAATTAGACCGAAACATAAAACATAGAAAATAATAACTAAGTCGATTTAGGACCCGTGCGTCACGATGAACCTATCAAACGGGAAAAAATAGATGACCATAAAAACGTTGAACCACACACGCAAGTTGCGTAATGTTAACTCGCAAAATTTAGAACGAAGCATAAAACAAAACGTAAAAACGTTGAACCACACATGAACGTTGCGTTGTGTTAACTCGCAAAATTTGGAACAAAACATAAAACGGTCTTTTTTGCGAAAAATGAAGAGTATATGGTACCAAAGTTGAAAGTAAAAAAGTTATGAGGTTAAATTGACAAAGATAGAAAGCTTTGGGGTTAAAAGTAAAAAACCAAATAGTTTTAGGTTGGAATGGAAATTATATCAATTTTTTTTTAAAACCACCCTAAGCATAAAATACAACTACTATATGCATCACAATGTTGTTAATTTATAATGGGTAAATTAACCAATAGACGAACAATGGATTAAGCGATGCACCATGACCACAATCAGATGTTCACATTAACCATATGCATAGTTATATTTTCCATCTATTATGTTATATATAACTAGTATTTGAGCCCGTGCTTCGCGGCAGGGTCATAGAAGGATGCATGCGATGATCTATTTGTTAGCTGGTAAATCAATGGATTAATATTAGACTTTTTAGGCTTTAATCTAAACAACAGTAAAAATAAGCAAGTAACACGGTTAAGTTGGTTTTTGAGATTGAGTTTGGAAATAACTTATTGACTGTTAGCCTTTTGTATGTTAAAAGAATGTTTGACATTGATAAAAGTGTTTTTATTATGGATTTTTAAAAATGAGTAAAAAAACTGTTTTTCAAAAGCTACAAAACTTGGCTTTTTAAATAGTTTTTGTCTTTTAAACATAAAATTACCAATCTACCCCACCTTTACCCTAAAAACCCTGGTTCACACAAACACATAACACACGCACACACCATCACCCGCCACCTCCTCCACCTTCACCCAACCACCATCCACCCATCTGCCATCCCTGCCACCGTAACACCCACAACCCCCCACCGCCCCACGATCGCCCCTGCCACCTTCACCCGACCACCATCCACCATTACCTGCCACCCCCTCCATCTTCAATTTGTATGATCGTAATATTATTATGGTCTAATAAAGAAATTATAAAAATTGTAAAAGAAATTTACATTATATATTTTGTAATTTTTTTACATTATAATTTTTGTCCCTTTATACTCGACTAAGCAAATCCACATTACTCGACTAAGTAACGTCATGACCACGAGGTTTATGAATGTAGTTTTTAAAAGAGTTAGTTTTGCTATTAAAAAAATGGGGTAGCGGCGCATCTTGTTGCCTGTTTACTTTCTATTTCAATGTAATTTCTAATTTGAAAATGAAATTTATCTGACAATTAAAGTAAAAAAGAAATGTCCAAAAATTGTTAAGTATATAATATTATATGTAAAAGTAGTAAAGGTTTTAAATATATTAAAAATGTTGTTTTGGCCACTTTTCATGAATAAGCTAAGCTAAACACTTAAAAAACAATTTATTAACTTTTCCCACCACAAAAACTAATCTAAACACTTCTTAAAAAGCTCGTTTTAGAAAAATCAGGGTGGTGTTTGATGTTGATATGTTGTTGGGTTGTGAATGTTGGTGGTGTCTCTAAAAAAAAAAACTTGGGATTTGAGAATATTAGCAAAAGTTGATGTTGTGGTTATAAGCGATCTTTCCCTCAAAGCCATACATTGGGACAATGTATCCCAAGTGTGGGGATGGGGGAAATTTTTGAGAGTTTTAAAATTTTGTAAACCCAAGCGAAAATTGTTAGAATTTGAAAACTTGATATTATGCCATTTGACACACCGACACCCATTCCTAGTCTTTTCTTGGTGAGGATTTGAGCCACACATGATTATTATAGAGATTTCATTGTTTGAGTGGCAGTGTGTGTCGTGTGTTAATAGAACTTGTGTATGAATTCTTGTTAAATCCTAGGATTAGCATGCTTGTGAAAATGATAGGGGACTTTTAGGAAGCCTTGTCTAGATGTGTGAGAGTGCGGGATTGGTGGGTTGGACCTCATACTTTACATATATGAGCTTGGTATTGTGAGGGGTGGGGGTTTGGTCTTTAGATTGCCACGTTTGAGCCTTAAACTGTTCGGTTGTGACCCAAGCCTACTTCCTACAAAATTTTACCGATTGAGATGACCCGGTTTAGGAATTTAGTTTGTAGTGTTGATGTTCTTGTATTTATTCTTGAAGTTTATTGTTGAAAAAAAAGAGAAAAACATGAGAAAAATGCAAAAAGAAGTATTTAGTTGCAATAGTAGTTGAGAAGTTGAAGATATCTTGTATATAGTTGATGGTTGTTTTGCTTAGTAGTGAAAATAAAAACCGGGTCAAATCAAATTAGCTCTTATATATATGTTCTACCATTTTCCTACCTTTGCACCTAGCCCAGTTACAACCCGTAAGTTTCCCTTGATTCATAAGCATGCTAGATATTTGTTAGGAGGAAACTTGATTCTTATACAAGCTTATTGTCGCATACACACATACACGCATTGAATGGTTTAGCATTATGCTAGTAATTCTTGTCACCGAGAGTTTGGTGAGGGGTGTGTCTTATGGTATGGTTGAAGGTTAGTAAAAGGATGGCATGTTTATCTTGGTTTGCATAATTGATTGTTGCGTTTGTGAATAGTTTTGAATGGGTTGCTTGGGACAAGCAACGGGTAAGTGTGGGAATGTGACGGGTAGTCCGTAGGACAACCCTTAAAAGGTCTAAATATACGCACATTCTACATTTATTTCGGTTAATTGCTTAAGCTGGGTAACCACTATATTTGTGATGATGTAGGTGTTAAAGTGCATAAAAGATGAAAATTATGGAGCTTGGATGGATGCTATATGATGGTGGAAACAAGAAGTATTATTTCTACTTGTAATGAAGAGAACAAGAAAGGAAACCACATACAGAACCGTAACCTACGGCTCTCAGCTGTAGGTTACGGCCCCCATTAGTTGTTGATAATTGCAGCCGTAAAACAGAAGATCCGGGGCGTAAAGTTCAATGCCAGCCGTAACCTACGGTTCCCAGCCGTAACCTACGGTTCCCAGCCGTAGGTTACGGCCCCTGCTGTTGACTGTGGACTTGTTGACCACCGTAACCTACGGCTGGGAGCCGTAGGTTACGACTCCGACTGAAGCCATCATGTAACTCCTCATTAAATGCAATTTTCAAGATACTTTATGGTGGCTTTTCACTTGTTTTCGGTTATCAATCATTGTGGACGAATTTTGTGAGCTCTCTTGGGGACTTTTGGCAACAAGAACACTTCTCAATCATTAGTTTTATTTGGTTTTGATCTTGATGAACATTGAAACTTTTGTTAAGATGTTGTTTGAAGTTATGCGTGGCTAAACACTCTATGATCATCCTAGGTTGAAGGTTTGTTTAAGACGGTTGTGTTTTGATTCCATATTTCTAGAATGATAAACTTTATCTATGTTTTGTTTATCATGGTGTGTGATTGCTTAGTTGTAAATTGTTAATTCTTATGATTTTTTCTAGTTTGAAACCATACGTTCTTGGTGCCGTTGGCAATCAAGATATCATGGGTAGAATTAGGATTGGGTAAGGGTTGATTGGTCATCGGGTAACAACCTCACGTTCTAGGAATCTGAGTACTTAGTTCCCTTTTATCCCATTTGTTTTTAACCTATGATACCTCTCCGTTTCTGTGTAAATCCAATCTGGCCCAAGATTCTTAAGGTCGAATGGTTTAAACCTCTTGTAAGAACCTTTTTCAACTCCTTTAATCGCCCCATATTTTTTTAACAACGCCGTAATCAACCGGAAATGAGGTATAATTTTTCTTTCTCCACTAATTGTCACACCCCGATTTCCACGTGTCACCGGTGGGCCCGGTGGGGGAGTATCGTGACGTGGTTGGCAACGTAATAGTCAAACAACACAATATAATAATGCACAGCGGAAGCAATTTAAAAATAAGATACAACCGAATTTATTTATTGTAATCAAAGTCACAATATCCGGTGTTTATCCACAGAACGGATCGAAACAAAATAACATTTATGGTTCAACAGACTTCTGGCATCCTAAGCTTGCGAGACTTTTATTGATGCTTAGGAGATAATCCAGCCAAATTTCGTTTAGTACCTGCATTCAGTCTTTTTGGGAAAATACGTCAGTTTACACTGGTAAATACATTCAACTGACTCATTTTGGAAAATGATTGAAAATTGGTTTGGATGCACATGGCATAAACGTTTTTATTTAACTTGGGAGAATTATTTAATATTATAATCTTGTGAACGAATTACATGTTACTTATGCGTTCAGTAGCCCGGAACGTGTCCGGGTTAAAGATCAATAGACACACCACTTTAAGTGAGTTATACACGGGAGTACGCCTACACCCCGTGCTCAGGTCGTGGCCATCTCGTAAGATGATGCCAGGGATATCCGGGACATGGTCATTAACCCCCCAAAGGCTGTAAAGTAAACAAGACTGTTTAAAACGATCCGATCAAATTATTCAACTACCCACTAAGCGTGGAGATTTGATGCCCGATCAAGCGGTACGCTATGTACCGTAACCCAAGCCCGTATAGGGAAAATAAGTTAAAAGTATTTACCTGATGCAAGTATAAATCACAATAATCAGAATGCACGTAGCTTTTACTGTTTCTCCTAATCTGGAACGAAGGTTTAATATAACCTATTAGAATTCTAACGGGTCTTTTATTAAGCTTAAGCTTAGACCGGCTAGTTTCAAGATACGGTTCGTACGCACGATTAAGCGAAGACCGGATAGAATGTGATTCAGACCCGACAAGTTTGAAGACTTGTTTAATATGGGTTTATTATTCACATTCTGGATTTTGAGATAAAACCGTTAAGGTTTGACCCGTTTCGGCTAGTTTATGTAAACTTGTTACATAAACCGAACCGTACGCGTAATAAGCGTGACGGGTAGTCATGAGAGCTATATACAGGTTTCCTAAATTAATTATGTCTCAAATATGTTGTGACATCAGTAAGGTGTCTTTCGTTATGCCCGAAATGTGTTTAAACACAAACTAGGCCCCGTAGGGGTAGTTTGGTCATTTAAAAGTTTATAAAAGAGTTTAAGTGACAACCTGAGTTACAGGTCTGATGTAATCAGCAATTATACTCAATTTTCTAAGTTACATCAGTAGGTTAAAGCATGTATGTGAAACTTATCATTTTTAACCAAACTAGGCCCCGTAGGGGTATTTTGGTAATTTCACACAAGTCAAAAAGCTCAAAACTGAAGTCTGAGTTTATCAACCTTTTCTTACTGTTAAAATATTATAATTTGCCTCTTATATCAGTAGGTATCAACCCGGGTATGTCCAATGTGATTTTAAAACATACTATGCGTTAAAAACGCTAATTTAGGCGATTAAAGGCCATTACCGGGTTCGATACTTAAATCTGATATTTTTATATTTCCAGTAGGCTTAAAATAATTTATTTATCATAACTAATCAGTGGCAAAAGGCTTGGGGTCGTTTAGATATGTAAAACTCATTTTATGGCCCATAAGGGCAAAACCGACAATTACCGAATTAAGCCTACGACTATGAGTTATGCTCAGCCTAAAATTAATTAAAAATCTTTAAAAATCACAAAATAATATTTTACATCAGTGGGTAAAAGATTTGATATCAAAAAGTATGTTTAACTAGGCTATACGCTAATCACGCCATTTTATTAACATAAAGCATTAGTTTAGCGATAACGAGCATAACTCTTAATCGACAAGTCAAACTGATGTCAAACTTTGCATGCAAGTCTATATATCGGTAACTAATGTTTCTACACTTTTACATTTTTATAAATCACGTTTTAAGGTAATAAGGGCATAACGGTCAACATATGAGCAATTAACGGAAACATGCATATTAATTGGATAACTAATGAACCAAGGTGTATAATCACAGAGGGTTGTTCTAACATGTATCCTAGTCCAATTAAAGCTCTGAAGCATTTCTAAAATATGCCTAAACGGGTCAGAACTGAAAGTCAAAGTGAAAGTCAAACTATGTGACTTTCGGTTCCGAATCGGGTCTAATCAGGAAATAGTCGGGTTGAACATGTTTGGACATGTTCTTTCACTAATTACTAAGTTATAACAATGGTCAAACAAGTTATATATGTTCTAGATAGCTAATTATGCATAAATGACATTTTAAGCATTATGTTGACTTTTTAATTAAAAGTTTGACCCGACATTAGACCTGGTTAGAGTGGTGATCAGGGGAAACCCTTTTGAGGTTTTATTACCCACTTAAATACCAACTCATAACTACTTTTAATTCGAGATATGACTGAGCCATTATTGACTAATCTCAAAGTCAAACCGTAATTACGACGGTTTGACTTTTAGCTAATTAAACAAGCTAAACTCAACTAAACAAGAACTAGCAGACTTACAAGAGTCCTATGCACGAGATTGATCACTTGAGGCTGCTTGAAAGCTCCAGAAATGATCCACAAATGCAGGAGAAAGGTGTGAGGAGTTGTGTTGCAACTAATGCCCTTTTATAGCAAACTTCTCACCATAAATCTTTGACAACAAGGTCTAGTACCCACCACAATCAATCAACAGGTGTCCTAGAGGCTTAGGGGATGTTTTAGGGGCCAGGAGAAGTGGAAAAACGGGTAAAGGTCGCGAAAATACGCAATGGCAGACATTCAGCAACATTTGCGGAGCTGGGCACCCCTCGCGTGACACGAGGGACCCGTCGCGCGACGCGACCCCCTATGCAGATCAGCTTATTGATTTTCTTTGCAATTCAGTCCTTGACCCTTCAAACTCCGATTAGGCACTTGTTTTATGCATGGTAAACTCTTATAACTGATCTAGTAAGGCCTTAAAACATATACCCACTTTGCCAAGTCCCCGGGTAACTTTATTTTCACCCGAAAAGTCCTAACTTTTGACGTTTACGCTTTAACGCTTTAACGCTTCGCACACGAATTTGATCATATCTTTCTCATACGTTAACGAAACTTTATGAAATTTTTATGGTACATTCCCGTGAGTATAATTAATATTTACAAAGCTTCGGGTTTGTCAAAAGGTCACTCAGAGGTATAAATTAAACATGTTGACACATTTGGTCCCTGTAGTTTGAAATCACTCACTTTTAGCTTCGTATGATCCAAGATTTATTCGTTTGAAGGTTTGAGCATCTTGTAGGGTTAAAATACAATATATCTATTCATAGTTGACACATAGAATATGTATATTTACATACTTTCCATGTTTTTCATCTTTAGTCCTTCTATAATATTCCTTTCACACGTTTAAACTTTATGACACGTGTCAACATATTATAGGACGTGAATTTCCGAGGTGTTACATCCTCACCCCCTTAAAATAAATCTCGACCCGAGATTTACTGAAATAAGTAAGGGTACTTTTCTTTCATCGTGGATTCAACCTCCCACGTATAATCGGGACCTCTACGGGCATCCCATTTGACCTTAACAAAAGGTATATGCTTCCTTCGAAGCTTCCTTACCTGTCGATCTTCAATCGACAAAGGTTTTTCAACAAATTTTAAGCTCGCGTCTATATGCACATCTGTATGTGGTATGACATGTGATTCGTCAGCGGAACACTTCTTTAGATTGCAGATGTGGAACACATTGTGGATTCCACTGAGCTCTTCTGGTAAGTTCAACTTATAGGAAACTGACCCGACACGTTCGATAACCTCGTAGGGTCCTATGTATCTCGGGCTTAGTTTGCCTTTCTTACCAAATCGCATCACTCCTTTCCAGGGTGACACTTTAAGTAGAACTTTTTCACCTACTTCGAAGTGAAAATCCTTGCGATTTGGATCAGCGTAACTCTTCTGCCTATTCCGGGCAGCTTGGAGATTGTTACGAATCTGGACAATCTTGTCCGTTGTTTCGAACACGATCTCTGGTCCTGATAACTGGACTTCTCCAACTTCCGCCCAACAAACTGGCGATCTACACTTTCTACCGTATAATGCCTCAAAAGGCGCAGCCTTTATGCTGGTATGGTAGCTATTGTTGTAGGAGAATTCGATCAATGGTAGGTTCTTATCCCAGCTACCTCCCAAATCGATCGCACATGCGCGTAGCATGTCTTCCAACGTTTGAATAGTACGCTCACTCTGACCGTCAGTCTGAGGATGGTAAGCCGTACTAAAGTTCAAACGTGTGCCCAAAGATTGCTGGAAGCTTTTCCAAAAATGTGACGTGTACCTAGTATCCCGGTCAGAGATAATAGCTACAGGTATACCGTGTAGGGCTACAATCTTATCAACGTATAACTGGGCTAACATATCGGAGCTATAAGTCTCCTTGATGGGTAAGAAATGAGCTGACTTAGTCAGTCGGTCAACTATAACCCATATCGTATCGTTTCCTTTCCTCGTCTTTGGTAACTTGGTAATAAAATCCATAGTTACCATTTCCCACTTCCATGTAGGAAGTTCAGGCTGTTGTAGCAAACCTGACGGTTTCTGATGCTCGGCTTTGACTTGCGCACATGTCAAGCATTTTGCTACATGGGCGGCTACAGACTTTTTCAAGCCTATCCACCAATAATTTGCCTTTAGATCCTGGTACATCTTATCAGCTCCAGGATGAACGGAGTATTTGGAACTATGGGCTTCTTGGAGGATGACATCGCGAAGTCCTCCAAAAATTGGAACCCACATTCGTCCATTTAATCGCAGAATTCCGTCTTTGCTAAGAGTTAACTGCTCCTCAGTTACTCCTAACTTTTCATTAGGATAGTTAGCTTCCAACACAGCTTCCTTCTGTGCAGCTAACACCCTTTCTATCAAACTGTTCTTTATTTCCATGCGCTTGGCATTGATTCGAATGGGTTTAACCCTTTCCTTTCTGCTCAAGGCGTCAGCGACTACATTCGCTTTGCCGGGATGATACTTGATTTCACAATCATAGTCATTCAAGGTTTCCATCCAACGGCGTTGCCTCATGTTTAATTCCTTCTGATTAAACAGATGTTGGAGGCTCTTGTGATCCGAATAAATCACACATTTGATACCATAAAGATAGTGCCTCCAAAGCTTCAGTGCGAATACAACGGCACTCAACTCCAAGTCATGGGTGGTGTAATTCTTTTCATGCACTTTCAGTTGTCTTGATGCGTAGGCAATCACCTTGCCTTTCTGTATAAGCACACACCCCATGCCAGTGTGCGAAGCATCACAATAAATCACAAAGTCTTCAATTCCATCTGGCAGTGTCAGTACCGGGGCGTTGCTCAACTTTTGCTTCAGGATATCAAAGGATTCTTGCTGCTTAGGGCCCCAAACAAACTTAACCTTCTTCTTAGTTAAGGAGGTTAGGGGGCAGCAATCCTTGAAAAGTTTTCAATGAAATGCCTGTAATATCCTGCCAATCCCAGGAAGCTACGAATCTCCGTAGGCATCTTTGGCTCTTGCCAATTCATAACAGCTTCAACTTTAGCGGGATCCACCTGGATACCACGCTCACTAACCACGTGTCCAAGGAATTGGACTTCTCGTAGCCAAAATTCACACTTAGAGAATTTGGCGTAGAGCTTCTCCTGACGTAGAAGTTTGAGAATACAACGAAGGTGTTTCTCGTGGTCAGCTTGATTCTTAGAATAAATAAGGATGTCATCGATGAAGACGATAACAAATTTATCTAAGTAAGGCTTGCAGACGCGATTCATGAGATCCATGAACGCGGCTGGTGCATTAGTGAGCCCAAAAGGCATCACTAGGAACTCGTAGTGACCGTAACGAGTCCTAAATGCAGTCTTGTGAACGTCTTCATCCTTAACCTTCAACTGATGGTAGCCTGACCTCAGATCAATCTTTGAGAAGTAACTTGCCCCTTGAAGCTGATCGAACAAATCGTCGATCCTGGGCAATGGATATCTATTCTTGATCGTGACTTTATTAAGCTCGCGATAGTCGATGCACAGACGCATCGACCCATCCTTCTTCTTAACAAACAGGATTGGCGCTCCCCAAGGAGATGAACTAGGTCGAATGAAACCCTTAGCCAGCAATTCATCTAGCTGCGTTCGCAACTCCTTCATTTCTGTGGGTGCCAATCTGTATGGTGCCCTTGCAACTGGTGCTGCTCCGGGGATGATATCTATCCTGAATTCAACTTGTCTATCTAGTGGTAAACCAGGTAGATCTTCAGGAAACACTTCTGGGTATTTAGAAATGACAGGGATGTCTTCTAACTTCGGTTTGGGCTCATCAATAATCACCTGTGCCATGTAGATGACACACCCCTTCTTCAAACACTTGGAAGCCTTGAGCATAGTCACGTGCTCAGGTAGTCCATACCGGGTATCTCCCCGAATGGTAAGTGACTCACCAGACGGAGTCTTTATCACTACTTGCTTCATGTTACAGACGATTTGGGCCTGGTTATGAGATAACCAGTCCATACCCAGAACTATGTCAAAACCGGCTAACTTAAACGGAAGTAGAGACAGAGGAAAAGAATGGTTCTTAATGGATATAACACATCCATCTAACACAGTAGAGACGGTTTCTATGGTACCATCTGCTAACTCTACCTCATAGTTTGCGTTTAAGGTTTTGACAGGTAAATTCAACAATTTACAAAACTTATGATCTACGAAAGACTTATCTGCGCCTGAATCAAAAAGTACTCTTGCAAAGACATCATTTACAAGGAAAGTACCTGTTATGACATTATCGTCCTGCACAGCTTCTTTCGCGTCCATTCTGAAGACTCTGGCATTAGTCTTCTTAGCCTCCTCAGGCTTCTTGTTGTATTTTGGGCAGTTGGTCTTGATGTGCCCCTTCTCATTGCAACGGTAGCACGTTGCGTCCTTCATCTTTTTGCAATCCAGGGTTTTATGGTCCGTGGACTTGCAAATTCCACAAGCAAATGATTTTGACTGAGTTTGAGAGCTTGACTCCAGTCTGCACTTTCCATAGTGCTGCTTCTTGCAAATTTTACACCTGGGCTTCTCATCAGACTTATGCCCATCCTTCCTCGACTCAGATCCCTTTTTGTTATCACCGTTCCCACGGTGTTTCTTATTCGACCTTCGCGAACCATCATCTTCATGCTTCCTCTTCTCGGCCGCCTTATTCCTCTGCGATCTCTGCCGGACCGCATCCAGAGTGAGGGATAAGGAAAGGTCAGTTACAGACCTGAAGGTAACTGGCCGAGAAGCTTTTACACTGGACTTGATCTCGGGTTCCAAACCACCAATAAAGCGAGCGATTCTTTTTGGCTCCGGGGTTACCAGGTAGGGAACCAACCGGGACAGCATATTGAAGCTTGTGAGATAAGCTTGACAGTCGAGGTTCTTCATCACCAAAGATAGAAAGTCAGATTCTATCTTCTCCACCTCATGTTGAGGGCAGAAGTTTTCCTTGATCAGGGCAATGAATTGATCCCACGACATGCCATACAACGGGATCTTCCCGGAGGCCTCCATCAGAGATCTCCACCATGCCAATGCTTCACCCTTGAAGGACTGTGACACAAACTTAACTATATCCCCTTCAGCGCACCCGCTGATATCCACCACCGTGTCCATTTCATCCAGCCATGTCATACAGTCGACGGCCCCTTTTTCCCCAGTAAAATCCCTGGGTTTACAAGACACGAAGTACTTATAAGTGCAACCCTTGTTACGGGGTCCTTGATGCAGTACTATATGCTGAGATGGGACACTTTGATTGTTGGTGGACTGACGGTCATCACCGTCTTTCTTGGGTCCATTCTTCTTGGGAGGAGGCTTGTTATGAGCCTCAGAATGTGTCCTGGGCTTTGAATGTGATGCAGAGTGGGTCCTACTTCGAGTACCACTGTATTCCTCATACTGTCTATCCAAGGCCTGTGTGATAGCGCCGTCTATGATTGCTTTTAGTTCAGCACCCGTTAACGTAATCTGGGCGTTCTCATTTGGCTCCACAGGATGGCTATTTATTTCATTTGAGTCAGCCATTTGAATTGAACTGTTGCAGAAAACAAGAACAATATTTTATTTGGGAGTTTATTATGGAATTACTCCTTAGAGTAACTCGTTAACCATGGTAAACAGAAACCATATTTGGTTAACTTATTAATCGTATTAATTTAGGATTTCAATCAGAATTTATCCTAATTATAAACAATAACAATATATATTAGCACATAAGGCTTAGTCACATGGACAATTTAAATTTTAAGCTATGACTTCAGAGAATCAAGGCTTTTAAGGTTTAAATATATTTTATTACCTTTTTCAGACAGTGAGTCAAAGCTACAACTGTCTTTTGGCTCATATAAAAGTGAGCGGGGCCCGTAGGCATCATACTACCACGCATGGTAAAAATATGATCATCTTAATTGATGATCTTAACCCATGATTCAGGGATCACATAATTGGGTTTGGAATCTTCTAAAGAATCCTTATACATATAAAATGACATGTGATTATAACGAATCACTTCTGCCAGGAGTGTTAACATGTTTTAAGATGTTAACAGGGATTTGAATCTTTTTAAATAGGTCTTACCATTTTGGCCCGGTCTTATAATTGACACGAAGCTAGGTTTCACACTTTAAGATCCTTAATTAAATAATTACATAGGCAGATTAATTTAAAAAGGAATGATTTTAATTTATTTATTTCATTTGTAATTATTTATGCACAAAAAGGCAATCATGAAATTCTTAGAAATAACATTCCATTAATTTATTCAAAGCATTACACACTTGCCCTAAACGGGTCTTTCAAATTACCAACTTACCCACGTAGGGGTTAAATAACACACATGCCCACGCAGGGGCTAAATATCATACATGTCCACGTAGGGACTCACACTAACAATACACCCACGTAGGGGTTCAAACAATAAGCATGCCCACGCAAGGGCTCAAAGCAACATACCAAATACACCCTCGAAGGGGTTCAAACAATAAATATAGGAGAAAATAACTGTGGAAGGATTCAACGATCCTTCTTGTTTTTTCCCTTGATCAAACTAACCAACCCTTGGAAGAACGTCTGTCTTTCCCTACGATCCTCGTGAGCTTCCCGTTCAACTTGCTGTAACCTATGAAGAATTTCCTCCCTTTCTGGAGGAGAAAACCGTGGTGGCTGCGATTGAGCCCGGATGATGGGTCTAGGAGGTATCGAGTATCCCTGAGTCGGGTAACTCACCCCCTATGGATCCCCATAGGGTCCTTGAGTGTTGTAGTTCGCTGCTACCATGTATGGATCAGCCTCTGCGTACCCATAGTCGTGATGCGTTGGAGGTCCAAACGGGTTGTAAGCCATGCCACCCGTATATGCCGGGATTGGGTTTTCAAATCCCATCGGCGGTAGTTGTAGTACAGCAGGGTTGGAGGGTCCACCCGTTTGTGGGTCCTCCTGGTACGGCGGGTAGTGACTAGCACTAGACTGTTGTGGGGAACTGAAATTGAAGCCCCCCGGTCGTACCGACATGCGTGCACCGGTTCTCCTACGCCTTGGCGGTTGAGGAGGTGCCGGTTGAACTGGTGGCGGTGGAGGTGGTGGCGTAACTGCCACAAACCGGTGATCCTCGGATGAATCTTGATGATGCGGCTGTGGTTGTGGCTCCTGCTGCTGCTGAGACTGCTGCTGTTGATGCTGCCCATGAGATGACGAGTGGTGCGATGGTGTATAATACCACTGGTGTTGATCGAACAGGGCTTGGAAACTGTCTGGACCATCGTAGGGTGATCCGTGGAAGGACGATCTGTCGGAGATTTCGATCGGATGGTTTGGATTACCACTTACCGGCATGACGGGGTCCGTATCCTCGTCCATATCGTCAGCGTGATCTCCCGAAAAGTGGTCCTCTGGACCCAGTGGGTTAAAACCCACGGGCTCTGGTATGAACCCAACTGGGTTAAACTGTCCCCGAAAAGCAGGTGTAGGGTCTCCATATGAATGATGAGATAGGGATCTCTGAAGTGGTATGTAGGACGGTTGAGGGTTATTGGGTTCATAAGGATTTAGAGCAGGAGGTGTTGAAGTATGCGAAACCGACCGTCTGGCCGGCTCGTACTGGTTTCTTTGGTTTTCCCGAGGGTCTTCACTCTCGGTGTTGGATGGAGCTCGCCTTCGTGAAGGTCCAGCTTCATGATCGTTGGGGGCGGTAACTGGCCCCTTTCCACGTCCTCGTGTTCGGAAGAATCTAGGAGGCATCCTCGTTATTCCTGTCAATAAAGCATGAGATAACAATAACAAAAACTATAAAATTTAAAGGACAAAACAAAACCCGAATAAGGTGGAATTTGTCCTAGGTTATAAGTCTAGACTCGAAGGTTTAGATATGTGCAATTGTGTAACTGAGATTAAACACAAAAGGCTAGTGTTTAATTCACTCAGTGTTGGCTCTGATACCAACCTGTCACACCCCGATTTCCACGTGTCACCGGTGGGCCCGGTGGGGGAGTATCGTGACGTGGTTGGCAACGTAATAGTCAAACAACACAATATAATAATGCACAGCGGAAGCAATTTAAAAATAAGATACAACCGAATTTATTTATTGTAATCAAAGTCACAATATCCGGTGTTTATCCACAGAACGGATCGAAACAAAATAACATTTATGGTTCAACAGACTTCTGGCATCCTAAGCTTGCGAGACTTTTATTGATGCTTAGGAGAAAATCCAGCCAAATTTCGTTTAGTACCTGCATTCAGTATTTTTGGGAAAATACGTCAGTTTACACTGGTAAATACATTCAACTGACTCATTTTGGAAAATGATTGAAAATTGGTTTGGATGCACATGGCATAAACGTTTTTATTTAACTTGGGAGAATTATTTAATATTATAATCTTGTGAACGAATTACATGTTACTTATGCGTTCAGTAGCCCGGAACGTGTCCGGGTTAAAGATCAATAGACACACCACTTTAAGTGAGTTATACACGGGAGTACGCCTACACCCCGTGCTCAGGTCGTGGCCATCTCGTAAGATGATGCCAGGGATATCCGG
The DNA here is from genome assembly GCA_030545235.1 of Helianthus tuberosus. Lineage (NCBI taxonomy): Eukaryota > Viridiplantae > Streptophyta > Magnoliopsida > Asterales > Asteraceae > Helianthus > Helianthus tuberosus. The sequence goes on from CM060394.1 coordinate 156,342,369, forward strand.
GACATGGTCATTAACCCCCCAAAGGCTGTAAAGTAAACAAGACTGTTTAAAACGATCCGATCAAATTATTCAACTACCCACTAAGCGTGGAGATTTGATGCCCGATCAAGCGGTACGCTATGTACCGTAACCCAAGCCCGTATAGGGAAAATAAGTTAAAAGTATTTACCTGATGCAAGTATAAATCACAATAATCAGAATGCACGTAGCTTTTACTGTTTCTCCTAATCTGGAACGAAGGTTTAATATAACCTATTAGAATTCTAACGGGTCTTTTATTAAGCTTAAGCTTAGACCGGCTAGTTTCAAGATACGGTTCGTACGCACGATTAAGCGAAGACCGGATAGAATGTGATTCAGACCCGACAAGTTTGAAGACTTGTTTAATATGGGTTTATTATTCACATTCTGGATTTTGAGATAAAACCGTTAAGGTTTGACCCGTTTCGGCTAGTTTATGTAAACTTGTTACATAAACCGAACCGTACGCGTAATAAGCGTGACGGGTAGTCATGAGAGCTATATACAGGTTTCCTAAATTAATTATGTCTCAAATATGTTGTGACATCAGTAAGGTGTCTTTCGTTATGCCCGAAATGTGTTTAAACACAAACTAGGCCCCGTAGGGGTAGTTTGGTCATTTAAAAGTTTATAAAAGAGTTTAAGTGACAACCTGAGTTACAGGTCTGATGTAATCAGCAATTATACTCAATTTTCTAAGTTACATCAGTAGGTTAAAGCATGTATGTGAAACTTATCATTTTTAACCAAACTAGGCCCCGTAGGGGTATTTTGGTAATTTCACACAAGTCAAAAAGCTCAAAACTGAAGTCTGAGTTTATCAACCTTTTCTTACTGTTAAAATATTATAATTTGCCTCTTATATCAGTAGGTATCAACCCGGGTATGTCCAATGTGATTTTAAAACATACTATGCGTTAAAAACGCTAATTTAGGCGATTAAAGGCCATTACCGGGTTCGATACTTAAATCTGATATTTTTATATTTCCAGTAGGCTTAAAATAATTTATTTATCATAACTAATCAGTGGCAAAAGGCTTGGGGTCTTTTAGATATGTAAAACTCATTTTATGGCCCATAAGGGCAAAACCGACAATTACCGAATTAAGCCTACGACTATGAGTTATGCTCAGCCTAAAATTAATTAAAAATCTTTAAAAATCACAAAATAATATTTTACATCAGTGGGTAAAAGATTTGATATCAAAAAGTATGTTTAACTAGGCTATACGCTAATCACGCCATTTTATTAACATAAAGCATTAGTTTAGCGATAACGAGCATAACTCTTAATCGACAAGTCAAACTGATGTCAAACTTTGCATGCAAGTCTATATATCGGTAACTAATGTTTCTACACTTTTACATTTTTATAAATCACGTTTTAAGGTAATAAGGGCATAACGGTCAACATATGAGCAATTAACGGAAACATGCATATTAATTGGATAACTAATGAACCAAGGTGTATAATCACAGAGGGTTGTTCTAACATGTATCCTAGTCCAATTAAAGCTCTGAAGCATTTCTAAAATATGCCTAAACGGGTCAGAACTGAAAGTCAAAGTGAAAGTCAAACTATGTGACTTTCGGTTCCGAATCGGGTCTAATCAGGAAATAGTCGGGTTGAACATGTTTGGACATGTTCTTTCACTAATTACTAAGTTATAACAATGGTCAAACAAGTTATATATGTTCTAGATAGCTAATTATGCATAAATGACATTTTAAGCATTATGTTGACTTTTTAATTAAAAGTTTGACCCGACATTAGACCTGGTTAGAGTGGTGATCAGGGGAAACCCTTTTGAGGTTTTATTACCCACTTAAATACCAACTCATAACTACTTTTAATTCGAGATATGACTGAGCCATTATTGACTAATCTCAAAGTCAAACCGTAATTACGACGGTTTGACTTTTAGCTAATTAAACAAGCTAAACTCAACTAAACAAGAACTAGCAGACTTACAAGAGTCCTATGCACGAGATTGATCACTTGAGGCTGCTTGAAAGCTCCAGAAATGATCCACAAATGCAGGAGAAAGGTGTGAGGAGTTGTGTTGCAACTAATGCCCTTTTATAGCAAACTTCTCACCATAAATCTTTGACAACAAGGTCTAGTACCCACCACAATCAATCAACAGGTGTCCTAGAGGCTTAGGGGATGTTTTAAGGGCCAGGAGAAGTGGAAAAACGGGTAAAGGCCGCGAAAATACGCAATGGCAGACATTCAGCAACATTTGCGGAGCTGGGCACCCCTCGCGTGACGCGAGGGACCCGTCGCGTGACGCGACCCCCTATGCAGATCAGCTTATTGATTTTCTTTGCAATTCAGTCCTTGACCCTTCAAACTCCGATTAGGCACTTGTTTTATGCATGGTAAACTCTTATAACTGATCTAGTAAGGCCTTAAAACATATACCCACTTTTCCAAGTCCCCGGGTAACTTTATTTTCACCCGAAAAGTCCTAACTTTTGACGTTTACGCTTTAACGCTTCGCACACGAATTTGATCATATCTTTCTCATACGTTAACGAAACTTTATGAAATTTTTATGGTACATTCCCGTGAGTATAATTAATATTTACAAAGCTTCGGGTTTGTCAAAAGGTCACTCAGAGGTATAAATTAAACATGTTGACACATTTGGTCCCTGTAGTTTGAAATCACTCACTTTTAGCTTCGTATGATCCATGATTTATTCGTTTGATGGTTTGAGCATCTTGTAGGGTTAAAATACAATATATCTATTCACAGTTGACACATAGAATACGTATATTTACATACTTTCCATGTTTGTCATCTTTAGTCCTTCTATAATATTTCTTTCACACGTTTAAACTTTATGACACGTGTCAACATATTATAGGACGTGAATTTCCGAGGTGTTACATCCTCACCCCCTTAAAATAAATCTCGACCTGAGATTTAATGAAATAAGTAAGGGTACTTTTCTTTCATCGTGGATTCAACCTCCCACGTATCAGGGGCGGACCTGTAGTGTAAACGGGCGTAGCCCGGGCTACGGCTCAAGTTTTTACCCGTAGTGTAAAAAAAAAATTTCCGATTTTTATACACAAGACACCCCTGAACAAGCACGAGGACACCCTAAAAAATTTTGGGATACCCCTGAGTTGAAGGTCTAGTTCCGCCACTGCCACGTATAATCGGGACCTCTACGGGCATCCCATTTGACCTTAACAAAAGGTATATGCTTCCTTCGAAGCTTCCTTACCTGTCGATCTTCAATCGACAAAGGTTTTTCAACAAATTTTAAGCTCGCGTCTATATGCACATCTGTATGTGGCATGACATGTGATTCGTCAGCGGAACACTTCTTTAGATTGCAGATGTGGAACACATTGTGGATTCCACTGAGCTCTTCTGGTAAGTTCAACTTATAGGCAACTGACCCGACACGTTCGATAACCTCGAAGGGTCCTATGTATCTCGGGCTTAGCTTGCCTTTCTTACCAAATCGCATCACTCCTTTCCAGGGTGACACTTTAAGTAGAACTTTTTCACCTACTTCGAAGTGAAAATCCTTGCGATTTGGATCAGCGTAACTCTTCTGCCTATTCCGAGCAGCTTGGAGATTGTTACGAATCTGGACAATCTTGTCCGTTGTTTTGAACACGATCTCTGGTCATGATAACTGGACTTCTCCAACTTCCGCCCAACAAACTGGCGATCTACACTTTCTACCGTATAATGCCTCAAAAGGCGCAGCCTTTATGCTGGTATGGTAGCTATTGTTGTAGGAGAATTCGATCAATGGTAGGTTCTTATCCCAGCTACCTCCCAAATCGATCGCACATGCGCGTAGCATGTCTTCCAACGTTTGAATAGTACGCTCACTCTGACCGTCAGTCTGAGGATGGTAAGCCGTACTAAAGTTCAAACGTGTGCCCAAAGATTGCTGGAAGCTTTTCCAAAAATGTGACGTGTACCTAGTATCCCGGTCAGAGATAATAGCTACAGGTATACCGTGTAGGGCTACAATCTTATCAACGTATAACTGGGCTAACATATCAGAGCTATAAGTCTCCTTGATGGGTAAGAAATGAGCTGACTTAGTCAGTCAGTCAACTATAACCCATATCGTATCGTTTCCTTTCCTCGTCTTTGGTAACTTGGTAATAAAATCCATAGTTACCATTTCCCACTTCCATGTAGGAAGTTCAGGCTGTTGTAGCAAACCTGACGGTTTCTGATGCTCGGCTTTGACTTGCGCACATGTCAAGCATTTTGCTACATGGGCGGCTACAGACTTTTTCAAGCCTATCCACCAATAATTTGCCTTTAGATCCTGGTACATCTTATCAGCTCCAGGATGAACGGAGTATTTGGAACTATGGGCTTCTTGGAGGATGACATCGCGAAGTCCTCCAAAAATTGGAACCCATATTCGTCCATTTAATCGCAGAATTCCGTCTTTGCTAAGAGTTAACTGCTCCTCAGTTACTCCTAACTTTTCATTAGGATAGTTAGCTTCCAACACAGCTTCCTTCTGTGCAGCTAACACCCTTTCTATCAAACTGTTCTTTATTTCCATGCGCTTGGCATTGATTCGAATGGGTTTAACCCTTTCCTTTCTGCTCAAGGCATCAGCGACTACATTCGCTTTGCCGGGATGATACTTGATTTCACAATCATAGTCATTCAAGGTTTCCATCCAACGGCGTTGCCTCATGTTTAATTCCTTCTGATTAAACAGATGTTGGAGGCTCTTGTGATCCGAATAAATCAAACATTTGATACCATAAAGATAGTGCCTCCAAAGCTTCAGTGCGAATACAACGGCACCCAACTCCAAGTCATGGGTGGTGTAATTCTTTTCATGCACTTTCAGTTGTCTTGATGCGTAGGCAATCACCTTGCCTTTCTGCATAAGCACACACCCCATGCTAGTGTGCGAAGCATCACAATAAATCACAAAGTCTTCAATTCCATCTGGCAGTGTCAGTACCGGGGCGTTGCTCAACTTTTGCTTCAGGATATCAAAGGATTCTTGCTGCTTAGGGCCCCAAACAAACTTAACCTTCTTCTTAGTTAAGGAGGTTAGGGGGCAGCAATCCTTGAAAAGTTTTCAATGAAATGCCTGTAATATCCTGCCAATCCCAGGAAGCTACGAATCTCCGTAGGCATCTTTGGCTCTTGCCAATTCATAACAGCTTCAACTTTAGCGGGATCCACCTGGATACCACGCTCACTAACCACGTGTCCAAGGAATTGGACTTCTCGTAGCCAAAATTCACACTTAGAGAATTTGGCGTAGAGCTTCTCCTAACGTAGAAGTTTGAGAATACAACGAAGGTGTTTCTCGTGGTCAGCTTGATTCTTAGAATAAATAAGGATGTCATCGATGAAGACGATAACAAATTTATCTAAGTAAGGCTTGCAGACGCGATTCATGAGATCCATGAACGCGGCTGGTGCATTAGTGAGCCCAAAAGGCATCACTAGGAACTCGTAGTGACCGTAACGAGTCCTAAATGCAGTCTTGTGAACGTCTTCATCCTTAACCTTCAACTGATGGTAGCCTGACCTCAGATCAATCTTTGAGAAGTAACTTGCCCCTTGAAGCTGATCGAACAAATCGTCAATCCTGGGCAATGGATATCTATTCTTGATCGTGACTTTATTAAGCTCGCGATAGTCGATGCACAGACGCATCGACCCATCCTTCTTCTTAACAAACAGGATTGGCGCTCCCCAAGGAGATGAACTAGGTCGAATGAAACCCTTAGCCAGCAATTCATCTAGCTGCGTTCGCAACTCCTTCATTTCTGTGGGTGCCAATCTGTATGGTGCCCTTGCAACTGGTGCTGCTCCGGGGATGATATCTATCCTGAATTCAACTTGTCTATCTGGTGGTAAACCAGGTAGATCTTCAGGAAACACTTCTGGGTATTCAGAAATGACAGGGATGTCTTCTAACTTCGGTTTGGGCTCATCAATAATCACCTGTGCCATGTAGATGACACACCCCTTCTTCAAACACTTGGAAGCCTTGAGCATAGTCACGTGCTCAGGTAGTCCATACCGGGTATCTCCCCGAATGGTAAGTGACTCACCAGACGGAGTCTTTATCACTACTTGCTTCATGTTACAGACGATTTGGGTCTGGTTATGAGATAACCAGTCCATACCCAGAACTATGTCAAAACCGGCTAACTTAAACGGAAGTAGAGACGGAGGAAAAGAATGGTTCTTAATGGATATAACACATCCATCTAACACAGTAGAGACGGTTTCTATGGTACCATCTGCTAACTCTACCTCATAGTTTGCGTTTAAGGTTTTGACAGGTAAATTCAACAATTTACAAAACTTATGATCTACGAAAGACTTATCTGCGCCTGAATCAAAAAGTACTCTTGCAAAGACATCATTTACAAGGAAAGTACCTGTTATGACATTATCGTCCTGCACAGCTTCTTTCGCGTCCATTCTGAAGACTCTGGCATTAGTCTTCTTAGCCTCCTCAGGCTTCTTGTTGTATTTTGGGCAGTTGGTCTTGATGTGCCCCTTCTCATTGCAACGGTAGCACGTTGAGTCCTTCATCTTTTTGCAATCCAGGGTTTTATGGTCCGTGGACTTGCAAATTCCACAAGCAAATGATTTTGACTGAGTTTGAGAGCTTGACTCCAGTCTGCACTTTCCATAGTGCTGCTTCTTGCAAATTTTACACCTGGGCTTCTCATCAGACTTATGCCCATCCTTCCTCGACTCAGATCCCTTTTTGTTATCACCGTTCCCACGGTGTTTCTTATTCGACCTTCGCGAACCATCATCTTCATGCTTCCTCTTCTCGGCCGCCTTATTCCTCTGCGATCTCTGCCGGACCGCATCCAGAGGGAGGGATAAGGAAAGGTCAGTTACAGACCTGAAGGTAACTGGCCGAGAAGCTTTTACACTGGACTTGATCTCGGGTTCCAAACCACCAATAAAGCGAGCGATTCTTTTTGGCTCCGGGGTTACCAGGTAGGGAACCAACCGGGACAGCATATTGAAGCTTGTGAGATAAGCTTGACAGTCGAGGTTCTTCATCACCAAAGATAGAAAGTCAGATTCTATCTTCTCCACCTCATGTTGAGGGCAGAAGTTTTCCTTGATCAGGGCAATGAATTGATCCCACGACATGCCATACAACGGGATCTTCCCGGAGGCCTCCATCAGAGATCTCCACCATACCAATGCTTCACCCTTGAAGGACTGTGACACAAACTTAACTATATCCCCTTCAGCGCACCCGTTGATATCCACCACCGTGTCCATTTCATCCAGCCATGTCATACAGTCGACGGCCCCTTTTTCCCCAGTAAAATCCCTGGGTTTACAAGACACGAAGTACTTATAAGTGCAACCCTTGTTACGGGGTCCTTGATGCAGTACTATATGCTGAGATGGGACACTTTGATTGTTGGTGGACTGACGGTCATCACCGTCTTTCTTGGGTCCATTCTTCTTGGGAGGAGGCTTGTTATGAGCCTCAGAATGTGTCCTGGGCTTTGAATGTGATGCAGAGTGGGTCCTACTTCGAGTACCACTGTATTCCTCATACTGTCTATCCAAGGCCTGTGTGATAGCGCCGTCTATGATTGCTTTTAGTTCAGCACCCGTTAACGTAATCTGGGCGTTCTCATTTGGCTCCACAGGATGGCTATTTATTTCATTTGAGTCAGCCATTTGAATTGAACTGTTGCAGAAAACAAGAACAATATTTTATTTGGGAGTTTATTATGGAATTACTCCTTAGAGTAACTCGTTAACCATGGTAAACAGAAACCATATTTGGTTAACTTATTAATCGTATTAATTTAGGATTTCAATCAGAATTTATCCTAATTATAAACAATAACAATATATATTAGCACATAAGGCTTAGTCACATGGACAATTTAAATTTTAAGCTATGACTTCAGAGAATCAAGGCTTTTAAGGTTTAAATATATTTTATTACCTTTTTCAGACAGTGAGTCAAAGCTACAACTGTCTTTTGGCTCATATAAAAGTGAGCGGGGCCCGTAGGCATCATACTACCACGTATGATAAAAATATGATCATCTTAATTGATTATCTTAACCCATGATTCAGGGATCACATAATTGGGTTTGGAATCTTCTAAAGAATCCTTATACATATAAAATGACATGTGATTATAACGAATCACTTCTGCCAGGAGTGTTAACATGTTTTAAGATGTTAACAGGGATTTGAATCTTTTTAAATAGGTCTTACCATTTTGGCCCGGTCTTATAATTGACACGAAGCTAGGTTTCACACTTTAAGATCCTTAATTAAATAATTACATAGGCAGATTAATTTAAAAAGGAATGATTTTAATTTATTTATTTCATTTGTAATTATTTATGCACAAAAAGGCAATCATGAAATTCTTAGAAATAACATTCCATTAATTTATTGATGTGTGTAAAATGCAACATATAAATTACATCAAATAAGGCATAAAACTAACCCTTTTTTAGTACTAATATTGGAAAAAGTGTGTTTTTGTCTTCCTTTTGAATTTACAGGGTCAAATGAGCTTAAACGAACAAAAGGAACAAAAAATACAGCCAAAACCAACATAAATACAAAGAAAAGGAAGAAACGTGGCATGCCCGACCCCTCGACAACAACTCCCAAAGCAAAAACAAGAAGAAAGCTGAGCATGGGGCTGTGCCCAGCCCGACACGGGGCGTGCCCAGCCCGACACGGGGCGTGCCCAGCTCGACACGGGGCAGTGCTCAGGATGGACAGCTCTGGCACTAAAGACAAACCTGTAGAAGCTTCTATTGCCCACCACGGGGCCGTGCCCAGCGGACACGGGGGCGTGGCGAAAGTACAGCAGGCGCATTAATTGTAATTGCGAATTACAATTAATGAAGAGAGAGAGTGTCAGACGGACACGGGGGCGTGCCCAGCGGACACGGGGGCGTGTGGAGCTAATAAAGACAAACTGTATTAATGAAGAAAGAGAAAAGGGTGGACACGGGGCCGTGTCCAGCGGACACGGGGCCGTGTCCAGGCTTCTGTACAGGCTATAAATAGGAGTGCTTGGCTCAAGCTCAAACCATCCCTTGACACACCACCTCTCTCACACTTCATCCACCACCCACCACCATCACAACACCATCATCCACCACCATCATCCATTGTCCATCATAGAGTGTGTGGGTCGTCTCGGGATCCAAGATTGATCGTAAGAGTTCTTGACAATCAAGGCCATGTTTGCCTAAGTCTCTTACATCACTTGGTGAAGACAAAGTGTCTAGTATAATACTTTTTATTTCTAATCTTTTGCACTTTTTATTTGGTTTTGTATTAATGACTTTAATAACTAGTTACTTATGTTGAAGGTGATCTTTTCTTATCGTTTGTCCGTGGTGTCTTGGCATTATTTTACTGTCTATATAAAATAAAGGATTTTCACCATTCATATCTCCACGGTCTATATGGAGGTATGTTGGCTACCTGGTAGGGGGTTAAGGGAACGGTTTGGTAAAGGTCTTGCCATTGTTCAGCGTTTAGAGGTCCTGCAATGGACCTGGGTCAAATTTAGTAGGACCTCCTTCAATACTTCACGGTATTGGATGGCGGGGGTCCAAACTCTTTGATCCCCTCATAAGTTAACTACTATTAATACTATAACCCGGCTATTTAGGACTGTATCCCTGCTGACTCAGACTACTTAGCCGAGGGTAACGTCACCGCCAAAAGCGGGGCCTACCACAATACTGCATTAATAACTTAATTCATTATCTTCCAATAATCCACCCTTTTAGGATTGTATCCCTGCTGACTCAAACTACTGGGGTGAGGGTAACGTCACCATCAAAAGAGGGGCCTACTACAATAACTAAGATAATCTCTTAATTATGTGCAAAAGTGCGGAAATAATCAAAGGTTATACTAGATACGAGTCGGAACCAAGTGATTCATCTTGCCTATCTGTTTTTATTTTATTTTTATTTTCAACATTTTAGTTAGTTTTATTTTTCTTAGTTTAAAACATTTTTCTAAACTTTTGTTTTGGTTAGACGTTGAGGATAAACCGGTACTAAAAGCTCTTGTGTCCTTGGACGACCTCGGTATCTTACCAACGCTATACTACACTCAACGATGGGTGCACTTGCCCATATGTGTGTTTAGTGTTAGTGAAATATCGTGTTTTATAAATTTAAAACTTGGCTAAAATAAGTGTTAAAAAGGGCTTAAAATATATACCTAAAATATACGACACTTCACGCACGCATCAAGTTTTTGGCGCCGTTGCCGGGGACACAAGGATTTTAGGAAAGCTTAAAATCGACGGCTTAATCAGTTTTTCAAAACCTTTTCAAAACGGGCCCACATTTTTCTGCATTTTAGTTTAGTTTTGCATTTACAGTAGGTTGAACACGGGCCGTGCTCACTGAACACGCCCCGTGCTCAACTAGATCAGTAAATTTAATTAAAACGCCCAGATACAGATCCTGAACACGGGGCCGTGTCCACTGAACACGGGGCCGTGTCCAGCCTCTGTTTCCGTTTTTATTTTTGTTTTCTGATCTCGAGACTCAGTTGTGGTCTGCTGAGTGATTCTTATGGATCAATACTCAGGAGGTTACAACTACACCTATGAGGAGGATGATTATAGGGGTAATTATTGCACTAATTGTCGTAACGCACGATCGGTTCAAAATAATCACTCATATCAACCATCCAATTCATACACCTACTATGAGGAGCCCAGGTACGAGCCATCAACTTCATACACATCCTATGAAGACCAAAGGTATGAACCTCCTCCCTCATACTCATATTTTGATGAACCAAGGTATGAGCCTTCATACTCATACTTTGAGGAACCAAGATATGAGCCACCACCTTCATATGCTTATTATGAGGAACCATGGCGTGAACAACCCACCTCATATGAGTATTACGAAGAACAAAATTACGACCCTTATCCATCATATACTTATAATGAAGAACAATGGTGCGAACCATCTACTTCATATGGGTATTATGAGGAACAAAGGGTCGAACAACCGGATTCAAGCTTAGAAAATTCCGATTCTTTTTCTATAACCGAAGTGACCGATAGGATATTAGAACACATTAGAGTTATCGATCGATGTATAAAAGAAGCTCGCGCAAGGGAAGAGGAGTCCCGCGCAAGAGAAGAATTAAAAAAAGAAGAGATAACTGAAAATGTAAAAATGGAAGAACAAATAAGTGAAAAACCGACACATGAGTTAAACAACGAAAAAGGTGAGTCCGACAACGTTAAAATCCAAGAAGAGTCTAATTTTGAAGAAATTAATCTCTTGACACCTTCTTTCGAAAATCATTGTTTAGTACCCACTCATGCTAAGTTTTTAAAAGAGTTAAACACTAACACTAAAATTGACGAAACGGTAAGTGTTAAGTTAACTAATGATCAAACCTCACTAATAAAAGAAGACCCATTTGAAATTAACATTACACCGGTTCCATGTTTCTTTCAAAATTCGTTTATTAGTAATGTCACAATCGATAAAGATCTTTGTGTTAACATAATGCCTAACTACATTTTCGAAAAATTAAGTATTAGTGATTTTTCTCCACTTCAAATACCCATTTTTCTATCCAATCGGAAAGTAATAAAATCAATCGGTATAGTTGAAGATGTCTTGGTTCAAACAAATCAAATGGTAATCCCGACCGATTTTGTCATCCTCGATGACGCTCCTCTAGTGTTGGGACGACCATTTGTAAAAACTCACGAAGCTTTGAAAAACCGGAAGTTCAACAATCTACCTCTTCAATTAGGGGCATTTAAAAGAAGTGTCGATCTTGAGCGATCAATGAAATATCCATTCGGCAATGACGACCTCCTAATTGAAGATGAGCCAGAACCACCCGATAAGGTGGGTCTAGCCAAGGACCCTTATAAACGTGGCGCACCACGGAGGCATTCCGCGGAACTATCCGTAGTTTAGTTTAGATTAACCTTTATGTTTTCTAGTTTAGTTTTTAATTTTCAGGAATAAAACACACTCGGGATGGTGAAGGATGATAAGGGAAGCTTGAACCAACACCCCATACACAAAAACAGAGCCTCCCGATGATTTTTCTTCATTACAGCAAGTTCAGCACGGGGCCGTGCTCACCCCAACACGCCCCGTGCCCAAGGTTCTATAGAAAATGCCCAGTTCAGGTACCTGGACACGGGGCCGTGCTCACTGGACACGCCCCCGTGCCCAGCCTTCTGTTTACTTTTGGCACTGGCAGTCTGGACACTGGGCCGTGCTCAGCCAACACCACCCCGTGTTCAGCTACCCAGTACCATAAAATCTTGTTTTTAACCCACTTTTACACATTCAATCAACCTAAAAACTTATTTTTGGGACACATTGAGGACAATGTGTAATTTAAGTGTGGGGGGGATGCTAAAACCTTGAATCTTGCAAGTCCTAATAACAAGCCTTACACAAAACTCTATTGGAACCGCTAATCACCCCAAATTTTTTCAAAAAAAAATTTCAATTTTTTTTTTACTTGTCTAGGTTTAATTTGGGAATTTCAAAATTCTAAAAATGTTATATTTTTACAAATTTACAACCGATAGCGTCGTGACAAAAAGAACCAACATAAGAAAATTATGAAAAGGCATGACAAGCTTAGTTAAAATTTGATTATATATACTTGATCACATAAAAACCCATTCCCACAAAAGTGAGTTTTGAGCCTTTATTGAGCATACACTTACATATCATTTGACTAAATGCTCATTTTTCGTTTCTTGTGTGAATAGCCGCTTGGTTCTTACGACTTTAGAACTTGCCATGACGATACATTCCCGGTCCTTACCAACTTAAACCCGAGTAAGTAAACGATGAAGGCATTAGGACTAACCCTTTTTATTTCTACACCACTATTTTTTCTTTTTTTTTACCACCTACCCAATATCCCCCTAGTTAGCCCCTTTGAGCCTAAACCTTTTCATTTCTTAACCCAAACCAAACACCTTTTCACCCACCTAAACCCTTTTTATTTTTAACCTTTTGTTTTAGTAACTAGCTCGGTTTCTCATATGACTTTCAAAAAAAAAAAAAAGTGTTGATGATGAAGCAAAAGAAAATAAACAAACAAGTTTATCAAAAATAACTTTGTTTGAATAATAGCTTCATCAAAATAAAAGTGACAAAAAAAAGTCTTACGAAAACCGAAGCTTGTTACGCTTTTCGCCATTTTTCTACTAACCACTAACCCAACCACCTACCTTTAACCCAAGCCTAACCCTTCACCCACAAAGTCCTCTTGATATTTACAAAGGTATATAAGTTAAAAAGGAGGAGGATTGATTGCTTGGCAAGCCTATGGTAGGAGTAAGTCCCATGCCGCTCTCGAGTGATCCACAAAAATACATTTTCGGCCGAGTGTTGAGTGATCCCCGTGAGGTATGTGAACTTGTATATAAATAGAATTTTACAAAGGCATGTTATGCCCTAATAAGTAATTTATCTTATGAAAAGTTTTAAATAAATCATGACGAATAGGATTGTAAATACATAAAAATAAAGCCTAATAAAGAATCTTGGATTCCCGGCACTCTATGACAAGCCCAAAAACCTTCTCTTCTACCAATTCCATTTGGGAGTGTAAAGCCACATTATAAAGAGTTTTGCTTGAGGACAAGCAAAGATTCAAGTGTGGGGGTATTTGATGTGTGTAAAATGCAACATATAAATTACATCAAATAAGGCATAAAACTAACCCTTTTTTAGTACTAATATTGGAAAAAGTGTGTTTTTGTCTTCCTTTTGAATTTACAGGGTCAAATGAGCTTAAACGAACAAAAGGAACAAAAATACAGCCAAAACCAACATAAATACAAAGAAAAGGAAGAAACGTGGCATGCCCGACCCCTCGACAACAACTCCCAAAGCAAAAACAAGAAGAAAGCTGAGCATGGGGCTGTGCCCAGCCCGACACGGGGCGTGCCCAGCCCGACACGGGGCGTGCCCAGCTCGACACGGGGCAGTGCTCAGGATGGACAGCTCTGGCACTAAAGACAAACCTGTAGAAGCTTCTATTGCCCACCACGGGGCCGTGCCCAGCGGACACGGGGGCGTGGCGAAAGTACAGCAGGCGCATTAATTGTAATTGTGAATTACAATTAATGAAGAGAGAGAGTGTCAGACGGACACGGGGGCGTGCCCAGCGGACACGGGGGCGTGTGGAGCTAATAAAGACAAACTGTATTAATGAAGAAAGAGAAAAGGGTGGACACGGGGCCGTGTCCAGGCTTCTGTACAGGCTATAAATAGGAGTGCTTGGCTCAAGCTCAAACCATCCCTTGACACACCACCTCTCTCACACTTCATCCACCACCCACCACCATCACAACACCATCATCCACCACCATCATCCATTGTCCATCATAGAGTGTGTGGGTCGTCTCGGGATCCAAGATTGATCGTAAGAGTCTTGACAATCAAGGCCATGTTTGCCTAAGTCTCTTACATCACTTGGTGAAGACAAAGTGTCTAGTATAATACTTTTTATTTCTAATCTTTTGCACTTTTTATTTGGTTTTGTATTAATGACTTTAATAACTAGTTACTTATGTTGAAGGTGATCTTTCCTTATCGTTTGTCCGTGGTGTCTTGGCATTATTTTACTGTCTATATAAAATAAAGGATTTTCACCATTCATATCTCCACGGTCTATATGGAGGTATGTTGGCTACCTGGTAGGGGGTTAAGGGAACGGTTTGGTAAAGGTCTTGCCATTGTTCAGCGTTTAGAGGTCCTGCAATGGACCTGGGTCAAATTTAGTAGGACCTCCTTCAATACTTCACGGTATTGGATGGCGGGGGTCCAAACTCTTTGATCCCCTCATAAGTTAACTACTATTAATACTATAACCCGGCTATTTAGGACTGTATCCCTGCTGACTCAGACTACTTAGCCGAGGGTAACGTCACCGCCAAAAGCGGGGCCTACCACAATACTGCATTAATAACTTAATTCATTATCTTCCAATAATCCACCCTTTTAGGATTGTATCCCTGCTGACTCAAACTACTGGGGTGAGGGTAACGTCACCTTCAAAAGAGGGGCCTACTACAATAACTAAGATAATCTCTTAATTATGTGCAAAAGTGCGGAAATAATCAAAGGTTATACTAGATACGAGTCGGAACCAAGTGATTCATCTTGCCTATCTGTTTTTATTTTATTTTTATTTTCAGCATTTTAGTTAGTTTTATTTTTCTTAGTTTAAAACATTTTTCTAAACTTTTGTTTTGGTTAGACGTTGAGGATAAACCGGTACTAAAAGCTCTTGTGTCCTTGGACGACCTCGGTATCTTACCAACGCTATACTACACTCAACGATGGGTGCACTTGCCCATATGTGTGTTTAGTGTTAGTGAAATATCGTGTTTTATAAATTTAAAACTTGGCTAAAATAAGTGTTAAAAAGGGCTTAAAATATATACCTAAAATATACGACACTTCACGCACGCATCAAGTTTTTGGCGCCGTTGCCGGGGACACAATGTGACAACCCGCACTAAACCAGGTATCCGTACAACTTAATTAATGATTAATTACTACTTGATTACTGTGCTTGTTTGAACTAGCTGATAAACTGCTACCTGCATACTGATACATGCACTTACTTGCATCATACTTTATTTGCTGTCACTACATTAATTACATACTGAACCCTAGTGACAAACATGATGCACAAAAAGCACAGTAGCACTAAACGGATACACGGCGAACATGCTGATATGACCAGCATCAGGCAGACACTGCCTCTAAGGCCTGTTAAGAGCCTCAAATATTTTGGCTACACTGGTAGTGAGTGTAGGGATATAAGGGTTGTGGTACCGCGTCTCTAGGAATAAGATACACTGATTCGGATGTGCCTAAAACGTACTTTAAGTACCAAACACAGCACTTTAATAATTAATCCAGCTTCTAGCTGACTAGTAAAGTGCCAGAAAATGAGAAATTAACACTAGACACCTTCTAAAGTGTCGGGAAAACAAATTGTGTCACTAAAAATAACAATAACGACACTTTAAAGCTTTTGTAACGCTTTAACGGATTACTATCCCACCGAACAACCGGACTTTACCCGGAACATGAAAATATTAATATTTTCACTACTTATATTTTTCTGAGCCAGTTAGGGTCCCTGATTACCCTAACACCCGTGGTAACGCATAACGGACAACTAACTAAGTTAAATACTTAGTTAACCTATTTAACATAACTACCCTCCTAATTACTTGGTTATAATCGAACCAAGACCCCCCCCCCCCATGACCGATTTCGGTCTCTTTGTAACTAGAAGGGGAACATGCAAGTACAAGATGGATTATCATAATCTAGGTTTGTTTAATATCATGAAGACATAAAACCCATTGGGTAATAACACTTGATTTACTTATAAATACTAGAGATTTCACACCATAATTTTCACTAAACACCACTCATCAAAACTCTCTCCCTCTTGCCCTCCCACTCTCGGCCGAACCACCCCAGCCCCATACACCCATATTCGACTTCCATCTTCATCATTCCAAGGTGCTACAAGTGTTAGAGGTTGCGTATTAGGAGCTTTGGTGCAAGCGGAACACGAAGGACCTCTACCGTTAGCTTTTATCCACCCACTTTTCGCCAAGATTCTTCCCTAGCCCCGAGCTAGAGGTATATTGTTTAAAACTTGTTCTTGAACGTATCTAAAGTGGTTAAAAGGAAGTTTGTTGGTTAAATATCGAAAACATGAGTTTTGATGCATTAAAGTCTAGTAAAAACTATAAAAGTGGTGGTTAATAACACATGTGTTGTGTAAAAGTTGTAGTATTTGGAATTTGTGTTTATCTAGACCCGATCTATGATGTGGTAGCTCGGATCACCGTTTAACCCGACTTTGTAAGATCATGTATCTTCACATAAGCTCGTTTTTGGTAACCACAAGGGTTAAAAGGCGAAACTCTACCACACAAGATACATGAACTTGTGTAGAAATATTTTACTTGTGTAAAAGTAATTTAACTTGTACAATGGAGTTTAAAACTAGCAGATCTACGTATCTGCAAGTGGTATTTTTGAAGAACCACACATTTAAGAAACCATGTATTTTAAAGAAAGGATCTTACACAAACAAACATGATTTTATAAACCACAAGTGTGTAGACACTTGTGAAATGAAAAGATCCGACAAATAACTATTTTTGGGAAAAATGACTAGAAGTTGTAAAGACGGATTTCTCTAGTCACAAGGTTTTTACGAGATCAAAGTTACTTTATATAAAGATCTACATATATAAAGGGGATTTACACTATAGATTCGGAAAAACTGCAAGTTCATGCGATTATGCGATTTACATACTTGTCGACTAGTTTGATGTGTCGGAAATTGTTTGATTGAATAAAGAAGTTGTTGAATTGATTTGTTAAAAGAAAATGATACGCTTGAAAGCGTGGCCACCTCCAGTTACAGAGGAAACTCTGGCGAAATTTTCCAAAAAGCTAACACTTAGAATTAATTACACAACAAGTGTTAGAACTATTTTTTTTGGACATATTTTCAAAACATAAATTTCGCCGGCACAATATTTTACTAAATATTCGGAGGTGGGGTTTTCACAAAGATTAACGTGATAAATATATTTTGTCACAACACTGTTTATGATTATTTTGTGAAAATACATAAATATTATTTTAAGAGTAAAAATAATATTTACAAGCGTTAATGATTCCCAAAACTTTACGAACGCTTCCACAAACATATAAGTTACACCGGTAATTACATTACCACAAGATTGATAAAACGTAACTTACGCACATGTATTGTATCCCCCATCCTTGGGAAGAAGAATAACTACCAAGTGTATACGGAACATAAACACGAAATAGTTGTCTAACTATTTCCCAAAGACATAAACTGTAAAGCTAAGGCACGGCCGTCCGTCTAATAGAGTTAGCACTTGTAGGTCGTTGCACAGCTTACTGTATTGGAGACACTTGGTAGAGACGCGCATTCACTGTGAGTTCATGTCCCCCTTTTCTCTAACTGTTTTCAGTTTACTTAACTGCGGGGGTGAAATACATGTTACTATGATTTACGAGTACTTTACAACGGTATGTTTAACGTAAGGAGGTGTTATACGATCATGTGAGTGGATAGGAACAACATGGGGCTATTAGTCCTCATGGAGGGACCGAGGGACAGGAGCGGTAGATCTATCTGGGTGTAGCGAGCCCAGCCCCCGGCCAAACTAGAAACGGACCGTGGGGTGACTTTGTCCACATACTTTGCCCTGGCGAAATCTGCTAGGTTTGAGTCTCCCTATTTGCACTTCACATATGTCAGTGGCCTTGCAAACCATTGGTGATCACAAGTCCTCTTACACTGCTACATACCACAACTATTTTTATACTCACAAGTGTTTTACATACTCACTTACACATGAACTCGCTCAACATTATTGTTGATTTTTCAACTCACATGTATTTCAGGAAATTAAAACGGATCTGGCACGGTATGGAACGTTTTCCGCTGCACTTGTCATGGAGTCATCATGGTTTAGGGGATGTGTCTCTTTCCTGGACAAGACACAGTCCTTAACCCACGTTTATGCTATGTTATAAGTTGTACTGTCCACTGAACAAGGTTATGGTTGTATGTTAAAACAATGGTACTGTATGTTGTTTTCAAAACTTAATGGATGACTTGCATGGTTTTTAATTCATATAGCTTGTTATGGTTAAGCTATGGTATTAAGAAGTCACACCAAAAGTTAACCACGCTTCCGCAAAGCCAGGGTGTGACACACAAGGATTTTAGGAAAGCTTAAAATCGACGGCCTAATCAGTTTTTCAAAACCTTTTCAAAACGGGCCCACATTTTTCTGCATTTTAGTTTAGTTTTGCATTTACAGTAGGTTGAACACGGGCCGTGCTCACTGAACACGCCCCGTGCTCAACTAGATCAGTAAATTTAATTAAAACGCCCAGATACAGATCCTGAACACGGGGCCGTGTCCACTGAACACGGGGCCGTGTCCAGCCTCTGTTTCCGTTTTTATTTTTGTTTTCTGATCTCGAGACTCAGTTGTGGTCTGCTGAGTGATTCTTATGGATCAATACTCAGGAGGTTACAACTACACCTATGAGGAGGATGATTATAGGGGTAATTATTGCACTAATTGTCGTAACGCACGATCGGTTCAAAATAATCACTCATATCAACCATCCAATTCATACACCTACTATGAGGAGCCCAGGTACGAGCCATCAACTTCATACACATCCTATGAAGACCAAAGGTATGAACCTCCTCCCTCATACTCATATTTTGATGAACCAAGGTATGAGCCTTCATACTCATACTTTGAGGAACCAAGATATGAGCCACCACCTTCATATGCTTATTATGAGGAACCATGGCGTGAACAACCCACCTCATATGAGTATTACGAAGAACAAAATTACAACCCTTATCCATCATATACTTATAATGAAGAACAATGGTGCGAACCATCTACTTCATATGGGTATTATGAGGAACAAAGGGTCGAACAACCGGATTCAAGCTTAGAAAATTCCGATTCTTTTTCTATAACCGAAGTGACCGATAGGATATTAGAACACATTAGAGTTATCGATCGATGTATAAAAGAAGCTCGAGCAAGGGAAGAGGAGTCCCGCGCAAGAGAAGAATTAAAAAAAGAAGAGATAACTGAAAATGTAAAAATGGAAGAACAAATAAGTGAAAAACCGACACATGAGTTAAACAACGAAAAAGGTGAGTCCGACAACGTTAAAATCCAAGAAGAGTCTAATTTTGAAGAAATTAATCTCTTGACACCTTCTTTCGAAAATCATTGTTTAGTACCCACTCATGCTAAGTTTTTAAAAGAGTTAAACACTAACACTAAAATTGACGAAACGGTAAGTGTTAAGTTAACTAATGATCAAACCTCACTAATAAAAGAAGACCCATTTGAAATTAACATTACACCGGTTCCATGTTTCTTTCAAAATTCGTTTATTAGTAATGTCACAATCGATAAAGATCTTTGTGTTAACATAATGCCTAACTACATTTTCGAAAAATTAAGTATTAGTGATTTTTCTCCACTTCAAATACCCATTTTTCTATCCAATCGGAAAGTAATAAAATCAATCGGTATAGTTGAAGATGTCTTGGTTCAAACAATTCAAATGGTAATCCCGACCGATTTTGTCATCCTCGATGACGCTCCTCTAGTGTTGGGACGACCATTTGTAAAAACTCACGAAGCTTTGAAAAACCGGAAGTTCAACAATCTACCTCTTCAATTAGGGGCATTTAAAAGAAGTGTCGATCTTGAGCGATCAATGAAATATCCATTCGGCAATGACGACCTCCTAATTGAAGATGAGCCAGAACCACCCGATAAGGTGGGTCTAGCCAAGGACCCTTATAAACGTGGCGCACCACGGAGGCATTCCGCGGAACTATCCGTAGTTTAGTTTAGATTAACCTTTATGTTTTCTAGTTTAGTTTTTAATTTTCAGGAATAAAACACACTCGGGATGGTGAAGGATGATAAGGGAAGCTTGAACCAACACCCCATACACAAAAACAGAGCCTCCCGATGATTTTTCTTCATTACAGCAAGTTCAGCACGGGGCCGTGCTCACCCCAACACGCCCCGTGCCCAAGGTTCTATAGAAAATGCCCAGTTCAGGTACCTGGACACGGGGCCGTGCTCACTGGACACGCCCCCGTGCCCAGCCTTCTGTTTACTTTTGGCACTGGCAGTCTGGACACTGGGCCGTGCTCAGCCAACACCACCCCGTGTTCAGCTACCCAGTACCATAAAATCTTGTTTTTAACCCACTTTTACACATTCAATCAACCTAAAAACTTATTTTTGGGACACATTGAGGACAATGTGTAATTTAAGTGTGGGGGGGATGCTAAAACCTTGAATCTTGCAAGTCCTAATAACAAGCCTTACACAAAACTCTATTGGAACCGCTAATCACCCCAAATTTTTTCAAAAAAAAATTTCAATTTTTTTTTACTTGTCTAGGTTTAATTTGGGAATTTCAAAATTCTAAAAATGTTATATTTTTACAAATTTACAACCGATAGCGTCGTGACAAAAAGAACCAACATAAGAAAATTATGAAAAGGCATGACAAACTTAGTTAAAATTTGATTATATATACTTGATCACATAAAAACCCATTCCCACAAAAGTGAGTTTTGAGCCTTTATTGAGCATACACTTACATATCATTTGACTAAATGCTCATTTTTCGTTTCTTGTGTGAATAGCCGCTTGGTTCTTACGACTTTAGAACTTGCCATGACGATACATTCCCGGTCCTTACCAACTTAAACCCGAGTAAGTAAACGATGAAGGCATTAGGACTAACCCTTTTTATTTCTACACCACTATTTTTTCTTTTTTTTTACCACCTACCCAATATCCCCCTAGTTAGCCCCTTTGAGCCTAAACCTTTTCATTTCTTAACCCAAACCAAACACCTTTTCACCCACCTAAACCCTTTTTATTTTTAACCTTTTGTTTTAGTAACTAGCTCGGTTTCTCATATGACTTTCAAAAAAAAAAAAAGTGTTGATGATGAAGCAAAAGAAAATAAACAAACAAGTTTATCAAAAATAACTTTGTTTGAATAATAGCTTCATCAAAATAAAAGTGACAAAAAAAAAGTCTTACGAAAACCGAAGCTTGTTACGCTTTTCGCCATTTTTCTACTAACCACTAACCCAACCACCTACCTTTAACCCAAGCCTAACCCTTCACCCACAAAGTCCTCTTGATATTTACAAAGGTATATAAGTTAAAAAGGAGGAGGATTGATTGCTTGGCAAGCCTATGGTAGGAGTAAGTCCCATGCCGCTCTCGAGTGATCCACAAAAATACATTTTCGGCCGAGTGTTGAGTGATCCCCGTGAGGTATGTGAACTTGTATATAAATAGAATTTTACAAAGGCATGTTATGCCCTAATAAGTAATTTATCTTATGAAAAGTTTTAAATAAATCATGACGAATAGGATTGTAAATACATAAAAATAAAGCCTAATAAAGAATCTTGGATTCCCGGCACTCTATGACAAGCCCAAAAACCTTCTCTTCTACCAATTCCATTTGGGAGTGTAAAGCCACATTATAAAGAGTTTTGCTTGAGGACAAGCAAAGATTCAAGTGTGGGGGTATTTGATGTGTGTAAAATGCAACATATAAATTACATCAAATAAGGCATAAAACTAACCCTTTTTTAGTACTAATATTGGAAAAAAGTGTGTTTTTGTCTTCCTTTTGAATTTACAGGGTCAAATGAGCTTAAACGAACAAAAGGAACAAAAATACAGCCAAAACCAACATAAATACAAAGAAAAGGAAGAAACGTGGCATGCCCGACCCCTCGACAACAACTCCCAAAGCAAAAACAAGAAGAAAGCTGAGCATGGGGCTGTGCCCAGCCCGACACGGGGCGTGCCCAGCCCGACACGGGGCGTGCCCAGCTCGACACGGGGCAGTGCTCAGGATGGACAGCTCTGGCACTAAAGACAAACCTGTAGAAGCTTCTATTGCCCACCACGGGGCCGTGCCCAGCGGACACGGGGGCGTGGCGAAAGTATAGCAGGCGCATTAATTGTAATTGTGAATTACAATTAATGAAGAGAGAGAGTGTCAGACGGACACGGGGGCGTGCCCAGCGGACACGGGGGCGTGTGGAGCTAATAAAGACAAACTGTATTAATGAAGAAAGAGAAAAGGGTGGACACGGGGCCGTGTCCAGCGGACACGGGGCCGTGTCCAGGCTTCTGTACAGGCTATAAATAGGAGTGCTTGGCTCAAGCTCAAACCATCCCTTGACACACCACCTCTCTCACACTTCATCCACCACCCACCACCATCACAACACCATCATCCACCACCATCATCCATTGTCCATCATAGAGTGTGTGGGTCGTCTCGGGATCCAAGATTGATCGTAAGAGTTCTTGACAATCAAGGCCATGTTTGCCTAAGTCTCTTACATCACTTGGTGAAGACAAAGTGTCTAGTATAATACTTTTTATTTCTAATCTTTTGCACTTTTTATTTGGTTTTGTATTAATGACTTTAATAACTAGTTACTTATATTGAAGGTGATCTTTCCTTATCGTTTGTCCGTGGTGTCTTGGCATTATTTTACTGTCTATATAAAATAAAGGATTTTCACCATTCATATCTCCACGGTCTATATGGAGGTATGTTGGCTACCTGGTAGGGGGTTAAGGGAACGGTTTGGTAAAGGTCTTGCCATTGTTCAGCGTTTAGAGGTCCTGCAATGGACCTGGGTCAAATTTAGTAGGACCTCCTTCAATACTTCACGGTATTGGATGGCGGGGGTCCAAACTCTTTGATCCCCTCATAAGTTAACTACTATTAATACTATAACCCAGCTATTTAGGACTGTATCCCTGCTGACTCAGACTACTTAGCCGAGGGTAACGTCACCGCCAAAAGCGGGGCCTACCACAATACTGCATTAATAACTTAATTCATTATCTTCCAATAATCCACCCTTTTAGGATTGTATCCCTGCTGACTCAAACTACTGGGGTGAGGGTAACGTTACCTTCAAAAGAGGGGCCTACTACAATAACTAAGATAATCTCTTAATTATGTGCAAAAGTGCGGAAATAATCAAAGGTTATACTAGATACGAGTCGGAACCAAGTGATTCATCTTGCCTATCTGTTTTTATTTTATTTTTATTTTCATCATTTTAGTTAGTTTTATTTTTCTTAGTTTAAAACATTTTTCTAAACTTTTGTTTTGGTTAGACGTTGAGGATAAACCGGTACTAAAAGCTCTTGTGTCCTTGGACGACCTCGGTATCTTACCAACGCTATACTACACTCAACGATGGGTGCACTTGCCCATATGTGTGTTTAGTGTTAGTGAAATATCGTGTTTTATAAATTTAAAACTTGGCTAAAATAAGTGTTAAAAAGGGCTTAAAATATATACCTAAAATATACGACACTTCACGCACGCATCATTTATTCAAAGCATTACACACTTGCCCTAAACGAGTCTTTTAAATTACCAACTTACCCACGTAGGGGTTAAATAACACACATGCCCACGCAGGGGCTAAATATCATACATGTCCACGTAGGGACTCACACTAACAATACACCCACGTAGGGGTTCAAACAATAAGCATGCCCACGCAGGGGCTCAAAGCAACATACCAAATACACCCTCGAAGGGGTTCAAACAATAAATACAGGAGAAAATAACTGTGGAAGGATTCAACGATCCTTCTTGTTTTTTCCCTTGATCAAACTAACCAACCCTTGGAAGAACGTCTGTCTTTCCCTACGATCCTCGTGAGCTTCCCGTTCAACTTGCTGTAACCTATGAAGAATTTCCTCCCTTTCTGGAGGAGAAAACCGTTGTGGCTGCGATTGAGCCCGGATGATGGGTCTAGGAGGTATCGAGTATCCCTGAGTCGGGTAACACACCCCCCATGGATCCCCAAAGGGTCCTTGAGTGTTGTAGTTCGCTGCTACCATGTATGGATCATATACGGGGGACATTCAAGTGAAGCTACCCATTCTTGAATCTGCTTGTCGTACAACTTCTTCACTTCCCCGTCATAACACTTCAAGGCTGCACCCCAACCCAATGCTTTGAACTTGTCCGTTATCCCGAACGGACCGAAATCAACCTCTTTGATCTCCTTCTCACAGATAAACGCTTCACCCCTTTGTTTTAAGTTGTTCATTTGTTCATGAAACAGATCCTCTCTCCATTCCTCAGGTTGGTCTAACAATGAACCGGTTGTCCAATCCGGCTTCGGGCCCCTTGGAGGTGCATCCTCCTCCGAGTCCGGGTCACCAACCCGGGTTAATCTCCTCCTCTTTTGTTGCTCCTCTTGAGGCGCATTAGAAGAACTTGCAATTCCTTTCCCTTTTTTCGTCACCATGCCTACACACATTCAAAACCACACAAACAAATCAAGTTAATATTTCTACCCAATCTTCCCCACACTTGCTTCATATTATGGGTGTAGACGTGCAAAAACCAAAATTTCATTCTTTCAAACAAAATTTTGGCATGATGTCCCCTATAATTCAGAATTTTCCAAAACATTTTCACTAGACATCAAACACATTTACACCCAAATATTCAATGGCTTACAAAATCCTATCATCTATCTCATACAAGCAAGTGTGTAAGCAAAAACTATAATGAAAACTTACAAACCATAATGTACATCAAATAATGACAAGAAATTGCATACCTTGGTGTTGTAGAAGATGAGAATCACAAAAACTTGAAGTTCACACAAAAACCCCCAAAAAGCCCCAAATTTTCGGCACCCCTAGGTTCAAATCCGACCCCAAAACAAAGGAATCTTCAAGATACAAGTGTAATTCTGGATTCCTTGTGAAATTTCACCCAAAATGGACTCAAGAATCACTAAAAACGGTCTAGATTTGAAGGAGATATGAAGGCTTGTGGTTATGGTGGGTTAGGGTTCTTAGAAGAAGAAAGGTGAAGAAGATGATTGAGTAGTTGGGAAAAAGGAACAATATGTGTGGATAGGGTGTAAGAGAAATTGTTTTGTTATTATTATTATTAGAGAATTTTCGGTTTTTATTATTATTATTATTATTTTTTTTATATATACAAAACCGACAAAAAGGGGGACCGCCATGTTTATTGCGAGCCGTAGCCAAAATTTGACGTGCAGTCGTAGGTACACACAAATTTAATCCAAATACAACTAAATAGTTAGCGGTAAGTGGGTATCGAACACAGGGAGTTTGTGGAATGTGTGTTATTTGAAGATTTATCTAAGTTACCTAAAATTAAACTAATTGCAAGAAAAGTAAAATTCAAGAGTTGGTTTGATTGGATTGATTTTAAAAACTAAGAATACTAATTAATTTGCGAAGTGAGAATTGAGTTTGTAAACAATTTAGAGACGAATGACCATCCTAAGTTTCCGGTTTGCTTCAACAATTGTGCTATCATCCACTAGAAAGAACTACATAGACATAGTTCATGTGTGATTACTTATTGTGATAAAAGGGAACTAAGTACTCAGATTCCTAGAACGTGAGGTTGTTACCCGATGACCAATCAACCCTTACCCAATCCTAATTCTACCCATGATATCTTGATTGCCAACGGCACCAAGAACGTATGGTTTCAAACTAGAAAAAATCATAAGAATTAACAATTTACAACTAAGCAATCACACACCATGATAAACAAAACATAGATAAAGTTTATCATTCTAGAAATATGGAATCAAAACACAACCGTCTTAAACAAACCTTCAACCTAGGATGATCATAGAGTGTTTAGCCACGCATAACTTCAAACAACATCTTAACAAAAGTTTCAATGTTCATCAAGATCAAAACCAAATAAAACTAATGATTGAGAAGTGTTCTTGTTGCCAAAAGTCCCCAAGAGAGCTCACAAAATTCGTCCACAATGATTGATAACCGAAAACAAGTGAAAAGCCACCATAAAGTATCTTGAAAATTGCATTTAATGAGGAGTTACATGATGGCTTCAGTCGGAGCCGTAACCTACGGCTCCCAGCCGTAGGTTACGGTGGTCAACAAGTCCATAGTCAACAGCAGGGGCCGTAACCTACGGCTGGGAACCGTAGGTTACGGCTGGCATTGAACTTTACGCCCCGGATCTTCTGTTTTACGGCTGCAATTATCAACAACTAATGGGGGCCGTAACCTACGGCTGAGAGCCGTAGGTTACGGTTCTGTATGTGGTTTCCTTTCTTGTTCTCTTCATTACAAGTAGAAATAATACTTCTTGTTTCCACCATCATATAGCATCCATCCAAGCTCCATAATTTTCATCTTTTATGCACTTTAACACCTACATCATCACAAATATAGTGGTTACCAAGCTCAAGCAATTAACCGAAATAAATGTAGAATGTGCGTATATTTAGACCTTTTAAGGGTTGTCCTACGGACTACCCGTCACCGCCTAACTAGTCCTATGACAAGTAAAATATGCCTTAACATGTCTAATATTGTTGCATGATCAGTTAAGTGACAAAAGTTTTGGTTACATATGCTTAAACATCAATTATGCATAAAAAGGGCATTTTGGTAATTTACCAAAGGCATATAAACTACCTATCATACAACTAACTAAACGTCATGACCATAAGGTATAACCTCGGAAGGTTATTCCCTATATACTATGGTCACCTAATGTGTTTGGTCAGATCCTGATGATCGACCAAACGGGTCGGGTTTGAAAGTATAAGCGATTGTTTAGATCGCTTACCTTACGACCCTAAATAAGCACTAAACTAAAAGTGACGAGCTAAGCATGTTAAAACATGCTTAACTAAGTTTAGAAAATAGGTTTGGTATCAAAACAAATGGTTTTGATACCTATAAGTAGTTTGGTTACAAAATACACAATAACACGTATTTTGGCCGAAACTACGACTCGTCACTGAGCCTAGATAACGTGGTAATCAGTAGGTATAGTCTCTAGGGACTATAACCATCGTGATTACGCTCACGTTATGAAGTTCAAACGAACTTCGTGTTGACCATAAACTGGTCAACGCAGAAAGTCAAACATAGTTTGACTTTCGAACAAGGAAAGCGATAAAAGAACGAAGGAACACTTACAAAGGGTCCCCGCGAGTAAAACTTGATCAAATAGCTCAGGTATGAAGCAATGACTTCAACTTAGAGCACTTTTGATCAGATTTGTGGGTTTTGGGGTTGAGATGGGTTGGGTATTTATAGTAAATGGACAACCTTTAGGATCGTTTATCAAATAACATGATCGAATCTCATCCGTACATGTGTTGGAAAGTTATGGTAACTCATTTTGCCCCCACCACAAGAGTTTGACATGTGGCATTGGCCTTTGGGGTGTTTAAAAGCCATTAATCAGCAGCCAAAACAATTTTTCTGCATCTGACCCCTGCTTGCGCACCGTAATACTTAGAACCTTGCGGTGCGCAAGGACCTTGCAGGTCTGATACTTTCAAAAATGGCAGAACAGGCCCCTAAAGCTCCAAACTTGCTATTTGATGCACTTTTGACACGTTTAAGCGCCGTTAACCCCATTTCAAAGCTCTAAAATGAAGTTAAAGTATAGGGAACTTAAATTGTGCTAAAAAATATCTCGGGTGTCGGTTCGTTTGGTCGTACGATTGCGATGTTCGCTTAATTACGACGGAATGTGCATAAGCGCGAAAAACGATCTAAATTGCGTGACGAATGGATTTTTCTTATGCCAAACACTAAAATAAAATATTTTACTGCTTACATAAATTTTTGGATGTCCGGATGTATTCAGAACGTAAGATATGCGTGAAAGTGCAAACTTGTGCACTTTTTGACGCTTTTAGTCCCTGAATGAGCCAAAAGTTTATTTTAGCACACCGAACCCCTCAAAGCCTATTTCTAAGCTACATAAAGGATATTTAAGGTGTGTTTAACTTATGGTCATGTTCCGGAATGTCTGTTAGAGTTCAAATTGGCATACTTTCGCAGTTTGTCAAATTTAGTCCCTGTAGGCGAATTAACTCGATTTTGCCATACCAAAGCCTTCAAAACTTATTTCTAAGTTATGTAAAGGTTATTTAAGGTATGTTAAGCCTATTTCACTATTCCGGAGTGTTTATTGCATTAAACGGGTTATATTTACGCATCAGTGCGCGTATAACCTTCCAGAAAGCGATTTAAAGCTTGAAATTGAACAAGAATTGATATGTGCAAACGATACACATATTTATACAAATCCCAAGTATGAAATACACTATTTCATTGATACAATATTTGTTTGATGGCCGTGGAGGCACAGGTGTCACAGTTTGACCACTTTAACAGTTTCCATATTGGCATACAATTAATTAACACGATCAAAGATTTCTAACCAATCCCTTAATCGATCAAACAAGGTTTTTATCACAAAAATTCATATGAACCCTAATATTATGTTAACAATCCATAACATTAGAGCTTACAAATACTTCATGTCAATCCATACGAATCCATCAAACATCTAACCACATCACAGCCGACTACTTATGTTCGATCCCATTACCCTTTACATGTGAATCAAATAACTTATTATCCCATCATGTTTCCTCATACAACATATGTTAACAACGAATAACAAGAACCCTAATCACTATACAAGATCATAGCAATAATCATATCACTTAACATATAGACATAGCAATATACAAACAACAGCAAGACACTGACCGGATATGATGCTAGAACAGGGATGATCCGAATAAAGAAGGTCTTCGATGGAAAGGAGGGGTGTTTGCCGTCGAGTTTGAGAGAGAGAATGAGAAAGATTTAGGGTTTGCTAAACTTGTGTGAGTTGGTAGAGTGTAGAATTTATACTAACACCCTAGGTAACATAAAGGAGTGGGCCGAACCCTTCATGGGTTGCCCTTGAGTCTTCGAGTGCCAACAGTGTAGCCCGAATGGGCTTGTGCGGTCGGTATATGTTGTTCGATCGGTTCGTTATATACAATACAATTCGTTACACATATAAACACATAACATAACATTCAATTAATCAACCAAGTTCATATAATCACATAATGTTCTCACTGGTTACATCAAGGTACAAAGAGAGGTTTGAAATACGAGTTGTCACAGTGTCTTCAAGTCTTCAAAAGTGTACTGAGTCAATGTCTTAGGAAAGACATATTGTAAGTATTAAGACAAAAGAAGTAGAAAGGAGCAAATAGGAAGAATAAACATTTTAAACAAGTAGCAAGAATGGTCAAAAGAATGGTACCTACTATAGACTAGGTCGAACATGGCAATTCTACCTAATTCCCTATAGTTATGGCTTTGATACCAATCTGTCACATCCCAACCGATGGCGGAAACATCGGAGTGAGACGAACAAGATTGCTCAAAGGCTTCATAACATTATGTGATAATAGTTTAAATCAAAACCGATTTCATTTCATAATAATAATTGTCAAGTACATCATGGTAATTCAAATTACAACATAGAAAAGACAACATACGACAAGTTCAACAAAAATGAAATAACAATTCTAGTAATTTGAAATGAGTTTCTAGTGTCGTCTGTTAGTGCATATGTCTGTTGACTTAGTCTTATATCAAATCTCGGTTTCGTTGCAGATCTGAACAAGATTGTTGTCATCATTCTTGATGATGACATCATACTTGTGACATCATTCTTGCATCATGGAATAGCATCATACACGAAATATGATGCATATTCACGAAACATTTTATATTTTGTTTATTATAATTTCGCTTGAAATGGTTTTAATGTAATACAAGTAATTTCGCTTCAAATAGAACATGTAACTTCAAGCGAAATCTCCTGGCTATAAATAGGCTAGTCTAGTATCTCATTTAGAATAGTCTCATCAGTTGTGTACCGAACTGCTGCCGGATTTTCAAGTGAAGTATTAATGAGAAACAAGTGTTAAAGTGATAATCTCTGTTTTCTACTCATATTATTACTGATTCAAGGCTGTTTGTTTGATTCCGCCTTACAAACAGTCGTGTATTGACTTTGATTGACTCATTTGATCGTCAAAATGATCCTACAATTGGTATCAGAGCCAGTTATGAGCCAATACACTTGAATCAGTGGCTTTTTCTACACATTCTTGGATTTTTGGACTTTTTACCGGACAAAATGGATTGAGTTTTTGACATTGTGTGTAAAAGTGTGTTTTAACAAATCCTTGAGAGTATCAGTTCAAAATTCGAAGTAAAAGTGGTAAAAATGGACTAAAAACTGGGTTTCGCTTGAACGAGATTTCTGTTTTGCTTGAAAAATTTGTGGTAATTTCAAGCGAAATCTCTGATTTAGCTTGAAAATACTGGTTTCCGCTTGAAAAAAAACTTGATTTCGCTTGAAAAAATTTGATTTCGCTTGAAAATTATATAATTCCATTTGAAAATCTTTTGATTCCGCTTGAAAAAGTCCAATTCACATGAAAGTTGTTCAGTTCATTTAAGATTTGTGTCAGTTTGCATGTGAAGTACTTATCAATATTGTCGGTCATTTTGTCTTGGGTTAGTAAATAGTTGCATGTGATCTGATAATAACAAAACATTGAAAATTGTTTCAATATAAAGATGTCAGTCATGTGTTAATCTCTGGAATTGCATGTGACCAGACTTTAATTGCTACCCAATCAATATTGAGAACAAAGTTTATCGGTATTAACAAAGTGGTTATCAATTCACGTAATAAAGTCGCATTCAATTGAAATACAATTTGTCTTGTGCTTTGACTGAATTGTTAGCCTTATCAATCAATATTCAGATTCATAATATCGGCCCAATCAAAGAGTTTTGAAAGATAATTTTGTCGGCCATTATTAAATAAAAAAAAGCTTAATTGATTGCATGTGTACAGTCCATCGGTCCAATTAAAAGTTTTAGTGGTGATTAATTGAGGCCCAAATCGCTAAACAATTGTTTTAAAAAATTGTAGGACATTTTGAATTTGACGGTACATGTGATTTCATATCTCTTGGCCCAACATGTCACAAGTGTGATATTGTTTGTAATATTAACGGCCCACTAATATTTGTAGACATTAAATTTTTGTCGGACATTTGCATGTGATTAGTTGCTTGTGATTTGTTTAAATCAATAACAGTTGTTAACCTTCCTGATCGGGTCACAATTTGTTTCAAGGGATCGTGTTTGTGTTCAAGTTTAAAGTGCAACAAATCAAGTGGCAATCCGAACGAGTTGCCACCCGATCCTAATCAGTTCTATTTGTCTGTATTTCAGGTGATTTGTCAAGCATCGGATACCCGCCCGAGCTAATCCTCACCCGATCTGTTGTCACCGGATTTTTATCACTCAATCGGATATTCATCTGATTCAGTTGTTTGAGAAAGAGATTGAACTGATCTTAGATTGTGGAAATTTTTGTATCATTTGAAAATCTGTCTTTGTAAATATTTCAATACTGAAACATGGGTTCTGAGTTTTATATTGCACAGAAGAAATTTGATAGTTTTATGGGTATCAAGGGAGAGTCTACAAAAGAATTGATTGAAAGATACTACCATTTAGTTGTGGAGATGGGAAGATTAGGGATAACCAAGACTAATGAGGAGTGGATAGATAAATTGGTAGATGCATTGCCTTACGATGAATGGGGTACTTATCTGATGGTGTTAAAGAACAATTCAAATTTTGGCTATATGAATCTTAGTGGTTTCATCGAGAAGATTCAAGCTCAAGAACTTGAACTCCAAAAGATTAGAAAAATGAAGTCTGTTGATACTGATTCGGTCAAAACAGAGTTAGGTCAAAAGGAGTCTGATGGGAAATCCGAAAGTCAGGAGGTCAAAACCAAAGGAGTGTATGAGTCAGAGTCTGATAATGTCGGTAAACAGGATGTTGATTTTGAGCAAGAGGAAAAGATTGTTGAAAAGATTGATTCAATCTCTGAAACTTCGTGCAAAAATTGTTCAAAATCTTGCATGGAGTGTCTTGAAAAAGACACAAAGTTTCAGGAATTGAAACAATACACTGATGAACTTAAATTTGATCTAAGTGAAGTAAAAGAAGCGTATGACAAGTTGGCTAAATCTATCAAAATGATTCAAAATGAGAGTCTTGAAAATGATAAAGTCACAAAATTGTTGAAATCAATTGTTCTTGATAAACAAAAGGAAATCAACTTTCATTTGGACATGATTGCTTTATTAAAAAGGGAATTGGAGTTAACAAAAATTGAAAATGAAAGAATTGATAAGAAGTTGATGAGTTATGTTGCATCTTCTTATTTGATTGAGTAGATTGTCCCGAAACAACCAGATGCAACACCTGTCTTTAACAGTGTTCCACCCCCAATGTGGAGTCATTACACTCAGAAGTATCCAGATGGGGTGGAAGCTGCGTTGAACCTCAAGTTGAGAACCATTGAGGATGAGTTACCTGAGAGTATTGATGTTACATTCTCTCCGTCCGACACTGACAATGAGTCACAGGTGATCAAGACCGTTGTTGACCAAGTGTTAGACGAAGAAAGTGATAACTCAGACTTTGAAACTATGAAAACACATTTGGAAAATTCCAGTTCTGAATGTGAAGATGATGGTAACTTTTTGGACAAGTTTATACCAAAATCAGAAAAGATTGCGAATGGTGATCCGATCATGGTGGTCTACACAATGATTGGAACTGACAAACTCTATTCTGATTTTGAGTATCCGATCCAGAACGCAAACATGAAAAATGTTCAAAAGGTGTTTAAGCTTGTCGAGATTGACATTTCTGAGGTAAACAACAATGAGTTCTTTTCAAAACCTAAAAAGTCTTTTGTGAAACAAAACTACCCTGGGAAGAAAGATTGGGTAAGTAACAATGGGTCTAACACGAAAATTGGAAACAATTTTAAAAACAAAGGTATTGGGTTTGAAAAGAGAATGGCTAAACGAGAGGTCAAGCCAAAAGAAAAGATAAATGATGTTTTTGTCACGGGAATGAACTTTGTTGATGAAAAGGCGTACATTTTCAGTCAAAAAGCCATTGATGATTTCAATGCAGCGAAAAAGTTGAGAGAAGAGACCTACAAATCAACTTTTGTCGAATATGACAAAAGAGTTTGTTACCGCTGCAATGAGATTGGTCATATGGCTAAGCAATGTACCAAAAAGATTGAAAACCCCATTTTCAAGAAACCAGTTTTGCAAAAATCAAAACCAAAAACTCCAACTGATAACAAGGGTAAAAAACCAATGATTTCGTATGTCCGAATTCTGAAAAGAGGTGAATCGTTGAAGTCCGAAGAAAAACCGAAATCAATTTTTGAGATTGGTGAATCTTCGAAAACCCAAAAGACTTCAAAGATTTATCCAAAGACAAAAGTTTTTGATACTCAATCATGGGTGGCTAAAACAAAGAAATCAATCAAGGTAGAAGAAAATCCCAAAGAACAGAAGGTGAAAGAACAGAAAGTGAAGCTTTCACAAGGGCAGAAAGTCCAACTGAGAAAGAAAAGAAAGAAAGTTCGAGAGTATCTTGAAAGGATTTTGTCCTCGGGTACAACAAATAAGAGTACTGATGAATCGCTTCACTCGATAACAAAGTCAAGTAAACCGAATTCTTCAGATGCAAATCTGAGGACAAAAGTGGAGATAAAGAAGGTTGAAGTGGTTAGCGATGAATTTGTTTCTTCAGAAACAAAGGAGCTATGTGTTGGCGATGAATCTGGCTTATCTAAGTCAGATGAGCCACATTCTCGTGATGATTCTGATTCGTCAAAATCAGAGGAGCCACAAGTTGAGCTCAAAAGTGAAAATTCAGTTCCGCCAATGGATGATATCAATTTTCCATCATTGCGGACTGAAAATTTTAAACAAAAATATGGGAAAGTGCAAATTTCGAATCAGTTATATTCTGAAAAGAAAGAATTTGATGTCGAAAAGGCTTTCAATGACAAAGTAAAAAATATTTTTGGAAAGATGGTTGAGGGAAAGGTTAAAGGGGTTAAAGAATTTTATGAAACAAAAAGGAATGTTCAAACCCCGAGTGAAAATAACTCAAATGCACCCAAGACTGGTCAGACTTGGGTGTCACATTTCTGTAATTGAAAATCCTGACTTGCCGGAACTCCCAGGTTGGTAATTGGGGAGTAGGAATCGGCATCTTTCTTGAGAAATTCACAGGTTGGTAAACCTTGATATTTCGACTTATAAGTGGTTAATCAAGGACATTAAGTTGTACTTGATTTAACTATCTTCAAAGTGGTATGATTATTGGAAATTGTTTTTATGATAAACCTACAAGTGGATGAAAACAGTGTGATGAATTAAACCCCATGTTTGTGAAATGGCAAACAAAACTGATTTTCCGGAAAAACCATTTTGATTAAAACAAACTTAAGTGTTTTGTAATCTAAATGGGAAATTAGTTTGTTGACAGGGGGAGTTCTGATTGTTTAAGCCAAGTGGATGGCGAATTGAAGCAATTCTCATCAGTTTGTCACTTTCTTTGTACAGTTTATTGCATGTATTTTCAAATTCTCATAAAATCAAAATTGAAACATATTTTGATTTTAGGGGGGGGGGGGGGGGGATTTTTAAAAAATTAGAAAATTTGAAAATGTCAAAAATATTGAAAAATTCAAAAATGAGTTTTGTTGTGAAAAAGAGGAAATGATAGTAAATCAGTTGGACTATCACAGCATGCTAAAGAAATGGAAAGTTAAAATGTGATAAACGGTCTCACTAAAGATGTGACGGTAGGCTCAGCTAGACTAGTAGATTTGCGATAACGATACAAACCTAAATGAAAAAGTCTAGTTCTAGTGGGAAACATGGTCAAAAGCATAGTACTTAGTTTTGTCCTTCTTGATTGTGTGCCTACTCAGAAATCGCTGATTGTCGAAAGACATAAAACTGGTTAAGTTTGTGAACGTTCACAACTTTGCTGAAAAGTTGCTGTGATTGTGCATTTCATTTTGCAAAGATTTAAACTTTTTTATTTCTTTATTTTGTTTAAGCATTGGACATCCTCTGCGTATACGTGAGTATTGACCTGGATGTTAGTGCCTAAACGTTCTGCTTTATTTTCTTTGGTGTTTCGTTTAAGCTTTGGATCACCTCTGCGTATACGAGAGTATCGAACTGGTGGTTAAAGCCTAAACAATTTCAACTTGTTTTTATTTCTTATTTTGTTTAAACATTGGACTTTCTCTGCGTATCGAAAGATCGACCTGATTGTTAATGTTTAAACATTCTGTGTTGTTTTTGCACATATCATAGTTGATGAAAGTTTAAAGGCATTACTTGAGTCAGTGTATTGCATGATGAGGGGATATGCTGAGATCGTGGGGTCCATAAGAACTTAGTGCATAATTAATATACCCTAACGTATCGGTAAGCATTTCGAAAGTTTTTAGATTGAGTTTAAGAGGATAACAATATCGTCAATCTATGTGAATCGTTTAGAACTTAATATGTTTAAAGCTTAACGGTGCTAGTGATTTGTCTCAAAAACTAATATGATCCTCTTACGCAAACTCACAAAAAATATTGTCTGTAAATATTTCTTTACTGCTTTTCTTTAATCAAAAATTCAAAAAGAGTTTATCTGTGTTTTAGCATAAAATTTTGAAAAATCCAAAAAGATTTTCGACAACTGATGTTGGAGAGCTGATATTCAAAATTCTAAGTGCTAAACAGGAAGAACAGAAGTTTGGGAAAGTTTGTTGGAAATATGAATTGTTTTTTAAATGTCTAAATGGATCATTAATTTGAAACCAATTTAATCATTTTAAATACAAGTGATAAGCATAAAGTCAAATCTTACTGTTGGTTAAAGTATGTGCAGGGTATGCAGCTAGCAAATTCCAGACTACGATCCCGGAACAACTTAAGGGGGAGTCTGTTAGCATAAGGAGTCTGAAGAGTGAAAGAGCTAGACTCAGATTCTGGAGAATAGCTAATAATGGTAATTGAAGAGAAAGAGAGAGTTTGAAGGATGCTTCAGCATCAAATTTTTTTGGAAAACGTGAAGACTGATCAAGACTGAAGTTTTGACATACTAAAGTCTCGTACTGAAGACTTCGTCAACATCCAAGGGGGAAACTGTTAGTGCATATGTCTGTTGACTTCGTCTTATATCGAGTCTCGGTTTCGTTGAAGATCTGAACAAGATTGATGTCATCATTCTTGATGATGACATCATACTAGTGACATCATTCTTGCATCATGGAATAGCATCATACACGAAATATGATGCATATTCACGAAACAGTTTATATTTTGTTTATTATAATTTCGCTTGAAATGGTTTTAATGTAATACAAGTAATTTCGCTTCAAATAGAACATGTAACTTCAAGCGAAATCTCCTGGCTATAAATAGGCTAGTCTAGTATCTCATTTAGAATAGTCTCATCAGTTGTGTACTGTCACACCCTGGCTTTTGCGGAAGCGTGGGTTTATTTGGTGTGACTTCTTAATACCATAGCAACAATCACAACAATGCTTTATGATAAAAATACGAGATGTTCATCCATTAAAAATAGTGAGAAAATACCACAATATCATTGTTTAGAAACATCGACATTTGAAATAAGTTACAAACCACAAATTATTTAAAACATTTTCATAGGACACCAAAAGACTTTAAATAAGACGAGGTTTAGAGATATGTAACCCGTCCAGGAATAGGTTACACTTCTCAAACTTCACAGCTTTGGATGACATCTATTTATCCAACACAGCTAGACACATGCATACCCTGCCAGATCCTGCTAGTTCCCTGAAATACATGTAGTTTGAAAAATCAACAAAAGGTTGAGCGAGTTCATGTGTAAGTCTGTGTGTATAAGCCTTTAAAATATGTCTTATGTGTATAAATGTCCCTTTGTTACGATGTATGTATAATCCTTTGTAAACAGTGTATGAAAGTCCCTGGTATGTAGCAATAAGGAAATAAAGAGATCACCAATGGTTTGCAAGGCCATTGATATGTGTGAAATGCAGTAGGAAGACTCAAACCTAGCAAATTTGTGCGTCGGGCTCAAAGTCACCCCATGGTCCGTACTGTGGACTCAGGAGCTGGGCTCGCTACACCCAAATAGATCTACCGCTCATGACCCTCAGTCCTACAACGAGGATTAATGGCCTTAAGTTCCACCTACCCACTCACATGATCTAAGTAGTAAACCCTCCTTAAGCTAACCATACCATGTATAAAATGTATGTAATAGTTGTAACATACTTGGTACTCGTTCTCACCAAGAGTGTTTCTTGTTATTATATCATTTGTAAACATTGTAATATTTGTAACATGTATTCCACCCCCGAAGTATAAACTGAAAACAGTAAAAGAAAAGGGGGACATGAACTCACCTTAATTACGAGTAAGTCCTAACGAGTATGCAAATGTGAGAGTTCTTGGAAATAAGATTCCACGTCACTCTAATTGATTGAACATGCAACAATATGGGATATGTATCAACAATAATGTTTAATTGGATAATTGGAAATCCTAAATCTATAGGATTCGGTAGTGTTTTGTTTAAATGGTACTTATGTGGTTAGGATAACCTAATAGAGAACTCGGAAAGTGAATATGAGGTAATGGAATTATTTATGAAAAATATTTATTTATCATAAATAATAAAATTACACAAATTGTACAAATGATTTAATATAAACATTTGTAATAATAAACCAAATATATTTAACTAGTATAATAACATAATTAAATATAATGATTATTGGCAAAATATTGTACAAGTGATATAATTAATTTATAAAAATTATAAATTAATTTATATGGTTGAAATATTTACTATTTGAAAAATAAATATTTCGTTTAAAAGAATACATATGATAATTATATGATTAACTATCAAAATAATTATATTAAATCTGAATAATTAAAAATAACATTTTTAATTATTGAACCTTGGTATTTCTGATTTAAAATAATTATTATAGCCTTGGAATCATTTTAAACAGCTAAAATGAATTAAAATGGTTAAAATAACCATAAATAAGTTTATATAAGTTTAATTATCTAAATAATTAAACGTAATAAAAACTCAGATTCTAAATTTATATAAACTCAGAATAATGCATATTTTGTCATAAGAATAATTTTGGATCAAAATTATATAGTTATATAATTTAATTACATTAAATTAAACTATATAAATAAGTATAAATACTGATTTATTTATATAAATATCAAATTTATATAAAATATGAGCAACAGTATTATTTTTGTAAAGATTATTTCTCGAAATAATTTGTGTAAAAATTTCAGTAATTAACTCATAAAAATCGATTTATTATAATTTTGTAAAGATTAAACTATTTTTAATTTATAAAAATAGTTTTATAAACATTTTGACTAACAGAATCTTTTTAATAAATGAATCAGTATTTAAAGTATATCAGATAAAATTTTCGGACTTAAACTGATTAAAATTAATTTAATATGAATTATTGAAAAATATATTAAATAAAAGGAAATAAATAAAACTACTATTCATTGTCTTCTTCCCCAATTCGGTCAACGAAAGTCAACAGTCCCGAAACCCGATCAAAACTACGGTATATTCAAATTAACTTTACAGAAACATAATACGAGTGAAATCATACCGATTAGACGAATAAAAAGTGACCGGTATCGATCGGATGTGCGGTTTCGACAAAATTCCGGCGAGTTATGAACTCCGGCGAATGTTTCCGATCGGGTTTCGTCAAAAACAGTATGTTTAAGTGTTCTAATGGGTGTGGAAGATTTGTAAAAGTTCAGGGAATCTTATATACACGAAAAATTTGATCGAACCGACACAAAAATTAGTGGATGAGTTCCACTTTTAATATTTTTATTTTTTTTTATAAAAAGATATATAATTTGGTCGTTTAGTGCGTTCTTAGTGCGATTTGTTTAAGGAAAAGCATTCTAATCATTATGGGTTAGGTTAAAAGTGATGAAGGAAGTGGAAATATTCGGTTTTGGGCGAAATTGGTGGTTTTCGGTCGGATCCGCGACCTGCAGATCTGATTTATATAATCAGATCGTTTTCCGAAGTGTGTATATATAAAATATAATCACATACAATTCACATCCAAGCTGATAGTTCAGCTGGTTGTGCGTTGTGGTTGTTTCCGAATGGACGCAGGTTCGATCCTTGTGGTGGCCGGTTTCTTAAGGTTTTCCAAAAACCTTTTTAATAACTGAATTAATATTAAATTACTAATATTATTATATTCCAATAATAGTATATTTGAATTAAAGTTCCAAATATTATCAGCTCTGGACAGAGGATAAACTGGTTAAGTCATTCGTGTTACAAGCGAGAGGTTGCGGGTTCGAATCTCACAAGGGCAGGTTCTCACCTAGGAGACCCCCTTTTTATCCGATTTTTGAGAATTTACACTCTGGCCCCTCAAGTTTCGTTTTGTACAAAAATGGCCCTTAAAGTTTCTGGAAATGTCACAAATGGTCCCTGTAATAGTCAGTTAGTTTGACTGACTAGGTTAGTGTTTAAAGAAGGATTTATTATATAGGAACTAACTTAGTTAACCTATTTTAGTTAAAAGAGTTAACTGAGTTAAGCTTTAAAGAAGAAATCCTTATATGAAAGTTAACCAGGTTAGGGTCTTTAGTTAAAATGAGTTTAAGAAAGCCAACTTTAGTCCCTAGAGTTTATGTTTGAAAGAATGACCAAATGAACCTTGAACTTTTATTTCAAAACTATATATTTATTTCTTTATAAAATAAGTTTCCAAAACTTACAAAAAGAACCCAAAACTTATAGTTTGAAGTAATTGCACTTTAACCCTTGTATTTATATAGTTTCAAAAATAACCATTTAGTCCCTAAACTTTATACTTTCAAATAACGACGGTTTTAGTCCTCGATGTTTTCTAGCAAGTTTCAAAGAATGTCGAATAGGTCCCTCAACCTATTGTTTGTCTATGTGTTAGCATTGTCAGCATGTTTCTGAGTTATCCGTTCACTGTGCTAACTGTGTTTTGTGTATCAATTTTATCACTAAAGCTTGTGTGTAATAAATGGAGTGACTGTATAAAATATGATGCATGTGTATGTACGATATAAAAATCATAGAGCAGTTTAAATTGTCAGTTGTAATCAAGCACAGTCATTTAGTTGAATCAAAACGTATTTCAGATTCGTAATGATAGCATCGTTTGTTTTGTATACAAAAAAAATTAGTCGTAGGTATTTCATTCAAGCAAAATGAAATTTTGTTTCACATAAATCAAACTAATAGTGTGCATTTATAAACTAAGCATGGATTGTCATTAACAATGTAAGTTTACTGTACCAAGAGTACATGTGTTT
Organism: Helianthus tuberosus; assembly: GCA_030545235.1. Lineage (NCBI taxonomy): Eukaryota > Viridiplantae > Streptophyta > Magnoliopsida > Asterales > Asteraceae > Helianthus > Helianthus tuberosus. Next base: position 156,383,306 of record CM060394.1, read on the forward strand.
GTAATTTATGCATTCAGTATCAACATACGAAGCAAACTGTATTTGTTTGAAGATTAAACAAACAAGTATAAACATGTCAAGAATGGCACATAATTAATGGGACAATAAAACAATTATTAACAACATAAGGAGGATAAGTAGGTGTCTTTTAGTAAGAAGTAAGGGAGTTATTGTACATATGCTTATATTTAACCCAAAACGGAAATTTCACAAACTAGGCACCTAGCTCGGTTGGCTAGGCGCGCGAAAGGGTGTGGCCTAGACCCGGGTTCGATTCCGGGGACGGCCGGTTTCACCATTTTTTTTTACCATACAAATTTAATTTTTTTAACACGTTAAACGAAAATTTTTGATACACTTGAGGTATGTAAGGTATAATTTATATATTGTTTAATATTGATAAATCGTACGGGTACATGTAGAACAAGTATAGCATGTTAAGTGTTAACACATAAGTGACATATACGTTTAAAAGATTGGAAAAGAATAAATAAAAGCAATTAAGGTATCATGTAAGTAGTTTCAAGCAAATCATAAGAATGAGGCTCTAAAACTATAGACTAGATTAAAGCATTCCTACTTCAATCACCTTTTGAGAACTAGGCATAAGGTTGTTCTCATCTTAGGAGTTCAAAAATCAAATTCAGACTCAGAACTAAAAAGTGGTGGAAGTGGTAGAGTCAATTCCTTCCGAGCAGCTAATTGTCTTAGCATGTCTTCCAACCAGTTATTTCTTTCTGTCAGCCATTGTACTTGTCTTGACAAGTCTTGGACCTGATTGCTTAACCTAGCCATTTCAACTACCACTCGATCTGGAGGTAGATGCATTTGAGGCATCGTACTTGGGCATGCTCTATCAGTTGGTGGTAGTTGTCCTACTTCGTTCATCAGTGACTGGAAGAAATGTGGCGATAACGGTGACTGCAAAAATGATTCCGATCCTAATTGATCTTGGATCATCATGCTTCCATCAAACAATTCATCTTGCGTCATTGGAGCCTCCTCGAAGACTATCAGTGTGAAGTCTTGCGAGACGTTTGGTGCTAATGATTGGGGTGGGTCAGTTGGAATATTTTCGTGTATGTATGGCAGCTGTGGTTGTATGTCATAACGATAAAAAGACGATGGAAGAAATTGTGACGATGACTGTTGTAAATTTTGTGGGAAGGTATTCTCTAAGATGACTGGAGCTCCCTCCGACTGTGATGGCTGTGATAGTGTACTAATATGAATAGGGGTTAGCCTCATGGTGTAAGGATTTATAACCCCAGGTGCCTTTGGTGGAGATAATCCCTGGATAATCTGATCACTTAGGACACCTAATGATTGTGCTATTTTTGTAATGTAGGATCCTCCCATAGGACTCCTCATAGGGTTTGATTGTTGACTAGAAAAATATTTAGCAAGCTCGTGGGCAATATTACAAGGAACCTGCTCAAAAATACTATACAGATAGAAAAGTTCGATTGTTTTAACCCTTTGTTGATTATGTTTACGCCCCGTGATAGTGTGGACTAAAACACGGTGCATATATTGATAACAAGGGTCTATGAAGTTCGCAGAATTATTATGGTCACACCATTTTTTTTAATGAATGGCGTTGCCAATAATCTACCATATCCGCGGAGGAACCAGAGGTTGATGCCTCCGTAAAAATGGGTTGTTTGACTTCTTCATCTGTATATATGCCCAGATGAACTGCGAATTCTGTTAATGACATGGTATGAAGTTGCCCACAAAGTTGAAAACGAATGGATTTATTTGTAAGATTATTATTATATTTGTAATAGAAAGTGGACAAGAACTCATACACCAGTTCGTCGTATGATGGTTCTAGGATGTCGAAGAAACGGCGCCAAGGTGTATTGTGTGATAGTAATATTGACAGTGGTCCACTGGGGTCAACCATTTCTATTCGATGTCAATCAATACTGCCGATGGTAAAAACTTCAAGGTTCTTGAGTTTCTGATACTTCTCACGAATGGGTAACTCAGCAAACCGAAGGAATGGGTGAATTCCGGCTGCGGTTGAGGATTCAGCATGTGTTACTGGGAAATATGCCATTTGAATGTTGGGTTTTGTTGAACTAAGAAAAGTTTGAGTATGGGTTACTTTGGGTACTTCTGACAACGGCGGTGGGTTAGGTCGATACAGAGGAAAGTTCAGAAGTGAAAGGAATGATGATGGTGTGAGAAAATATTATGACTAGATCTTATAGAGTTCGAGTCTCTCGGATGTTGAGAATAAACTTGTGATAAATTGTATACAGGTATGAGCGTAGCATGTTTCCATTACTAAAAAGAACCGCGTGTGTTGGTTTAATCCCTGAAAATCAGGGTGAAAGTTTTGTCGTGTTTTGGCAGCATGACGAAAAGAAAGAAATGAAATGGAAGAAAACAAGCAATTCTGTCGGCACGATAATTCATCGAGAGAGAAAGGAATAGGGATCAAGTGGTGGAGTGGTTAATATCTTAGTAAGTTAGGTGTAAAACCTGAAAAAAAAAATTGAATTTGGAAAGAGTTTCGGTAAAACAATCTTCCATTATTGATAAGATCTTGTAGACATACGATAAAAGTTGGTTTGGTTTCTGCTTGGTAGTGGACATCCTTAGTAAAATGATGTAGTGTAATCGTTGTTTTAATAACTATGTTAAATAGAAATTTTATGGGCGAGAGAGTCATTGGACCAATTAAGTATCTACAAGCAGTAGGGGTAAGCATGTGGTCATCGGAATCAAGATGAAATGTTTTGATGAAACAGTTTCATAAAATCAATGATGAGGATAGAAAACACATAATAAGATGGATATCGAATAAACGACATCGGTAACAAGTCAAAATATTTGGGTCCTTATAATTTAATGAAGTCATGCTTTAGCCTATAAGTGAACACTCATCCCAATAATTCCCAGGTAAGCACAACTGGTCCTTCGAGTTAGGATATATACGAAGTGCTTGCCTAGACAGAAAACTCATAATACAGGCATCCACTCTTCCAGATTGCACGAGTTCGTTATTAGAGCCCAAGACTTCGATGAGAATTTAAAAAAATTCAGAAGAGATTTTGAAAATAACCACCTAAGGATAGGTGATGAGCATTTGCAAAGTCTAAAGATGAGGTCTGTGGTGACAAGGCATTGGTTACAAAAGATAAGGATAGTCAAAAGCAAAGATAACGGAAGAGTTTGCTAATGGAAAATTGTCCTAGGTAGTTATAGTCTAGGTCAAAAGTAATTTCTAATAACCTAAATCCCTATAACCATGGCTCTGTTGCTTGACAACCAATCCATCCCTACTACCACATCGAAGCTTGACTGGCAGTAAGTCTAATGTAAGCTCGTTTTCTCCCAGCTTTATCACGCATCCTCTGATGACTTCATTCGTTTCCACTAGCTTCCCATTAGCCAGTTCAATTGAGTACGGAATGTCTAACTTACTAGTAGTTAACCTAAGTATTTTCTTAGATTCTAGCGATACAAAACTATAGTCGACACCAGTGCCATAGCATAGTATAGTAAGTTGGTAATACGCGTATGTAATAACACAATAACTCATAACATCCCATGTCATAGCATAAAATAATCCAACAACGCATGTAAGTCACAATCAATGTAAACAAGTAATCATCCTAGTCTTCTCCAGACTATCTCACCCAGTCTCTAAGACTAACTCCCTAGTTTCTCAAACTAGCTCCCTGGCCTCTAAGACCAAACCTCCCAGTCTCTAAGACTAAACATCCCCAATCTCTAAGATTGAATCCCTCAGTCTCTAAGACTGAACCTCCCCAGCCTCTAAGGCTGTACTCCCTCAGTCTCTAAGACTGAAATATAAATTTTTGGAAATGTGTATTTGTGCCTTTTGTTTGTAAAAATGTTTGTGCCCTGGATCTGGACGTTTAGTGTATGCAATGTAAAAATGTTTGAAAACATTTTCGTGAGAGCCCTAGTGATTATAGTCTAGACTCGAGAATGAATCCTAGTTCGCTATGATCGAGGCTCTGATACCAAGCTGTCACACCCTGGCTTTTGCGGAAGCGTGGGTTTATTTGGTGTGACTTCTTAATACCATAGCAACAATCACAACAATGCTATATGATAAAAATACGAGATGTTCATCCATTAAAAATAGTGAGAAAATACCACAATATCATTGTTTAGAAACATCGACATTTGAAATAAGTTACAAACCACAAATTATTTAAAACATTTTCATAGGACACCAAAAGACTTTAAATAAGACGAGGTTTAGAGATATGTAACCCGTCCAGGAATAGGTTACACTTCTCAAACTTCACAGCTTTGGATGACATCTATTTATCCAACACAGCTAGACACATGCATACCCTGCCAGATCCTGCTAGTTCCCTGAAATACATGTAGTTTGAAAAATCAACAAAAGGTTGAGCGAGTTCATGTGTAAGTCTGTGTGTATAAGCCTTTAAAATATGTCTTGTGTGTATAAATGTCCCTTTGTTACGATGTATGTATAATCCTTTGTAAACAGTGTATGAAAGTCCCTGGTATATAGCAATAAGGAAATAAAGAGATCACCAATGGTTTGCAAGGCCATTGATATGTGTGAAATGCAGTAGGAAGACTCAAACCTAGCAAATTTGTGCGTCGGGCTCAAAGTCACCCCATGGTCCGTACTGTGGACTCAGGAGCTGGGCTCGCTACACCCAAATAGATCTACCGCTCATGACCCTCGGTCCTACAACGAGGATTAATGGCCTTAAGTTCCACCTACCCACTCACATGATCTAAGTAGTAAACCCTCCTTAAGCTAACCATACCATGTATAAAATGTATGTAATAGTTGTAACATACTTGGTACTCGTTCTCACCAAGAGTGTTTCTTGTTATTATATCATTTGTAAACATTGTAATATTTGTAACATGTATTCCACCCCCGAAGTATAAACTGAAAACAGTAAAAGAAAAGGGGGACATGAACTCACCTTAATTACGAGTAAGTCCTAACGAGTATGCAAATGTGAGAGTTCTTGGAAATAAGATTCCACGTCACTCTAATTGATTGAACATGCAACAATATGGGATATGTATCAACAATAATGTTTAATTGGATAATTGGAAATCCTAAATCTATAGGATTCGGTAGTGTTTTGTTTAAATGGTACTTATGTGGTTAGGATAACCTAATAGAGAACTCGGAAAGTGAATATGAGGTAATGGAATTATTTATGAAAAATATTTATTTATCATAAATAATAAAATTACACAAATTGTACAAATGATTTAATATAAACATTTGTAATAATAAACCAAATATATTTAACTAGTATAATAACATAATTAAATATAATGATTATTGGCAAAATATTGTACAAGTGATATAATTAATTTATAAAAATTATAAATTAATTTATATGGTTGAAATATTTACTATTTGAAAAATAAATATTTCGTTTAAAAGAATACATATGATAATTATATGATTAACTATCAAAATAATTATATTAAATCTGAATAATTAAAAATAACATTTTTAATTATTGAACCTTGGTATTTCTGATTTAAAATAATTATTATAGCCTTGGAATCATTTTAAACAGCTAAAATGAATTAAAATGGTTAAAATAACCATAAATAAGTTTATATAAGTTTAATTATCTAAATAATTAAACGTAATAAAAACTCAGATTCTAAATTTATATAAACTCAGAATAATGCATATTTTGTCATAAGAATAATTTTGGATCAAAATTATATAGTTATATAATTTAATTACATTAAATTAAACTATATAAATAAGTATAAATACTGATTTATTTATATAAATATCAAATTTATATAAAATATGAGCAACAGTATTATTTTTGTAAAGATTATTTCTCGAAATAATTTGTGTAAAAATTTCAGTAATTAACTCATAAAAATCGATTTATTATAATTTTGTAAAGATTAAACTATTTTTAATTTATAAAAATAGTTTTATAAACATTTTGACTAACAGAATCTTTTTAATAAATGAATCAGTATTTAAAGTATATCAGATAAAATTTTCGGACTTAAACTGATTAAAATTAATTTAATATGAATTATTGAAAAATATATTAAATAAAAGGAAATAAATAAAACTACTATTCATTGTCTTCTTCCCCAATTCGGTCAACGAAAGTCAACAGTCCCGAAACCCGATCAAAACTACGGTATATTCAAATTAACTTTACAGAAACATAATACGAGTGAAATCATACCGATTAGACGAATAAAAAGTGACCGGTATCGATCGGATGTGCGGTTTCGACAAAATTCCGGCGAGTTATGAACTCCGGCGAATGTTTCCGATCGGGTTTCGTCAAAAACAGTATGTTTAAGTGTTCTAATGGGTGTGGAAGATTTGTAAAAGTTCAGGGAATCTTATATACACGAAAAATTTGATCGAACCGACACAAAAATTAGTGGATGAGTTCCACTTTTAATATTTTTATTTTTTTTTATAAAAAGATATATAATTTGGTCGTTTAGTGCGTTCTTAGTGCGATTTGTTTAAGGAAAAGCATTCTAATCATTATGGGTTAGGTTAAAAGTGATGAAGGAAGTGGAAATATTCGGTTTTGGGCGAAATTGGTGGTTTTCGGTCGGATCCGCGACCTGCAGATCTGATTTATATAATCAGATCGTTTTCCGAAGTGTGTATATATAAAATATAATCACATACAATTCACATCCAAGCTGATAGTTCAGCTGGTTGTGCGTTGTGGTTGTTTCCGAATGGACGCAGGTTCGATCCTTGTGGTGGCCGGTTTCTTAAGGTTTTCCAAAAACCTTTTTAATAACTGAATTAATATTAAATTACTAATATTATTATATTCCAATAATAGTATATTTGAATTAAAGTTCCAAATATTATCAGCTCTGGACAGAGGATAAACTGGTTAAGTCATTCGTGTTACAAGCGAGAGGTTGCGGGTTCGAATCTCACAAGGGCAGGTTCTCACCTAGGAGACCCCCTTTTTATCCGATTTTTGAGAATTTACACTCTGGCCCCTCAAGTTTCGTTTTGTACAAAAATGGCCCTTAAAGTTTCTGGAAATGTCACAAATGGTCCCTGTAATAGTCAGTTAGTTTGACTGACTAGGTTAGTGTTTAAAGAAGGATTTATTATATAGGAACTAACTTAGTTAACCTATTTTAGTTAAAAGAGTTAACTGAGTTAAGCTTTAAAGAAGAAATCCTTATATGAAAGTTAACCAGGTTAGGGTCTTTAGTTAAAATGAGTTTAAGAAAGCCAACTTTAGTCCCTAGAGTTTATGTTTGAAAGAATGACCAAATGAACCTTGAACTTTTATTTCAAAACTATATATTTATTTCTTTATAAAATAAGTTTCCAAAACTTACAAAAAGAACCCAAAACTTATAGTTTGAAGTAATTGCACTTTAACCCTTGTATTTATATAGTTTCAAAAATAACCATTTAGTCCCTAAACTTTATACTTTCAAATAACGACGGTTTTAGTCCTCGATGTTTTCTAGCAAGTTTCAAAGAATGTCGAATAGGTCCCTCAACCTATTGTTTGTCTATGTGTTAGCATTGTCAGCATGTTTCTGAGTTATCCGTTCACTGTGCTAACTGTGTTTTGTGTATCAATTTTATCACTAAAGCTTGTGTGTAATAAATGGAGTGACTGTATAAAATATGATGCATGTGTATGTACGATATAAAAATCATAGAGCAGTTTAAATTGTCAGTTGTAATCAAACACAGTCATTAAGTACGTAATAAAAAAAATTACAGTACCTGTAATTTTGAGGGTTGTCACATGTACCGAACTGCTGCCGGATTTTCAAGTGAAGTATTAATGAGAAACAAGTGTTAAAGTGATAATCTCTGCTTTCTACTCATATTCTTACTGATTCAAGGCTGTTTGTTTGATTCCGCCTTACAAACAGTCGTGTATTGACTTTGATTGACTCATTTGATCGTCAAAACGATCCTACAATGAAAGTCAATACACGACTGTTTGTAAGGCGGAATCAAACAAACAGCCTTGAATCAGTAAGAATATGAGTAGAAAACAGAGATTATCACTTTAACGCTTATTTCTCATTAATACTTTACTTGAAAATCCGGCAGCAGTTCGGTACACAACTGATGGAACTGTTCAAAATGAGATACTAGACTAGCCTATTTATAGCCACATGATTTCGCTTGAAGTTACATGTTCTATTTGAAGCGAAATTACTTGTATTACATTAAAACCATTTCAAGCGAAATTATAATAAACAAAATGTAAACTGTTTCGTGAATATGCATCATATTTCGTGTATGATGCTATTCCATGATGCAAGAATGATGTCACAAGTATGATGTCATCATCAAGAATGATGACATCAATCTTGTTCAGATCTGCAACGAAACCGAGACTCGATATAAGACGAAGTCAACAGACATATGCACTAACAGTTTCCCCCTTGGATGTTGACGGAGTCTTCAGTACGAAACTTTAGTATGTCAAAACTTCAGTCTTGATCAGTCTTCACGCTTTCCAAAAAAATTTGACGCTGAAGCATCCTTCAAACTCTCTCTTTCTCTTTAGTCACCATTAACAGCTATTCTCCAGAATATGAGTCTAGCTCTTTCACTCTTCAAACACCCCTTTTCTAACAGACTCCCCCTTAAGTTGTTCTGGGATCGCAGTCTGATATAGCATTTTCACAGGTTTTGAATCGAAAACCTGGCTTTAACTCTGCACAAACTCTAACCAACATTAAGATTTAACTTTATGCTTACCACTTGTATTTAAAATGATTAAATTGGTTTCAAATTAATGATCCATTTATTCATTTTAAAAACATTTCTCATTTCAACAAACTTTCCCAACCCACAATCGTTCATCATGTTTAGCACTCGGAATTTTGAAAATCAACTCTTCAACATCAGTTGTCGAAAATATTTTTGGATTTTTCAAAATTTTATGCTAAAATACACTAAAATCTTTTTTGATTTTTGAATAATGAAAAGCAGAATTAAAATGCAATAAAGAAATATTGACAGACAATATTTTTTGTGAGTTTGCGTAAGAGAATCATATCAGTTTATGAGACAAATCACTAGCATCGTTAAGCTTTAAACATATTAAGTTCTAAACGATTCACATAGATTGACGAAATAGTTGTCCTCTTAAACTCAATCTAAAAACTTTCGAAATGCTTACCGATACGTTAAGGTATATTAATTTTGCACTAAGTTCTTATGGACCCCACGATCTCAGCATATCCCCTCATCATGCAATACACTAACTCGAGTAATGCCTTTAAACTTTCATCAACTGTGATATGTGCGAAAACAACGCAGAATGTTTAAACATTAACAATCAGGTCGATCTTTCGATACGCAGAGAAAGTCCAATGTTTAAACAAAAAAAGAAATAAAAACAAGTTGAAATTGTTTAGGCTTTAACCACCAGTTCGATACTCCCGTATACGCAGAGGTGATCCAAAGCTTAAACGAAACACCAAATAAAATAAAGCAGAACGTTTAGGCAATAACATCCAGGTCGATACTCACGTATACGCAGAGGATGTCCAATGCTTAAACAAAATAACGAAATAAAACAAGTTTAAATCTTTGCAAAATGAAATGCACAATCACAGCGACTTTTTCAGCAAGTTGTGAAAGTTCACAAACTGACCGGTTTTTATGCTCTTTAGCATTCAGCGATTACTGAGTAGGCACACAATCAAGAAGGACAAAACTAAGTACTATGCTTTCAACCGTGTTTCCCACTAGAACTAGGCTTTTTCATTTAAGTTTGTATCGTTATCGCAAATCTACTAGTCTAGCTGAGCCTATCGTCACATCTTTAGTGAGACCATTTATCACATTTTACATTTCATTTCTTTAGCATGTTGTGATAGTCTAACTGGTTTACTATCGTTTCTCTTTTTCACAACAAAACTCAATTTTGCATTTTCAAATGTTTTTGAATTTTTCAAATTTTCTAATTTTTTTAAAAAAAATTTCTCCCCCTTTTTAAGATCCGAACGGAGGAAACCACGGGTTTTTTGCCCTTAACATCAGTTGGAGTTTTTGGTTTTGGTTTTTACGAAACAGGTTTCTTGAAAACGGGTTTTTCAATCTTTTTGGTACATTGCTTTGCCATATGACCAATCTCATTGCAGTGGTAACAAACTCTTTTGTCATACTCAACAAAAGTAGACTTGTAGGTCTCTTCTTTCAACTTTTTCGCTGCATTGAAATCATCAATGGCTTTTTGACTAAAAATATACGCCTTTTCATCAACAAATTTCCTACCCGTGACAAAGACATCATTTATCTTTTCCTTTGGCTTAATGTAACACCTCGAAAATTCACGTCCTATAATGTATTGACACGTGTCATAAGCTTGAACGTGTGAAAGAATACCCTAGAGGGACTAAAGTTGACAAACATGGAAAGTATGTGAATATAAGGGTTCAAAATGTCAACAATGGATAAATATACTTTACAATAACCCTACATGATGTTTATACCTTCAAACGAATAAATCATGGATCATACGAAGCTAAATATGAAAGAAAGTGAGAGATTACAAACTACAAGGGTTAAATGTGTCAACATGTTTAAAGCATACCTCTGAGTGACCTTTTAGCAAACCCGAAGATTTGTAACGGTAAATTATGTTCACTATAATGTGGGATAAAAATTTCATAAAGTTTCGTTATCATATGAGAAAGTTATGATCAAATTCGTATACGAGGGGTTAAAGCGTCAACGTTGAAAATTATGACCTTTCGGGTAAACATAAAGTGACCAAGGACTTAACAAAGGGGGTATAAGTCTTGAAGCCCTTATAAGTCAAATTGAAAGGCTCATAATGCAAGATATAAAGATGGGATGACCTTTCGAAGGACCAAGAGCCAAGATGCAATAACTAAAAAGTTTTTAATCTGACAACAGGCCTCAGGCGGGCCGCGTAAGGCTTACCAGAACCTTACACGGGCCGCGTGCGACTCCCAGATATAGAAATCGCTGACAGCTGCCTGTTCAGCCTTGTAACCGACTTAGAATGATATTTTCCACTTCCATGCGCGACCCCTACATGCTTTTAGACCTTTGGGACACTTGTGGATGATCCATGATCAGTTGTAGCATGAATTGTCATGATCACAAGCCATCAAAAGCACTATATAAGTCCCACAATGTTTGCAACATTCTTGCACACATTCCATCTGCATTATTGAAGACTTCTGGAGTTCAAGAGCAGACCCAAGTCATCCCTAATCGTGCCTTAGACCATGGTAAGTACCCTTGACCTTCCCTAATTGAGTTTTACTTAGTTATTAGCTTAAAAGTCAAACCGACGTAATTAACGTTTGACTTAGCGATTAATCATTAATGGTCCAGTGATTAGTTGAATTAAAGGTAGTTATAAGTTGGTAATTATGTGGGCAATAAACCCTTAAAAGGGCACCCTCTGATTCCCGCTCTAACTAGATCAAATGTCGGGTCAAAGTTGTTTATAAAAAGTCAACATGATCCTAATTTTCGAATTAAAACATAATTAACAATGTAGGTAACGTGTAACCTGTTTTATCACTCTTATAACTTAGTAATCAATGTAAGAACATGTCTAAACATGTTTGATCTGACAAATTTCAGTTTAGGGCCGGTTCGGAACCGAAAGTCGCAAAACTTTGACTTTTGCTTTGACTTCAATTCTGACCCGTTTTAGTAGAGTTTAGAAATTCCTTAGAGCTTCCTTAGGACCAGGTAACATGATGGTATAACCCTCTGTAATTGGTTCGTTGATTGTCCGATTCATTTGCACGTTTCCGTTAATTGCTTAATGTTGACCATAATGCCCTTTTGACCATAAAACAAGAATTTTGGAAATGTGAGAGGACAATAATCTTTGCTACTGATTTATAAACTTGTCCCTAAAATTTCACATCAGTTGGAGGTCTAGATTAGGAGTTATGCTCAATAGCGCAATTAAAAAGCTTTTTGTTAATTAAACGGCGCAATTAGCGTAAAGCCTATCTAAACCCAATTTTTGACACCAAACCTTTTACCCACTGATGTAATATAATATTTTGGGATTTTTAAGGATTTTTAATTATTTTTAACCTGCTCATAACCTAAGGTTATGGCATTAATTCGGTAAATACCGAATATACCCTTTTTGTTTATAAAATGAGTTCTACATAGTATTTTGACACCAATCCAATTGCTACTGATTTTATATGATAAATAAAGTATTTTGAACTTTATAACCTGAACAGAAAACTCAGATTTTCTGTATAACCCAGAAATCGCTTAAAATGGCTTTTTAAGCGTATTAAACACATAGTATGGGTTTAAAACCATTTTGTCACATAAGACTTATCACCAACTGATATGACCTGATAAATTAAGTTATTTTACTGATCTATTCAGACCCGAATCTCAGAATTAGAAATTAATCTCTTTTATAATCTTTAAAATGACCAAAATACCCCTACGGGGCTTAAATTGTGATTAAACTCGTTTTGGGCATAATGGAAGGCATCCTACTGATGTCACAGCATATTTAAGGCATATTAAATTAGGAAACCTGTAAATGACTCTCATGGTTGCCCGTTACGCCTCTTGCGCGTTCGGTTCGGTTTATGTAACTAGTTTGCATAAATTAGCCGAAACGGGTCGAACCTTATCATTTTTATCTCAAAATCCAGAATGTGTTTAGTTTACCCATATTATACAAGTCTTCAAACTTGTCGGGTCTAAACCACATTATATTCCGGTCTTCGCTTAATCACGCGGTTGAACCGTATCTTCCTTTAAAACTAACCGGTCTAAGCTTAAGCTTAACTAAAGACCGTTAGGATTCTAATAGGTTATTATAAACCTTCGTTCCAGAATAGGAGACCCGGTAAAAGATACACGCACTTTCTATTTGTGATTGATACTTGCAAAGGTAAATACTTTTAACTTATTTTCCCTATACGGGCTTGGGGAAACTCTTACTGTGGAGGGGAAGAGAGGAAGAGGCAGACCCAAACTGACATGGGAAGAGCAGATTAGGCATGATTTACTAGAGTTGCATCTTTCTGAGGACATGGTCCAAGATAGGACTTCGTGGAGGCGTAGGATTAGGGTTAAGGACTTCTAGAGGATACTGCAGTAAGGTCTTAGGTGTTTTTAGGGAAGTAGGTTTTCTTATTCTTTTAAGTGACTTTACCGACGATCGACTTCTTGTGTATATGCCCAAATGATGTTGTATGCTATTATACATGATTTACATTATACTGTGCCACTCTGATCACTTGCTTCGTATAGGTGACTTATTTTTTCCCTTGTCTATTTTTCTATATTCTTGGACTTGATGTGTTGGTTTGTTGTTCGTTTTGGAGCCGAGGGTCTCTTCTGGAAGCAGCCTCTCTATCGCTAGGGATAGAGGCAAGGTCTGTCTACATCCCACCCTCCCCAGACCCTATGAGTAGTTTTGCTATTTGTGGGATTTACTGGGTATGGTTGTTGGTTTTTGTTGGTTTGGGCTTGGGGTATGGTATATAAAATACCGCTTGGTCGGACATTGAATCTTTAATCGAATAGGGGTTAAATCATTGATATGCTCCGTTTTGAAATGTCTTGTTTGCTTAAAGCCTTTGGGGGGTTAATGACGATGTCCCAGATATCCTTGGCATCATTTTACGAAATGGCCACGACCTAAGCACGGGGTGTAGACGTACACCCGTCAGTGCCTAAATAAATAATGTGGTGTGTCTATTGATCTTTAACCTGGTCTACGGATCGGGCTACTGAACGCATAAGGAACATGTAATTCTTTTACAAGATTATATTCAAATAATTATCCCAAGTTATAAATTGTTTGTGCCACGTGCATCCAAATAAATTTTTAATCATTTTTAAAATGAGTCAGTTGATTGTATTTACCAGTGTAAACTGACGTATTTTCTCAAAAAAGGTTAAGTGCAGGTACTACGCGAACTAGGCTGGCTTTCTCCTAGCGTCCACAATAAGTCTCGCAAGCTTGGATGTCAAAACTGTTGAACAATGTTTCCATTTTATTTTGATCCACCTGTGGATTACTTTCAACTATTTGTGATACTTGATATTACAATTTATTAAAGTTGAAATATATCTATCTTTTGCTTCCGCTGTGCATTTAAATATTGTGTTGTTTGACTATAACGATATCAACTACGTCACGGTACTCCCCACCGGGCCCACCGGTAATACGTGGAAATATCGGGGTGTGACAGGTTGGTATCAGAGCCAACATTGAGTGAATTAAACACTAGCCTTTTGTGTTTAATCTCAATGACACAATTGCACATTCCAAAAATTTTCGAGTCTAGACAAAGAACTTAGGACAAATCCAAATTTGTTTTTTTATCCTAACTTTGTCCTTTATGTTTCTTGTTGTATCTTTTATTTGTGTTGACAGGAAATATGCCACCAAGATTCATAAGAGGAGGAAGAGGCAATGGGCCAATCACCGCCCCTAATGATCACGAAGTCGGGCCTTCGCACCGGCGAACTCCTTCTAATACCATGAGTGCCGAACCGCAAGGAGCCTGGAGGACCTACACGGAGCCCGCCAGACGATCTGTCTCGCACAGCTCAACGCCTCCCTATCGCCATTCCTATGGGCCACATTCAGAAAATGAGCCCGAAGACTCCCGTCATTCCTTCCTACCGTTGCAGCGATCTGCTTCGCACCGTTCCTTCGGCGACCCTACTCCTGTCTTTCAGGGCCGGTTCAACCCGGCAAACTATATTCAAGAACCAGTGGGTTTTAACCCATTAGGACCGTAGGACCACTTCTTAGGAGACAATGCAATGGACATGGACGAGGACACGGATCCCGTCGAGCTTGCAACCGGGACCCCCAACCATCCTACTGAGATCTCTGATGGATCATCCTTCCACGGATCACCCTACGGTGGTCCAGACAGTTATCAAGCGAGGTTTAACAAGCATGAATGGTACTTCACACCTTCTCACCATTCATCACCTCACTAGCAGCAGCAGGATCCCTCTGGGGATTCACGTTTCGTGGCAGTCACGCCACCACCTCCATCGCCGCCAGTTCATCAAGCACCTCCAGAACCACCAAGGTGTCGGAGAACAGGCGCAAGAATATCCATGCGAGGAGGGGATTTCCACTTTAGCACCCCTCGACACTCCAGTGGCAGTCACTACCCGCCACTGCATGAAGACCCACAAATGGGTGGGCCCTCAAACCCAGTTCCAGAGGTGAACTCTGCACCAGTTGCACCACAGCCGCCACCATTGGGTTTTGATAACCCGATTCCTGCATACGCCGGTTCAACGGCGTACAATCCATTTGAGCAGCCGGCTCACACTCATTATAACTATGCTGAAGCCGACCCGTACCTGGTAGCGGCCAACTACAACGCCCTTCATCCCGAAGGACAATATGGAGCCCCTTGGGGAGTGGGATATCCCGCTCATGGGTATCAAATGCCTGCTCGACCTCCGATTCGACAGCAGTCGCAGCCACCACGATTTTCCCCACCAGAACAGGAGGAAATCCTCCAAAGACTAAGTCGGGTGGAGCATGAGTTTCAAGAAGAACGTGGGAACAACCGGGGATTCCTCAAAGGCCTGGCAAGCTTATTAAAGGGGAAGAAGAAGAGGGATCATTAAATCCCTACATGTATTGTTGTATTTTCTATTCCAATCAAGTCCCTGCGTGGACATTTATCTGTGTATTTAGTCCCTGCGTGGACTTGTCTTTTTAGTCCCTGCATGGACATCTATCTTGGTAATTGGTCCCTGCGTGGACTTGTAATTTCAGTTTAACCCCTGCGTGGGTAATTTGTCTATTAAAAGTCCCGTTTAGGGCAAAGTGTATTTTTATGTTAATGGAATGTTAAGTTTATAAATTTCATTTTGTAATTATATTCATAACTATATTATACATGAGATAAATAAATCAAAATCATTCCTTTTATAAATAATCTGCCTATTTAAATATTAAATAAGAATCTCAAAGGTATAGCCTAGCCTGCATGTCATTATAAGACTTAGCCAAGATGGTAAGACCTGTCTAAAAGATTCAAATCCTTGTTAACATCTGAAAACATGTTAACCCTCCTGGCAGACGTGATTCGTTAAAATCACACACGTCATCCTTATAATAGGATTCTTCAAAAGATTTCCTAACCCAACTTAATGATCTATAAATCATGGGTTTAAATCATCAATTAAGATGATCATATGTTGACCATACATTGGTAATATAGTGCCTACGGGCCATACACATTGTCATATAAGACAAAAGACAATAGTAGTCTACGACTCCCTGTCAGAAAAAGGTAAAAGAACTATGTTTAAACCTTCATGCCTTGATTCTTTGAAATCATGGCTTATAATTTAAAAAAAATGTCCTCGTGACTAGGCCTTTTGTGCTACTAATAACACTGTTATTGTTTTATAATTATGATAAAAATCCTAAATAAATATGATTAATAAATTAACCAAATATGGTTTGCGTTACCATGGTTAATGAATTGCCATAAAAGACAATTCCATAATGAACTCCCAAATAAATTATTATCAATATCTTATGTAACAGTTTAAGATACAATGGCTGACTCGGATGAGATCAACAGTCACCCACGGGAGAATCAGGATGATGCCCGAATTAACATAGCGGGTGCTGAACTGCAAGCGTTAATAGACAACGTTGTTACAAAAGCAATAGAGCGGCAGTATAATGAGTATAGCGGGACTCAAAGTAGGACCCTATCTACACCGCACTCAAAACCTAAGACTCATTTTGAGGCTCACAGCAAGCCACCCTTCAAGAAGGAAGAGCCCAAGAAAGGTGATGACGATCGTCAGTCCTCAAATCAGCAAAGCTCCATCTCAAAAGATTGTATTGAATCAAGGACCCCGTGATAAGGGTTGCTCCTACAAGTATTTTGTTTCATGTAAACCCAGGGATTTCACTGGGGAGAAAGGAGCTATAGACTGCATGACATGGTTGGATGAGATGGACACCGTGGTTGATATCAGCGGGTGCACTGAGAAGGATGTGGTAAAGTTTGGGTCTCAATCGTTCAAAGGTGAGGCCTTAGCCTGGTGGAGATCGTTGATTCAAGCTACTGGGAAGATTCCATTGTACAATATGACTTGGGAACAGTTTGTGGCATTGATCAAGGAGAACTACTGCCCTCAGCATGAGGTTGAAAAGATTGAGTCAGATTTTCTGTCATTGGTAATGAAAAACCTAGATTGCCAAGCTTACCTTACGAGCTTTAACACAATGTCAAGATTGGTTCCGTATCTGGTGACCCCGGAACCCAAAAGAATAGCTCGTTTCATTGGGGGTTTAGCCCTAGAAATTAAGGCAAGCGTGAAGGCCTCTCGGCCAGCTACCTTCAGATCTGTAGCTGATATATCTTTGTCTCTCACACTGGACGCGGTCAGGCAGAGATCGCTGAGGAACACGGATGCCGAGAAAAGGAAGCGTGAAGATGACAATTCACGACGGTCAGATAAGAAGCATAGGGGAAACAATGACCACAAGAAGGGGTCTGGTTCTAAGAAGGATGGGCATCAATCTGGAGATAAGCCCAAGTGTAAGATTTGTCAGAAGCACCACTTTGGGAGGTGCCGACTTGACTCAAAATCCCAATCTCAGTCGAGGCCATGTGGGATTTGCAAATCTTCGGAACATAAGACCCTAGAGTGCAAGAAGCTGAAAGACGCAACGTGCTACAGTTGCAACGAAAAAGGGCACATTAAGACAAATTGCCCGAAATATGCAAAGAAAGCTGAGGAAGGGAAGAAGACCAATGCTAGGGTCTTCAGGATGGATGCAAAGGAAGCTGTGCAGGACGACAATGTTGTTGGTGCACTACATCTGTCGACTTCGTCTTGTATCGAGTCTTAGACTAGCTAGAATAGATCAGGGCACGTAAATCGAGAGAATGAGAGAGAGTTAGCAAGATTTCGCTTGAATGAATGTGTATGAAAAGGATTTCGCTTGAAGCAGCTCAAGCGAAATCAACATGTTAAGATTTCGCTTGAGTCATGCTGAAGCGAAATCTCAATCCCTATATATAGGAGATCAAGGTCAAGCGAAATCATAAGTATCAATTCTGAATTTCCATACCGAAGTGCTGCCGGTGTGAGAACTGATTGTATTCGTGATCGATTATCAATATAATCAGTGTTAAAGTGAAGATTAAGCTGTTTACACGTCAAATACTTGTTTTCCGCACCTGTATTTGATGGAATTCCTCTGAACCGACTCATTTAGGTCGCGAACACGATCCTTACAATTGGTATCAGAGCTCAGGAGGAGGAGTTCTGCAAAATTCAGCCGAAATCAATCAAAATCTCTTATTTCTACACCTTCTTTCATCAGTTCAGAAATTTTTCACGGTCAAAAACTGTTCAATTTCTCACAGATTGTTTAAAAGTACAAGATAACAAACCCTTGAAAGTTTCACAGCAAAATTCGACCTAAAAGTGATCAAAATCGACTTTCTAATGGATTTCGCTTGAAGAACAAAGCTTCATTGGACGATTTCGCTTGAAATTTCAAGCGAGACTTTACATTTCGCTTCAAACAGATTCAAGGATTTCGCTTCAAGACTTTCGCTTCAGAGAAGTTGTTTCAGAACGTTTTCGCTTGAACGATTTCGCTTCAAGGTTTTCGCTTCAGGATTTCGCTTCAGAAAGTTGTCACTTGAAAGTTCCGCTTGAACCATTTCGCTTCAAGGATTTCGCTTCAACCAGCTTGACAAACAATTTCGCTTGAAAGACACAACTAAACCATTTCGCTTGAAAGCTAGTATTTCGCTTGAAAGTGACTGAAACATGGATAACGAGTTTTACAATGCGTTTGCAACACCGTCGAGTTCATCTTCTATTGCTCAGAATATGAATTTGGAAAACGAGACGGGAACCACCCAAAAGCCCCCGAAATTGATGAGTATTGAAGAATACTACGGGTGGAAAGATAGATTCGAGAACTGGGTTCAGGCTAACCATCTGAGATCATGGGAATGTATTTTGAAGAAATATGTTTTACCACAGACTGATATGAAAGTTGATAAAAAAATACATGAATTTAGTAATGAAGAACGTGATATGTATAGATCTGAAAAGATGATGATCAGTCTGCTTCAACAAGCTATCAAAGAAGATATTTTCATTCTGCTACAGCATGACAAAACTGCAAAGTCAATCTGGGATGCACTTAAAGTCAAATTTGAGGGTAGCGAGAAAATGATTAAAAGCAAGAAGGCACTGCTCAAGAAAGAATTTGATTTGTTTACAAGTTTGCCCGGAGAAGATACAAAGAAGCTAATTGAAAGATACTGCCACTTGGTGCGATCCATGTCAATGCTTAGTATAAAAAAGGAATCTGAAGAGTGGGTAGACAAATTAGCTGATGCGTTACCGCAAAAAGAGTGGGGAACTTATTTGATGATCTTGAAAAACACAGGAGTTTATGATGGGTTATCAATTGGTGAATTTATCGAAAAGATTGAGGGTCAGGATCTGGAGCAGCAGAAGATCGCGAGGATGAACAGTCCAAGTGGTCAACAGGATGTAAAAATGTATTACAAAGGTAGTGTTCCGGTTTCAGAAGTTGAGAGAAGTCCGAAAATCCAGACTGCGTATAGTGTTGGGGATTCTACAGAAAAGATTGATCAAAGTTCAAACAAAAGCAGCAGTGGTTTCTCATTATATCCAAGTGTCAATCCAAAGAGTTCATCAGAAAGCTTTCAGTCTCAAAGCACCAAGATGGGAAATGGTTGTGTGATACAATGTAACATAGCTCTAAATCTTCCAGATGGACAAAGTTTTTCTGAGGAGGTTGCGAAAGATCACATGGCATTACTTGGTTCCGTGCTTATCTCGTATGAAGGTCTAGTTGCAGGTCGGATCGGAAATCCTATGCTCACAAAGGAGGATTACGATCAGATAGACGCCGAAGAGATGGAACTGATGGATATCAAATGGTGTCTAGCGAGTGTTCTTAGACGTGCTGAAAAGTTCAAGACAATTACCGGGAGAAATGATTTTCTTGATGCTTGTGTATCTACTTTAGGTTTTGATAAATCTAAAGTTACTTGTTTTCGTTGCAGGGAGAAAGGCCATTTCAAGCGGGAGTGCAAGAACAGGGAAGCTAGTGGAGCTCAGAATCCGTTCGGAAAAGACGATTATTACCGGAAAGCCATCTATCAGCAAGTTGGTCAATCACAAGATTCACAGACGGCTCATGGTAGGAAGATTGAGGATTCAAAAAGAGGATGTTTGGTAGACTTCAACTGGAACAATTACATATCTTCTGATAGGAAAGCATGCATAGTTGATCAAGATGATGAGAGACTACCTGAAGGCTTCAGCTGGGATATGTTTGTTGATGAAAAGGGTGATTTCAAAGCTTTCATTGCCAAGATCATCCGAGAGCCAGATTTGTTTGCTACTTGGATGAGATCTATTGGAGAGAATGTGAAAAGTGAAGATGAAAAGTCTGTGTCAACAGATGAAGAGTCAGATAGTACTGATAAACTTTCAGAAAGATCTGGAGAAATTTCAGAAAATGCTGATGAAAGTCTACAAAGTTCTAATGAGAGTGTTCAAAATGTTATTATTTCAGAAAAAGAAGTTGTATTTGATCAAACTTCGTCTGATTCTGGTGTATCAGATGCTGATTCTGGAAAATCTGTAAAGTTTGATCAAACATCAGTTGATAGCAGCAGTGATGATGAGGAAGAAAAATATGTTAATGTTGCCAAATCTCATCTTTCTCCTGAAAGTTTTCATTTCTATTTTGCAGATCGAGTAGAGAAACTAAAAGAGAAAAGAGCTGCTAAAGAACAACAAACTGAATCTGATGGTGATGTTCAGAATGTTAAAAGTGTTGTTAAGAAGATTACCGAGGTTGAAAAAGAAGAAGAAAAGGTGATTGAAGTAGAAAAAGTGATTGAGGTAGTTAAAACAATCGAAGTTGAGAAGATTGTTGAAGTTGTAAAGCCTTGCGAGAAGTGTTTGGAAGCATGCAAGGAATGTGCAGCAAAAGACGAGATAATTGCTGAGTATGAGAAGAAGAAGGAGTTGTTGCTGTTCAATCTTAACTATGTGAAAGAATCTTATGATGTCTTGAACAAAACAGTAACTGGTCTCCAAAAGACAAATTCAGAAAGAGAACAAGCTCTTACGATGATGAATGCTGTGATGATGACAAAGCAGAAAGCAATTAATTTTTACATCGAAGAAAGTGCTAAATGGAAGCAAGAGTTGGAGACAGAAAAAATTGAGAATGAGAGAATTAGACGTCTATTACAGAGTTATTCTAGTTCTGATTATCTCATTGATCGTATTTACCCAACTGTTGCAGGTATGGAAGCTTTTCAAGATGAGAAGCCAAAGAAGGAAAAGAAAGATAGTGGTAAGAAACCGACTGTTAGATATAACAAGTGTCCGCCTCCAATTTGGGAAGGGTATTCTCCTAGAAAACCAAACGAGGAGCAACTTGAAAAAGCAGTCAATATAAAGCTAAAAACCGACACAACTGAAGTTTTACCAGATAACATTGACATCACATTTACCTCGTCCGATACTGATCATGAGTCTGAGTTAATCAAAAAGGTAGTCGATCAGGTGTTGGATACTGAGGAGGAGTCTGAGTCAAAGTCCGAGTCTGGGTGTTCAAGTTCGTCAGTTAAAAGTTCGAGTTCGTCAGTCAACAGTTCCAAGTCGTCGGTTAAACGGTCTTATAGTAAAGAATTTTTGTTATCGAAAGCAAATTTGGATGATGAAACATTTGAAGTTGCATATACTTTAAATGATTCGGACAAATTATACTCTGACAAAGAGTTTCCAATAAGAGGTGTTAAAACTGAAATGATTAAAAAGGTTTTCAAACTAACAGAAATCAACATTTCTGAAATAAAAGATATTAATCTTTCTAAAAATCCAAGACCTTACACCTCAAGAGTGCAACAACGTCTAAACAAGAAAAAGGGTTACAATTTTGGTTCTGGTTTTCAAAAGAAATCTAACCAAAATCGTAGCTACAAAAAGAAAGGATTAGGATTTATTCCACCAGAAAATCATAAAAATTTAAAAAATTCTAAAACAAAAACAGAATTTGTGTCAGGTGGAAGTGCAGAAGAGGAACAGAAGAAACCATTCTGGAGACAATCAAATCAAGAGTTTCTTGCTGAAAAGAAGAAGAATGGAACTGAACTGTTTTATCAAAGAGAGACTCGTACCTGTTACAAGTGCAATGAAACTGGTCACATTGCATGGAATTGCCAGAAAAATGCCAAAACAAAACAGGGAGTTTCTCATAAATTGAAAGAAAAGGTTGTTGATGTTGAACCACCAACCGACAGACTTAAAATTTTTGAAAATTCAACTTATGAGGTTGGTGAGTGTTCTAAAAAGAATTTTTATAAAAAGAAAGAGAATGACAACCAAGTGTGGGTTGTTAAGAAAATTGATGCGAATGATGGCAATGAATCTGGTTCCACAAAACCAGAAGAGCCACAGGTTGAGGTGAAAATTTCAGTGAATGATGATGAGTTTCCATCACTGAAATTTGAAGAAGTTAAACAGAAAGTTGGTAAGGTTGATATCTCGAATCAGTTTTACACAGAGAAAACTAAGTTTGATGTCGAGAAAACATTCAATGGAAGTGTTAAGAAAATTTTTGGGAAAATGTTGAATGGGAAAGTTAAGGGGGTTAAAGAATTTTATGCAACTAAAAAGGCAACTTACAACCCTACTGTGCAAGAACTGAAAGCCATCAAGTCTGAGAAGACTTGGATGGAAGTATGTTTCCCTTGAAGTCTTAGGACTATGCCGGAGATCCCAAGTTTGTAATCGTGGATCAGGAATCGGCATCTTTCTAATGTTTGAAGATTTTGGTTGAAAGATTTTGATAGTGTTTGAATGTTTACAGGTTGAAGGACTACGCCGGAGCTTTCAGGTTAGTAAATGCGAAGCAGGAATCGGCAGTTTGATTGGTAAAATAGTGATGTAGACGTAACATTCCTACAAGTGGTATTGTGTTCTACATGTGGTAAATTTTTACAATTGGTATAGAAGGTGCATACATGCAAATGGTAAATCAGGGACATTAATTTGTACTTGATTTGCTACAAGTGGTTAAGAATAGACAATGTGATGAACCACACCCCGAATCTATAAATGATTATATCATCAAAACTTATTTTCCGGAAAAATCATTTTGATTAAAACAAACTTAAGTGTTTTGAAATCTAAATGAGAAAATTGTTTTGTGATAGGGGGAGTTTTGATTGTTTATGCCGAGTGAATGGCGATTTGATGCGATTCGATATCAGTTTGTCAAGTTTTTGTACAGTTTGTATGTTTCAATTGTGTCAAGTGTCTTAGTTTTCAAATTTTCCTAAAATGTGTTTGCATTTTAGGGGGAGTAAAAATTTTCAGAAAATCCAAAAACATTTGAATATTTGAAAAAGACAAAAACATGATAAAATTCAAAAATGAGTTTTTGTTGCATAATAGAGGAAATGATAGTACATCAGTGGACTATCACGACATGCTAAAGATTTGGTAAGATAAAAAAGTGATAAACGGTCTCACTGATGATGTGCCAGTAGGTTTTTATACATTTAGTAGATTGTGACGAGATATAAACCTAAATTTCAAACTTGTTTGTTCTGTGGGTTAACACAAACTTGGATATATAGGTAACCCCTGAAATCTTGTTTGAAAGGTCCCTTATTCTGAGATACTAGGTCTTTATGCTCAGTGATATCTGGGGTATTATCCCGGGACTTCTGCTGAAAGAAATTTCTGACCTAGTCCCCGGATAATGCTTTCTGCAAATGCTTGAAACATAGCATCGCCCTCAGCAAGCTGATGAAACAATAAAATTGATAGTTGCTGCTGTTGTAATGCAAAAGATCCTCTAAAGGGGACACACCAAAAGTCGAAGCCGTCATCTCTCTGCGTATCGAAAGATCGACCTGAGCTCTCACGGCCCTCGTACTATAATTTATTACCCTGACAGATATCATCTGTGGTATACTCACCTGTAAGACTGAATATTGGGATCTGGATACGGGAGTATATTCAAGTAGTGGGACACACGAATAAGTTCAAGTGCTTAAAACATTAATATCGTATCTCGGATCAGTTGAACTTTGTGTGAAAATTTAAGTGGACAAATATACTGAAAATCTAGGTGAATCGTTTAGAACTTAAAATGAAATAAAGCTTAACGGTGTTGTTGATTTGTTTCAAAAACTGATATGATCCTCTTGCACAAACTCACAAAAATATTGTTTGTAAATATTTCTTTATGTCATTTCTTTACAATCAAAAATTACAAAAAGATTTTAGTGTGTTTTAGTATAATTTTTGAAAAAGTTAAAAAGATTTTCGACAACTGATGTTGGAAAACTGATTTTCAAAATTCCAAGTGCTAAACATGATAAGCAGCATTTGAGGGGGAGTGTTTGTGTAAATCTAATTGTTTTCGTTAAATCTAATCTTCTTCAAGTGGTTCAACATAGATATTTGAGAGAGAGTCTGAGATGTTGCAATTATATGAGAGTCATGTGTTGGTACTCAGGTATTTGATATGTGATAAAATTAGAAAATTTATGTCTGGGTTAAGATTGTGCAGGTAGCCAGGTTTAGATATTCTGAAAATCTCTGTTAGAAGAGAGCCAAGTTTCGATCCTGGAAATTAATTCTGAAAGCCTGTATAGAACAGACAACAATCCTAAAAGTAGATGTTGCTGAAGAACAAATGAATGCCAGCAAATCGTGAGGGAGAGTCTGATAGAGCCAGTGATTCTGGAGAAGAAGATAGAGAGAGAAAAGCCCAGAGACTGATCAAGACTGAAGATGTGAAGACACAGAATTGTTGTGACTCGATAGTCGACTCGTCAACATCTGAGGGGGAGTCTGTTGGTGCACTACATCTGTCGACTTCGTCTTGTATCGAGTCTTACTAGTTAGAATAGATCAGGGCACGTAGAACGAGAAAATGTGATAGAATTTGTGAGATTTCGCTTGAACAATAGTTTAAGTTGAAGGTTTCGCTTGAAGCATCTCAAGCGAAATCATTTCATCAGATTTCAGTTGAGACATGCTGATATCCATCCCAAGCGAAACCTTGAAGTCTATATATAGGAGGTTAGTGTCAAGCGAAATCATAAGTATCAATTCTGAATTTCCATACCGAAGTGCTGCCGGTGTGAGAACTGATTGTATTCGTGATCGATTATCAATATAATCAGTGTTAAAGTGAAGATTAAGCTGTTTACACGTCAAATACTTGTTTTCCGCACCTGTATTTGATGGAATTCCTCTGAACCGACTCATTTAGGTCGCGAACACGATCCTTACAAATGTGATCACAGGTACCTTCCTCATAAATGATGTCTATGCAAGAGTACTTTTTGATTCAGGCGCTGATAAATCATTTGTAGATAATAAGTTTTGCAAATTACTGAATTTACCTGTTAAAACCCTAAGTGTGAAGTATGAGGTGGAATTAGCATATGGCACCTTAGAAACCGCCTCAACCATATTAGATGGATGTTTCATATCCATTAAGAACCACTCTTTTCCTTTGTCCCTACTTCCTTTGAAGTTAGCCGGTTTCGACATAGTTTTAGGCATGGACTGGTTATCTCATAACCAGGCCCAGATTGTCTGCAATAGGAAGCAAGTGGTGATCAAGACTCCATTTGGTGAATCACTTACCATTCAGGGAGATACCCAATATGGACTGCCTGAGCAAGTGTCTATGCTCAAGGCCTCTAAGTGTTTGAAAAAGGGTTGTGTCATCTACATGGCACAAGTGACTATTGATGAGCCGAAACCCAAGATTGAGGATATCCCCGTCATTTCTGAATGCCCTGAAGTTTTTCCTGAAGAACTACCTGGTTTACCACCAGATAGACAAGTAGAATTCAGAATTGACATTATCCCTGGAGCAGCACCAGTAGCAAGGGCGCCTTATAGGTTGGCACCAACAGAGATGAAGGAATTGAGAACACAACTAGATGAATTTGTGACACCTGGGTCACTGCGACCATCAAACAAATACCAATCCAATGAAATATTGTATTTCATACTTGGGATCTGTATAAATATATGTATCTTTTGCACATATCAATTCTTGTTCGATTTCAAGCTCTAAATCGCTTTCTGGAAGGTTATACGCGCACTGATGCGTAAATATAACCAGTTTAATGCAACGAACACTCCGGAATAGTGAAATAGGCTTAACATACCTTAAATAACCTTTACATAACTTAGAAATAAGTTTTGAAGGCTTTGGTATGGCAAAATCAAGTTAAATCGCCTACATGGACTAAATTTGACAAACTGCGAAAGTTTGCCAATTTGAACTGTAACGAACATTCTGGAACATGATCATAAGTTAAACATACCATAAATATCATTTACATAGCTTAGAAATAGGCTTTGAGGGGTTCGGTATGCTAAAATAAACTTTTGGGTCATGTAGGGACTAAAAGCGTCAAAAAGTGCACAAGTTAGCATTTTCGCGCATAACTTACGTTCTGAATACATCCGGACATCCAAAAATTTATGTAAGCATTAAAATATTTTATTTTAGTGTTCGGCATAAGAAAATTCTTTTCGTTGCTTAATTTGGATCGTTTTTACGTTCATTACGACTTCCGTCGTAATTAACCGAACAACGCAAACGTACGACTAAACGAACCAACATCCTAGATATTTTTTAGCATTTTTTGAGTTCCCTATACTTTAACTTCATTTTAGAGCCTTGAAATGAGGTTAACGGGGTTCAAACGCATCGAAAATAGCTTAAACGGGCTGCAGGGACCATTTCTGCCATTTTTGAAACTTTTCTGAATCTGGCACATGCTAGCGTAGCGCGAGCAACTTATGCCTTTCCCGTGGCGCTACGCGAGCACCTCATCTAGGCAGAAACACCATTTTTGCACTTGCAGGTCCATTTTCAGCACTTAACTCGAAGTTTAGGGGCTATTTTGTAACTTTTTCAATACCATGTGCTGGTTTTGAGAGCACCCATAGTATTGCAAAACTATGGGCACGAGGTGTACGGCTGTGATTGAATCTCGGATAACGAGAAACGATCTTAACGATTCCACTACATCTATAAATACCCACCAACATCACAACTCAAAACCCACACCTTTGAAATCTGAACTTGCTCTCTAAGTTGTTGTGTTTAACACTTCATACCTGAGAGTGTTCGGATTCAAACCTTCCATTCTTGGACCCTTTGTAAGTGTTCCTTCATTCTTTTATTGCTTTTTGAGTCTGAAAGTCAAACTTTGTTTGACTTTCTGCATTGACCAGTTCATGGTCAATGCGAAGTTCATTTGAACTTCATAACGTGAGCGTAATCACGATGGTCATAGTCCCTAGTGACTATACCTACTGATTACCACGTTATCTTGGCTCAGTGACGAGTCGTAGTTTCGGCCAAATGCGTGTTATTGCGTATTTTGTAACCAAACTACTCTTAGGTATCAAAACCGTTTGTTTTGATACCAAACTTGTTTTCTAACTTAGTTAAGCATGTTTCAACATGCTTAGCTCGTCACTTTTAGTTTTGTGCTTGTCTAGGGTCGTAAGGGTAAGCGATCTAATCAATCCCTTATGCTTTCGAACCCGACCCATTTGGTCGATCATTAGGATCCGACCAAATACATTAGGTGACCATAGTGTATAGGGAATAACCTTCCGAGGTTATACCTTATGGTCGCTTCGTTTAAGTAGTTGTATGATAGGTAGTTTATATGCCTTAGGTAAATTACCAAAATACCCCTTTGATGCCAAAATTCATTTTAAACATATGTAACATAACCTATGACCTCTAAACTGATTTATCAACAATATTAAACATGTTAAGGCATATTCTACTTGTCATAGGACTAGTTAGGAGGTCCGAACGCGTTTTACGCGAACGACGTGTTAAAGTAGCATAAGCTACCTAAACGGGTCGTAATGGGTCGTAAGCACTTAGGTTAGGTTTCATTTAGTATGTAGGCTTTGTTAAACCATATTGCATGAGTTCCAACACTCATTTGGTTTACAAAACCCTCATTCTATCCAATCCTCCGATCTAGGTCCGGTTTATTAACATAGTTACCTATATTAGGTGTCGTTTGATATCCGTGATCTCTAGCATTGTTTGGTTGTTACTCAAGGACTACTAAGCAATCTCAAGTGAGTACATAGACCCCTCTTTTACTGTTTTCCAAACTGTTTAGGGGTGAAACACATGTGCCTACTTGTTACTTTCATGCTTTCCTGTTTTCACATCATATACTTGCTATGTTTATTAGTACATTTATAGTACATGATTTCAATACATTTTATGCTATGTATGCCCATTGTGTGCATACTTAGTACATCACTTTACATTACATTTTATGCTATGTAGGCCCATTGTGTGCATACTTAGTACATCACTTTACAATACATTTCATGCTATGTACGCCCATTGTGTGCATACTTAGTACATTGTTTTACATTACACTTATGCTATGTTTGTCCATTACGTGCATACTTAGTACATTGTTTTACATTGCATTTCTGTTGCATATGCTCATCCAGCATATGAACATTATACTACATTTTGAACCGTTGTAACCATTTGACTATGTGAACCGTCGTAACCCTTTGATTATATGAACCGTTTGTAACTATTGAACCGTGTGAACCAGTTGTATCTGTTGACATGATTTACATTTGAAAATAGACATATGACTATACATAAACATTTCTACAATTGTTAAACATTACATCTTGGTGGTTTGGTTTGAGTAAGTGATTTAAGTAACGAGGCGTATGTAATATGATACAAGCACGGTGGATACGCCGCTGGTACTTCCTATATATAAGTGTTTGTATGGTATTACATATCGTAGCGTTATTTGAATCATTTCAATTTGAGACATATAACATTTTATACAAATAACATACTTTTCACAAGACATTGATTTACAAACAACTTATCTTATACAAACTCATTTTACATGGTTATTCATTTAACCATACATTATTCTCTTATTTATACATATCATCTGATCTTATCGTTTTTCAAATGATATACAAGACAAAGCAAATTACAAGGTTCATGACTAAACATTTTCTCAAACATAAGTCATGAATTCTGTTTTCACAAAACCTATGTATCTCACAGGCATTTTTATGCTGACGTACCTATTTTCACATGTGTTTTCAGGAGATGATGCATAGGACTTATCAAGACATACTTAGGCGGACCTGTGCCTTAGTGACTTAAAACGAGACAAGAACTAGTTAATTTATGTTATGTACTCTTTGGTTCTTGTTTAAAACAATGTAAACTTTCATGTTTGATTAATAAAATGAAACTTCAATTGCCATGGATTTGAAACAATTAATTCTATTACAACACTCCCCGACGTTTCCGCCACGTTTTGTATGTTCTACGTGGTCGGGGTGTAACAGAATTGCTAGCCAAAGGTTTCATTAGACCTAGTTCGTCTCCTTGGGGAGCACCAATCTTATTTGTCAAGAAGAAGGATGGATCGATGCGCCTGTGCATCGATTACCGTGAGCTTAATAAGGTCACTATCAAGAATAGGTATCCGTTGCCCAGGATCGACGATCTGTTCGATCAGCTTCAAGGGGCAAGTTAC
This sequence comes from Helianthus tuberosus, assembly GCA_030545235.1. Taxonomy (NCBI): domain Eukaryota; kingdom Viridiplantae; phylum Streptophyta; class Magnoliopsida; order Asterales; family Asteraceae; genus Helianthus; species Helianthus tuberosus. The sequence continues at coordinate 156,412,982 of CM060394.1, forward strand.
TTCTCTAAGATTGACTTAAGGTCAGGCTATCACCAACTGAAGGTTAGAGATGAAGACATACACAAGACTGCATTTAGGACTCGTTATGGTCATTACGAGTTCCTAGTGATGCCTTTTGGGCTCACTAATGCACCAGCGGCATTCATGGATCTCATGAACCGTGTCTGCAAACCATACTTGGACAAATTTGTTATCGTCTTCATTGACGACATTCTGATTTATTCAAAGAATCAGGCCGACCATGAGAAGCATCTTCGATGTATTCTTTCACTACTTCGGCAGGAGAAGCTCTACGCCAAATTCTCTAAATGTGAATTTTGGCTTCGTGAAGTCCAATTTCTTGGACATGTGGTTAGCGAACGCGGGATCCAAGTAGATCCCGCTAAGGTTGAAGCTGTCATGAATTGGCAAGAGCCGAAGACGCCCACAGAAATTCGCAGTTTCTTGGGATTGGCAGAATACTACAGGCGCTTTATTGAAAAAATTTCAAGGATTGCTGCACCCCTAACTTCCTTGACTAGGAAGGACATTAAGTTTAACTGGGGTCCTAAGCAGCAGGAGTCCTTTGATATCCTTAAGCAGAAGTTGAGCAACGCGCCTGTACTGACATTGCCTGAAGGTACCGAAGAATTCGTAGTTTACTACGACGCATCACACACTGGCATGGGGTGTGTGCTTATGCAGAAAGGCAAGGTTATTGCCTATGCTTCACGTCAGTTAAAGGTGCATGAAAAGAATTACACCACCCATGACTTGGAGTTGGGTGCCGTGGTATTTGCACTAAAGCTATGGAGGCACTATTTATATGGTATCAAGTGTGTGATCTATTCTGATCACAAGAGCCTCCAGCACCTGTTTAACCAAAAGGATTTGAACATGAGGCAACGACGTTGGATGGAAACTTTAAATGATTATGATTGTGAGATAAGATACCATCCCGGCAAGGCGAATGTAGTCGCCGATGCCTTGAGTCGAAAGGAAAGGGTGAAGCCCATCCGAATCAATGCCAAGAGCATTGAGATAAATAATAGTTTGAATGAAAGGTTGTTAGCTGCACAAAAGGAAGTTGTGTTGTAAGCTAACTATCCTAATGAAAAGCTAGGGGTAACTGAGGAGCAGTTATCTCTTGGCAAGGATGGAATTCTAAGGTTAAATGAACGAATATGGGTTCCAGTTTTTGGAGGACTTCGAGATATCATCCTCCAGGAAGCCCACAGTTCTAAATACTCTGTTCATCCTGGAGCTGACAAGATGTACCAGGATTTGAAAGCAATTTTTTGGTGGATAGGCTTAAAGAAGTCTATAGCTACCTATGTAGCTAAATGTTTGACATGTGCGCAAGTCAAAGCTGAACATCAGAAGCCGTCAGGTTTGCTACAACAGCCTGAACTTCCCACGTGGAAGTGGGAAATGGTGACAATGGATTTCATCACCAAGTTGCCGAAGACAAGGAAAGGAAATGATACTATATGGGTGATAGTGGATAGACTGACTAAGTCAGCTCATTTCCTACCCATTAAGGAGACCTGTAGCTCCGACATGTTAGCCCAATTGTACGTAGATAAGATTGTATCTCTGCATGGCGTACCAGTGTCTATTATCTCATATAGAGACACTAGATACACATCACATTTTTGGAAAAAGTTTCCAACAATCTTTGGACACGCGCTTAAATTTTAGTATGGCTTACCATCCTCAGACGGACGGCCAGAGTGAGCGTACTATCCAAACTTTGGAAGACATGTTTCGTGCATGTGTGATTGACTTAGGTGGTAGTTGGGATAACCACCTGCCATTAATCGAGTTCTCGTATAACAATAGCTATCATAAGAGCATCAAGGCCGCGCCCTTCGAGGCCTTGTATGGTAGAAAGTGCAGAACGCCCGTTTGTTGGGCGGAAGTTGGAGATGTCCAACTGACAGGACCGGAAATAGTCTTTGAAACGACGGACAAGATTGTCCAGATTCGTGACCGCCTGAAAGATGCCAGGGATAGGCAGAAAAGTTACGCAGATCTAAAGCGTAAACCTCTGAAATTCGAGGTAGGTGATAAAGTGTTGCTTAAAGTATCACCCTGGAAGGGAGTGATGCGATTTGGTAAGAAAGGTAAGTTAAGCCCGAGATACATAGGACCATTCGAGGTCATCGAATGTGTCGGATCAGTTGCTTATAAGTTAAAATTACCTGAAGAGCTCAGTGGGATTCACAATGTATTCCACATCTGCAATCTGAAGAAGTGTTTCGCTGATGAATCACTAGTCATGCCACATACAGATGTACACATAGAAGAGAGTTTGAAGTTTGTTGAAAAACCTGTGTTGATCGAGGATCGACAGGTTAAGAAGCTTCGAAGGAAGCATGTACCGATCGTAAAGGTTAAATGGGATGCCCGTAGAGGTCCCGAGTACACGTGGGAGGTAGAGTCCACAATGAAAGAAAAGTACCCTCATTTTTTTCGTAAATCTCGAGGTCGAGATTTCTTTTAAGGGGGTGAGGATGTAACACCTCGAAAATTCACGTCCTATAAGGTATTGACACGTGTCATAAGCTTGAACGTGTGAAAGAATACCCTAGAGGGACTAAAGTTGACAAACATGAAAAGTATGAGAATATAAGGGTTCAAAATGTTAACAATGGATAAATATACTTTACAATAACCCTACATGATTTTTATACCTTCAAACGAATAAATCATGGATCATACGAAGCTAAATATGAAAGAAAGTGAGAGATTACAAACTACAGGGGTTAAATGTGTCAACATGTTTAAAGTATACCTCTGAGTGACCTTTTAGCAAACCCTAAGCTTTGTAACGGTAAATTATGCTCACTAGAATGTGGGATAAAAATTTCATAAAGTTTTGTTATCATATGAGAAAGTTATGATCAAATTCGTATACAAGGGGTTAAAGCGTCAACGTTGAAAATTATGACCTTTCGGGTAAACATAAAGTGACCAGGACTTAACAAAGTGGGTATAAGTCTTGAAGCCCTTATAAGTCAAATTGAAAGGCTCATAATGCAAGATATAAAGATGGGATGACCTTTCGAAGGACCAAGAGCCAAGATGCAATAACTAAAAAGTTTTTAATCTGACAGCAGGCCTCAGGCGGGCCGCGTAAGGCTTACCAGAACCTTACGCAGGCCGCGTGCGACTCCCAGATACAGAAATCGCTGACAGCTGCCTGTTCAGCCTTGTAACCGACTTAGAATGATATTTTCCACTTCCATGCGCGACCCCTACATGCTTTTAGACCTTAGGGACACTTGTGGATGATCCATGATCAGTTGTAGCATGAATTGTCATGATCACAAGCCATCAAAAGCACTATATAAGTCCCACAATGTTTACAACATTCTTGCATTCATTCCATCTGCATTATTGAAAACTTCTAGAGTTCAAGAGCAGACCCAAGTCATCCCTAATCGTGCCTTAGACCTTGGTAAGTACCCTTGACCTTCCCTAATTGAGTTTTACTTAGTTATTAGCTTAAAAGTCAAACCGACGTAATTAACGTTTGACTTAGCGATTAATCATTAATGGTCCAGTGATTAGTCGAATTGAAGGTAGTTATAAGTTGGTAATTATGTGGGCAATAAACCCTTAAAGGGCACCCTCTGATTCCCGCTCTAACTAGATCAAATGTCGGGTCAAAGTTGTTTATAAAAAGTCAACAGGATCCTAATTTTCGAATTAAAACATAATTAACAATGTAGGTAATGTGTAACCTATTTTATCACTCTTATAACTTAGTAATCAATGTAAGAACATGTCTAAACATGTTTGATCCGACAAATTTCAGTTTAGGACCGGTTCGGAACCGAAAGTCGCAAAACTTTGACTTTTGCTTTGACTTCAGTTCTGACCCGTTTTATTATAGTTTAGAAATGCCTTAGAGCTTCCTTAGGACCCAGTTACATGATGGTATAACCCTCTGTAATTGGTTCGTTGATTGTTCGATTCATTTGCACGTTTCCGTTAATTGCTTAATGTTGACCATAATGCCCTTGTAAGTGCAGTTCCTGGAGGGTAACTGTCGCTTATCAGTTCTGGTCAACCAAAGCAGAAGTCCAAGTTAAAGTCAACGATAATGAAGAATTCATGACCACATGAAGACCATGCACTAATCAAGGGGGAGTTTGTTAATGCACTTTGGGTGATAAGTGCATGCTTTCCAATTGTTAGGGTCTTTATTGTACATGTCTTGAAACTTAGTCCAAGGTTTAACCTTGGACAATTTGTCCAAGTTTATGTCTAGGACTTTTGTCAGGGGTTTGTGTTTAGGCAAAAGTCAGGGTTTTAGTCCCTAGTCTATATATATGTGTTGTATAGGATTAGGGCAAGCATCAATCGGGCGAGAAAGCTTTGTGCACCTCTCCTAACTTCTTGTTCCTCCTGGTGTGCACATCCTAGAGAGAGAGAGAGAGAGAGACTATGTGTTAGTGAGAGAAAGCTAGGGTTTAGATCTTTGTGATCTAAACCAGCTTGTAGATGATGTATACTCTTTTGGTATGTAATTTGTGATGACTGATTCGTTAATAAAGAGATTCATCTTCTACATCTTGTTCATCTTATGATTGTTCTTCATGTCTTGAATCAAGTGCAATGTTTGATGCTCGTCATCGATCCGGTGCTTTCACAGTGGTATCAGAGCATGGTTACCGATTTGGAATGGTCTAACCGCCTTCCGAATCACTATTGCTCTTGATTTGATGTTTGTTTCCACCAAACATCTTGAAGACGTGAAGATTTTGGTCCAGATATGAAGAAATTCCAACTGTGTTGGAGAGAACTGCTGGGTTTTTGGTAGTTCTAGGGTTTTGATCCAAAAAAAGGATTGTCTGAGTTTAAAACTTTGTGTTTGTGTTTCCGGGGTTTTTGGTGAACCAGTGTGAAGTCACACTGGGGAGATAGTCCGGAAACTGGTTACTGAAGCTTGTCCGAGCTTTACAATTTGGAGTTATGAATAGTTCCGAGGTTTCAACTTTCGAGGTTGGTAGGTCCGAGTTTTAGAACCCCCAAAAAGTCAGAGTTTTAGGAACTCCAAAAGGTAAGAGTTTTAGAACCTCCAAAAGGTCAGAGTTTTTGGAAACTCCAAAAAGTCAGAGTTTTGGAACTTCCAAAAGGTCCGAGTTTATTATTCTTTTAAAGTTTCCGAGTTTTAAAACTCATCATCAGAGTTTTAAAATCCATTCCGAGTTTTTGAAAAAGTCTCTCAAGTCTATCAAAGCCGAGTTTTATCTGTTGAAACTTGAAAGTGTCCGAGTTTTTGTTCCATGTATTACAGTTATCAGTTCCGAGTTTTCTTATTTGTTTCAGAGGTTTAAGATTCTGAATGCTTAACTGTTTCACTCCGAGTTTCATCTTTCCAACTGTTCCAACTTCTAACACCCTTCCGAGTTTTGAAAGTGTTGAATTTTACAGCTGTTCTGAGTTTCCAACTGTTCCGACTTCTAACAACCTTCCGAATTTTGAAAGTGTTAAGCTCCGAGTTTTAAATCACCAAGTTTCTGGCTGATTCCGAGTTTTAGAGTTCCGATAATTCTGAATTAACAGTCTTTCAGTTCCGAGTTTTCAACATTCCAAAGTTTTGAACTGTGTGTTTGTTCCGAGTTTTGAACTTAGTGAAGATGTTCCGAGTTTTAAATAACAAACTGTGTGTTTGTTCCGAGTTTTAAACTTAGTGAAGATGTTTCGAGTTTTAAATAACAAACTGTGTGTTTGTTCCGAGTTTTAAACTTAGTAAAGATGTTCCGAGTTTTAAACTCCGAGTTTTAAACTCCGAGTTTTAAACTCCGAGTTTTAAACTCTTTCTTGGTCCAAGTTTAAAACTCTTTCTTAGTTGTCCGAGTTTTAAACTCTTTCTTGGTCCAAGTTTAAAACTCTTTCTTAGTTGTCCAAGTTTAAAACTCTTTCTTGTTCCGAGTTATTCAAAACCAACTTTCAAAACCAATTTTGTTTGTTCCGAATTTCTTTGTACTCTAAGTATTGTTCCGATGATCTGATTCGAGGTTTCAAGAGCTTTCGGGTTTTACGAGTTCCGAATTTTCTAGAATTCCGGGTTACCTGGGGTACCGGATTTTTAACTAAGTTTAGAAGCTTGTGTAGTTCGGAAGTTTCGAGTTGTGCATGTTCCGAGTTTTTCTAGTTATTCCGGGTTACCTGGGGTACCGGATAACTAACTAAGAGTCAGAATTATGTGTAGTTTGGAAACTTGAAGTCGGTTTCGGATTATCGAAAAGTTTTATGGTACTTATGTTGACCGGATCAAGTGAGGAGGTGAAGAGAGTAAGACTTGTTTGGACTTTTGTATTGTTTACAAAGAAAAAGGGGGAGTAAAAATTTCCTATTTTCTTCGTAAATATAAAGCTTGTTCGTGAAATAGCTCGTGTGTGATGGAGTTTTGTCACGTGTGGTTATGTTATTAATCAAGTGTTGACGTGATGAAGCTGAATTCTCGATTGACGACTAGTTGAAGATTGAGCCTTATTAAGTTGCTGTTTAGAGTAGAGAAGATTAGTTCTGGTCTCGAAATAATGTGGGGCTTCATGATTTGAGGGGAAGGTCGGAGATGAAAGCCATCGGGGATTCAGCGGATTTGTGAAGATAGGAGATTGATCATGAGGATACATGACGAGATGAGATCATACATGAAGGGTTGAAGACTTTTGATCAAGATGGTGGATGTACATTTTCAGAGTTTGCTTTGTTATTAATTTATCGAACCAAACTTCATGTCTTTGCGGAATTTGAAGTGTTTGATGTTAGGCATTGGAAATCCGACGTTTCGTTCTTCTACTGGTTAAGTTTGAAGATTAATTTATCGAGCGATGCTCTTACATATGGTTGTAGGTCGGTTCGCGTTAACTTGATTTGGGAGTAGTTTGAGGGGGAGGATCTACAACGTCTGGTGTTGGATTCTTCGGGTTTCACAAAGCGGCCATTTAAGTGATCGTCAGCAAGTCTTTGATTAGAAGGGTTGAAGATCGCTGTGCTCTACCGGAAAGATCAAGTCTCAGCAAAAGTTAAAAGCAGGCATGATATCATCAGTCAAGGGGGAGTCTGTAAGTGCAGTATTCGGTGACTGAAGATATCAATGTCAAATAGAACTGATAGCAACAGTTAAGGGGGAGACTGTAAGTGCAGTTCCTGCAGGGTAACTGTCGCTTATCAGTTCTGGTCAACCAAAGCAGAAGTCCAAGTTAAAGTCAACGATAATGAAGAATTCAAGACCACATGAAGACCATGCACTAATCAAGGGGGAGTTTGTTAATGCACTTTGGGTGATAAGTGCATGCTTTCCAATTGTTAGGGTCTTTATTGTACATGTCTTGAAACTTAGTCCAAGGTTTAACCTTGGACAATTTGTCCAAGTTTATGTCTAGGACTTTTGTCAGGGGTTTGTGTTTAGGCAAAAGTCAGGGTTTTAGTCCCTAGTCTATATATACGTGTTGTATAGGATTAGGGCAAGCATCAATCGGGCGAGAAAGCTTTGTGCACCTCTCCTAACTTCTTGTTCCTCCTGGTGTGCACATCCTAGAGAGAGAGAGAGACTATGTGTTAGTGAGAGAAAGCTAGGGTTTAGATCTTTGTGATCTAAACCAGCTTGTAGATGATGTATACTCTTATGGTATGTAATCTGTGATGACTGGTTCGTTAATAAAGAGATTCATCTTCTACATCTTGTTCATCTTATGATTGTTCTTCATGTCTTGAATCAAGTGCAATGTTTGATGTTCGTCATCGATCCGGTGCTTTCACGGCCCTTTTGACCATAAAATGAGAATTTTGGAAATGTGAGAGGGCAATAATCTTTGCTACTGATTTATAAACTTGTCCCTAAAATTTCACATCAGTTGGAGGTCTAGATTAGGAGTTATGCTCAATAGCGCAATTAAAAAGCTTTTTGTTAATTAAACGGCGCAATTAGCGTAAAGCCTATCTAAACCCAATTTTTGACACCAAACATTTTACCCACTGATGTAATATAATATTTTGGGATTTTTAAGGATTTTTAATTATTTTTAACCTGCTCATAACCTAAGGTTATGGCATTAATTCGGTAAATATCGAATATACCCTTTTTGTTTATAAAATGAGTTCTACATAGTATTTTAACACCAATCCAATTGCTACTGATTTTATATGATAAATAAAGTATTTTGAACTTTATAACCTGAACAGAAAACTCAGATTTTCTGTATAACCCGGAAATCGCTTAAAATGGCTTTTTAAGCGTATTAAACACATAGTATGGGTTTAAAACCATTTTGTCACATAAGACTTATCACCAACTGATATGACCTGATAAATTAAGTTATTTTACTGATTTATTCAGACCCGAATCTCAGAATTAGAAATTAATCTCTTTTATAATCTTTAAAATGACCAAAATACCCCTACGGGGCTTAAATTGTGATTAAACTCGTTTTGGGCATAATGGAAGGCATCCTACTGATGTCACAACATATTTAAGGCATATTAACTTAGGAAACCTGTAAATGACTCTCATGGTTACCCGTTACGCCTCTTGCGCGTTCGGTTCGGTTTATGTAACTAGTTTGCATAAATTAGCCGAAACGGGTCGAACCTTATCATTTTTATCTCAAAATCCAGAATGTGTTTAGTTTACCCATATTATACAAGTCTTCAAACTTGTCAGGTCTAAACCACATTCTATTCCGGTCTTCGCTTAATCACGCGGTCGAACCGTATCTTCCTTTAAAACTAACCGGTCTAAGCTTAAGCTTAACTAAAGATCGTTAGGATTCTAATAGGTTATTATAAACCTTCGTTCCAGAATAGGAGACCCGGTAAAAGCTACACGCACTTGCTATTTGTGATTGATACTTGCAAAGGTAAATACTTTTAACTTATTTTCCCTATACGGGCTTGGGGTATGGTATATAAAATACCGCTTGGTCGGACATTGAATCTTTAATCGAATAGGGGTTAAATCATTGATATGCTCCGTTTTGAAATGCCTTGTTTGCTTAAAGCCTTTGGGGGTTAATGACCATGTCCCGGATATCCTTGGCATCATTTTACGAAATGGCCACGACCTAAGCACGGGGTGTAGGCGTACACCCGTCAGTGCCTAAATAAATAATGTGGTGTGTCTATTGATCTTTAACCCGGTCTACGGATCGGGCTACTGAACGCATAAGGAACATGTAATTCTTTTACAAGATTATATTCAAATAATTATCCCAAGTTATAAATTATTTGTGCCACGTGCATCCAAATAAATTTTTAATCATTTTTAAAATGAGTCAGTTGATTGTATTTACCAGTGTAAACTGACGTATTTTCTCAAAAAAAGGTTAAGTGCAGGTACTACGCGAACTAGGCTGGCTTTCTCCTAGAGTCCACAATAAGTCTCGCAAGCTTTGATGTCAAAACTGTTGAACAATGTTTCCATTTTATTTTGATCCACCTGTGGATTACTTTCAATTGTTTGTGATACTTGATATTACAATTTATTAAAGTTGAAATATATCTATCTTTTGTTTCCGCTGTGCATTTAAATATTGTGTTGTTTGACTATAACGATATCAACTACGTCACGGTACTCCCCACCGGGCCCACCGGTAATACGTGGAAATATCGGGGTGTGACACTTAACCTCATGTTTAGCCATCTTCTTTTCAAACCCAATACCTTTGTTTTTAAAATTGTTTCCATTTTTCTTGTTAGACCCATTGTTACCTACCCAAACTTTCTTCCCAGGGCTGTTTTGTTTCACAAAAGATTCTTTAGGTTTTGAAAAGAACTCGTTGTTGTTTACCTCTGAAATATCAATCTCAACAAGTTTAAACACCTTCTCAACATTTTTCATGTTCGCATTTTGGATTGGATACTCAAAATCAGAATAGAGTTTGTCAGTTCCAATCATTGTGTAAACCACCATGATCAGATCATCATTCGCAACCTTTTCTGATTTTGGTATAAATTTGTCCAAAAAGTTACCATCATCTTCACATTCAGAACTGGAATTTTCCAAATGTGTTTTCACAGTTTCAAAATCTGAGTTATCACTCTCTTCGTCTAACACTTGGTCAACAACGGTCTTGATAACCTGTGACTCATTGTCAGTGTCGGACAGAGAAAATGTAACATCAATGCTTTCAGGCAACTCATTCTCAATTGTTCTCAACTTGAGATTTAAAGCAGCTTCCACCCCATCTGGATACTTCTGAGTGTAATGATTCCACATTGGGTATTGGCGAGTACACAAGTTCAACACAAAAAGCAACATCATTGGCGAGTACACAAAAAGTATAGTTCAACACATCAACATCAACATCATCAACCTGCAACATCATCATTCCCTCCTAGATTTCATCATAATCAACATCATCAACCTGCAACATGTTAAAAAGTATAGTTCAACACAAAAAGCATTGGCGAGTACACAAGTTCAAGTATATATAGCATAAGTATAAAAAGGTTTAAACGAATCCACATGGCAAACTATTTTCTTCAAGATTAACGTAAATCTAGCATGTGATAAACAAGTCAAACCAAAGTTCACGCAAGTAAAAGATTCTTAACATAACCCAACGTTCACAGGCGATGCGTTACTCCTATAGCGCTATACATGTTAAGGTAGGCTTGATCGAAGTTAATGACAAGTTCAATCACAAAACGAACTAACCTAGATAGACGTATCAAGTATAACGTATGAATGCAAGTATTGGATTGTTTGTGCATAAAGATAAAGTTTAAGTGTTGTGGTTTTAATAAACTAACATGTTGCACCCAAAATGTGTAAAAAAAAATGGGTCAAGTGTACTCATGGTTTTGCAAGCTCCAAACTTGTTAATCCTGTGAAGAGTTGTTTGATGAGTATGGAACACCGAGTCACCTTACAAGGGTAAACGAAGGTGTGTAAGTTTATGGATTAGGAATGGAAGATTCGGACTTGGAATTTAAAGTAGTAAAAGTATATATATGAAAGTAATATCTAACTCTAAGATCTCGTTTATGACACTATAGTAAGTGGTTTCATGGGTCCCAAATTCCCATTAGAATCATAACAAGCATATTAGATTTTTATATATATTAGCCTAGGTTTAAGACAAACAATCATGGCTTGATTATCATCACAAATTCAGCCATGTTTTATATAATTATATGTATGTTTATAAGGTAATAATATAACCTAAAACTGTGTCCATCAAGGAATGTCATATAGTATCATGTATTGTTAATCATGGAGGTTAAAACATCATTATATGATTCACCACTACACACACCGTCATGAGGATGGTGGGAGGGTCATGAATAACAAGAAAATAAATCTATTCTAACAAGGCTCAAGTGACCAAGTACACTACAACCCAAGGTGTGCCAACACGACTTGGAAAGGTAATCCTAAGTGTCGGAGGCTAGATGTGGCTAAGGTACTTTGATTCTAGCAAGTCACAAGAGTGTTCATAGAAAAGGTTAATAATGAAGGAGTGGAAATTAGTTTTGGAAAGCCAAGATTGTTCACACTTCACAAGTCACAAGTTCATCATATGGAAGATGATGACTTGTGCTTGTTTTCATCATCAGATTACCATGTATAAACAGAAATAAAAGGGGTGTTTGAACCCAAAACTTTGATGGAAATCACCCTAACACAAACCCATAACCATAGACTAAGTTATGAGCTTGGTGGGAACAAGATTCCACCAAGTTTCTATCAAAAACATGAAGATACAAAGATATAAAAACAAGCAGAAAGTTTACTTCACTTTGGGCCTAAAAAATGGTGAGGTTTCATCTTAGTTTGCCCAAGCAAACTTGTGAAAACCTTCCTAGAGGTTATCCAAGTATTTTAGAAGAAAGGACAAGAAAGAAATAGAAGAAGAAGTGAGTTAAAACTCACTTAGAATGGTTAGGACTTTCTATTTTAGAGAGTGTTTTGAGCTTGTAAAAGTGGTAAAAAGGTTGGGGAAGTTTTCTTTATATAGGGAATGGATTAGGGTTTGAGTTGGTTGAGTATTGAATGTGTTTAGGTGGTAGATAACATTAAAACACAACAACTAACCACCTTTGACAGTTCCGATCGCAGTTGTCTTTTATATATATATATATATTCTTTTTTTTTTCTTTTTTGACATTATAAGTTGTATATTTGAGATATATGTTGTGCAATTATGATGTGTTAATGTGCATGTAACTTATAACAAGCCTAATATGTAAATAAAACATGAAATCAAGTGCTAAAACTAGGATGTAACATGATTTTTGTGTTGTAAGAAATAAGTGAAGTATTGAAAGGTTTAAACAGGTATATGTAACATATAATGATGTGTTAAATAATTATAAGTCTCGTATTCGAATAACCAAGTGTTTTGCATGAACGAAATGTGTAAGAATCACGAATACACGATCATTGTTTACGAGTTAACTTACGTTTATGAGAATTATGAATCATGTATCAAACAAATGTATGTATCAATGTTTAAACACGTAACAACAATGTATATTTCACATAAAAGATCAATTTCATTACGATCGAAGTCTCGGATTTACAATGCTTTGAAACGAAATACGATTACAAATGAAACAAGTTTCCGAAAATAGAATTATGATACAAACTTTCTAAAAACGGAAAGCTGCGAAAAACGAGGCATTACACGAACGTTTTAACCAATTTTGCAGAAATCGCGCCTAGGCGGTGATTAAACGCTCATCGGAGGTCTGCCGCCTGGATTTTTGCAAATCGGTCAAACTTGGCGGCAGTGGTTAAAATCAGGGAAAATCGATAAAAAAATCGAACCTAATCGGTCAAAATTAGACCAAATTGATCTAATGGAATGAGTTCTTACCTCGTTTGGAACCAAAATTGGGGCTACGGCTTCTTTCTTGTGTGCCATGTCTGATGAGAGGGGAAGAGCGGCCGTATAATGAAAGAGATGGTGGGTTAGTTTTAATTAAGTTTGGGTATTTTATCATTTAATCCCCTCTATCTTTCACAACTTTACATATGGTTCCAAAACTTGTAAATTTGTATATAAAAGGTATAAAGTTAACTATATATTTATATAATTTTGTAAAAAATATACATAAAAAGTCTATTTTGATTAATCCAGATTTATCTCTATTAATCCCGATTAATCCCTTGGCGGTACCTCACCGCCCGACTAGCGCATTTCTACAACACTGGTTTTAACCATTGAACAGTTACGTTGTGAGTTCAGTTGTGTCTTATATTATATTATATAACAGTCCTATAGTTATATATATCACAGAAGTCATGTATGGAGGTAATAACCTTGTTATAAGTTCACCAAAGCACAAGTTCATTAACTAAGTTAACAAACCTGTTGGTCATGAATAACAGAAGTAAAAGACAGAATATAAATACCAAACAGCCGAACAAGGACAACCCGGGTGTACCGTCTCAACATGACAGGTATGAACCAAGTGTTGGAGGTTTGATGGGGTTAACTCATTCTAGGTATAAGAAACTGTTTGGGTGTTCGTTTGCAAGTTCAAGTGAGGCGGTGGAACTAGATTGGAAGCCAAGGCTCCCACGTTCACACTCTGTTATCACATAATTGTCCATACCGAAAATGGGGATCTGAGTAACGTTCAACACTTAGGAAAATGCCGGAACAAAGTAAAAACATACCCTTCACGCGAATGGGGTGTCCATTCGTGCGAATGGGAAGACCCTTCGCATGAATGGGCTAACCCTTCGTGCGAATGGCTCTGTTTTGGAGACAAAACGGTTCGTTTTTGCTTGAACAGCTCATCTTCTTGGCTGGAATCAAACTCAACACTAACCCATAACTATAGACTTAGCTTGTGAGCTCGGTGGTTTATGATTCTGCCAAGTTTCGAAACTGAAAGTAAGTTTGAAAGATAGAACTTCAATCTTTAGCTTGGTCCTCAATAAGTTTGAGTGTTGTCATTAGATTGCAAAGGCAAATATGTGAAACCAGGTTGTAAAGGTTGAAGAAATGTGTAAAAGATAGAAAGAAAGTAGAAGAAATAAGAGAAATTATAGTGTTAGTGAGTTGTAAACTCACTTACAAGCTTTCTGAAAGTGCTTAGCTGATAAAGCTCGAATTCAGTAGTTGAGAGAGATTTTCAGAGTGTGGAAGGTGAGAAATGAGGGTGAAGGTTCGTATATATAGGCTGAAGAGGGCCTTGGGACGGATAGGCTTTGGGCGAATGGGCTTGACCATTCACGTGAAGGGTGTGGTCCCTTCGTGCGAAGGGCTTTGCCCATTTGCTCGAAGGTTCAAGTTTGTCGGTTTTCGCGTATTCAGCCGGTTTTAAGCGTTTTAAGGGTGTAAGTGCAATGCATAAGTGTAATGTATGAATAAATGCATGTATAAACTGATTTTGCATGTATAACAAGTATGAATTTGCGTATAAGTATGTATCAAGTTTGCACGTATCATGAATATTGTAACGAATGTATAACAAGTATGCATAAATAATGTATAACACAATGTATAAAAGATCGAGTTTTATTATGATTCAAGTCTCGGATTACAATGCATGGAAATGAAAGACGAATACAAGAGAATTACAATTTACAAGTTTCCATAAATAGAAACACAAGCAAACTTTCTAAATAAAGAAAGTTACAAAATGCGAAGCGTTACACAAGAGGAGTTACAATTGAATGTGGACAATCGCCTTCAGTTTCAGATTTACAAATGATGTCTTTGAAATGGAATCTGAAAGTGTAGTGTTTGAAGTGGAAGACAGTGCATTTATAGACAGTAAAATGTAGTGGTTATAATATTTGATAATTTTTAGCTTATTTTTACAAAAGATTTTAATTTTTTTGTATACTTAAATTAAAATATTTTAAATTATTTTATTTAACTATGAAATATTATTTTCTTTTAAATAAATAAGATTCTTTTCTTGTAAATACATAACATTATTATACTTATATAAACTAGTTTTTTTACCCGTCGAACGTTGCAGCGACGCCGTACGCGATGTGATAAATTATAGACCACAATCAACCTAACTCATTTTCGAACTAAATTTACGTTGAACGTAGAGTAATCCGAATTTATACCGTTGAATGAAAATGTATTATATTTGACATGACTTGTTTTTTACAAAATTTTCATCAAAATGTATTTCACCTCAAAACATACATAAAAATAAAACATTATATAATCAACTCAAATCGTTTCCAAACAAAAATTACGTTAAAGCATAGACAAACTCGAACTTATACGGACAAATACAAAAAAATAAGAAAAGATAAGAAAATAGTTTTAGGGTAAACTCGAAACTTTAAAATTTTGAGGGAGTCAAAGTGACATTTACAAAGTTAAAGAGTTATTTTGACATTATCAAAGAGGTTTAGGGGTAAGAATGATTAAAAAAACAAAGATATTTGTTTTTAAATAAATACAAAAAATAGATTATACATAGCTAATTGGTCTGAGTGTTTGAACTTTGAAGAAACAAAGCTATGAAGGTGGGACCCATAAGGTTAGAGATGTTGTGTACCACATGACAAATTTTGACAAATACAAAATGATGTGCTCTTTTAACTTGCACCTAAGCTTTAAGAAGCTGTAAAAAAATGAATAGTGTATGCTACTCACAAAAGAAAGTTATTAAATAATACAGGGGAAATAGGTATATTTAATAATTTTATTTAAATATGAAAATATTTTTTTCTTTTAAATAAATAGTATTCTGTTTTAGTAAATAATACTATTAAACTTTAATAAATAGGTATTTAGAGTTATTTATATTCGTTATAGATTTAATTTAAAAGTTAGTTATAATATCTGAAACATAGTTGAAGCAAATAGAGGATAAGTAGTGGAGAAGGTTAATGTGGAAAAAAGATTTGCAAGGAAACCAAGTTAGACAAGCATTCCTTGTGGCCTAAAGACTTATTAGTAACATTTATTTTTATTAAAATTATTATATTTCTTCTCTTTCTTTCTTCAATTTAATTCTCCTTATTTTTTGTTTCATGTTTTGGGCTATGTTTGGTTTTCTGCTCAAGCCCAAGATGTGGTCAAGTATTTTGGAGCCCATGTCTGTGAAGCCCATATCTAATGAAGTCGACGAATTGGTCCAGCCTGATCTTCTCCTTGGCGCTGCCTCTCTAGGGTTCTCTCCTCTCAGTCTTTGACAGCTACGTACAGTGATTGCTAGCGGTCCCGCGCCTTCCTTTTTGGTGCTCGGTTTCTATATTTGTTTCCTACTCTACAGCACTACATAAGAAGGTTGTTGGTAGTGTTGAAGAGCATCTCAAATTCAGTCTACAATATATATTCGTATTTTTATTTCATCTATTGGCTTAATTTTCAGCCTCTTCTTGTCAATCGTTGGTTGCATTCTTGTACTGTACCTTTCTGATCAATAAATACCACTTCAATTTGTGATAATTTTAATACCTAAATATCTATCCACGATCGTGACAAAAATAACAAATAAAAACACCACGTTTACTACCATGAACAACTCTAGAACTCACTTCACGTTATAAAGCGGTGTACGAATAAAATCGCATCTTGATGCTGCTTGTGTTCATCTCTGTTTGCATATGATCACAATCAAACCATCTTCTACGTTCAGGCGTGCGTATGCCGTACAAGTGAATCTATGCATTTAGGTGCTATATGTGCACACAAATGTGGACCATGTGGTAGTAGCACTCAAATGCATAAATCAAGGTACACCCGTATGCATAAACACCCGTAGATATACAAACTAAAAGTTACCAAAAATGTTTTAGACCGAGCTTATCTGTAAACTATTATGGTGACTCTTTCATTTTATATGATTTTTTTACCATACTCTTTCATTTCATATGATTTTTTTTTACCATACTCTTTCATTTTATATGATTTTTTACCATAGCTAGATAACATTATAATTACCTACTGATTATTAGAAATATTAACGTCGTTTCAAAGTCAAAAAGTCAACGATTGAATCAAAGTCAAACATTCAAAACTGTGAAAACCAACCAAGAACAAGTCTTGGCCAACCAAAAGATTCCACGCACCATCTCTTCAAATTGAAAAGTCGAATCTTTTAATCAACCCCATAGTTTTCATCATCTGCTTCCATCAAAGCTAAACACAAATACCTTTCTTCCTCAAATAATCACATATATGATCATCAAGAAAGAGACCACCATCTCCGGCAGGCGGCACCACCCTTCTCCGCCAAAAGGGTCATCTCTTTCCTTCAAAAATAATCAAGATTTGTTCAACAACTCCGCCTTTTCAGCGCCAGCAAGGATGGTCACCCGTACCGACAAGATGGCGACCAAAGTGATGGTAAGGAGGGCGTTGACTCCACCCACGCGTAGACTTAGCTGGCGGTGGTTTGACTTCCGACCATCGCCCAGTCGGCTCTCTGTCATGTCCATGGCTATTTAGATTATTCAATCGTATTAAATTCGGTTTGGATCATATCTTTACTCTTGTGATCATGCACTTCATGTAGAATAACTATATACAAATTTGCTAAAAAGTGTAAGAATTTACAGTGTTTTCATGAATACCCTCGCTATATATGTCGAGTTGAATTCTACCAAAATTAAAAAAAAAAACTAAGACGAAGACGAAGGGAGAGTACGATGAGCTCATATAAACAGATATATATCTGCTCATAAGGGCTATACAAATATCACACTTAGATTCCACACACCTTTCAGCAAATGCGGATTTACCATTTCGATCACGGATAAGGGAGAATTTGTTCGGTTTTTACACTCATTCTTCCGATTTTTAGGTACCTATTCCTGATAATACAAAAGATCAAGAAAATGGTTAATGATATGATTGGTGAGGATGACATGCAGCAATCATAAAAAAGTAATGTGATCATATTAAGAACTAGATGTGTAATTTTGATTCGGTACACATTAACGGGTCATTTGGGTTGTGTATCATCTCAAAGAGGTTAATTCAAATCAATAAGCTAAAAAGATGGGTCAAACGGCCTGAAAGCCACCCAAAAATCTAATTTGAACGCCTACTTAAATTGTTTTCTTCAAAGATTTAAATTATTATCGTGATAATATTATTTGTGTAATCATTATTAACATATTAATTATTGATAAAAAAAGAAGAAAAAGCTTTTCTGGTCCCCCTCAACCCGACCCGGCTCATTTCAACCCGAACCTGTATTGACCCGTTACATGACCAGCCTATTTAACCACCTCTATAGAGAATTTGTAGGGCTGCAAACGAACCTAACACGAACAATACCTTGTTCGTGTTCATTTGTTAAGGAAATATACATGTTCACGAATTGTTCATGAACTCTGTTCGTGTTCAATCATTATGGAAATGAACGTGTTCGTTTGTTAAATTTAGGTAAAGAACACAAATGAACATTCATGAACACAAACTAATGTTCATGAAAAGAATATATAATACACGGATACTTATTAAATATTTTATTTGTCGGAATTTTTAAGTATTTAAATAAAATACAAAAATTCAAAACACCATTGAGCTATCAAACACAAACAACACGTTACCGAACGTTCACGAACATAAATGAACGAACGTAACCTCTGTTCATGTTTGTTTATTTAACTAAACAAACGAAACTTCTTGTTCGTGTCCGTTCATTTATTAAACGAACGATCACAAACGAACTTCCTGCCGAACGGTTCACGAACTGTTCGCTAAACGTTCAGTTCGTTTGCAGCCCTAAGAATTAGTAACCATGGAACCATCCACCCAAATTTAAGGTTCTTTATGTTTTATTAAATTTCCTAAATAAGTGTGTTTTAACTTCTACGTGCTCCGATTATGTGACGGTATACCTCTGAAGGTTCAAAAGCTGAGATTGTATTCGGGTCTGTGGGTGCATCTGATATCCTTGCTTCTGATTTCTCATTTGATAAACTGTCAAAAAATCAAGTGAATTCATCTCAATTAACATAATTTAAACAAATCGGCATCTTTAATTAGATATTCGACAAAGATACTTACGTTGAAAGTATTGTGACCCAAATCAGCTCAACACAATCGACCCACAAGAGTCTTTGTTCAATAGGTACGACACCATACGTTATAATGTGAGCAAACGGCCAAAGCTTCCAACCAGCCTGATAAAAAGTTCAAAAAATACAAACCCGAATTATACGTCAATCACATTTGATATTTCTATCACAAATAAGAGGATTTAATGTCAACTTACAGTCAACATGGGAAAAAACGTCGCCTTTAATTCATTAAAAATAGTCAACGGTGATTCAAACCGTAAAAGTGCCACAACTACGAAATAAATGCTATTCCATACTGCTGCCCAGGCAGTTTGATCGAACGCCACCTTAACGGGTACCACCCACCAATCTTGAAAGGGGAAAAGTGCCTGCATTAAACAAGAATGTTATTGACCCCCAAATTATCAGATAATATATTGAGCTAGTTCAGGTAAATGGGTAAATTTCATTTATTTTACCCTTAATCAATCAGTTTTTTGTTGATTATTTGACCCGAATAATCAGATAATAAGTTCAAAACCTACGATAAAATATCGGATACCGGTCAAGGACCGATACTTGAGATATAGGTTATCACGGTGGGACATCGGTGATTTTAATATCATGCAGAATTTAGATATATAGCAATTTAACACTAACAATTCAGTATACTCTCCTACCTTTGACAAATTAACCTTTTGCAACTTGCAAAACACTAACAATTGTAGCAAGTAGGAACTCATTAAGACTTAACACACTAACAATTAACAATTAAGACTTAAAACACTAATGGCAGCAACAAGAAGAAACACGAATGGTAGAACTAAGAAGAAAGGATCTGATATCGGGAAAATCGGTGATATATCGGTCAAATATCGGTGATACATCGGTCAAATATCGGTGATACATCAGTTATATCGTCAAATATTAGTGATATATCGGTCAATATCGCCGATAATATGGGTACCGATATTTGACAGCAATATTTAACATGGGGACCGATAACCGATATATCACCGATATTAACTGCATAGTTCAAAACTAAATTGTAGTGTTTACCTCACAGAAATAATAGTAGTAGTGAGAAAGTGACCCGTGAAGAGTGAAGCCCACAAGACCGGACCTAAACATGCGAGTGCGATCGAACTCCAAAAGTGGTTTTCCTTCACAACACTGCATGTTGTAACAATTAAACCATTTGTTATTCAAGATAACTATCATCATTTTTGCCAGAAGTGGAAACAAAAAAGGTTTAAAGGACGAAAGAAAGAATCGAACCTGTGCAATCCAATCTCCTATTGAATATACAACTCCACTTATTATCATTTTTGCCAAAAGTGGATTTTGTTTAAGAGCTTCTTCGTATGCACTCCAATTGTGTTGAGGTGCGTATCTCAGTATTTCGAATAAGGTCCAACCCTGAGAAATGAAGGATGTAATGAATGAGTATTCATTTGAAATGTATAAAGAGAATAAGCTTGTTTTACGTAAGGGGTTTGTCTTAAAGACCTCAAAAACAAACCTAAAACAATAATTCAAGTAAAATCAGCATATTCAAGAGCTGGCGGATTCTTACATGGACCAGCTAGATAAGGGAAAACATGGCAGAAAGGGCCCAAACTTTAAACGAGCATAACTTGGGCAACGATTGGAGTTACGGGGCCAAAATTCCTTGATCTAAGGTCCCGGTTTCATCAATCAAGATCCCCCCCCCCAATTTTTTTTGCAAACTTTCACACGTTCCTCTTATAGCTTAAAAACGTGTAAATCTCTAATTACCATAATTTGCGCGTTTATTAATGGTCTTAATTTCAATAAATTCCACTCAATTTGGAATTTCGAAAAGTTTGGCAAAAACTCCCTATAAAGGGCACCTATTGTATTGGTTTGATCATTCAGTTTTCTATCAAAGTTACTAACCGACCCGGATCCAATTTTCAAACAAGCATCTAACCAATGATAATTCCACAAGATTTCACTTAAAACCAAACCAAACCCTACACTTTAACTTTCTTTCACAAGATTTCGCTTAAAACCAAACCCGAACCCAAAGTGTTTCTAAAGATCACTTCTTCTAGGTTCAACTAAAACATCTCTACCACATATAAATTCACAACAACAATATTAACATAACTATGAAATACTAAAACTTGGTTGGAGGATAAAAAAAACAACTCACATGCCAATAATCATAATCAATAGTGAGCATCTTAGTAATCCCAAAAGTCCCAGCAGCCAAAACAATTGCAGCATTAATACCTCTATCTATCAACTTCTCAACACTAGTCTCCCCTTCAACCACCTCACCACCACCACTCGCCGCCGATGAAAACCCACCTTCAAATGACAATCTTCCATCACTCCCACCAAACCCACCAATCAACTGAACCCCTGCTTCATCCCCTTCAATCTCACTTATCAAGTTTCCAACTTGATGATCTATAACATCATCACTCTTCACCGGAATCACATCCTGCTCCTTCGCCACCGCCTTTACAGCTCCGGCGCCGGCGAGATTCTTGGATTTTGTTAGTAATTTGGGGGTTGGTGAAATGGGTACCAAAGATTTGAAATCTTTGGTGGGTTTGTAAAGGGGTTTGAAGGAGGTGTTAATGGAAGCAGCAGCCATTAAAGTTGTGAACTTTTCGTCGGAAAATTTATGGGTCTGCTTTCTCCGGTGAGTTTGGGGGTAGTTGGTGTGTTTTTATAGTAAAGTGGGTTGTGGTGATTGGGTGTTTCGCGGGACAGGTGAGTTGCTGTATGGCGTAGTTTAGAGATGAAGAGATTGTTTGACTTTAGGATGATGATGTGTGGCGTAGTTTAGAGATGGATGTTAAATGTGCACCTCTCGAGTGTTCTTCGTTGTCGACCATGGGTTTGGGCCACGTAGGTTTGAAGATTTCCTCAAAATTCAAATGATTTAATCCGAAGGTCGGTTATACTATAAGCCTACCAAGGGTTTGTGTGGTTTGATTCGGTTCGATTCATTTATTAGACTTAGTAACAAATCAGATTTTGTTTAATCGGTTTGGTTATTCTGTTGAGTTTTGAATCGATTTGGTTAATTTCAGTTAGTAACCAAAATCAAGCTTAGACTAATTTTTTTTTTGTTTAAAAATACATGAAATATAGGTATAAATGTAATATAGGTATAAATATATAAAATAGAAATATAAATATATGAATTGGATGTATAAAATATGAAATGGATGCATAAAAACTTATGAAAATATGAATGGTTCGGATCGATTTGGTTAATTTCGGTTGGATTTTGTCGATTTTAAATTCGGTTTTGATTCCCTTAAATCCTTTAGTAAAGGCTGTGAACATTTAGTGAACACGTTGACTGTAAAATTCACTTTATTTAATAAATGAACAAATTGTTTATTTAACTAAAAGAACAAACATGAACACATGTTCCATTCATAAATGTTCATTTAAACATTCATATGTGTTCTTTGTTTACATGCGTTGGTATGTGTTTATTCATGTTTGTTTACATAATCATTTAATTTATTTTTAAGTTATCTACAATGCTAATTACCCAGTCTACTCAATCTAATTTTAGAACCAAGCCTCGGGTAGTTGATTACAAACAAAAACACACGAGTTTTCTTTGTTCATATACGTTTGTATATGTTCATTCATTTACCCTCGTTTATGTTTGATTATTTACATTCGTTTAGAGTATTAACAAACGATCATAAATGAACAAAAATACGTTCATATATTAATGAACAAACACGAGTAAGAAACTATATGCGTTTACATGTTTGTGTTTGTGCTCGTGTTTTTTTCTTCTAAAAGTAAATAAACGAACACAAACAAAATTTGTTCATATTTGTTCGAATCATTTACGTACATGCATTAGTCGTTAGGCCAAAGTGGTTAAACAAAACTTAGTTGATACACATAAAAACAAAATTAACACATAAAATATCTTTTTAATGATAATTAGAGATTGAACTCACGTCATGTATCAAATCATTAAAATCTAATTCTAATATGCTCAAGAATCATCCTATAACACATCATATTTTCTTAATAAGTCTTTTATTTATATTTTACATCTAAAAATTATAATTTATTGATAAATGAATCAAATAAAAGTAGAAAAAATAGTTACGACTTACGAGCAGCAAAAATAAATGAATCAACGAACATAAAGGGGTTGATGATGGATCGTATAAAGATTTAATAACCAAGATACTTAAAAATTTATTCATATTTTTACTAAATATAAAAAAATTAGGGAAAATGCCACTAAAATGTAATTAAGTTTGTCAAGTGTCTCAATTAAGTCATCCAAACTTTTTTTGTCTCTTTAAAGTCACTAAACTTTAATTTTGTGTTACAATACTGTGTAATTATCAGGTCATCAGGTTACCATGTTTTTCTTTTATTTTTTATTTTCTTTTTAATGCTTATATGTGGATATTATTTATATTAGGTGGATTTTATAAAATAAAAACATATTATATCCTACGAATGTTTCATTCCTCCCAAAACCCTAGACGACATGAACAACGGCAACGACGACGATCGACCTTCAACCTTTGAAGATCAAATTCGCGATTCGTTAGGTATGATTGCTTCTTTCGTTTTTGTTTCATAGCAATCATATATATTGTTTTGACGACGACCCGAAGCCGACCTGTATCGATTCGTTTTTGTTTGATACCTTCTTCTTTCGTTTTTGTTTCACATCAATAATATAATGTTCACAGCAATAATATATTGTTTTGATAAAAAAATGCCGAACGAGTAGAATAATATATACAGCCTATCACATTTATATTTTACAGAATAGTTGCTAGGAGACTTGCACGTGTAATGTGTAGCAATAAAAATCCATGTGATTAATTTTATTTTCCACATCATATTAAAAAAAGAATAAAACCTGATACATCATTATTACTAACCTGGTAACCTGATAATTACATAGTATTAGAACATCAAATGAAACTTGAGTTATTTTATAGAGACAAAAAAAGTTTCAATGACTTAATTGGAACACTTGTCAAAGTTGGTTACATTTCTACGAAGTTACCCCAAAAAATTAATGTAAAAAACAATATTGTGAAAATTGGTTCGGAACTCCCAGTCCACTTAAGCTCGAAACCACTAGTGTCATTAGTTTGGTTAGAGGCTAATGGACCGGATTACAACGAAACAATTGCTCTTTAGGTAAAATAAAATTCTTAAAGTCACGAATTTTGTCTCTTCTTTTTTTTGTCGATCGTTTTTAAACTATCTTGAAGAAGTGAATAACCGATTCAGCGACCAAAACATCTATCAAAGCCCTTTAACTACGTTTTTAACGATCTTGAAGAAGTGAATAACCAACTGGCTAGCCCAGTTGGCCAGCAACAATGATGGGTTGGATTGGGGCTGAAAGGTCATCGGTTCGATCCTGAGGAGCGCCCGAGTTTTCTATTACAGTGCATTTACTCCGGAGAGTGTCAGCTCTTGCGGAGGGTGCAACTCCTGTCAAGTGGCAGGGGGCTGGAAATTTTCTCGGGGGACGCCAAGCCAAACTCTAATGCACCAAGCGTGGGCCCGGTTAAGACAACATAGTCTTGGTTGCGGGAGTGGGGCGATGGTAGCTACCGATTTATAGGTAGTAGCGGCCTTGCCGTCTGTTATGAAAGTCGCCATTCAAAAAAAACTACGTTTTTAACGATCAAACAATTTTACATAAACTAGGATTACGACCCGCCGCAATGCGGCGGGGATTCTTTATTTATAACTAAGTCGATCTACGACCCACACGTTATGTTAAACCTGTTGAAGAAACACTAGATAAATGGTCGGAACCGAGATATCTAGGGGTTTGAATCCGCATAAAAAGGTTAGCTCTCTCTCTATTGATTCAGTTACAGCTGATCTTCCTCTCCGAAGTTCTGCAAAAAAGAGCACCGTTAGCCTCGCCAAGGGGAGAAGAGGGTTCTCTCCTTGACCCGACTCCGGTGTGAGAATAAGTATGGGTAATGAAGAAGAAGAAGTATTTGAGAAGTGGGTGTAATCTGAATTCATACCTGGGTTGTTTCTCATATTTATAGCCGGGAGTCGTTTTAGGCGGGAAAACCCGTTAGTGGAAAATTAATGGAAGATGCTAACCCCGTAAGCGGTTACATTTCATTCCGTTTAAGTTCTTTGATCCGACGTGAGAGCACACGGATCGTAGTCTTGATCGAAGGCTGGGGATTTGCCACGTGTAAAGTGATTAAGTGGAGATTACTCTCCAATTGCATGCCTTTGTTGTGACTTCAGGGGTGGCTGTGGTAATGACACGTGTCCAGACGGTTATAACCGTCTGGGTGGTGCATGATTGCATTCCTTCTGGAAGATTACTGCTGTAATCTGGTGTGACACCTTACCATATGGAAACAGATGAATAAATCCCAAGTCTGGGTAAAATAATATCCAAGTCTGGATATTTGGGCGGAAATATCGATCCCAGGATTTTTATCCTTTGCTAATGGGAGAAAGCGCAAGGATTTATGTTCTCCTTTGGGCGCGCGATTATAGATTGCTGATTTCTTTCTTCCTTTTGTAAGACCAGTGCGCGGTCGCGCAAGGTTAAAAGGTTAAAAAGTGATGTGTTTAAAATGCAACATATAAATTACATCAAATGAGGCATAAAACTAACCCTTTTTTAGTACTAATATTGGAAAAAGAGTGTTTTTGTCTTCCTTTTGTATTTTCAGGATTAAATGAGCTCAAAAACGCAAAAGAAGCAAAAAGACAGCTAAATCCAACATAAATACAAGAAAAGGAACATTAGTGGACTGCCCGAACCCTCAACGGCACCTTCCAAAGCAAAATAGAGAAAACAGAAGGCTGAACACGCCCCGTGCTCAGCCAGCACGGGGCCGTGCCCAAGAAGCAGCAGGAAAGACAAATCTATAGAAGCTTCTATTGCCCATCACGGGGCCGTGCTCAGCGGACACGGGGGCGTGTCGAAAGTACAGCAGGCGCATTTATTGTAATTGCGAATTACAATTAATGAGGAGAGAGAGTGTCAGACGGACACGGGGCCGTGTCCAGCGGACACGGGGCCGTGTCCAGCTCTCTGTCCAGCCTATAAATAGGAGTGCTTGGATTCATTTCATCTCATCCCTTGGCACACCACCTCTCTCACACTTCATCCACCACCCACCACCATCATAACACCATCATCCACCACCATCATCCATTGTCCATCATAGAGTGTGCGAGTCGTCTCGGGATCCAAGATTGATCGTAAGAGTTCTTGACAATCAAGGCCATGTTTGCCTAAGTCTCTTACATCACTTGGTGAAGACAAAGTGTCTAGTATAATACTTTTTATTTCTAATCTTTTGCACTTTTTATTTGGTTTTGTATTAATGACTTTAATAACTAGTTACTTATGTTGAAGGTGATCTTTCCTTATCGTTTGTCCGTGGTGTCTTGGCATTATTTTACTGTCTATATAAAATAAAGGATTTTCACCATTCATATCTCCACGGTCTATATGGAGGTATGTTGGCTACCTGGTAGGGGGTTAAGGGAACGGTTTGGTAAAGGTCTTGCCATTGTTCAGCGTTTAGAGGTCCTGCAATGGACCTGGGTCAAATTTAGTAGGACCTCCTTCAATACTTCACGGTATTGGATGGCGGGGGTCCAAACTCTTTGATCCCCTCATAAGTTAACTACTATTAATACTATAACCCGGCTACTTAGGACTGTATCCCTGCTGACTCAGACTACTTAGCCGAGGGTAACGTCACCGCCAAAAGCGGGGCCTACCACAATACTGCATTAATAACTTAATTCATTATCTTCCAATAATCCACCCCTTTAGGATTGTATCCCTGCTGACTCAAACTACTGGGGTGAGGGTAACGTCACCTTCAAAAGAGGGGCCTACTACAATAACTAAGATAATCTCTTAATTATGTGCAAAAGTGCGGAAATAATCAAAGGTTATATTAGATACGAGTCGGAACCAAGTGATTCATCTTGTCTATCTGTTTTTATTTTTATTTTTATTTTCAGCATTTTAGTTAGTTTTATTTTTCTTAGTTTAAAATATTTTTCTAAACTTTTGTTTTGGTTAGACGTTGAGGATAAACCGGTATTAAAAGCTCTTGTGTCCTTGGACGACCTCGGTATCTTACCAACGCTATACTACACTCAACGATGGGTGCACTTGCCCATATGTGTGTTTAGTGTTAGTGAAATATCGTGTTTTATAAATTTAAAACTTGGCTAAAATAAGTGTTAAAAAGGGCTTAAAATATACACCTAATATATACGACACTTAAACGCGCATCAAAAAGCCAGGTTGTGGTATGGTCTCAAATACTTATTATGAGATTTTTGGGACCTTACCCCTTCAAGTCCCCCCAGTCTAGTGTTGTACTTATGCAAATAAGTGGAGCACTGGACTTATGAGAGGGAAATGCTTTTTGGGCGCGAGAAATAAGAAAACTTCTGGACGAAGATTCATTTTGATCTTTGTAAAGATTTTTTGAAAATCTTTGACTTTAAATGAGAATGGTACAGTAAATTGAGTGACAATCTATCATTGTCAGTTGGTTTTTACTGTCCGTGTTTTACACGCGCGCGTGTAGACGCGTGTGTGTCTGACATTTACTTTTTTCTGCTACTTGGGGGACTGTGATACCCGGAAAAGTTGCTGTGACGGTTACCGATGTTATTTATTGCGATGAGTATATATAACGTTTGGGTAACCTCTTCTGTGTAATCATTTTTTTGTTGAAAAGCTTTTCATTCCTTTTTTCTTGAGAAGAAAAAATTCCATCATTCGTCCTCTTATGTCAATCGGAGAACATCAAGAAGATCTTGTTGAAGAGATGTCGACTGAACTTCCAACGTTGAAGTGGCCTAGGGCATCCTTTGATGGCTTGATTCGGAATCTCAAATTTCCAGAAAACTGGGGTGCTCTATACCCTGAGGAGGGACAGACAGCGGCGGATGCTCCGGCTGGGTATATTACCCTCTTTTGGGATTTTTTCTGTGATGGTAACTTTCGCTTGTCTGTTACTAGATTTTTTCTTGAAATCCTTGGGTTTTACAACCTGCATATCTCCCAACTTCACCCAATTGGCATGGTTAGGGTTCGACATTTCGAATTTGTGTGTCGGACAATGCATGTTGAGGCGACCGTTTACCGATTTAGGGTTTTCCATCAGATGCATTGTACCCAAGGGTTCTATTCGTTCGTTCAGAGGGCTTCTGCAAAGAAGATTCTACATCAACCCCCAAAATCTTTTCATGATTGGAAGCAGAAATTCTTTTTTATCAAGGTCGGAGTAATTCCGGTGAGGATGGTTCTCGGGGGGAAAGAAGATGTTCCGATCGAAACCCTTCAGACTCCGGTTGATGAAAACTGGTATCAGGATTTGAAGGATGTGCCCAATATTGCATTGCCGGAGAAAGCTCTTGTCGGAGCCGGCATGAGTTTAAATTGGAAAATGGAGCGTGATGACAAGCCCGTATACACGGAGGATGGTCATAGTAAGTTTGGGGCTTTTCCACTCTTTCTCTTTTTTTTTTGACCTGTTTTCTTTTTGAATGTAGTCGTTTCCTTGTATGTTGTTGCATTCAAGAGAGAAGGCGGTAAAATGGGTACCATCAAAAAGAAACCTGAAGAGGAGCTTTGGTATCACCGTATTGTAAGGAATTTTGTTCTTCCGCGAGATGCGGACCTATCTGCTCAACCAGCTGCTGGTGTTGGTAAGTTATATCTGCTTTTCTTTTCCTTTTTGCTCTTTGTGGGTAAGTTTTTGCTTTGCGCTTTTGTAGGTGAATTGTTGAATTTGGGCATAGGCCCTGAGAAGAAGAAACGCGCAACGACTTCTATCTCTATGCCAAAAAGGAGTGAGACTGTTAAAGCTCAACCTTTGAAGAAAAATGTTGGAGAGAAGAAAGGTACGCGCCATTCTTCTGACTCCAGGTGTGATTATGTGGTGGTTTCTGACTCTTTGGAGGGTCTTACTCCTGCAGTGACTATACGGGAACCGAAACCTGAACCAAGGGATTCTGCTGATATTCCCCCTTCTAACCCGAATGAGCCTATCGATTTGGATTCTAGTCCCGAGCATTTGGTTCATAGGAAGGCTGGTAAAAGGAAACAGATTGATACTGAAGCGGAGGGTCAACCTCCTAAGAAAGTGCAAAGGAAGAAAATTACCAGGAAAGGGAACCTTGATGCTTTTGTTTCAGATACTATTCCTGGTAAGTGTCGTTTCTCCTTGTTTCCTTTAAGCGGACTGAATTCTTACAGATTTTTATTTGTCTAGAAGTTCCTGTTTCCCCTATTCCCACAGAAATGCAATCTGTGGTTAATGAAGAACTTCCCTCTACTCCTCCGCGCGCTTCTGTTGCAGACCCGATAGAGCCTACAGAGATTGCTGGAGGTGGTGTGGAGAAGACTGTTGAGGCTGAGAAGCCTGTAGGTGTGGATACAGAGACTGAAAAGGTTGTTGAACCGGGCGTGGTAGATGGCGCTGATAATCCACCAACCCCTGAAGCTGTTGTTCAAGATTTGGGGAAAGAGCAGACTGCTGAAAAAATTTCAACTTCTTCCCCTCGACCTTCTGATGCTATGCCTGAACATACTGGGAGGGTCACCGCTGAGGAACCAGGCTCATCTGCTGGTGTTGATAAACAATCTCCAATTCGCCCAGAAGAAACTCTGGGAGAATATTATTACCGGACTTATACGGAAAAAGATGCCTCTGATCCTCATGTCCCTGTTTGGAATTTGAAGAAAGGCGATACCTTCTCGGATTGGCGTGTATGTCAAGATTGGTTGCAGGGGATACTTCCGCCTGGCGAGATTAAGTTTCAGGAAAATCAACCTTATGAACAGACCTATCAGTCTTATCTTGCAAAAACTGCTTCTCATGTTTCTACTACTCACCGCATACTGCGTGAGTGGTATAGTATGCATAAGGAGCATGCATCTTTCATGGCATCTCAAAAGAAGTTTGCTAAAGATGAAAAACATGTGGCTCGGTTGAAGGCTAAACTAGAAACTGAGCGAGCCAAGTTTGAAGCTGAGCGTAAGACTGAGGAATGGTCTGTTGCTGGTTGGAAGAGAAAAGCTGAAGCTGAAGCTGCTCTCCTGTCTGAGGAACGCAAAAATTGGAGGAGAATTTGCGAGAAAGATAATGCTGAGAAGGTAAACCTTCGTAATATCATTAATAACCTCAAGGCTGAGGTTGAAAATTTGAAGAATCAGGATGCGGAGATAGAAAAATTGAAGAAAGAGAAAGCTGATGTAGAAGTTGCGCTGGCGGAAGCGCGTTCTCATAGGGAACATAGTGAGCAACGGGAGGTACAAGTTTTCGCCACTCTTGCCCTTAGAGATAGAGAGTTAGAGGAACTTACTGCTTTGGTTTCTGACCAGGAACAATTAAAGAAGGATCTGGAGCTTGCGCATTCCGAGAATACTGAAACCTCCCGTCGTTTGGCTGAGATTAAAGAGAAGCTAGAAAATTCAGAAACGGCGCGGGTTACAGCGGAGAGCGAGCTTGAACCTTTAAAGACTGATATGACCTGGTTAAAGGATCGCGAGATTGCCTGTGTAAGTTTCTTTTCTCTTTTTGTTGTGGGATCATATATGTGCTTTTTTTATACTCATTTTTTGCTTGATTTCATAGGTTGCTAAATCTGTGTTAAACTCTGAAGAGCTGGATAAAACTGTTGCTAATCTAATGGTTGCTGCGCGACGAGATGGGTATGCGCAAGGTTATGCGGAATGTTCCCAGCATGTGAAAAGTGCGTTGAAGGTTAACTGGGATGATAGCAAATCTGCAACTTTTGGCGTAAATACTGCTGCCGCACTTGCTTCCATGAAAACAGAGTTTAATAATTTGCAACTTCCAGTTATGGAATTGATAAATGTGGCGCTGCAATCGGACGATCACGTGGCGCAACTTAAAGAAATCTTTCCGGATGAGGGTGAAGATTTAGAGTAGCATGAAATTGTATTGAACAATTTTTTATGCGGGATGTAAATCCCTGTTTTGATGTTGCGCTATTGCGTAAGTATTTTAAACACTGCCGTGTTTGAAAATCCTTAGGGCGTATCTGTAAGCTGAAAACAGTATGTTTCTATTTGTTTTGTTTAATGACTTTACAATATTTTGCATGAGTACAATTGCTTTTATTGAGTAAGGCGAATGAAGTTGGTGTAAAGCTCATGTGTGAATTTATGGTCGTTTGTGACGTGATCACTGACCGCGCATGGAGCTTGTTTTATACTACCATAATGTTTTTGCGCTTACTAAAAAGAAATTGCATGCACTTTGTAAACACAAAAATAATAGAAACTTTGTAATTTTATTCATGGATAGAGCACAGAGGCTTTACAAAGTTTTTCTAATAATTATATGGAACTTAACTTACTCTCTGATAGTTCCGCCGCATTTGATGGGTCATGTTTTTCTGCGGGAAACTTATAGAGTCGTTGCTTAAGTTTTGGCCCGTTTGCTTGGGCCTTCTTCTCCCCGGGTTATCTGCTTAATCTCTTTGCGCATGTTTTGGAGTAAATGTGTGAGTTCACCGTTCTTGAGGGCTTTCTCTATTTCTGTGCGCAGAGATATGCAGTTGTTAGTGGTATGCCCGTTGTCTTTATGATACTTGCAGTATTGCACCGGGTCTTGTCCACGTTTACTCTTTGATGTGTGTAAAATGCAACATATAAATTACATCAAATGAGGCATAAAACTAACCCTTTTTTAGTACTAATATTGGAAAAAGAGTGTTTTTGTCTTCCTTTTGTATTTTCAGGATTAAATGAGCTCAAAAACGCAAAAGAAGCAAAAAGACAGCTAAATCCAACATAAATACAAGAAAAGGAACATTAGTGGATTGCCCGAACCCTCAACGGCACCTTCCAAAGCAAAATAGAGAAAACAGAAGGCTGAACACGCCCCGTGCTCAGCCAGCACGGGGCCGTGCCCAAGAAGCAGCAGAAAAGACAAACCTATAGAAGCTTCTATTGCCCACCACGGGCCGTGCTCAGCGGACACGGGGGGCGTGCCGAAAGTACTGCAGGCGCATTAATTGTAATTGCGAATTACAATTAATGAAGAGAGAGAGTGTCAGACGGGCACGGGGCCGTGCCCAGCGAACACGGGGTCGTGCCCAGGCTTCTGTTCAGCCTATAAATAGGAGTGCTTGGTTTCATTGCAACTCATCCCTTGGCACACCACCTCTCTCACACTTCATCCACCACCCACCACCATCACAACACCATCATCCACCACCATCATCCATTGTCCATCATAGAGTGTGTGACTCGTCTCGGGATCCAAGATTGATCGTAAGAGTTCTTGACAATCAAGGCCATGTTTGCCTAAGTCTCTTACATCACTTGGTGAAGACAAAGTGTCTAGTATAATACTTTTTATTTCTAATCTTTTGCACTTTTTATTTGGTTTTGTATTAATGACTTTAATAACTAGTTACTTATGTTGAAGGTGATCTTTCCTTATCGTTTGTCCGTGGTGTCTTGGCATTATTTTACTGTCTATATAAAATAAAGGATTTTCACCATTCATATCTCCACGGTCTATATGGAGGTATGTTGGCTACCTGGTAGGGGGTTAAAGGAACGATTTGGTAAAGGTCTTGCCATTGTTCAGCGTTTAGAGGTCCTGCAATGGACCTGGGTCAAATTTAGTAGGATCTCCTTCAATACTTCACGGTATTGGATGGCGGGGGTCCAAACTCTTTGATCCCCTCATAAGTTAACTACTATTAATACTATAACCCGGCTATTTAGGACTGTATCCCTGCTGACTCAGACTACTTAGTCGAGGGTAACGTCACCGCCAAAAGCGGGGCCTACCACAATACTGCATTAATAACTTAATTCATTATCTTCCAATAATCCACCCCTTTAGGATTGTATCCCTGCTGACTCAAACTACTGGGGTGAGGGTAACGTCACCTTCAAAAGAGGGGCCTACTACAATAACTAAGATAATCTCTTAATTATGTGCAAAAGTGCGGAAATAATCAAAGGTTATACTAGATACGAGTCGGAACCAAGTGATTCATCTTGTCTATCTGTTTTTATTTTATTTTTATTTTCAACATTTTAGTTAGTTTTTATTTTTCTTAGTTTAAAACATTTTTTTTAACTTTTATTTTGGTTAGACGTTGAGGATAAACCGGTACTAAAAGCTCTTGTGTCCTTGGACGACCTCGGTATCTTACCAACGCTATACTACACTCAACGATGGGTGCACTTGCCCATATGTGTGTTTAGTGTTAGTGAAATATCGTGTTTTATAAATTTAAAACTTGGCTAAAATAAGTGTTAAAAAGGGCTTAAAATATACACCTAAAATATACGACACTTTCACGCACATCAAGTTTTTGGCGCCGTTGCCGGGGACACAAGGATTTTAAGAAAGTTAGGAATCAACGGCCTAATCATCTTTTATTTTTCTTTTTATTTTTTTTAGGATTTTCTTAGTTTTTCAGCTTCTGCAGAGCTCAGCACGGGCCGTGCCCGCTGAACACGCCCACGTGCTCAATCATTGGAACTGGCAATCCTGTTTTACATCAGACAGTAAGCTGAACACGGGGCCGTGTCCACTCAACACGCCCCCGTGCCCAAGTTTCAGTTACTGAAAACAGAACCGTTAGATCCCGACGGTTGGTAATTTCTGACATAAACATGAGTGATAGTAATTATTTTTACTTTCGGCACTCTTATGGTACGTGGTGTCAATTATGTGGTGGCGAACATGAAGAAGTAAAATGCTACTTCCTAAATTATAGGCCCCACTACATGGACCCACGATCTTTTCACAACCTTAAGAGGGGCGAAAGTAAAAATAAGCACTATTTCTCCCTCGAATGCGCCCAGCCAGATATTCTAGGGGAAATGTTCCTTAGCGAATTATTTCAACTAGAAGAGCTAATTCTGAAATGGATAGAAGAGCTTAGGAAGGATTTTATTGATCCGCCCCAAGACAATACCCATGAAGAAATGTTGGAACCGCATTCCGACAACCTCGTTGCTCCCGAAAATACCTTCGTACCTAGCAAAGACTTGGACGATAGTCGTCCCTGTGTCGATTGTGCCGTGAAGGACTCTCCATCGACTTCGTTCGGTGCATACATAGACCTGAGCGATTCAGCATATACCTTCTTTAACAAGAGCCCGGAAAAGGGTTGGACTTGTCCACCTAGAATGAAAATAGGAATTACCCTCACCGACAACCTCTTGCGTTCTCGCCTTAGTCTAGGACAATTAAGGTATATTAGGCACTTTGGGGTTGTTCCAACCAGTAAGGAACCACCCGATATCGGGGAGATCCTTGAACTAGCAACACTTCATAAAACAGTCCGTAGGCACGGGGCCGTGCCCAGCCAACACGCCCCCGTGTCCATCAAAAGATTCCTTTCTGATTAGTACGTCAGAATACGGACAAACTGTGTCAGAACTCCACCTGCACACGGGGCCGTGTCCACTGAACACGGGGCCGTGTCCAGGTTGCTGTCATTTTCTATAAATGCAGCCAAGAATTCTGCACATTTGGACCAACTTGGGGCAGAGATTTGCAGGAATCTTCTCTCAAACTATCCTAGGTAAGTCTAAAAGAAGGTTCCAACAACCCATCTTGTCCCTTCCTCTTTTAGTAATTTCCTTCTTCTTCATCTTTCTCCAAGAACTACCATTGAAAGTTTGGAATTCCTCCAACTCTATGGTAGGGATAAATGAGTTTTGTTCAAAGAATCTTGGTAAAAACATGTTATGAAACATGGTTTTAAGTTATTAGTAGCCAAAAAGGGCCTACAACATTCAGAAAATAACTTAAAAATACAAGTTTCCTTGTTCCAAAACTCTGCAGAAAGATGGACACGGGGCCGTGCTCAGTGAGCACGGGGCCGTGTCCGGTTACTGTTTCATTAAATAAGCTATTTTTAGTTTATTTTTCGTAGGATGTCGAGTGAAAACAGCGATACATCTTCTGTGCATTCATCAAACAACCGAAGAGGAAGAAGACCCTCCATTGAAGCTACACTTGTTCACTATGTGATAGCATTAAGGGAGGCTCTCAACGAAATGACTTCAGTAGAGGAGGTCCTTATCGACCGTATTAACGATCTTACGATGGGACTTGAAAGCAGCTTCCAAGAAATTAACCTCTTGCACCAGAGGTTAAATATTCTTGTAGCACCTCCAATGGAACCAGTCCTTCCTCAGCAGGATTGGAACCTGGCTCTCGGAATCAACAACCCTACCGGGTGGGAAGACTTTCCGGCGGAACCTCCCATGGAACACCAACAAGAGATCCCGGTGGAAGTTGAAACTCCTCAACCTAATGCCAACGAGCCCTCTTTTCTCCTTCCAAGGGAGATAGAAGAATGGCTCGCCGACATTTGAGGATAACCGCACTCGGAAGAAGGAGTTCACTAAGGCCTTGTTTAACCAAGATTGAGTATTTCTTGGAAATTTTGCTAAAATTAAAATAAAGTAAAGGCTAGGACTCCATGGTTTGTTATTTCTTTTATCTAGTTTAATTTAGGAGTATGTAAGTTCTCTCTATGATGAAATGAAATGATGGTTTTAATGTTTGGATGGTTTGTAATGAATAAAACACACTCATGGTGGTAAAGGATGAAAAGGGAAACGAGAAAAATGATCCCATGCACAAGGACGAGGCAACCCGACAATTTTCTCCCTTTCAGAAGGTTCAACACGGGCCGTGCCCAACCAACACGGCCCCGTGTTGAACCACCTGCAGAAAACGCCCAGTACAGGTAACTGGACACGTGCCGTGTTCACCCAACACGCCCCCGTGTCCAGACTTCTGTTTCTCTTATTTCAATTTTGTTACTGGCACTTGAACACGGGGCCGTGCCCGGATAACACGGGGCCGTGTTCAGTGCCCAGTAACACAAAATTTTGCTTTTTAAACACTAATTTACACATCTAATCAACCTAAAAATTTATTTTTGGGACACATTGAGGACAATGTGTAATTTAAGTGTGGGGGGGATACTAAAACCTTGAATTTTGCAAGTCCTAAATACAAGCCTTACACAAAACTCTATTGGAACCGCTAATCACCCCAAATGTTTTCAAAAATTTCAATTTTTTTTACTTGTCTAGGTTTAACTCGGGAAATTCAAGCTCTCAAAAAGGTTATATTTTTACAAATTTACAACCGATAGCGTAGTGATAAAAAGAACCAACATAAGAAAATTATGAAAAGGCATGACAAACTTATTTAAAATTTGATTATATATACTTGATCACATAAAAACCCATTCCCACAAAAGTGAGTTTTGAGCCTTTATTGAGCACACAATTCCATATCATTTGACTAAATGCTCATTTTTCGTTTCTTGTGTGAATAGCCGCTTGGTTCTTACGACTCTAGAACTTGCCATGACAATACATTCCCGGTCCTTATCAACTTAAACCCGAGTAAGTAAATGATGGAGGCATTAGGACTAACATTTTTTTCTACACCATTATTTTTTTTTTCTTTTACCACCTACCAAAAAATCCCCCTAGTTAGCCCCTTTGAGCCTAAACCTTTTCGTTTCATCACCCAAAACAAAAACCCTTTCACCCACGAAAACCTTTTTTATTTTTAACCCTTTATTTTAGTAACAAGTTCGGTTCTTCGAAAAAAAAAAAAATGAAGCAAAAAGAAAATAAACAAACAAAGTAATCAAAAATAACTTTGTTTGAATAAAAGCTTCATCAAAAATAAAAAGTTGCAAAAATACGAAAACCGACACTTGTTACGCTTTTTAGCCCTTTTTCTACTAACCACTAACCCAACCACCTACCTTTAACCCTAGCCAACCCTTAACCCACAAAGTCCTCTTGATATCTACAAAGGTATAAAAGTTAAAAAGGAGGAGGATTGATTTCTTGGCAAGCCTATGGTAGGAATAAGTTCCAGGACCGCTCTCGAGTGATTCACTAAAAATACACCTTCGGCCGAGTGTGAGTGATTTCCCCGCGAGGTATGTGAACTTGTATATAAATAGAATTTTAAAAAAGGCATGTTATGCCCAAATAAGTAATTTCTTTTATGAACAGTTCTAAATAAATCATTACGAATAGGAGTGTAAATAAATAAAAATAAAACCCAAAAAGATCTTGGAAATCCCGACACTCTATGACAAGCCCAAAACCTTCTCTTCTACCTATTCCATTTGGGAGTGTAAGCCAAATATTAAAGAGTTTTGCTTGAGGACAAGCAAAAGTTCAAGTGTGGGGGTATTTGATGTGTGTAAAATGCAACATATAAATTACATCAAATGAGGCATAAAACTAACCCTTTTTTAGTACTAATATTGGAAAAAGAGTGTTTTTGTCTTCCTTTTGTATTTTCAGGATTAAATGAGCTCAAAAACGCAAAAGAAGCAAAAAGACAGCTAAATCCAACATAAATACAAGAAAAGGAACATTAGTGGATTGCCCGAACCCTCAACGGCACCTTCCAAAGCAAAATAGAGAAAACAGAAGGCTGAACACGCCCCGTGCTCAGCCAGCACGGGGCCGTGCCCAAGAAGCAGCAGAAAAGACAAACCTATAGAAGCTTCTATTGCCCACCACGGGCCGTGCTCAGCGGACACGGGGGGCGTGCCGAAAGTACTGCAGGCGCATTAATTGTAATTGCGAATTACAATTAATGAAGAGAGAGAGTGTCAGACGGGCACGGGGCCGTGCCCAGCGAACACGGGGCCGTGCCCAGGCTTCTGTTCAGCCTATAAATAGGAGTGCTTGGTTTCATTGCAACTCATCCCTTGGCACACCACCTCTCTCACACTTCATCCACCACCCACCACCATCACAACACCATCATCCACCACCATCATCCATTGTCCATCATAGAGTGTGTGAGTCGTCTCGGGATCCAAGATTGATCGTAAGAGTTCTTGACAATCAAGGCCATGTTTGCCTAAGTCTCTTACATCACTTGGTGAAGACAAAGTGTCTAGTATAATACTTTTTATTTCTAATCTTTTGCACTTTTTATTTGGTTTTGTATTAATGACTTTAATAACTAGTTACTTATGTTGAAGGTGATCTTTCCTTATCGTTTGTCCGTGGTGTCTTGGCATTATTTTACTGTCTATATAAAATAAAGGATTTTCACCATTCATATCTCCACGGTCTATATGGAGGTATGTTGGCTACCTGGTAGGGGGTTAAGGGAACGGTTTGGTAAAGGTCTTGTCATTGTTCAGCGTTTAGAGGTCCTGCAATGGACCTGGGTCAAATTTAGTAGGATCTCCTTCAATACTTCACGGTATTGGATGGCGGGGGTCCAAACTCTTTGATCCCCTCATAAGTTAACTACTATTAATACTATAACCCGGCTATTTAGGACTGTATCCCTGCTGACTCAGACTACTTAGTCGAGGGTAACGTCACCGCCAAAAGCGGGGCCTACCACAATACTGCATTAATAACTTAATTCATTATCTTCCAATAATCCACCCCTTTAGGATTGTATCCCTGCTGACTCAAACTACTGGGGTGAGGGTAACGTCACCTTCAAAAGAGGGGCCTACTACAATAACTAAGATAATCTCTTAATTATGTGCAAAAGTGCGGAAATAATCAAAGGTTATACTAGATACGAGTCGGAACCAAGTGATTCATCTTGTCTATCTGTTTTTATTTTATTTTTATTTTCAGCATTTTAGTTAGTTTTTATTTTTCTTAGTTTAAAACATTTTTTTAAACTTTTATTTTGGTTAGACGTTGAGGATAAACCGGTACTAAAAGCTCTTGTGTCCTTGGACGACCTCGGTATCTTACCAACGCTATACTACACTCAACGATGGGTGCACTTGCCCATATGTGTGTTTAGTGTTAGTGAAATATCGTGTTTTATAAATTTAAAACTTGGCTAAAATAAGTGTTAAAAAGGGCTTAAAATATACACCTAAAATATACGACACTTTCACGCACATCACTCTTCATTGGAATCGGAGGTTTGAATTGATAGTCCTCAGTACTCAGAACCTCCGCCGGGGTCTTTGTTAGGGGAGTCCACTGCCTCTCCCTATTTTCTTGTTTGTTCTCCCTTTGCGCGGAGAGTTTGTTGATTGTTGTGCGCGCATCTTCAGATGATCGACTTCCTGACCCGGACTCTCGCCATGACTTCTTAAACCTTCTTTCACCAGTTAAGCTTAAATCCGCGGGCCTGTTGTGCGGTGGTGGCGGCCTGTTTGTTGTGAGGTTTTTCTCAATTTGCGCATAAACTTTGGCCGCCGCCATTATCTTCTCCCAACTTGTTGGAAGGCCCTCTGTTCCGGATAAGACTTTAACCATGTCATCACACCTAACCGCGTACTTGAATTGAGCACGGATTAGCTGTTCATAAACACCGCCAATTTCCAACACTTATTGTATCTAGTGATGAAATCCTCTAGATTTTCGTCATCACGACGCCATATATTCATGACGTCAGAAGTGTCTCTAATGGAGCGCCGCTGCTGGCTGAAGTGTGTTAAAAACTTGTTACGCAGATCTTTCCATGATTCAATCTGTCCAGTTGGTAGATTATCAAACCAGATTCGCGCTGGGCCAGTTAATGTTTGTACAAACAAATGACACCATAGCGGAAGGGTCCAACCTCCAACCAAACCCGCGCTGGTAAACACTCTCAGATGATCATCGGGGTCTGACAACCCATTAAACTTCCCTATGTTGGATGGTAATTTTTCCTTCTCTAATGGAGCTAGAGCTATCTCCAGTATGAACTTCGAGTTTTCCGCTGCTTCGGCAGGGCGGTAAACTAAGTCATAATTGTGTTCTGCCTCAAGGTTATAAACCGCTCGAGGTCTGCATTTGTTATAGTTTGGCTGCAGTCTGTTGAATACACTGGTGTTTGCACTCAAACGATATGTTTGATCGGATTCATCGGTATGAGTGTCCCGTTGGGAACCCAACCTATCATGAACCGATTGTCTTCGACTAGGGTGTGGTTCACCATGGTGTTGTCTTTGATAACCGCCTGTCTGAGTGTATTCTCGTTGTGACGTAGATCTGGCATGAACTTCTGTATCTTCATAAGTTGATTCTTCCCGTTGGGAGGCATGGGCACGAGATCCTGGTCTCCGTGATTGGGTCACGGGAGCAGTTTGAGCACACAGCTGTGTGTATACTGCGTTTAATGCCCCTTGAGACCGGACATACCATGATATCGGAGTTTCTCCTGGTGGTAAAATTGATTGAGCAGGGTTTGCTGGTAACATTCCTGGAGTGACAGGATCATTTGCTCGATTAGACTGAACCTCGTTATCGTCTGAGGCTTCTTCTACGATTCCTTCTACTTGTAAATTGTTTCCGACATTCGGTCGAGGACCGGGTTGCCGGTGAGATGATGAGTTTTCTGCCATGCTAAAAACAGAGTATGAGATGAACTGAATCGAAACGGGATAAAAACTAGAAAACAGAGGAATCGGTGGGCGCCAATGAAGAAACACTAGATAAATGGTCGGAACCGAGATATCTAGGGGGTTTGAATCCGCATAAAAATGTTAGCTCTCTCTCGATTGATTCAGTTGCAGCTGATCTTCCTCTCCGAAGTTCTGCAAAAAAGAGCACCGTTAGCCTCGCCAAGAGGAGAAGAGGGTTCTCTCCTTGACCCGACTCCGGTGTGAGAATAAGTATGGGTAATGAAGAAGAAGAAGTATTTGAGAAGTGGGTGTAATATGAATTCATACCTGGGTTGTTTCTCATATTTATAGCCGGGAGTCGTTTTAGGCGGGAAAACCCGTTAGTGGAAAATTAACGGAAGATGCTAACCCCGTAAGCGGTTACATTTCCTTCCGTTTAAGTTCTTTGATCCGACGTGAGAGCACACGGATCGTGGTCTTGATCGAAGGTTGGGGATTTGCCACGTGTAAAGTGATTAAGTGGAGATTACTCTCCAATTGCATGCCTTTGTTGTGACTTCAGGGGTGGCTATGGTAATGATACGTGTCCAGACGGTTATAACCGTCTGGGTGGTGCATGATTGCATTCCTTCTGGAAGATTACTACTGTAATCTGGTGTGACACCTTACCATATGGAAACAGATGAATAAATCCCAAGTCTGGGTAAAATAATATCCAAGTCTGGATATTTGGGCGGAAATATCGATCCCAGGATTTTTATCCTTTGCTAATGGGAGAAAGCGCAAGGATTTATGTTCTCCTTTGGGCGCGCGATTATAGATTGCTGATTTCTTTCTTCCTTTTGTAAGACCAGTGCGCGGCCGCGCAAGGTTAAAAGGTTAAAAAGCCAGGTTGTGGTATGGTCTCAAATACTTATTATGAGATTTTTGGGACCTTACCCCTTCACCTGTCAAACGGGGTAAAAATAGACGATGTAAAAACGTTCACCCACACACGAACGTTGCGTCGTGTTAACTCGCAAAATTTAGAACGAAACGTAAAAACGTTAAGCCAAAGACACAGCTGTGATGTGTTAAGTCACAAAATTTAAAACCAAGCATAGAGCGAAAAATTTGTGAAAAATGGAAACTATAAATGACCAAAGTTGAAGTAAAAAAAGTTATGAGGATAGATTGCAAAAGATAAAAAGTTTTGGGTTAAAAGTAAAAAAACAAATAGTTTTGGGTTAAAAGTAATTTATAAAATACTTTTGGGTGAAAAGTAAAAAAAAAACATTTTTTTTAAACCCCCCAAAGCCAACGTTACGACAACAATATGCATAACAATTTTTTCTTTGAAAACCCCCAAGGCACACCCCGCGTTGCGGCGGGGCGTAAAACGGTGTCAAATAGTACGAATGTCACACAACCGTCATCGACAACCAACACTGACTTGACCTATAATATGCGTATTGCGACGAACCTGTCAAACATGAAAAAATAGAGGTAAAAACGTTGAACCACACATGCACGTTGCGTCACATTAACTCGGAAAATTTAGAACTATACGTAAAACGAAAATTTGCGAAAGATGAAAAGTATAGATGACAAAAGTTTTGAAGTTAAATTGCAAATAATGAAAAGTTTTGGGTTAAAGTTAAAAAAACAAATTATGTAGGGTTAAAATTGGAAAAGGTACAAACCTTTGGGTTAAAACTAAAAAATCAAGTTTTTTTTTTTTGAAAAAACTCATAAAGCACAAGTTACAACTAATAATGCACAAAAAGTTTGCAAACTTATATAGATTTTAATTTAATTACCAATTGGTATGGATAAATTACATAAGTTACCAATTGGTATGGATAAATTATAACAAGTTATATTTAAAATTGAAAAAAATGTTATCATATTAGGTCTTTATCATGGACAAGTTGCAGGCAGGCAGGCCGTATGGACCAAACTGTGAATCTTCGTTTTATTGGGCCCACAGTATGTGATTCTGAAATAATGCAGGCAGAAAAATATCTACTACTTTTTTTTTTTTTGTGGTATAGAAATTGTTCACCACAACTTTAATTTATGGAAATAATGATTGTATGGTTGCGAGACTTGCGCCATCGATAATAGTTTTATTTGTTAAAAAGAAAAAAACAATTATATCCAATCGTCTATAGTCTATACACATTGCCACATTGGTCTCGATAGTTTTCTTTTTGTACCCTTGCTTCAATTTGTCTCAACCACATTAAACATTACATGTTATCGTAATACACAAGTTAAAACTTATAAAAATTTCATAGTTTGAGCTAAATATTTATTATGGTTGCTTACGAGGATAGCGAGTATTAATTCAAGCCTGAGTTAGTAATTATACGAGGCGAGCTAGCTCGACTTGATACTTTTGAATTGATCTAGAAATTCAACTCGTATTCGGATCCCCTCAACTCAAGCTTACTTTTTCCTCAGTTTTGATTATTTTATATGTATCTTTTCATTAAAAAAAATGTTAACAAATGTTATTATATAAATGAGTCTAAAATTATATGAGCCAGCGAGAAAACTATGAGCCAAGACTCATGAGCTACTTAGACTTTAACAATGGAATAGTGTTTTGTTGTTTTTGTAATCAAGTAGAGTAAAAAGTATTTGATGTTAAGTGATTTTAGTTTCATCACGCCATTTTGATTAAAGTGATTAATTTAAAGACTAAAGAAAAATAATGATATAGATTGATACAAGTTAGATATTGTAACACTCGATCCCGATTTTACCGAATATCTTAAAATAATCAGACGATTAGGTCCTAGATTTTTTTTTTCATATGACATAGAACTTACAAGTTTTAGTTAACTGATAACGCAAACAAACAGACATAACGGAATATTACACTTATATTATAGTCCAAAAACATTTATATTATTGGGCAATCGAGTAATTTACTACGAATTTTTAAAACAAGGTTGTAACATGAGTTTTAATCCAATAAAATTCACATGGGCATTTTATTGATCACTTGGTGGGCATCATTATTAAGCCATCATATTAGATTAATTTACCAACCGAAATTATCATGTTTATTTCAACTCAAGTTCATACACTTATTAGCATAAAGTTAACATAAACTTTCAGTTATAATAAGCTAATTCATCATTTTGACCGAATAATCATAGGTTCATCTTTCATGACAAAAAACCCATTTCTAAACACATATGAATACCTATCCAAACCTCTAAATAAATCAAGCATTTCACACACACAAGCAAGTATGATAATCATAAATATAAATCATCAATTTCATCCTACCATCAAAAACCATTTAGCATCAAAACCCCACATATGCAAATTCATCACATACTTTAAGTTTGTTAATGGCTAGATGGTTCGAGTTATTCAAGCATGCAAGGATTACACACTCTATTCCCTTGTGATTTTGCTGAATTTGGGGATTGGAATTTGGAGAGAAAACCTTATCCCTTTCTCTCTAATCTCGCCACCCAGTGTTGTAGTAATCGCTAGTCGGGCGGCGGGGTGGGGACTAGCGATTAATCGGGATTAATCGGAATTTATGGGGATTAATCGGGATTAATTTGATTAATCGGCGACTAATCGAGGATTAATCGGCACCTAGTCGGGATTTTTACAACCATGTCGCCACCCACACACACCATGTATGTTATAATTTTATTTCAACTTTTATACTTGCAACTTTCAATCGTGTTCCATTTTAGT
Organism: Helianthus tuberosus; assembly: GCA_030545235.1. Classification (NCBI taxonomy): domain Eukaryota; kingdom Viridiplantae; phylum Streptophyta; class Magnoliopsida; order Asterales; family Asteraceae; genus Helianthus; species Helianthus tuberosus. The sequence goes on from CM060394.1 coordinate 156,457,029, forward strand.
CCCTAAGGTTTGGTTTGTTATTTAGTAAGCCATAAACTTTTAATTTCATAAATTGATAACACATATTTACCAGGTTAAATATTCCTAGTTAAATACTTCATGTCAAAATATCATATTAACACAAAATCTCGCATTAATATTTTGGGGTGTTACACATATGCTCGATTGTGACTATTCTTATTTCATGCACATACGAATCCATGCTGTAATGGGGCTAGGGGTGTTCATCGAATCAAATAATGAATTTTCGAATTAATCGAATCGAATTTTTCGTATTTTTAGTTTTTACCCGAATTCGAATAAATTCGATTTAATTCAAATTCACCGTAAACAATAAATTATTTTACATTCATTTTTTAAAAACTACTGCAAACTAATTATATTTAACATGAAATATAATAATCTACAAAATTAATCAACTATCAATATGTCAAAACACCAAAATTTAGAAGACAGGTTGGTTACCGGTAACGATTTAAGTTAGGTAAAAATTCATATTTTGGCAAAGTTTAGAAGTTAAACGTATCACTTATGGATGTAATTCATACTTTGGCCAAGTTTAGAAGTTAAATGTGTGTATATATATGTGTGTGTGTGTGTGTGTGTATATATTAATTTTTTTATATAAAATGTATTCGAATTTCGAACCAAAATCGAATTGAAATGATATTCGTATTCGATTACTGGACTCGAAAACAAATCAACTCGAATTCGAACCTTAATAATCAAATTCGAATCGAGTCGAATTTCGAATTTTTTGTAAGACCCTTACTTGATTTATACAATTTTTCATATAGATTTTCACTATAATAGTGTATTTATGATTATACATACACATGAAATTATGAGATTATTAAAAACATTTTACGGTTAAAACATTTCCAACAGCGATTAAGTATATTCGTCGTTTAAAATGCGACGACAAAAGTAACGTGGAAGCTTGTATCTCTGATCATGTTTGGCTCTTCGTTGAGCTTAATCGTCCTCTGGTACTATAAATTATACCTACAATTCATAAAACATGAATTGAATTAGTCATACGTAGTTTAAAACGTGTTTAAACGAGTTCGCAAGACAAAACAAATGAAATAAACAATTTTCGCTGAAACAGGTCACTGTCGCGTCACGCAACGACCCCTGGCCATTGCTGTCGCGTGGTGCGACACCCCATATTTTCCAGGATGTTTGTTGCTGAATGCAGCAATTTCCAGCAAATCTAAACTTCACAAAAACGGACATATCTTTCTCGTTTTTTATCCGATTTGCGTCACGTTTCTTCCTACGTGATCGTAATTCAATTCTCCATCCCATGGAGTTAAAATCCGACATCCGTCAAGGTTTTCAAGCCTTCGGCTTAATATATATTTACAAAACTTTTGACCCGTTCATGATTTTATTGACCAAACTTGTTTATTGTCTTTAAATTATCATGAACATCATGTTATAAATATTTGCCTGTTATACAAGGTGCAAATCGTGGGTTTTTATGTATTCTTAAACCCGTTTTTTCTTATATGCTTATTTTGACATGTTAAGGGTATTTAAGCACTTTTAAGCATAAATTACGCTCATTCGTTGCTAGCATCACATTTCCACATTTCTTATCAAATGGTCTTCCACCACAACTATAATTGTGGTGGATTTTAATGTGGTAACTATTTGTTTCGAGTTTTATCCCTCGGATTATCATTTTACGTCAAAGACTCATTTAGAGTCATTTGACCCAAGGTTCATACATTTCGCTTTTTATACTTATTCTAAATATTTACTTGATCATAAAACTCGTTTTCAAATAACCTTTAAGGGTCGTTTGTTCGATTTAGCTTCCAAGGGCGTTTTGGTCAATTTTAACCCTTTTGTTTACGACAATGGACTTTTAATGACATGTTTTGACCAAAATCCCATATTGTAACTAAAATCTTGTTTCGAAATCACTTTGTTTCTAAAAACACAATGACTATAATTTAAATTATTGGGTTTACCTATTAAGGTAACCAAATGTCCATTTTTTATTTCATTTAACTCTCATTGAACCTTAAGTTCTAAATGAGTAGTTAACCTATTACGCATACCTGGCTCGGATCAATATATTGACCTGTTTTAATACCTTGCTTTCATAACCGCTAATTAATAGTGATGCTAATATCCATTAGATATTTACTCCTGTAAGCATATAACTCGACAAATAATCATTAGTCGATATTGTCAAAGGGTGACATCTTCACCTTTTAACCCGTTTGGTCTAAGTAACCGTTTATCTTTGCGAGATGATATTTATTACCATCTCATCTACATGACTCGCTCCGGTTTACACCGTACGGTCATTTTATTTATAACACATTTCTTGACTCTTTTGACCCATTATAGCTTACGCCCTAAAGTGTCTTTCAAAACTAACGATTATCGTCAATGCGTGACCGAATTACTGTTTTACCCTTATTATTTATTTTGGGTTTACCCTATAAGGTAACCATTCTAAACTCATTGTCTATTCATCGTTATATGAACGAATTATCATATTATTCTCTTTTTAACCATTAACATGGTTTCTTATCATTTTCACTTATTTCGTTCCGTACGACTACACGTCGGAACATCATGTTTCAATTGCTTATATATCTTATTCGTAATTAATACAATAAGAGAATATTCTATAATTTTAAGAAGAGTGTAAGCTATAATTACCTTACATCCGAATTATGTTTTTCCTTCATTACTTGATTCGTTTGACCCGCTTCCTTCCCAAGCCTCCACCTAGCTTGTCAAGCGTCAAACTATCATTATAATTCGTAAGATGGTTAGATTAGTCATTATCAATCACGACTACTCCATCTTACGGGTTTTATGTCGAAATTATCATTTGATCATATTTTTGGTCATTTTGACTTTTAAAAGTCAATCTGCGTATTGACGAAAGTAATTACACGATGTAGCTCAACTACTCATTTTTATTACTTTGTCCATATCCGGTAAGCATCATTCTTATGCTACCGGTTTAATTAATTATGCAATCAATTTCATGTAATCGAAATTTTATCGAATTTACACATCATAAATCATTCTTAACACATGATGATATCAAGCATCATTTTAACATGAATATATCATCATTTTCTTCATATTATACAAAGCCTATTTCATGGCAAGTATGATCATGTACTCAAACACACAATTTGTTCAAGTATTTTCTTATTACTATCATATATGATGATTATAAACACAATTATATCATCAATTTCATCATATGATTAAAACCCACTTATCCTAGGGTGGTAAATCATCTAAACATTTAATTCATAGCATCATATGTATAATTTTCACTTAGGGTTTTGTTCCTAAGCAAGTATACATCACTAATTCAGCCATATCTTCTATAATTCATACATAATTCGCGATTATGATGTTTCTTCAAATTTCACAACTTCACAAATCATCAAAATTTTACATACCTTATGATCCCCTAGCTTGGGTGATCATTAATTCACGTTCAATTGTGAATTTGAGCTTCGTTTAGACCTTCAATTTGATGATCTTTTTATAGAACTAGGGTTTTGCTCCATGGGAGCTTCGCCTGAACGTCCAGACATACGCACACACTTAGTGTGTATGTTATTTTGTTTTGAGTTTTTATAATTAAACTTTCAAGTTATCCAACTTTGGCCCGTCTTGTTTGGTTAGTTATTAAGTAGGCCACAACCTACTTATTTCTAACAATATTCCCACTTATTAACTAGGTTAAACATTCCTAGTTAATTTAGTGAGTTCAGGGAGATTACGACTAAGTTTATTTTAAGTACCGTTAACTCGGGCGTTTTATAAACTTTATTTCCTCAAAAGCATTTATTCACTTTTTATTTCATATTAGGTTTGTTTATTTAAAATCCTAATATTCACCGGTTTATTTTTACCATTAACGGTACTTTACCCATCTGTTTAGTATTAACGTGGTTTGATTACCAAACCCGTTTTCGGGGTGTTACATTTTTCGAATTCTGAACACCCCTAAAAGGGGCAATGCCCGCTTTGTAGGGGTTCAAAATAGACCCCCGGTGGGGTCTCGTTGGAAATGAACATAAGTTGTAATTGATTACCTTGTTGGAATGCTCTTGAAAGTTGCTTAATATTTTCATGATTAATGGAAAGTTATATGGAAAATTATCATCAATTGTAGCTAATTATCAATGGAGAACATTAGTAGTATGTTAAACTAGTCAGTGGAAATTTGGTCCATTAGTGACGGATACATGTCAGTGGCAATTGATCAATACGGATCTTCAGTGGTAACTAAGCACCAACAACAACTAGGTTGTTAACAACTACTATGTTGTCAAATGGTAACCATGTAACCATTGATGGAGCCTTCTACCAAGTGTTTTCCATTAATATATTTATCCAACTGTCGACAATTATAACCGTCAACTAAAACATTGTGATGGTTGTATATAAGGAATGTCTTTAGTCTATCTCTGGTACGATGTTTTCATAACTGACTAATGTGATGTGTTGTAGCGTGTTGGTCTAGTTAATTTAATATCTCTTAGCATGTATTAGGTATTAACTTAATAACTTTTAGACACTTTCACCTAGTTTTAAATTTATAAGAAATGATTATTACTTAAACTAGCACACACAATACGCAAGCATACCTATCATTTGTAGTAAAGTTTATGTAAGAACCAAGTATCGAACCTAAAGGATACGATTTCTAATAGTTAATTTTAAATTACCAACTAGCTGATTAATTATCTTTTGTCAATTTTATATTAAACCCATAAAATAAAAGCAAGTACTAGATAATTAGTGGATAATATAAAAAGCACGAAGAGTGTTGTTTTAGATATTCGAATCCACTTGGGATGAATTATAGTTATGTTATTGACAAGAGGTGAGGTTAATTAACTCAAAGACCCGACTCCTAGCTAGGTTACCGACGAATTTTATTAGATTTACAAGATGTGACTTTAAGATAATTCATTACCCAATCTTAGAGAAATGTTCTTTTTAAGGAACAATCCCCTAATCTTGAGTTAGTTACATCTAACTACTATTCTTTCTTTTACATTGTTCCTATGCCTTACGATCCTCTATTTGGCATACCTTTGTCTCACTTCAAAGGTAGAAAGGATATATAACACTGCTCTCCATGGGTATAAATAACACTTGTGATTAATTAGGGTGATTGATCGTTATTTAACGGGTGGTGTTATAATATTAAAAAAAAATATAAAGTCGTATAGTATTTTAATATGGGTTCACCAACTCTTGGTCCGCGCCAAATCTTACATACATACCTTGCTAGACAAGTCGCATAACCATGTTTTGGCTAATTATTGAGGCCTAGCATATACATCGTGCAGGCCAACAATGATATTCTTGATAAACGAGGGTTGATCACAATATGTGTTTCCACAAATGGGTAAACCACTTCTCTAAGTTTGGATTTCCATTGTTAGTATACGGGTTGTTACCCACCATGAGTGTACTAATAAGTTTCACCTCCTTTGGTTATCAAGAACTCCCACAAGATCAAAGACCAAAACATCACAAGCTTATTACAAAAAAAAAAAAGAAGGGTAGCAAGAATTATTAAAGACACAACACACCTCTTTGCCAAATATTAAACATTTAATTCATACAAGCTTATCTTCAACTCAAGTATCACAAAGGATTTAACCATTAATGGACATAACTTTTCCACAAACAATGATTATAGAGTGAATCATGATGGATCAAGTATGACAAATCAAACAACTTGAAGAAGGGTTGTTGATTACAAGTTCTCTATCTCTCAAACTAAGCTATTATAAGTGTTTTCTTGGAGTGATCCCAAACTCCTTTGTGGTCTCTCAAGACCGGAGAGTTTGTGTGTGAAACGTGTAAGGGAATGGGTGAAATGGAATGGTGAAAATGGGCAGCCAATGGCCTTTATTTATAGGATGGAAGTGGCCAAGTAAGCACGGACGTGTGGTGCTGATTCCCAACACTGCTTGTCCTTCTTGTCCTTTTCTGGTGCAATCCGTGGCATTTCTGTTATAAGCACGGGCGTGCACAGGGAGTCATAGCCGTGCTTGGACAGGTGTCTCAACAAGGCTTAAACAGGTGGCATTCTGGTCGGTTCTCGAAGCTTCCATCATTTGTCTCTTCTTAAGCACGAGCGTACATAGGGAGGCACGACCATGCTTGCCTTTTGGTGGACTTTTATTGACCATTTCTTGGGTTGACTTGTTGACTTTGTGCTTCTTGGTGTTGTGCACGGTCATGCCCAAAGCCTGGCACAGTTGTGCCTATTTAGCAACTTGGTGATTTCCTTAAAATCTTGGATTTTTTACTTCGCTTATGCTCGTTTTTCACTTATTTTCATCCTGAGGCCTTGGAAACCTACATTTGTCAAATAGGAACGATTTAGGTAGTATTTGTAATTAAAAAGTTATTAAAGTACTTAGATTTAGAGGCTAATTATGCACTGAAAATATGTATAATTAATGGCACATCACTAACCTATATATTCACTCTTGTAGTTATTTGTGAAAGATTTGATTGTACTTTCATAAGTACCAAATAAATATTTCAATCTAAAAGTAATACGAACATGACTCAATAGAGATATCCAGACGTGTATTCGTATTTCTATAAAATTCACATTTGAATAACATAATAAAATCTAAATCAACATAAAACGAGTGTACAAATTTACTAAAAACCAACAAACTTGCAAATTGCAATACTAGGATTTTATATTAGACCTGTTACCGCACATACCCCTTGATATACATAAAATGTTACGAAAAGTGTAACACTTGACTTCTTTTCCCATCAATATTGTTCGTTTTGATCCTGATGGGTGGTCTGTTCAGGAACTCGTGGATTTGTTTTTGCTTGACCCAGTGGAGACTTCTAGGAGGTCACCCATCCTAGTATTATTCTCAACTGAGCACGTTTAACTGTAGAGTTTTCATCTGCTCCATAACTGATGTGCGCAAAACGCGTTTGTGATTTAAGAGGCAAGACACACCTCATGAACCAAAAATCTTTTGTAACCATCGCTAATATGGGATTTGGCTAATGTATTACAATTGGTCATGTTAATCTTCTTTGTATTATTACAAAAAGGCATGCCATAGTTGAATTGTTGTTGCATAAATCAAATGATGATTAATTTTATGAAATGATCGATTTACATGATCACTCGATGACATAAATAAGAAAATGATGGCACATTTACATATAGGATTTGCCTAATGTATTAAAATAAGTCATGTTAATCTTCTCTGTATCACAGAGAAAGGCATGCCATAGTTGAATTGTTGTTGCACAAATCGAAATAATGCTTTATTTTTATAGCATGATCGATTTAGATGATCACTCAATGACATAAATAAGAAATTGATAGCGGTTGGCTTGTAAAATGTGTGGTGAGTAAAAGTTAGAATTGACTTGGATATAAAACATTAGACGTTGGGCTTGAATTAAACAAGTTGAGCTAGTGTTAGCTCGAACTCAGTAAATTTACAAAGTGAACCCGGTTAGTTTACGATCGATTCAGTTATACCTCAAGTTATTTGAATAACCCGATTAGTTTCATTTGTTTTGGCTTAGGTGTAAGTATAACTAAAGATTGGAAAATCATTAAACATGTAGGGACGTGGAATTTCTCTCTGTTTTATGAACCGGTCGTAACTCGTAACACATAATGAGAACACACGACTATAAAATCAATCAAGCAATTCTTGAGGATTTTGTAGCTGAAAATTGAAATGTATTCACACAGGAGATCTTAGCCCGGTTCAGATACGAGTTGTCCCTCACCCACACATATATTTCTTTTCCTTTTCTTTTTATACTAAGCCATTAAAGAAGAGTAAATTATTTTAGTGTCATTTTAACTTTTACAAATATTTAAATTTTTATTTTTAACTATATATCAATATATGTGTCCATGTGTGTAATTTTTTTAACTTCATAGATTTTGCTTTAATGATTAACATGACATGATACATTAGGGTTAATTGTACAGTTTGTTCATGTGGTTTTCTTAAAATAACACCATTAAGTACTAGCTTTTAAAAGTTGTAAGATTGAGTTTTCTGTTTTTATATTTGTAACAATGTTGGGTACTAAGATGAACCTTAGTTGTTTGACAACATCTGAATGGTTAAGTGCTGAAACAGTAAGAGGTTTGAACCATTAAGTGTTGAACCAGTAAGAGGTCTGAACCATTAAGAGCATGTATAATGCTTAACCGTTCAGAGGCAAATGTCTGACCAATTCAGATTAGAGGTCTTAACCATTCAGACTCTATATAATGCTTCACCATTAAGAGTCAAATATCTGAACCATTCAAACATTTACTCGTGAAACAAACACTCTGAACCATTAAGTGCCGAACTAGTAAGAGGTCTGAACCATTAAGAGTCTCATTAAAAGGTAAACAAACAGCCTCTAAAAGAAGTGAGGGTAATATCATCATTATTTAACCATTTCATTCGGTTTGTTTGATTTTCAAGGTCTTCGAATTATAATATTTTAAATACAACGTTATGGCATAATTATTTTTATCTATGTGATATAAATTTCACTTAAAAACCATGGTATACAAATTCTAACATAAATGAATTAAACCTAGTATTATTTTAACAAAACTTTTTATTTTGTAATATATATTTTCCTAGAAATCTACTAGTTTAAATATCCTAGAAATCTACTAGTTTAAATATAACACTATAACTATAATTTTTTTTTTATTTAATGTCAGTATTTGCAGGACTACAAGAATACAAGATAACATATATTTGGGCTAAAAAAATGAATGTGTGGCCCAAAAATGGCAACTGACCGAATTACTTCAAAAAAAAATATCTTAAAAATAAGGTCCTACCGAGATTTGAACTCGGGTTACTGGATTCAGAGTCCAATGTCCTAACCACTAGACCATAGGACCGATTTATGTCCGTTAACACTGATAATTACTTTTATGGCTTTACGCATTTACTCGTATATTTAAAATAATGCCTAAAAATTAATTATTACTTTTAAGCATATCTAAACATTGTTAATTATTGAATATTTAAATCCTGCGTACATATATATTGACAATGTTACCGAAACATTTGTTTTTTACACCTAAATACCCTTTAACCTTTTATTTACTAGTGGATATGTGATTTTTTAATGGGGTTCATAAAATTTTTGAAAATCGATTATCTACCACTTATTAGGGATTTTTACATATTTCCCCCCTCTTAATAGCACTTATTACATATTTCCCCAAACAAAAAATTTAATTACATATTTCCCCTATTTTTGAGAAATTACTCAACTACCCCTTTCTTATTCTCATATATCTCTTCCATGTCTGCCACGCTAAACCCAAACCCTAAATCGCAGACCATGGATCTTCTTCCCCTTCACCTGGTAATCGCAGTTTGTAACGAAGCCAAACTCTAGACGAGCAGAAGAAGACGCCGAACCCTAGACGAGCAGAAAAAGACGCTGAACCGTTCCAGGTATGTTTTTTTAGCGTTTTTAAAGGATATGGCCCCAAATCGTTGCTCTGTTGCTTAACCTGCAACAATCAGCATCAAAAGGGAACAGCTGGGTAAATACATTCGGGAATTTGAAAATCATTTTTGCATTGTCCCCTGTTTTCATCAGTAGGTTTTCTGTTTCAAGCATTGTGATTGATTTTAGTTGCAACAAGATAATTTGTTGAATATGTTAACAAGCATTCTATGATTGTGATTGTGGTATGAAGTCAATTGAAATTTGGGGTTTTTGGTTGTGGGTAGATTGATAACTTAAGTGTCACCACTGACTTTTTGTAGTTCATCCCTCAAATAAATTATCACCCTTTTTAATATTCGAACTGTACACTAGAGGCCATGCTTAATTGGATCAACGGTGTTTAAGAGTTACTCATTGTTGATTACATCTAAAATTTTTAAATTTACATTGTGAAAGTGATCAACTTTAATTTCTTAGATAACTAAACTTCATTTCATGTTCTAGCTTTATCAAATTATGTGATAGTTTTATTAAGTGTAAATTTATGTCCAGTGGTTAAAGAAGGCTTCAAAAGCTACCTTTTACCCATTATCTATGACCTTTAGCAGTTAGCCCAATGAGGTAGATATGCTTTTTGAACTGTTTAAGAGTTTGAACAAAGCAGGTTCAGGTTCAGGTTTTTTTTTTTTTTTTTTTTTTTTTTTTTTTTTTTGCAAAAATTGATGTTGTACAAAACTGTTTCTGTATGTATAAAAAAGTTGGCTCGACTGCAAAGTCATAGACTCATCTTCTTTAATCATATGCTATTGTTTTATGAAGATATGTTTTAATCACAAATTTTTTGTTACGTAAGGTTATTGTAATGGGGTTTAAATGTATTGTATGTTACTAGCAGGAAAGCCGCGTGATGCGGCGGCGACACAAAAATGTCCACATTGTTATGAGTATGGACTCTATGAAAAGGCATACAAAAACTCAGCACCTGAAGATTCTACTCAACATCAAGCCTCAACAAGTAAAAGGGGACAAGGAAAGAGTGTAAAAATCGTGAAAGTAATTAGTCATAGTTGAGCAAATGATTTTGAATTTTTGGTATCGTAGTCATAGTTGGGCAATTGATTTTGAATTTTTGGTGTTGTATATGTAATTCTTAAATTTTAGGAAACTCGTTTTTTAGCACAATTGATTATGAACAAGTAAGGATTGCATTTTTGAAAGTTTGTGTTTTTTTATTATGAGTATTATGGTGTTGTTTGAGAACAGTAGCAAGTACAAGAATTATGAATATAATAGATGAATTGGGGAAATATGTAATTGAATGATGATATTAGAAAAGGGGAAATATGTAAATATTCATTTAGTTAGTTTATTAAGGGTAAAATAGTCAATCATAAGAGTCATTTTAATGAAAAGGAGAAATATGTAATATATATGAGTTAGAGAGGGGAAATATGTAATTAAATTTTATGATTGGGTAAATACGTAATAAGTCAGCTTAAGAAGGGGAAATATGTAAAAAACCCCACTTATTATTGTTTGTTCGGTCCAGTTCGGGTCGTATCAAGTGGGTCACATAATAAAGTTTTAACAAGCCATATTTTTTTAAATAATACTGGTTCTGAGTTAGCATAATACTAGTAAAATTCAAAAACATGATCAATAGATGGGAACCATGCTTTACTTGCCTACATGAGCTAGATGCCTACATACATATAGTTTGTAGATATTTTCCACAATATTGGCGATATACGCTCTCGACCAACTATTAGGTCATACGGTTAAATATTCGTATTCGCAAAAAGACATTGACATATCAAAAGTTATGCAACCTTGTATAAATCGGCCAAATGACTATGTATTCTTGCAGCTCAACCAATTTAGAGGCCCAATCAAAGTAAAAATCAAAAGCCTCTTCGAAATTCCATTGTTGTAAACCTTAATTTTGTTACATTAATATAGAATCCGTGTTCTTGAACAAAAAAAGATAATTGGTTTTCCAGACGATATATACTTCAATAAATGTCAAAAGAGCTGGCCAGACAGTCAGTCGCTCACCAAGGCCCAAACCACATTAATTAAGGAAAATCAAAAAAATTTGGGGGCCATGTTTAGATGGTGGCCCAAACAGCCGTTTGGGTTGACACTTGACAGTGACTGCCCCTTGGATCACTATTCTTCCCAAGACTTTTCACCTTTTATTTTATTATTTTCTTATTAATGAGTAATTCATCAGTAATTTATTACACAACTCATAAGAAGTACAGTGGGTTAAGGGCCACTTACACATCACCAATCTTTGGAAGCTAAACATCACGTCATGGGTACCAAAGACGGGCGTGAAGGGCTTAACGAGCGTGAAAATGAGAAGACAAATGACATGGGTGAAAACCCTTCATTTGGGGGGGGGGGGGGGGGGGGGGGGGGTCCCCACTACCCTTAACCTAGCCATCTCTTATCAATACTATCAAATTGCACACCCCATAGGCATAGGCGCATCGCTATAAAAATAATGTCAAATAGTAAATGGATAAATACGGTTCAGATTATATATATACTAGGTTAGAACCCCGTGTAATACACCGGTTAAATAAATGTAATTTTATATACCAAATAATAAAACAATATATCTTTAAAAATCTCGTTTATTACATGGGTTGAATAAATGTAATTTTATATATTAAATAATAAAAAAATATATCTTTAAGAACTTCGTGTATTGTACGGGTTGAGTAAAATTTATTTTATATATTAAATAATGAGAAAAGTTACATTTTAAGAACCTCATGTATTATATGGGTTGAACACATGTAATTTTATATAACAATCAATAAAAAGTTATATCTTGTTATATCATTATAACCTTGTGTATTATAAAACCTTTGGACTAAACTCACAAAATAATACAAACCATATAGATTAAAATGACATTTTACTCTTTACATTATATTAATTTATAGAGTAAACTTCGGCTTTACTCCTTGTGGTTTGGCCACTTTAATGGTTTTGCCTCACTCCTTTAAAAATAGTCAGTTTACTCCCAGATCTATGAAGCTTATCACCATTTTACTCCCCGCCCCAAATGACATCCATTTCCACCGTTAAATCCTGGTCATGTGCCCCTCACATCAGGGACATTTAAGTCTTTTCTCATTCTCTCAATTATTATTTAGTATTTATATATAAAAAAGAAAAAAATAACTCTCTTTCATGATTAATAGATGTATCAACAGATGTTTCAATAAAAAAACATATATGAACATCATCATTCACATTTAATAACTATCTTTCTCACAATCAACGATCACCTCCCACCGTCTGCACCTGACAACCACCACCTCCCACCTTCTCCACCTGACAACCACCACCTTGCACCACCCCACCTAAGCACCACCTTGCACCACCCCTACCTGACCACCAACATAAACCACCGACATCAAAGATCTCTAAATACCACCCAACGACGGTTCCAATGGACTCCATCATCACCGTCATAATCCGAGTGTGTAAAGTCGCCGGAGCTAGAGCTCTTGGCTCAAAACCCTAGGAGGTTGTCACCTTCTGAACTCAGATCCATCGTCGTCATCTCTGTGGTTACCGAAACCCTAGAGTTCTTTCTTGGCTCGAAACCCTAGATCTGCGTTCATCTCTCTCTCTTGTTTCTCTCTCGTTCGGCTTTATCTCTCTTTCTAGTGCAGAATGGTGGTGGTGGTGCGCCATGCGAGATGGTGGTTGTTCAGATCTGCCGGTGTGGTGGTGGTGCGGGATAGTGGTTGGGGGTGATGGTAATGTCTGGTGGTAATGGAGGTGGTGGTGGTTGCGGTGGAAGTGTGTGGTGGTTGCGGTGTATGGTGGTCACAAAAGGTATAGAGAGAGAAGACTGATGAATGATGAATTGAGAAATGGATTGGATTTGTTGTAGGTAATCATAAATAAATACTATATAATATGTAAAATTATAGAATTACCTTTACTTTGAACTCAAAAGACAAAATTTCCCTTCTAACAATAAAAATGAATGGAGTTAAGGCCGGGGAGTATATTAGAGAACCAATAGAAACATCGGGGAGTAAAATGGCAATTTTTAAAGGATTGGGGTAAAACCATTAAAACGACCAAAGCACAGGGAGCAAAAAAAAATTAGATTTATTCAACACATGTAATACACGGGTTTTTTAAGGATATAATTTTTTTATTATTTGGTAGATTTTTCAACCCGACTATACATGGGTTTTTTAAAGATACGACGTTTTTAGTATTTAATATACAAAATTACATTTATTTAATGTGTGTGATACATATGATTTTTAAAGATACAACTCTTTTTTAGATCTATTCAACACATGTAATATACAGGGTTTTTAAGGATGTAATTTTATATATTAAATAATTAAAATAATATATCCCTAAAAAACTCGTGTATTGTATGAGTTGAATAAATATAATATATATATATATATATATATATATATATCAAATAATAAAAATTATATCTTTAAAAACCTTGTCTAATACAGGGGTTAAAAAAACCATTTTTAAAGGATTGGGGCAAAAACCATTAAAACGACCAAACCACAGGGAGCAAAACAGAAGTTAACTCTAATTTATATTTAGTGTATGTCTTTTGTTAATTTCAAGATAAATAATTTTGAAATCTAATAAATATTTCAAAAGATTATATTATCTTCTATATGAATTGTTTAAATTTATATTAAATTTAATTTTATAATTATCTTTTAATTAATATTAATTATCTATAATTAAGTAGGAGATAGAGATGAGAAAACTAAAAAATAGATGGCTCCAATGAATGACATGTGTCCCCCTATTGGTTTCTTTTATTATATGTATAGATATATTTTTTTTATTTTTCCCATCTTAATTTTACTCGTCAAAATCTTTAAAAGTTAAACATATCTCTAGTCAATAAATTCAAATTATCTATACTATATTATAATGCATGAGGGATGGGTATTTTAAGATACCCAAAAAATAAGAACTCCCCCCCCCCCCCTCTTTATTTATAGAAAGACCCCTAAAATGAGGGTAGTTTGGTCTTTCAAACACTATTTATTTTTTAGCCTCTAAATTTATTACACTCAAATCCCTAAGGTTTTTACAAAATTATAGATAATTAGTTACAATTCACCACTCTACAACAAACTTATAATTTTTTTTACGTATTCTTGACATATCTTATAAACTATACTGTTTAAAAAAAATCCAAAGATAGCATGACGACCTACACATTTTTGTCGACGTTTCGGTAGTTGTCTTGTTCAATATCGGCACACGGATTAAAAGGTACAAGTTGATAATGCTTTAATGTACAAGTAATTAATACTTATGATCTAATGTGCCTAATCTACAAAGATGAGCTCCATCTATGCAAAAAAAAAACAAAAAGAATTAAAAGTACCATAACATAAAATGAAGATATTATGTGTCACATTTTATTTTATTAAAACTGCCTAATATCTATACTTAGATATATCTTATAAAAACTTAAAAATAACCACAACAAACTTCCTAAATAAAGGGGTGGCAAATCTAAAATTAAACCCTAATGCACTTCTATAGTTACTACTATAAATACATAGGAGGACACCCCTGTATCTATTTCTAAACAAAGTTAAAAAATGCATCCAGTTCATAATTCAATTGTTGCGAAAAACCAAGCATGCGGGATTAAAAATTCTAAGGCCAGTTCTGTTATATCGCAGCAGTGAATAATTGTTTCTTTTATTTACCTTTATTTGAATGTTAACTTATTTGATTTTTCAGATTCAGTTGCATGATGAACATGCCAATTTAAACAACCCATTTGTCGAACAAGATTCTAATGTATTGATTTTGCTGGTTTTTAAGTATTATTTTTGCGTATATCTTTCATATTAACATGTTCGTTATGTTATTATCTGTGTGTTTTATTGCAGGATGATGGTGATAAAAGTATTGATATTATTTCTTATGGTGCAATGTTTAGTCCATACAAGTCTAATCTTCAACGTGAATTTAGCGAAGAGGTAATTTTAAGGTTTATTTAATCTTTTTCTAACCTTTGTATTCATTTTTTGTCCTTTTTAAGGATCAAAACTTTGAGATTCAAAGGAAGAGATCCAAGATACTCTATGAATGGAGATGGAGTGAGGTTATTAATTTAGACGATTCTGAGGACAATGACAAAGAAGAGGAATTAGAAGATACCACCGATTCAAGCTAAAACCATAAAACCCGATTAAAAATACCTCGAGTGTTAATTCAGAAGCGGAACAGATTTCATGTAGTCTAATATGAAATCTACCAAGTGTTTTTATGTTTTGTTTTTCATTTTCAAATGTTATGTCTGACCTAGACGTATGAATAAAGTTTATTTTATATTTGAATTTTATTTTTGATGTTAATATAATGCAGTTATTGACCATATAAATAAAGTTCAAAATAAAGTTAATATCCTAAATTTACAAGTCAACTGAACTTATATAAGTTAATATCCTAAAGTTGCAATAAATAGATATTGCAGTTAGATATAGTCAAGCTGAAATTATAAAATATTGTAGTTATTAACTGGATATTAAACTAATAATTTGTATTTCTTAATTATAAAGTAATAAACTTTAAAGCACTTTAAAGCTAAACTAAAAGTATTTCTTAATTATAAAGTAATAAACTTTAAAGCACTTTAAAGCTAAACTAAAAAATTGAACTTACTATGATATAAATTTAATAAAGATATAAATTCTTGACACCCTATTTTTTTTTATAAAAAACTGTTTTTAAAATTTTATACAAATATAATTTTTATATATATAAAAACGAAATTTAACAATTAAAGTTAAAGGTGTAAAACGTACTTACGAGTCAACTACTTTTTTTTATTTTTATAAAAAAAAATTAAACTTAAAGTTTATTGGATGAGTACCATGTGGATATTAAAAAAAAGTTATGAACTTTAAAGAATAAAATTACAAACTTTATCATTTAACCAACAAAATAAACTTACTTTACAACTATAATAACTTATCTTTTATTTTTTGTCATTTGATTATTATTTTTTTAATAAAAAACGAAACTTTACATGTGTAAAACAAAATTTTACTTTATTTATAAACAAAACATTTTGTTTTTATAAAAAAATATTTTTTATAAACATTTTTATAACAAGTAATATAAATAAAATACTCCAGAAATTTACAATCTTTACTAGATAAATACTAAATTGTGTTGCAAATTTTTAGGAATTATAAGTTTAACTACATTGTTATAGATAATATTAGTCAGTTCTAAAAGAATTCTTTACCAACTTGACTAGATACATAGTAGATTGTGTTGCATATTTTTAGGGATTATAAGTAAAAAATAGACTCGTATAGATAAGATTAGTTAGGAACTAAAAATTTGAACTTAGTATGATATAAAGTTAATAAAGATATAAACTGTTAAAATCCTATTTTTTTTTTATAAAAACAGTTATTGAAATTTTATAAAAATATAAATTTTTTACATCTGTAAAAAACCGAAATTTAACAATCTAAGTTAAAGCTCTAAAACATACTTACGAGTCAAATACTATTTTTTATTTAAAAAAAAAACAAAAGTTTTAAACTTAAAGTTTATTGGATAAGTACTATGTGGATATTTAGAAAAAGTTATGAACTTTAAAGAATAAAATTATACTTTATAATTTAACTAATAATATAAATATACTTTACAATTATAACAAATTATCTTTTATTTTTTGATTATTAATTTTTATAAAAAAATAATATTTTTTTGTTTTTTGATTATTAATTTTTATAAAAAACAAAACTTGTACATATGTGTAACACTTATGACATATATCCACCACAATAATGTTATCATAAATATTATACGAATAAGAAAACTACCAGAAACGAGTGCCGCAATGCAAAGTGTCGCCCCGCCGCATCGCACGGGCACCCTACTAGTATATATATATATGTGTGTGTGTTTTAATACTCTAATACTCTAACAGCGATATTGAGTATACTTACAATTACTTGTTGCCTGAATGATACATTTTAGGTCATGATCCATCTATCCTAGCTTGATAGGAGTGTTCAAAAAACTCACGACTCGCTCGAAACTCTCTCGAAAAAAGTTTAAAAAAAGCTCGGCTCGAAAGTGGCTCGGTTGTAAACGAGCCAGTTCGGCTCGGCTCGGTTTGTAAACGAGTCGAGCTCGAGCTTGGCCTGGCTCGGCACGTGAGCTCGTGAGCCGGCTCTATAAGGTTTACATCCTTATTTTTTATCCCACATCGTCCAGAAGACAAAAACTAAGGGTGTATCTCCCCTATAAAAGAAGTGTAAGTCCCGTGAAACGGATCTTTCAATGATATCAAACTACACCAAGTTTGTGCGGAATCCAAACTTGATGTGATTCAAGAAAAACCGAAAAGCAATTGAAAAACGAAGAACACAATACCGAATTACTTTGAAACTTGCACACGATTCTATTACTATCAACTAGCAAAACCGTCTGGTACAAGTTCCTACACCACCAAAATCGCCTCCCTCTGTAACTCTAGAATTTCTGTAACTGAGGCTCTAAGAAGTTCAAACCCTAAAACAAGTTAAAAACTTGTTTATATACTTACTAAAGCCCACTTCCCTACATGGGCTCCCCTTGGGCCTGCTTGGCCCACATGGCCTAAAGCTTGGCCCAAGTGACATATAAAGGTCCACAACCTAATATAAACTAACTCGGTAAGGCCCAGTTCGTAACCATAACCCGTTGTGTTAATTTGATGCGTCAGTCTCACACTTTAGGGCCTAACAATCTCCCCCTAGACTGATGCCATCAAATTGTCTTCATAGCATGAATTCAACAACGTCTTCAACGAAGTCTATGGTTGATGCTTTGCTTCAGATGTTGTGGAAGTTCTTGACTTCTGAACTCTCAGCACTGGGTCTCTTTCTTCAGCTCTTGTGGTTAGCTTCATATCAGGATCTCGATCAGCTTTGCTTGAAATATCTTTGTCAAAAAGAATGTGAGAGGAGGATTCTCAGCAGCTCTTTTCTTCTTCAGTCTTTGTCTTTCAAGCAGATTCACGGTACTTCTTCAAATGCACTATCACTGTCAGACGGCAATTCGTATCCGATTCTTCTGACTCAGGTACATCTTGTTGTTGTGCTGCTTCAGGCTTCTTCAGCAACTAACAGCATCTCAGTCTTCATCAACCCCTGTTCTTGATTGAAATCAAGTTCTGCACATACTCACAAACTCATAAGCAAACATTTCTTATGCAACAGGGAGAGTACCACATGAACACTAGGTATATGAAATTTCACAATTTAAATTCTTTTAACTTTTGATGATCAGTCAAATCTTCAAGAACGGTTATATTTTTTTAATTTTAAGAAAAACAAATAAGCACTCTATTTTTGTTTTTTTTTATTTTATAGAAAAACAAGACACTATTTTTTGTATTTTTTTAATTTTTTAAGAACTAAAAACAAATAAAAACTCAAAATATAAACAACTACCATAATATACAATTACAATTGCAATGGGATCAAAATTCGTTCTCAGGCAGACTAAGGAACACTTTTCAGTACGAGCCTAATCAAACTGGTCTATGCGATTGCCAATATGTTTGTCCACTTAAACTTTAACGCTCAACTTTCAATTTTTCAACATCGTGATATGCTTTAAGTAATATTATACTATTATACCCGTGTGTCCCATTCCAAGGCATACCCCCGCGATCAAGGTAAGCACAACGATTCATCGTAGCAGGTGAGTATACTGATGTCATCCTTTAAGATATCCTGACTATGTCTAGGTCTGCATATAATCTGTTTTATCATGTTTTGATTTTTAACAATGAACACCCAATTAAATACTAATCAAATCCTGGAAATATAAACAGCACACTCTATCATGCAAGTATCTTCCCTACCACATATTTCACAAGTCCAATCCAGATTTCTGAAATCTTAACTGGGAATAGGTTGAGAAGAGAACAGAATAGATCTTAAGTAGAGATGGTATAATATACAGATCAAATGAGTTTTTCTCAATTTGATATAAGTTTCTTGGGTTTCTTTTGGGCACTTGAGGGCCTCTTTCGGGTGTATTAGATCTATAGCGCGACAACGTACAGCTAGGTCAGCATGTATCTGGATGCAGCAGAAGCTGTCGTTGCCTAGCACCTCCAGGTCAGCATATATCTGGATGCAGCAGAGGAGGTACACGACTTTTTTCAGAGAAGATTTCAGAATCAGATCAAAATTGTGTGTATCAGGACAACATACAGACATTCAAATAGAAATGAGCTAATTCCAAGTGACTTTCTTTCCTTGGTTCATGTACAATTTTAGTTCTGAACAGAAGGACAGCCAAGATATCCCCGGATGATTCAACAATATAAAGACCCGAAACCTCAGATGTTGGCTATCTATCAACGCAAGATTTAAGACCATAAAATCATACACCGTTGGTATGTTTCCCACATGATACATAGTTCGTTATGTTTATATCACTTAGTATCTTTAATCATGTTGAGCGTCAAGCCTATCAACATATCGCAGTAGATCCTAGTCTTTTCAGCTATGGCACCTTACATGTGTTAGTCAAAACCCTTTAACACGAACATTTATTTCACTTCCCATATCATGCAATTTTTCTTTTTGGCTTTTTCATTTTTCAAATGTTTTTGTATTTTTCTCATTTTCTCCCCCTAAAACAATACATATTTACAGCAAACTCTTTTTGTATTTTCTGAGTTTTCTCCCCCTAAACTCTATATCGATCTATATGTTCCTCTCCCCCCCTAAATTTGTGCATAAATCTTGTATTTTTGCGCAAATTTACCATTACTAGAGAAAGGACACAGTATGTACAAAGTTATAAACTAAGAAAAAGAGAAAAATATTTTTGCTCAACCGTTCCGTCATTAGATTGAAGACTAATCAAATTCAAATCAAAGTACTGAATTTAAACGGTACCTTTTGCTGATCATTTCTTACTTCTTTAATCTCCTCCAAAGGAAACATATCATCTGTAAAAAAAAATTTGAACTTTTTGCAACAGTGAAATGTTACCCGTTTTTATCTCTGGAACAACCGCTATCAACATTCCAGAGATTGTCAACAGCTCCTCCTTGGTTGTTCCTGAAAGGTAAGGAGATTAGTAAGACATGGGTACCCAGGCCATCGTGGTCCTGGGATTTCCTAAAGCATCAAAGTAAGACACTTCTTTCAAACATAAGTCCCCTTTCATTTCAAGGATTGGAGACGTTGCTGCTTTGGATTTGGGTTTCCAAATCTGTTTCGGTCTAGCAAACGCGTTTGTTGCCTTCGGTTGAGCAACTTTAACTGTTTCAGGTTTGTTAATTTTAGAAACACGTTTTTGTTCCAGAAAAGCTTTGCGTTTGTTTTTGGCAACGTTCCAATCCCCATCAGAAGGTTTAACCTTGGGATTCACATTCTTCATTGCCTTAGGTGTGGATACCTTCATTGGCTTGGAATGGTAGTTACCCTTTGGTGTAACCCTCTGATTTTGCATATAATATGGTACATAGGGACGATGTGTGCAGTTCCGAGCTATGTGACCAGCAATGCCGCAATTGAAGCATGTTTGTCTCTTCATGTAGAAAGCATTCTGATCAGCTGGATTTGCTCTTGCAGGCCCTGAAGGACGAACCGATCCTTTCTGTGCTTGTTTGTGTTGCACATTTCCCGCAAACAAAGATAAATTGGGATGTCTGTACTTTTCGTTTGCAGGGGCCTTCTGTGGTGGAGATTTCTTTTGATTCTTTTTGCCTTGCTTAGACTCCAAGTCTTGTTCAGAAATCTCACCAGTCTTTCCGAAAGCTTTGTTAGCACAGTCAAATGCATATTTTTCACATTTCCCATTACTGACTGGCTTAACAAAGGTATTTTTCACAACACGGGCCTTTTGAGGACTATTGCTGCCCGTTGAGGACTGTGGAGAGCCTGCTTGTCGATGTCTAGGCTTCTTCTTTCCGCGTCCTTTACTTGCTCGCTTCGGATCTTGTTGCTTGATCTGAACCTTTTCATCACTAACAGAAGGTTCAGATTGTTTAGCTTGCGCACTTGGAGCCTTGTTCACGTCAATCTTCTCTTCATCATTCATGTCATCAGCTTTGACAGAATCGGAGAGTTCTGGTTTGTTAGATGAAATACCAGAAACTTTAGCAGGAACTTCGTCTGAAACATTTGACAAATTTTCAGCACAAGACGGTTCTGCACATAACGCCTTTGAGCTGAATCCACTAGAATCAACTGATTCCAATTTCTCAGAATCAGTTGCTTCAGATGATTCACATTTGGAATCAGATGGTTCAACTAGCTCATTCGTTTCATTTGTCGTTTCAGTCTTTGTTTCACAAGCATCAACGTTTTCGCCCAAACCGTCAGGCCTGAAATTAATCACAGAGTAAAAAACCGAGTTAAAAATATCACACGTCGAAATAGAGTCTTGATTAAGTTCATTTATTAAATTTTCATAAGAACCAGACTCTGATGCTTGCTCATCCCTAACTACATTTTCAACTGTTACTTCATCTACTTCCTCTGCAGGGGAAGACGAAGCATTAGGATCAAAAGTACCCTTTGAAACAAAATTTACCGAAGGACTCGCTCGTTTATCAAAAGGTCTGCTGTTGATTGATGACTTATCAGTTTTAGGACCGTAAGCCATCTTGTCCTCATTCATCAATTCCTCCTCAGTCATGGGTAAATATGTGTAGTTGTCATTATATGGAGGAGGAACTTGATTGAAGCCCAAACCACGCCCTTTATTTTCCTTGTATGCGAGCTGTTGATCACACAAGTTTTTGACCAATTTGCTGGAAGAATCATACTTTTTAATGTTAAGTTCGTTAATTTGATATATTTCTCTGATATCTTCCAGTTCTTTGATCAAAATGCATACCTTCTCCTGTGCCTCTAAGAAATGGGCTGTTTTTACACTTACATCATCCTTAAGTTTGATGATGTCTTTTCGCTGAGCTTCAATTTTATCTTTATAAAGCTTTTCATTCTTTGATAAAGTAAAATTTTTATTTTTTATGTCGTTGTAGTCTTGAATCAACTCAGCGTTGTGTAACCGATATGCCTCATTTCTTTCTCTACACTCAGGAGTGCAAAAGACGGAAAGTATCTCTTCACGATCACGAGTAATTTCTTGAGCCAGGGGTTTGTTAAACATAAATGCTGAATTTTGTGTGGATGAGCAAACTGCAGCAGATGTGTTGCCTTGAGTAGACTGTTTGTCAGCATTGTCATATGATTTGATGATTGAGATCAGCTCATCCGGCTTCATTCTGTAACAATCGGTTGTCACTATTATCTGATTAACATTGGTAAACCAACTACAGTTTGCCTGATCTGGAATCTCTTTTATAGCATCCAGAAGCTTTCTGTTGCTCATGCGAGTAGACACCACCATCTCTGCCTTCTCCATTTTAGAGAGCAGTTCAGCAAACCGGCCTGTAAGTGCTTCTATAGATTCACCATATGAGTATCTGAATCCTTGGAGTTCCTGCTCAAGCACCTCTCTCTTAGAAGACATTTTAAGATGTGATCCCCCAAAAATGTGATCTTTTAACTTCAACACAAGCCCAAAGCGAGAACCTGTGTACTCGCTAACTCAAACCCTTTGCAGGAGAAAGAACCCGTTTTCTGAACCGCACCTCAAAAATCTGTCAAAACCGTTATCACAAACAAACTCCCTTTTTTTTTTAATTAGAAAGTAATTTTATTTTTATTATAAAAGAATACTTACTATTATTATTATTATTTTTATTAATATTATAATTAATGATTATGTAATGATGACCTAATGATTATTATAATTATTATTATTATTATTAAAAAATCAATCAAACAAAATACAGTTCTTCTTCTTCGTTACACAAACGCCGAACCAAAACCCTATTTTTAAAAACAACTTCAGCCGCCAAGACGATATTTCTGTTGTCTTCTTCTTCGTTTCAAACTTAACAAACCGGAGGTTTGACGTGTGAAGATGAAAGTTGCCGGTTGTGGTCGTCGGACGGAGGTTAACGGTGAGACGTTATGGAGGTGACGATACGATGATTATAGGATGAGTGGTTAACGTATGATGATGGACGATGAACTGTCAGCGGTGATGAATGACAGGACAATTACGGTGTGCACGAAGTCGACGGTGAGCGAATATTTAACGAAAGGCAGTGGTGATCGGAGTTGTTGAACTGGTTGATGACGATGGAGGTAACACGGTGGTCATCAGAGAGTGTAACCGGAGATAATGATCGATGATATTAAGGTAAGTGGTGATGCGGCGGTGTAAACTCGACCTCGAACTCGAACGGAGAAGACGGCAGAGGTGGGTGGTGTGCGGGTTTGAGTGGCGAGCGGTTGTTATGGCGGTGTGTTGATGATGATGAACGATGATTCTCTGGTGAAGAACAGATGAATGATATGATGTGATGACTTGTGGTTGCGACTCAAGATGTGATGAGTCGAAACCGTTGTTGCGATCCGGAATCTTGGTTGCTACTCGAGACTGTAAAGCCGATTGCGACTCAAAAACATACAAGTCGAGACCTTTTGTTGCGACTCGTAACCGTGACTCGAGAATAGAACGTGATGAACCGAGATCTCGGTTGCGACTCGAAATCCGAAACGTGTGTATGTGGTTGCGACACAGATGCAAATGGTGATTGCGACTCCGGAGAGACAGTGAACCTGGAAACGTTGTGAAGATGAACAGTTGCTTGGTGATGATAATGAGGTTGCGACTCCTGACTCGAGACCTCTGATGATTGCGACTCGAAAACAAAACGTGATAACTCGAGAAGGTTTCTTTTTGTCTGAACGATGATGTGCCGAGACCAGAGGTTGCGAGTCGGAATGATGTTTGCGAGTGGATGGGTGGTTGCGACTGGTGAGGAGGTTATCACTCGAAACCTCTGTCGAAACTGGTGATTGCGACTCGTGCACTCGAGACTGAAGTGACAAGATGAAATCCACTTGAGACCTTTGGAAATTTGAATTTGAATGTGATAGACAATGACAGCTAAAACCCGAGATATTTGGAAATTTTTAAAAACAAGATAACTTTCAAAATTAAAGGATTATGATTGATATCAAAGAATTTTCGAAAAAGAATAAAAATATTATATTTAATCCTTTAACAACCTTTTCAAAATCTAAGCACCAAAATATACCAATTTTTATAAAATATCGATGAATGCTACCAAGAACACGAAGAACGCGATGAACACCGAACCAAAAATAACGAAAATCTTGAATCCTTGATATCACACCGAGCCTAGAAATAGGTTCTAAAGGCTCTGATACCACT
Organism: Helianthus tuberosus; assembly: GCA_030545235.1. Taxonomy (NCBI): domain Eukaryota; kingdom Viridiplantae; phylum Streptophyta; class Magnoliopsida; order Asterales; family Asteraceae; genus Helianthus; species Helianthus tuberosus. The sequence continues at coordinate 156,481,866 of CM060394.1, forward strand.
TGTAAGTCCCGTGAAACGGATCTTTCAATGATATCAAACTACACCAAGTTTGTGCGGAATCCAAACTTGATGTGATTCAAGAAAAACCGAAAAGCAATTGAAAAATGAAGAACACAATACCGAATTACTTTGAAACTTGCACACGATTCTATTACTATCAACTAGCAAAACCGTCTGGTACAAGTTCCTACACCACCAAAATCGCCTCCCTCTGTAACTCTAGAATTTCTGTAACTGAGGCTCTAAGAAGTTCAAACCCTAAAACAAGTTGAAAACTTGTTTATATACTTACTAAAGCCCACTTCCCTACATGGGCTCCCCTTGGGCCTGCTTGGCCCACATGGCCTAAAGCTTGGCCCAAGTGACCTATAAAGGTCCACAACCTAATATAAACTAACTCGGTAAGGCCCAGTTCGTAACCATAACCCGTTGTGTTAATTTGATGCGTCAGTCTCACACTTTAGGGCCTAACAAGAAGGTAAAGACCAGTGTTGCAAAAATCGCGATTACTCGGCGATTAATCGCCGACTAGTCGCTAGTCGGCCTCCTACTGAGTAATTTTTCACTAATCAGTCAAAAAATCGCTAGTCGGTCAAAGCCGCCCTAGTCGGCCCTAGTCAGCGCAAATCGCCCTAGTCGGCCCATTTGAAATCCTTACAAAACAGGCCCAAGATTACAACTTTAGCCAATTTTCCTTATCCCTTACTCTAATATGACGAAGAATTTGAGAAAGAGGATGAAGTAGACGAGGAGATTGAATACGAGTCGGATGGTGTCGAAATCATTGAACACTACGAGGATGACGATTACATTTGAGCTATTTGTTAATATATGAATTTTAAGTACTGAGAATTGTTATGTTATGACTTATATGTAAGTTTAGTTTGTATTTTGAACTACTTTTACCTTTTTAAGTATTATATTGATATGGATGTGTGAGTATATATATACATATTTACAAAAATAATAAAATTTACATATAAAGTTCCGATCCGATTAATCCGAGTAATTCCGAGTAGTCGCTAGTCCCCACCTCACCGGCCGACTAGCGACTAGCGAGTTCTCCAACCTTAGTAAAGACAATATACAAAGTGAGCTAACTAGTTATACTTACATATTTAGCATTTTGTTAAATTAAATTGCAATTATGGCCCTTAATCTATGAAGAGATTCATTTTAAGGGCTTTTTAAGTAGTAAATTTTGCAGTTCTTTGTTAGTTCGAGCTAGATCGAGCCAAATCGAGCTAGCTCGAATTTTAATCGAGTCGAGCAAGCTGAATTTTAATCGAGCCGAGCGAGCTCAAGACTCAAATCTCAGCTCGATTTGAAATTCGAGCTCGAACTTGGCTTGACCCGGTTCGTTGACAGCCCTAAGCGTTGATTAGATTATCATCGAGACAATGGTTGAATTCATAGAAAAACACCACTGAAGCGACATCAGCCTTGCTCACGCTGGTAAAGTTTGAAGTGTCAAACAACCATTAACCGAAAATTCATACCCAAGTATTTTAGTTTCTTTCACATGTAAATAATGTGACATACTAATTAAGATTCAATTACACAAATCGATCAAAGAACCGAGTCAATATGTGTGATTTGTTCTTAATTAAGTGACATGATTACCTTAAAATAACATAGTTTAGTTCGGTTTTGTGAAATGTGATGCAAAAGTTGAGTGCACCGTTGAGAGTTCATTAAATTCTGGTCACGTGACCAACCAATGTCACATGCCTCAATTCCAACACTTCACTTTTCAACCTGACATCCATTTGATTTGATTCCATATTTTGACCTTATTTAATGCTAATAAACTATTATAATTTGCTCACGTTATTCGAGGTCATCGATGTTAGATCTACATCTATGATACAAATAAGGGTTTTGCTAAACATATCCCTCTCTCTATTCAACATAAGGGAATACGGAGTGGAGCAGTAAACTTCTTGTTTACCGCCGTTTGCCGACCGGTGACCCAATGCCAAGGACAATGTTTACCGAATTTGGGGTGAAATCGGTGAACCTTCACCGATTCGGTGAAGGTGAAGGAAAGGGGGAGAGAGAGGGTGTGTGGTGGGGTCTAATTCTTCTCAACCAATCAACATTTTTTTTAAATAGTTTACCAATTTATAAAGTGTCTAACCATTGCCAACACTTTTTAGCATAGTTTAAACAATTAAGGTTGAATGACATGACACAGTCTCATTGGTTGATTTTGAAGTTTACCACTTTGAAGTGTCTAACCACACCCTGCCCTAACCCTCATGTTTGAGGGAAGTTATTCTTTAAAGGTGGGCATTTCTAAATGTTTTGTGAGAGCGAAGGAACTTTTAGTAACACCCTTAGTAATAGTAATAGTAATAGGGTTTGAATCAAACGAATATTGATACCCGACAAACTCTAGTTCAACTTGTTTAATTAAACAGAAATTGAGTTCTATCTCGGCTTGTTTCATGATGTACGTCTAAAGCTTGAGTGTTGATTTAAGTAATTTCAAATGCTTAAACTGGTTTAGCTTGACTTGTATTATTATAACTATATATATATATATATATATATATATATATATAGGATAAGGATTCGTTAGGAACCACTTTTTATTGGGAGAACCGTGAGAACCAATGTGAATACAACCAAAAAATACCTAAAAAAATATAAGCACAATTTTTTTAATATATATATATATATATATATATATATATATATATATATTTACAAAAATCGCTATATTTCGCCCCTAAAAAAATTCCGAGTAACAATTATCGATGTACATGTGCATATGTATCATTTCTTTGACAAATTCCGTAATACATTACTAGTATTAGACAATTGCACTTTCATTTACACTACTATCAGTAATACACTACTTTTTACATTACCGATATTAGAAATGCACATGTGCATCTATATGTATGAACGTGATATAACGTGTTTTGGTACACTACTTTAAATACACTTTCCTTTTTCATCTATCATACCATCCATAATACACTACCATTATCTCCTGTTATCCATAATACACTACCATTACCAATATGTATAATATTTTCACTTTATGCACATGTACATCAATACTCTCATACCATACCAAACAACATATTAGATCATAAAGTGACAAATATAACCAAACCATCAACCACTGGATATAACTAACCAAAAACATGTATATGGGCATGCTTCATCGTTCAAAATCACAAACTTTTTGTACCAAAACACGTTATATCATGTTCATACATATAAATGCACATGTGCATTTTATATATTGCTAATATAAAAAGTAGTGTATTACAGATGGTAATGTAAATAAAAGTGTAATTGTATAATACTGGTAATGTATTACGGAATTTGTCAAAGAAATAATACATAAGCACATGTGCATCGACAAGTGTTACTCAATTTTTTTAGGGACAGAATATTGCGATTTTTTAAGAAAAAATATTAAAAAAATTTGTGTGCTTTTTAGGTTTTTTTTTGTGTTCACATTGGTTCTCGTGGTTCTCGCAATAAGAGTGGTTATCAAATGAATCCTACCCTATATATATATATATATATATATAGTGTGAGGTTCATTGGGGAACGCTAAAACAGTGGGGAACCGACTCAAACGAACTCCGACTGGACTCATTCCAGCGGCATTGGAACCGGCTCATCCTAACTAGGATCTCTTAACCCTAAACCCTAAATCATAACCCCTAAACCCTAAATATATTTGGATTTGGCTTTTAGGGTTTAGCTTTAGGGTTTAACTATAGGGTTTAGCTTTAGGGTTTTGGGTTTAGCTTTAGGGTTTGGCTTTAGGGTTTAGTTTTAGGTTTAGCCTTTAGAGTTTATAGTTTAGATTTTACGGTTTAGCTTAGGTTTTAGCCTTATTTTTTAGCTTTAGGGTTTAGAGTTTAGGGGTTAGGATTTAGGGTTTAGAGATAAGAGATCTTAGTTAGGGTTCGACGAGCCGGTTCCAACGCCGCTGAAATGGGTCCAATCGGAGTTCGTTTGAGTGGGTTCCCCGTTGTTCCCCACTTTTTTAGTGTTCCCCAATGAACCTTACCATATATATATATATATATATAGGAATAAGTTAAAATGAGAACCACCTCGAGTTGTAAGAACCAGCGAGAACCACCCCCGCGGGGGGGGGGGGGGGGGGGGGGCGTTGACCACGATTTTTTTTACAACTAGATGTGTATATTTTAACACCCTACGTAAAGTTTGGGTTTAAACGGCGCGCCCCGAGGGGGTAGTTTTTTACGCCCAAAGTTTGGTTAAAAAAAAGAAAAATTAAAAAAACCCAAACTTTGGGCGTAAAAAACTACCCCCTCGGGCGCGCCGTTTAAACCCAAACTTTACGTAGGGTGTTAAAATATACACATCTAGTTGTAAAAAAAAATCGTGGTAAACGCCCCCCCGCGGGGGTGGTTCTCGCTGGTTCTTACAACTCGAGGTGGTTCTCATTTTAACCTTCCCCTATATATATATATATATATATATATATATATATATATATATATATATATATATATAGGGGATCGCTAAAATGAGAACCACCTCCAGTTATGAGAACCATGAAAACCACTTTATAGCCTTTAGATCAACTTGATGGACGGATGAGATTAAAAGTAACAAAAACTAATATTAAATAAAATTTGTCTTATTATGTCTTTTATATTTTAATCAAAAAGGGTAGATTAGTAAAATAACTCTTTTTTGTCTTTTTCACTTTATTATTTTTTAATTACGTTTTGTTTTATTATATTACTTTTTAGTTTTATTATATTACTTTTTATTTTTTAAAAAGATTTTTTTTATTAAAAACATTTTTAAATTCAGATTTTTTTAACAAAAGACAATTTTTTTTTCGCGCCGGATTTTGCACGCCGTTTTTACGCATCGTTTTTTAATGGGTTGTTTTTCCACGTCGTTTTTTACGCTCGACTTTTTCAAGCGTCATTTTTTTAACGCGGCGTTTTTTACGACCCGTTTTACGCTCCGTTTTTTCACGCCGATTTTTACGTCACGTTTTTTACAAGCCGTCCCGTTTTTTGCGCCCCATTTTTTACGTCCCATTTTTTTCCGCGCCGTTTTTAGCGTCACGTTTTTTTACAAGCCGTCCCGTTTTTTGCCGTCCCGTTTTTTGCCGTCCCGTTTTAGCCGTCCCGTTTTTTTACAAGCCGTCCCGTTTTAGCCGTCCCGTTTTTTGCCGTCCCGTTTTAGCCGTCCCGTTTTTTTACAAGCCATCCCGTTTTTTGCCGCGCCGTTTTTTACGTCACATTTTTTACAAGCCGTCCCGTTTTTTGCGCCCCTTTTTTACGTCCCGTTTTTATGTCCCGTTTTTACGCGCCGTTTATACGCCCCGTTTTACGCGCAATTTTTCTACGCCGCGTTTTTTCACGCCGTTTTTTTTGCGACCGGGTTTTTAAGTGCGGTTTTTTATTCCCGGTTTTACGCGCCGTTTTTTGCGACCGGGTTTTGCCGCGCCGTTTTTAACGTCACGTTTTTTTACAAGCCGTCCCGTTTTTTTACAAGCCGTCCCGTTTTTTGCCGCGCCGTTTTTTACGTCACATTTTTTACAAGCCGTCCCGTTTTTATGTCCCGTTTTTACGCGCCGTTTCTACGGCCCGTTTTACGCGCCGTTTATACGGCCCGTTTTACGCGCCGTTTTTCTACGCCGCGTTTTTTCACGCCGTTTTTTTGCGACCGGGTTTTTAAGTGCGGTTTTTTATTCCCGGTTTTACGCGCCGTTTTTACACTTTTTACGTTTTACGTTAACCTTTTTAGACTTTTTACGTTTTAAGTTTTACGTTAAAAATTTTTCGTTTTACGTTAAATTTTTTGCGTTTTACGTTAAACTTTTTTACTTTTTACGTTTTACGTTAAATTTTTTACGTTTTACGTTTTTTTCCGACTCTTTTTAGCCGTCCCGTTTTTTGCCGTCCCGTTTTAGCCGTCCCGTTACGTTAAAATTTTTACGTTTTACGTTTTTTGCCGTTCCGTTTTAGCCATCCCGTTTTTTGCCGTCCCGTTTTAGCGCGCCCGTTTTTTTACAAGCCGTCCCGTTTTTTGCGCCCCATTTTTTACGTCCCGTTTTTATGTCCCGTTTTTACGCGCCGTTTATACGGCCCGTTTTACTCGCCGTTTTTCTACGCCGCGTTTTTTCACGCCGTTTTTTTGCGACCGGGTTTTTAAGTGCGGTTTTTTATTCCCGGTTTTACGCGCCGTTTTTTGCACTTTTTGCGTTTTACGTTTTACGTTAACCTTTTTAGACTTTTTACATTTTAAGTTTTACGTTAAAATTTTTACGTTTTACGTTAAAATTTTTACGTTTTAAGTTAAAACTTTTTACTTTTTACGTTAAAACTTTTTACTTTTTACGTAAACTTTTTACTTTTTAACGCCGTTTTTAACTCCGATTTTTACGCGCCAATTTTTTAACGCCGTTTTTTACGCGCCGTTTATTAACGCCGTTTTTTCAACGCGCCGGTTTTTTGTCGTTTTTTAAACTTTATACGTTTTAGGTTATACTTTTAATACTTTTTACTTTTTAAGTTTTATGTTTAACTTTTTACGTTTTACGGTTTACGTTAAAAAAGTTTACATTTTACGTTAAAAATTATAGGTTTTACGTTTTACGTAAAACTTTTTACATTTTACGTTTTTTACGTAAAACTTTTTACGTTTCACGTTTTTTACGTAAAACTTTTAACGTTTAACGTCTTACGTTTTACGTAAAAACGTTTTACGTTAAACGTAAAACTTTTTACGTTTAGGTTATACTTTTAATACTTTTTACTTTTTAAGTTTTATGTTTAACTTTTTACGTTTTACGGTTTACTTTAACTTTTTACGTTTTACTTTTTAAGTTTTATGTTTAACTTTTTACTTTTTAAGTTTTATGTTTAACTTTTTACGTTTTACGTAAAACTTTTTACGCTTTACGTTTTTACAACAAAAAGTTTACGGTTTACGTTAAAAAAGTTTACGGTTTACGTTTTTACAACAAAAAAAAGTTTACGGTTAACAAAAAGTTTACGGTTTACGTTTTTGCAACAAAAAAGTTTACGGTTTACGTTAAAAAATTACGTTTTTACAACAAAAAGTTTACGGTTTACGTTTTTTCACCAAAAAGTTTACGGTTTACGTTAAAAAGTTTACGTTTTTACAAAAACTTTTTTACACAAAAATGAAGGCACTCAGAAATCGCAAACTCGGGAGGTGTCTCGGATATATTGTTATCATCATCGACGCCTCAAAAAAAATATAAAAACCCAACATAAAAAACAAAGGGTATCTCGAAAAAAAATACGGGGTTTGGCTCAGATTATCCGATAATCAAGAGGCTGCAAAAGTGGGGTTGCAGGATCAAAAAACCCTACCCTCCGCCGTCCTTGCCGCGCCATCGTCAAAAAAATCTACGTTTTTTTTTTGCATCATCGCCGCCCCAATCCAAACAGATCAAAACCCACAGAATCAAAGAATGCAAAAATACATCATTCAAACAACCCTGCATCATTCAAAAAAACATTCAAAACAGTTGCAACTCAATATTTCCAGATTCTGATAAGTAATTCAGGCTTTTAATAATAACTCAAAGCTAAATATACTAATCTTGTTGACCGTATATGTTTTTAAAAATCCATTTTGACCTTACTCACATAAAAATTTATGTAGATGCCAAACATAGTTGCAAAAAAATAATGAGAAAACCCTTTGTTTACTGCCACCAACATCCAAGATCGGGACAAAAACAGAGACACAAGATCTGAACAAAAAAACATCAAGAAAACCATCGCTACCTTGTCGGCATCCCACCGCCGCCGTCCTCTTTCCTAGCCGGAGTTGCAACGCCACCGCCGCCGCTGCAACGCCACCGCTGACCAGATTCAAAGATCAAACAACCACCTCTCTTGCAAAAACCCACTTCTCAAAAACCTAGAGAGAGAGACCACAAAACCCACCATTTCTAGAGAGATAAACCCACTTTATGCACCACAAAACCGGTGAAGATGGCCGATGGCAGGGCCGCGTTCAGAGCCAGTGGCGGTGACGGAGGGGGCGGCAGCCTGAGTTGACGGTGGGGGCGGCAACCTGAGAAACCCACTTTATCTCTCTAATTGATCGGGACTCTCTGGCCTCTTTCTCTCTTCAGTGATGCTCAGACAACAAATACACATTCACTGTGTGCTCTTGATAACTAATGAACATTAAAAACAAAGGCAAATCCAACAGTTTCTAGAAGAGTTGTTCTAGATCTAACTTTTCCATTTGTTATTTGGTGAAAAGTTTTGAGGTTTTGAATGTACAGGAAGATAAAGTATATAAGTCTGCAATTAAATAAAGGAGAGAGGAGAGAGGAGAGAGGTGAGAGGATGTGAATTAAATGAAGAGAGAGGGGTGAGATTAGACATTTAGGGTAAATGACCAAACTACCCTTTTTGTTGGCTGATTATGATTGGTGGAGAGTGGTTCTCATGGTTCTCATAACTGGAGGTGGTTCTTATTCTAGCGGCTCCCTATATATATATATATATATAGTGTGAGTTTCATTGGGGAACACTAAAAAAGTGGGGAACCGGGGAATACTCTTAAAAATTTAACTTAACATGTTAAAAATTAATTTTTAAACATCTTTTTCGGCGCTTCTCCTTATATATACTTGTAGAGGCATTTTTAATAAAAAAAAATCAAAAACTAAAAATATTAAAAAAAACAATTAAAAAAAGGCTAAAATTTTTTTTTAAGAAAAAATATTTTTTTACTCGACTAGATTCTCCTCCTTTTTATAAAGAAAATCGCTGAAAAAAATTTTAAAAAAAATTATTTTTAACATGTTAAGTTAATTCTATAAGATATAACTGTTTTTAAACATTTTTTTATATTTTTAGTTTTTGATTTTTTTTATCAAAAATGTTTCTACTTGTATTTTTTTTATCAAGTGGGTCCCGCAACTATCGGCCTTTGGCCGTTGACACCCGCAACTAACACTTTGACACCCGGCACCCCCAACTTGTCTTTTAGTTTGCACTGGCACCACTCAGTTAAATATTCTCTAACTTGGTTAGTTATTTGTCCGACGTGGCACACAGCTGATGAGTTGGCTATTATGACGTGGCTATTAACCAAAACTCTCTTTCCTATGTGGCTATTAACCAAAACATTATCTCTGTTATTCACAATCATAGACTCTTTAACAACCAAATAATCACATAACTAAACAAACTCAACATATGCATCAATCAACCAATGATTATATTCATATTCACTTTGGAGCCACAAATCACCAGCAATTCAAGTGTACATTCCAAAACAGCACAATCACCAACTCACAATCAACAAATCAGATAACAGGACCCACTTGGAGGATTCATAGTTCCCGGAGGCACAACCATTTGATAACAACTAGGCATCGGCGCATACATCCTCATCGGTTGCTAATCGGGCTGCCCGTAATGTGGCGGCATCATCTATGGAACTGTCGGCACCGCTCCGCTCAATGACGGCTCCTGGAGGCTGCACTTGGACCAAAATTAGACCTTAAACTCCATGGTTTTGGAAGCTAGGGTTCGGTACTGGAGAAAAGTGAGCGACAGTTGGCAGCGGCACTGGCCGGAAATTCGGATGACAAGGAGGCACTGAGGATTGAATCTGCGGCGGAGGCGGCAGAGCTATGGCCGGCGGTTGCGAGATATTAATGGTGCGGTGGTGGTGGCGGGAATTGAAGACGGTGGAGCAGTGGATGAATCCGGTAGATCTGGTTTTGGTGGATTTGGAAGGTCAGTGGCGGAGGTTTGGTGGTCTGTGGTTGTTCATGTTCAGTCTTGGTTCAGTAGATCTGATTCTTTTTAAATAGTTCCACTGAGGCTAGGGTTAGGGTTGTTCTATACACCAATCAGCTCTTCTTCTTCTTCATGTAGTTGTGGGTGGCGACACGGTGGGGGCGTTGGGCGGTGGTGGTGCGGCAGAGATGAGGGTGGTTACGAGGAGGAGGGTGGTAACGAAGCTGGTTGCAGGTATTGGAGTTGCAGGTACCTTGTGGTGGTGGTGGTGGTTATTGGCCGGAAAAGAAACGAGAGGGGAGGTGTCAGGTGTGGGTGTGGGTGTGTTTTGTATCAATGAACCCTATGTTGTCTGCATTATAAAGAAGGAGATGAAGTGACACATCATTCGCCACATAATCGTCCAACTCATCAACTGTGTGCCACGTCGGACAAATAACTAACCAAGTTAGAGAATATTTAACTGAGTGGTGCCAGTGCAAACTAAAAGACAAGTTGAGGGTGCCGGGTGTCAAAGTGTTAGTTGCGGGTGTCAACGGCCAAAGGCCGATAGTTGCGGGTGATAAAATCCAATAACCCTATATATATATATATATATAGTGTGAGGTTCATTGGGGAACACTAAAAAAGTGGGGAACCGGGGAATACTCTTAAAAATTTAACTTAACATGTTAAAAATTAATTTTTAAACATCTTTTTCGGCGCTTCTCCTTATATATACTTGTAGAGGCATTTTTAATAAAAAAAATCAAAAACTAAAAATATTAAAAAAAACAATTAAAAAAAGGCTAAAATTTTTTTTTTAAGAAAAAATATTTTTTTACTCGACTAGATTCTCCTCCTTTTTATAAAGAAAAGCGCTGAAAAAAATTTAAAAAAAAATTATTTTTAACATGTTAAGTTAATTCTATAAGATATAACTGTTTTTAAACATTTTTTTTATATTTTTAGTTTTTGATTTTTTTTATCAAAAATGTTTCTACTTGTATTTATAAGAAAAAACGCCGAAAAAAAATTAGAAAAATATTTTTTTTAACATGGTAAGTATAATTTTTAAAAGTGTTCCCCTGTTCCCCACTTTTTTAGTGTTCCCCAATGAACCCTCCCCTATATATAGGACAAAGATCCGTTAGGAACCACCCTTTATTGCGAGAACCGCGGGAACCAATGTGAACACAACAAAAAATGCTTAAAAATAGCTAAAAAACACACAATTTTTTTTAATATTTTTTTATAAAAAAATCGCTACTTTTAGTAGCAAAAAAAAAAAAAAATTTTTTTTTTGCTACTAAAAGTAGCGATTTTAACATAAAAAATATTAAAAAAAATTTAGATTTTTTTTTATTTTTTTAGGTTTTTTGGGGGTTTAGTTTTTAGCATTTTAGCTTGGAGGGGGGGGGGGGGGTGGGTGGGTGGGTTAGGTTTTTTGAGTGTTTTAGTTTTTAGCATTTAGCTTGGGGGGGGGGGGGGGTTAGGTTTTTTTTAGCTATTTTAGGTTGTGTTCACATTGGTTCTCGCGGTTCTCGCAATAATGGTGGTTCTCGCATGATTCTCCCGATATCCATCTGTTGATCTAGTCACTCGAGTGTTTTACGTATTAACCATTGTAAGTTCAGTTGTCGTTTGGTTCAATCTATCATCCTAACATTATTGTGCCCTAAAGAAGCTAGTAAACCTTAATTGTAACTTGATCTCATTTATAAACAATTTAAAGAGTTACAATTCAACTCATTCTATACATTTTTTCAAATAATATCATAATAAATAATTTACGATATATTGTTAAATCTTCTCCAATCTAATCTAACTTCACCTGGACCCACAACATGCTGACATGGCTTCCGAAACGACACAATGTGACTGCTTACCATGTAAGCGGTTACACGCTCAGAAACTCTCACATCTTCCATTTTCAATTCATGTAACCGTTGCACGTACTCTCGCACGTGCATTAGGTCCCACACCACCCCAACGCCACCGCCTTTCAAAACCCTAACAACCTCTCCGATCACTCTCATCCGTTCCGCTGCCGCCGCAGCAGTTTTTTGGCCGAATTCCCTCCCCACCGTGTGCACGAACCCCGCCGATACCACCACATCGAAGTAATCGTCAGGGAATGGCAGCCGCCGTGCGTCACCTTCGCGGCACGTGACGTACTCCTCCACGCCTTCAAATAAGGCAAGATGTTAAGTAGATTTTACAACGGATATTTATACATGTAGATATTTACATAGCTTACTCTATACTATGAACAATTACAACTATATCTAATACCTTTTATACCGGCTATATTTAACTAATCTACCATCTACTATTATTAATTATAAGAGTAAATTGCTAAAATCGTCCCTGAGGTTTGGACATGTTTGCCATTTTGATCCAAAACAACTTTTTTATACTATATAGTGCTTCACTTTTGTGATTTTTTGTCATTTTCATCAAAACATTTAATTTGCTTTATTTTTTTCTATCAAACATTTGGATGAAAATGACAAAAAATCCCAATTCTCAGGGACGATTTTGGCAAAAAAAAGTCAGACATTTGGATGAAAATGACAAAAAATCCAAAAAATGAAAGAGTATATGGTACAAAAAAGTTGTTTTGCATGAAAATGATAAACATGCTCAAACTTAAGGACTATTTTGGCAATTTACTCTAATTATAATTATAATTTAGTCTTAACAATTTTTCGTACGGACTATATCTACATAATCTACCCTCCAACTATGACTAGTTATAATCGTAATTACAATTGTGTCTAATGCCTTTCGTACCGGTTATATTTACATAATCTACCCTATACTATGACTAATTACAATTGTGTCTAATACCTTCCATACCGGCTGTTCGAAGAACAGCCAACGTCGTGTTTTTCCGATCTAATCCAACAACTCGGCCCGAGCTTCCTTCTTTTTTTAACTGCATGGCGACCGCGTTAAGGAGGATGCCGCGGCCACATCCTACGTCGAGGGCGGTTTTAACCGTTGACCAGTCGTTTACTGTGGCAACCATGCGCTGAGCCATTTCCCAGCGGAGCAGAACATGTTGCCCGCAGCGTAGAAGAGGCATACGCCCGAAAGAGCGGTGACGGAGCCGGTGAATCCAGCTGTGAATCTAGCGAAGCCGGTGGACGGGAGAATCGGCTCGAACGAGGAGCATATCGAATCGAAGTAGACGAGAAACAGAACGGAAGATACTGAGAAGATGATCGCGTGAATTAACAGGAAGATCGGTGTTTGATAATCGTCCATGCCGTAAATTGTGTAGATCTGAGTCCAATCTCTTCCTGTTTTTCCCATTTTTTTCCACAGATTTCGCTGATTCTAGTCCGGATTCTGCAGTTTCAAAACAAACAATTAACATTTCAATTAATGAGAAATTTCAGAATGAATACCGGTACCAGTATGCGAACATATTTGGTTTTGAATATAATCTGGTTCGTGACTTTTAACAGTAAAATATCATACTAAACATATACGGTACGCTATTCCGTTTTATATTTAGCCTTAAAGGGGTATTCAGTGTTGTACTAGTACCAGTACTGATCTCATCGCTAAGTGCAATGTTTTAACAGACGGTTAGAGTTAAAAAGTGAAAAATCACAACGCAAAACAGTAAAGTGATTGTGGAACTTACGTGGAATCCAGTGAATCTACAGATTGATGATCCTGAAATATAGTTTAAGAATCATGATTGTTGTTGTTGATGATGCAAAGTGAATGGTGATAAAAGTTTTAACCAATTGAAACGCGTTTAGCTTTTGGTTGTGTGATCAGTGTGCATAACTTTAAAAAATGTTAAAGAACGAATGGGACGAGAGAGAAAGAGAATGATGGAACAGAGAGAGTGACGGTGCTAGATGGTGGCTTTATATAGACGAGTTTGGTAAATTATATATATCGTTCCTCAATTATCATTTATTGCAATTAATAACTAGTTGGTCCCCAAAAAATGAATTAGGAACACGTTTATTAGGGTTTATTAGGGTTGTAAATGAGTTGAGTTGAACTTAAGCTTGATGATACTCGAGCTCTGCTCAACTGGAGCTCGATTACTATGAACAAATCTAAACTTCAGTAAATGGAACGAAAGCGTAACAAAGCATCTATGGATATGAACTCGAACAGTGGCGAAGCTTGAGATATCCGACCGGGAGGTCGAAAACGTATATACCAAAAAATTTCTACAAAACTGGGGGGTAAAAACCGTATATACCCAAAAATTTCTATACAAAAACTACATATTCTCCACTATTGAGCGAAAAGTTTGGGGGGTCGGCCGCCCCCTCCCGCCCCCACTAAGCTATCCCAATGAACTCGAACAGGGGCGAATGTTAGAAGGGGTCGGCGGGGGGGGGGGGGGGGGGGTGTCACACACGCTAAAATCAGAGTTTGTGTGATCTGACTGGTATCTTCATTGCACAACAGAAGTATAATATGCTAAGACTACTAGAAAGTGAACGTCCACTAAGTACTCGAATTCCCATAGGTCCTCCTATTCCAACCGTGCCATAATTTAAAAATATAATTTGAGAAAGAAACATGCGAATAAAATCAACATAAAGTTGACGAGTTCATAGTTTATTTGAAAAAGATTAAAAATAAATCTTTTTGATAACCGGTTTAAAATAGTGTTGAGAAAACGAAATAAGAATCATTTTCCTTGGCATGTCATATGAAACTTTGTATTTGTAAAACTTTGTATTTGTAAAGCTTTATGTTTGTAAAACTTGTTTAACCGTCAATGTCCGCGTATGACAATGACAACATGTCCGCATGAGCCTGTGAGTTGTATGTAGGACAATCCAATCCTTAAGTTGAGGCCTTAAAGTTGCATGCAGGATTCGTGGGTTGTATGCAAGACACATTATCCCGTTGTTCGTAAGCAGGACAAATCAGTCCCCTTATTTGTATGCAGGACACCCAGTCCCGTTGTAACTAGGACCAACCCCGTCACTAGTCTGTAGCTCATGCATGTTTCGTAAACCGCTTATGTTTTTGTAAAACCGGTATGTTTTGCTTAAACCTTTCGTAAACCATTTTAGTTTATTGAATTTCATTTGTAAGATGGTTTAGAAATATATATTTTCGTTCATCAAAATATTGTGTACTTAAGCGAAACTTGCATGTCTTTCCACCCTCGAAAACATTTATAAAAATGTAAAAATTGTAAAAAGTGGGGGTTATGAACTCACCTCGATATCCTTGTGCAAATCTAGCTTAATATGATTCCATAATGTCGTTTTCAAAACGTGACTCGCTAGCATGCAATCTATAACATTCCTACCAAGGAATAACTTATAAGTTTCTAATGAGGTGATGTAGCTAAACTACGTGTCACCGAGTTCTACCGCATCGCTAACCGAATGATTCGATGGGAAGACGTTAACTTGAAGGAAACGATAGCTATATTCGTTTAATTCCATTTGTTGTTGGAAATAAATACTAATTTTTGAGAACACGTAACTTCCAAAAGATTTAGGGGGTGTTTGTTTTTTTCAGAAAAACCTCTTCTGACCTCTTATGTTTGCGCCACGCAGACTGTCACACCCCTTTCTACGGCGGAAGCACGAGGTGTGATCATGAAAGGTTCTCATTGCATACGAAGAGTAAACATACTACATGCTCAAAAATAACTTCAAATATTACATTACCAAAAACATATGTCAAGTGTTTACAACACTAGATAACATATTGTCTTAAAAGTCACGACTTTATTTAAAGATAAACAAAGCGACATCCACGAGCATGAGTAAGACCACGCGCACATCCATCCTAGTTACCTGAAATACATGTGAGTTTTTGAAAAAAACGTCAACATAATGTTGGTGTGAATTCATGCGGTTTTGTATTTCACGTTTGTATACTTTGTATAAAAACATAGTTGTGAATAAATCAAGTTTTTCTTGAGTACCCCACGTACTCCAAGTTATATATCAATCCTCTTGAGTACCCCACGTACTTCAAGTTATATATCAATTCTCTTGAGTACCCCACGTACTTCAAGTTATATATCAATTTTTGTATGGTATGAATTTTATGTAAATACAGTATTTCTGTAATTATCAGATTGTTAATGGGTTGCAAAGCCATTAACATGTGGCACGACATAGGAAGTCACCAAACCTAAGGCATTTAATTGGTATATTCTGAGACACAAAAGCACTACTCGATTCTCGCCCCGATCGGTAGTGTGGCTGCCAGGCACCCGTTAGATCTAACCTTTTGTTCTGCGGTCTAAGTATGTACACGATTAATGGTGCTTCTGTACCCTATTCGTGGCACTATTTCTCATAACGCATCCTACTTGGTTCTCGTTCTCACCAAGCGCGTCTCTTGTTATCATTTCTCATAGCGCCTCTTACTTGGTTCTCGTTCTCACCAAGTGCGCTCCTCATATTCTTATATTTCGTCACACTTGGTTCTCGTTCTCACCAAGTGTACTTCTTGTATTTATATTTCGTCACACTTGGTTCTCGTTCTCACCAAGTGTACTTCTTGTATTTATATCATACCAATTATAAATTTTGTACATTTGTACATGTATTTCACCCCCGAAGTTATAAAAACTGAAAACAGTTAAAGAGAAAAGGGGGAGCATGAACTCACAACTTTGCGTTCCTAGCGTCGTAAACTCCACCGGATTTGCTTAATTAACGTCGTAACCTATACGCGTTTTCTTAACGTTAGTCACTAGACTTGCGTCGCACAAGTACAGTCACTCTCTTTTGTGTATATTTTCCTGTGTTAAAAATATTCTTATATTTTTAACTATGTATCTCACTTATATTATTTTCTCCAAAAATAAATATAAGTCTTTTGTGTTTTGCACTTTACACCCGAATTATGTATTTTGTATGTGTATTTTTATGTTTATACTCCTCATGAGTATTTAGTGTATTTTTAAGTCTTAATACACTAGCACGTATAACACATACTATATACACTTAGCACAAAAGTTGGTGATAAAATAATATATATTTTCTCTCAAAAATATATATACATAAGATCCATTTTTATTTTTGAAGAAATCACCATTTCTTATCACCAAAAATTAGGGAAACCTTGGTAATACTTTTAAATACATTTTTAGGGAATAAGTTTCTCAAAAACTTATATTTTTCTAAGTGTCAAAATTTATAAAAATTTTGACAGAGTTTCCCCTAAAAATGGAGGTTTCCCACGTTTTCAAAACGTGTGTTTATTTTCTTTTAAATCATCATCAATCATCAATAATCATCAACAACAATTATCAACAATAATCACTACTTTTCCCCACTTCATGAACTTGGATATTTACCAAAATTGTGTAGTATCTTACTAGCACATTTAGTAAATCTTTCCATCTTTAAAAATAATTTTAGTTTCTTAAAAACTTTATTTTTAAAGAATATGAAGTTTCACAACTTCTAGTCAAGATTCGCAAAAATACTTCTTTGTTAAATTTTCTTGTGACACAAGTGTCTACACACTTGTTTATTTACTAAAAATGCTTTTAGTTCGGATAAGATCCGGGTTTTAAACAAGACTAATAGTTTTGCTTGGTTCTTCCGAAAAACCACTTGTAGATCTTTAGATCTACTAGTTTTGAACAATATTTTGCAAGTAAAAATACTTTTACACAAGTTCATGTTTCATGTGTGGTAGAGTTTCACCTTTTAACCCTTATATCTTCTAACATAACCTTATGTCATGATTCATGATCATGACCAAACCGGGTTAAATGATGATCCGAGCTACCACAACATAGATCGGGTCTAAATAATCACAAATTTCAATTACTACAACATTTACACAACATATGAGCTTTTAACCACCATTTTTCATGCCTTTAGTAGACTTTTAAGCATCATATTGCATGTTAACGAGTTTTAACCGACAAAAATCCTTTTAACCACTTTAGAATAGTTTAAATACGAGTTCTAAGTGTTATACCTCTAGCTCAAGGCTAGGGAAGGATCTTGACGGAAATGGCGTGGATAAAAGCTAGAGAATGAGGTCCTTCGCGTTCCGTTTGCTCCAAGACTCCTAATATGCGACCCTTAACACTTGTGTGATGTTGGAATGTGAAGAACAAGATTGAACAATGGATGGATGGAATAGGGGATGCTTGGCCGTAAGCTTATAGAGGGAGAGGGAGAGTGGTAAGTTGTGATTTGTGTAATGAAATGAATGGTGGGTTTAGTTGTGAACTTATAGATAATTTAGGAGGTAGTTATCCATTGGTCAATATGTCATCTAGATACTACACATTAGGGATTAAAATAATGAACCAAGGACCAAGTATGTCTCCCCATGGTTTGGGGCCGGTTAGAGAAGGGGGGGGGGGGGGTCTAGTTCGGTTCCAAGTATTAGTTAGGTTAAACTAAGTTAAGTTAAGTGTTTAACCCCGTTACTAATGTGTAGCGTATTATGACGGGTGTTAGGGTATACGGGGACCCTAACTGGCTCAGAAAAAGATAAATAATGAAAATAACAATATTTTCATGTTCCGGGTATAGTCCGGTCGTTCGGTTATATACTGATTCGTTAAAGTGCTAAATTACACTTTTTAGTGTCGTTTAAGTACTTTTCTTATACTCTTTCAATTCCCAACACTTAGGGAAATATTCTGGATAATAAAACGACATTTCTGCATAATATTTATATGTCTAAATGCTGAATTATTGCTGAATTATATAAATTCTGCACTTAAAGTGCGTTTCGGGTGCTTTTTAGTGCTTATTTTTGCTTTCGAATTGCATATATATTAAACCCTTATATGTACTCTTGGGTTTTAATGCATTCTTGTTGTCGGACCTACACCTAGGCTCCAATTTTATTGTCTGACTGCTTTCTGCAGTTCAGTCGACACAGTGTGTCTTACCGGTGAGTTTACTATTATTTTTGACGCAACGCTCTCGTTTATGCTTAAAGCAATATTTTGTAGTATACAACGTGCATGAATTCACTTGTTTAATCATGTGTTCAGACATTTCTGACAATTAAACTCATAATTGCAGTCATTAAGCAATAAGTAATGTGTACGGAAGTTACCGGTTTGGGCCAGTTGTCACAATCTTCCCCCGTTAAAAGAATTTCGTCCCGAAATTCAGACTGAACTCACTCTCGCTGGAGTCTTCTTGAATAGGTGGGGATACTTTTTCTTGAACTGGTCTTCACGTTCCCATGTGTACTCGGGTCCGTGCTTAGAGCTCCAACGTACTTTGACAAGCTTCACACTGCTCCTCCTGGTCTTGTTGACTTTCCAGTCAGTAACCTCAACGGGTTGCTCTGTAAATCGGAGGGCTTCATCAATATGTATTTCATCCATCGGGATGATCACGTTTTCTTGCGTTGGACTCTTCTTCAGGTTGGATACATGAAACGTATCATGTACTCCGTTAAGTTCTTCCGGTAACTCCAACTTGTACGCCACGGTACCAATTCTCTTCAGTATTCTGAATGGTCCGATATATCGTGGATTCAGCTTTCCACGCTTTCCAAATCTGACTACGCCCTTCCATGGTGAGACTTTTAACAACACTTTGTCTCCCACCTTGAAATCTACCGATTTTCTATTCGGATCAGC
Organism: Helianthus tuberosus; assembly: GCA_030545235.1. NCBI lineage: Eukaryota > Viridiplantae > Streptophyta > Magnoliopsida > Asterales > Asteraceae > Helianthus > Helianthus tuberosus. The sequence goes on from CM060394.1 coordinate 156,501,201, forward strand.
GTAGCTCTTTTGTCGCTCTCGAGCCGCCTTAATGCGCTCTCGGATCTGCGCAATCTTGTCGGTTGTCTCTTGTACAAGTTCAGGACCAACCATACGCTTATCTCCAGCGTCTGCCCAACATAAGGGCGATCGGCATTTGCGGCCATACAGAGCTTCGAACGGCGCGGCTTTTATGCTCGTATGATAGCTGTTATTGTAGGAAAACTCAACTAAAGGTAGATGAGTATCCCAGCTGCCGCCTAGATCCATGACACATGCGCGAAGCATATCTTCTAACGTTTGTATTGTCCATTCGCTCTGGCCGTCTGTTTGCGGATGGAATGCCGTGCTCAGATCTAACTGAGATCCAAAGGCTTCCTGAAATGATTGCCAGATTCTTGAGACAAAGCGTCCATCTCTGTCTGAAATGATTGAGATTGGCACTCCATGACGTGCCACAATTTCTCTTAAGTATATCTCTGCCAGCTTTCCAGTGCTATCCTTCTCTCGGATTGGTAGGAAATGCGCAGACTTCGTCAATCGATCAACTATTACCCATATCATATCATGCCCTCTCGGGGTCCTGGGTAATTTCGTTATGAAGTCCATCGAGATTTGTTCCCACTTCCACACGGGAATCTCTGGTTGTTGTAGTAGGCCGGACGGTTTCTGATATTCCGCCTTAACCTTAGCACAGGTTAGGCATTTTCCAACATAGACAGCAACGCCGCTTTTGAGTCTCGACCACCAGTAATATTCCTTCAAGTCCTGATACATCTTGTCCGATCCTGGATGGATCGAATATCTCGATTTGTGGGCTTCATCAAGGATGACTCCTCGTATGCCACCATAGAGTGGAACCCAGATACGCTTCTTGAAGTATAAGGCTCCCTCTTCATTTGGCACCATGTATTTCAGCATACCCCGTAGGTATTCTGCTTTACGGTTCTCTTCTTTAAGAGCTTCTTGTTGTGCATCTCGAATGCGTGCTGTGAGGTTCGTTCGAATCGTCATTTCTAGTGCTCGAACCCTTAGGGTCTTAACCCTTTCTTTTCGGCTTAACGCGTCCGCTACAACGTTCGCCTTTCCAGGATGGTACTTAATCTCACAGTCATAATCATTTAGCAGCTCGACCCAACGTCGCTGGCGCATATTCAATTCCTTCTGATCAAATATGTGTTGTAAGCTTTTGTGATCTGTGAAGATTGTACATCGAGTACCATATAAATAATGTCGCCAAATCTTCAAGGCGAATACCACTGCACCCAGCTCCAGGTCGTGAGTGGTATAATTTCTCTCATGAACCTTCAGTTGTCTTGAAGCATAAGCGATGACTTTTTGGCGCTGCATAAGCACGCAACCCAAGCCTTGTCGTGAGGCGTCGCAATATACCACGAAGTCTTCAGTGCCTTCGGGTAATGATAGTATTGGTGCATTGCATAGCTTGCTCTTCAGTAACTGGAAGGCTTCTTCTTGTTTGTGACCCCAGTCGTACTTCTTGTCTTTCTGAGTAAGGGTCGTTAGCGGTTGAGCTATTTTTGAGAAATTCTCGATGAATCGCCGATAATAGCCCGCTAAGCCCAAAAATTGTCGAACTTCAGTTGGGGTCTTGGGAGCTTCCCAATTCTTTATTGCTTCAATCTTGGACGGGTCTACATGAATGCCCTTCTCATTCACCACGTGACCAAGAAATTGTACTTCGCGAATCCAGAATTCGCATTTCGAGAACTTTGCATAAAGTTTCTCTTTCTTCAGTAGCTCCAAGATGGTTCTGAGATGTTGCTCATGTTCTTCTTTCGTTCGCGAGTAAATCAGGATATCATCGATAAATACAATCACGAATTTATCGAGATATGGTTTGCATACGCGGTTCATTAGGTCCATAAAGACCGCTGGTGCATTCGTCAGCCCAAATGGCATCACAAGAAATTCGTAGTGCCCATAGCGCGTTCTGAATGCAGTCTTTGGCACGCTTTCATCTTGGATTCTCAGCTGATGGTATCCAGATCGAAGGTCGATCTTGGAATAGTAGCTTGATCCTTGCAATTGATCAAATAAGTCATCAATCCTTGGTAGCGGATACCGATTCTTGATAGTGAGCTTGTTCAGTTCCCTGTAATCGATACACATCCGCAGTGTTCCATCCTTCTTTTTCACGAATAATACCGGAGCTCCCCAGGGTGAGAAGCTTGGCCTTATGAATCCCTTATCCAACAACTCCTGGAGTTGTGTAGATAATTCTTGCATCTCGGATGGCGCAAGTCGATAGGGTGCCTTGGCTACAGGAGCAGCTCCTGGAACCAAGTCTATACGGAATTCGACTTGTCGTTGCGGAGGTAGTCCTGGCAGATCTTCAGGGAACACATCAGGAAATTCCTTCACTACAGGAATGTCTTCAAGTTTTGGCTCCTCAGCCTTCTTGTCTATAACGTGTGCTAGGAAAGCAACACATCCTTTCCTTAGGCACTTCTGTGCCTTCATACAACTGATGATTCGAAGAGGCGCGTCTCGTTTTTCTCCATGCACGATGAGAGTTTCACCATTCGCTAAAGGGATGCGAATGATTTTCTCATGGCAAATAACTTCAGCTTTGTTCTTGGACAACTAGTCTATCCCGACTACTACATCGAAGCTACCCAATTGAATAGGTAGGAGGTCGATGCTAAATCTTCGTTCACCAAGTTCTAGTGTGCAGCCTCTAACAACTTCGCCCGATTCAACAAGTTTACCATTGGCTAGTTCTATGGAATAAGGAATTTCTAATCTACTAGATTCTATTCCTTTTCCCCAACAGTCTTCTGTTTGATGACCCAATTTACCACATTTGTCGCACCTTGGAATGCGGCAAGCTCCATCATGATGATACTTACATTTTTGGCATCTAGGCATGGAGCCTTGGTATGCTTTGGTTGCATGGGTTTTCGTCTCCTGAGGCGGATTAGTGTCGCGCTTCTTGTTGAAACCCTTGTTGTTGCGAGTAGCTTGGTTCAAACTTGTATGCTTTCTCTTTTTGTCACCGGACGACTCAGCATGTGTCTCGGTCTTTTCTGTTGGGTTCAGTGACAACTTCTTCATACGAACACAATCTTCAGTCAGGCTGACAGCCAGAGTTACAGCCTCGGTGATTGTTTGTGGTTTGGCCGACGTCACCATGCCACGAAACTCTGAGGCCAGTCCCCAAATGTAGCGTTCCACACGCTTAAATTCAGGAGTCACCATGTAGGGAAGCACTCTGGACAGGTCGTGGAACCTTCGAGTATATCCATTGATGTCAGCACCTTCCATAGTCAAGTGCCAGAACTCTGTTTCCAGCCTTTGGAGTTCAGCACGAGAGCAATACTTCTCTTTCATTCTTTCCTTCAGTTCCTCCTAGGTTAGGCCATAAGCGGCATTATCGCCCAAAGTTTGGACTTGCAAGTTCCACCAAGTCAGAGCTTCATCGATGAATAACCCAGTAGCAAAGGTGACTTGTTGATTCGCGGTTCTCTTGCTCATGCGGATAGTAGCTTCAGTCTTCTCCGTCCAACGTACAATTGCTACTGCGCTTCCTGTGCCGTCATAGTTCATCGGCTTGCAGTCGAGGAACTGCTTGAAAGTGCAGCCTTGAGCTACATTTCCTCCAGACGAATCTCCATGCCCGTTACGTCTAGCATTGCTTGGTCCTCCACTGTCTTGAGTTCGGTTTGCCTCGTACTGGGCGATAGCAGCGGAGATCCTTTCTTCCAGTAGAGCTTCCAGCTCTTCGGCAATACTAGGCAGTGGGGGAGGAAGAGGTTGGTCACGAGCGTTCACAGCTCTTCTGGGTGCCATGTTCTGACGAACGCAACCCAATAGGTTTAGGCATTTGTTTGATATCGTCATACTAGACAGTAGTAGTATATATACTCACAGGTATATACCACATAAGTGACATCAAACAATTATTACTCTAGCAGAGTACTTAGTAGGCTTGCACTGAGGGAATCTATACGTGACAAGACTTGCTGTGGTTTCTGTGCACTAAATTCCATAATTATGTATGCATCCATAATTACGTAATTCCTTGCACAGTCCGCACAGTTCGTTTCATCCTCGTATTTCTTCCTTCAGGTAGGCCATTGCTTTCAGGTAAAGTCACATATACTTGTGACATTCTACTTCTAGTACATGCCAATTATCACACATAATTGCAAGTAATTTCTAGTCAACGACAAGTGCTACTCAAGTGCACTCTAAATCTCGTAATGTCTTTTCTAGACTCATGTAGACAGTTTCAGGCAGTGGATGTCGCGGGACGTTTTATGCAATGAAAACTCTTTGAAAATTGTTTTCGTGAATGGATCCTAGAGATTGTAGACTAGACTCGAGAAGGAATCCTGGTTCACTACAATCGCAGCTCTGATACCAATCTGTCACACCCCTTTCTACGGCGGAAGCATGAGGTGTGATCATGAAAGGTTCTCATTGCATACGAAGAGTAAACATACTACATGCTCAAAAATAAATTCAAATATTACATTACCAAAAACATATGTCAAGTGTTTACAACACTAGATAACATATTGTCTTAAAAGTCACGACTTTATTTAAAGATAAACAAAGCGACATCCACGAGCATGAGTAAGACCACGCGCACATCCATCCTAGTTACCTGAAATACATGTGAGTTTTTGAAAAAACGTCAACATAATGTTGGTGTGAATTCATGCGGTTTTGTATTTCACGTTTGTATACTTTGTATAAAAACATAGTTGTGAATAAATCAAGTTTTTCTTGAGTACCCCACGTACTTCAAGTTATATATCAATCCTCTTGAGTACCCCACGTACTTCAAGTTATATATCAATCCTCTTGAGTACCCCACGTACTTCAAGTTATATATCAATTCTCTTGAGTACCCCACGTACTTCAAGTTATATATCAATTTTTGTATGGTATGAATTTTATGTAAATACAGTATTTCTGTAATTATCAGATTGTTAATGGGTTGCAAAGCCATTAACATGTGGCACGACATAGGAAGTCACCAAACCTAAGGCATTTAATTGGTATATTCTGAGACACAAAAGCACTACTCGATTCTCGCCCCGATCGGTAGTGTGGCTGCCAGGCACCCGTTAGATCTAACCTTTTGTTCTGCGGTCTAAGTATGTACACGATTAATGGTGCTTCTGTACCCTATTCGTGGCACTATTTCTCATAACGCATCCTACTTGGTTCTCGTTCTCACCAAGCGCGTCTCTTGTTATCATTTCTCATAGCGCCTCTTACTTGGTTCTCGTTCTCACCAAGTGCGCTCCTCATATTCTTATATTTCGTCACACTTGGTTCTCGTTCTCACCAAGTGTACTTCTTGTATTTATATTTCGTCACACTTGGTTCTCGTTCTCACCAAGTGTACTTCTTGTATTTATATCATACCAATTATAAATTTTGTACATTTGTACATGTATTTCACCCCCGAAGTTATAAAAACTGAAAACAGTTAAAGAGAAAAGGGGGAGCATGAACTCACAACTTTGCGTTCCTAGCGTCGTAAACTCCACCGGATTTGCTTAATTAACGTCGTAACCTATACGCGTTTTCTTAACGTTAGTCACTAGACTTGCGTCGCACAAGTACAGTCACTCTCTTTTGTGTATATTTTCCTGTGTTAAAAATATTCTTATATTTTTAACTATGTATCTCACCTATATTATTTTCTCCAAAAATAAATATAAGTCTTTTGTGTTTTGCACTTTACACCCGAATTATGTATTTTGTATGTGTATTTTTATGTTTATACTCCTCATGAGTATTTAGTGTATTTTTAAGTCTTAATACACTAGCACGTATAACACATACTATATACACTTAGCACAAAAGTTGGTGATAAAATAATATATATTTTTCTCTCAAAAATATAAATACATAAGATCCATTTTTATTTTTGAAGAAATCACCATTTCTTATCACCAAAAATTAGGGAAACCTTGGTAATACTTTTAAATACATTTTTAGGGAATAAGTTTCTCAAAAACTTATATTTTTCTAAGTGTCAAAATTTATAAAAATTTTGACAGAGTTTCCCCTAAAAATGGAGGTTTCCCACGTTTTCAAAACGTGTGTTTATTTTCTTTTAAATCATCATCAATCATCAATAATCATCAACAACAATTATCAACAATAATCACTACTTTTCCCCATTTCATGAACTTGGATATTTACCAAAATTGTGTAGTATCTTACTAGCACATTTAGTAAATCTTTCCATCTTTAAAAATAATTTTAGTTTCTTAAAAACTTTATTTTTAAAGAATATGAAGTTTCACAACTTCTAGTCAAGATTCGCAAAAATACTTCTTTGTTAAATTTTCTTGTGACACAAGTGTCTACACACTTGTTTATTTACTAAAAATGCTTTTAGTTCGGATAAGATCCGGGTTTTAAACAAGACTAATAGTTTTGCTTGGTTCTTCCGAAAAACCACTTGTAGATCTTTAGATCTACTAGTTTTGAACAATATTTTGCAAGTAAAAATACTTTTACACAAGTTCATGTTTCATGTGTGGTAGAGTTTCACCTTTTAACCCTTATATCTTCTAACATAACCTTATGTCATGATTCATGATCATGACCAAACCGGGTTAAATGATGATCCGAGCTACCACAACATAGATCGGGTCTAAATAATCACAAATTTCAATTACTACAACATTTACACAACATATGAGCTTTTAACCACCATTTTTCATGCCTTTAGTAGACTTTTAAGCATCATATTGCATGTTAACGAGTTTTAACCGACAAAAATCCTTTTAACCACTTTAGAATAGTTTAAATACGAGTTCTAAGTGTTATACCTCTAGCTCAAGGCTAGGGAAGGATCTTGACGGAAATGGCGTGGATAAAAGCTAGAGAATGAGGTCCTTCGCGTTCCGTTTGCTCCAAGACTCCTAATATGCGACCCTTAACACTTGTGTGATGTTGGAATGTGAAGAACAAGATTGAACAATGGATGGATGGAATAGGGGATGCTTGGCCGTAAGCTTATAGAGGGAGAGGGAGAGTGGTAAGTTGTGATTTGTGTAATGAAATGAATGGTGGGTTTAGTTGTGAACTTATAGATAATTTAGGAGGTAGTTATCCATTGGTCAATATGTCATCTAGATACTACACATTAGGGATTAAAATAATGAACCAAGGACCAAGTATGTCTCCCCATGGTTTGGGGCCGGTTAGAGAAGGGGGGGGGGGGGTCTAGTTCGGTTCCAAGTATTAGTTAGGTTAAACTAAGTTAAGTTAAGTGTTTAACCCCGTTACTAATGTGTAGCGTATTATGACGGGTGTTAGGGTATACGGGGACCCTAACTGGCTCAGAAAAAGATACATAATGAAAATAACAATATTTTCATGTTCCGGGTATAGTCCGGTCGTTCGGTTACATACTGATTCGTTAAAGTGCTAAATTACATTTTTTAGTGTCGTTTAAGTACTTTTCTTATACTCTTTCAATTCCCAACACTTAGGGAAATATTCTGGATAATAAAACGACATTTCTGCATAATATTTATGTCTAAATGCTGAATTATTGCTGAATTATATAAATTCTGCACTTAAAGTGCGTTTCGGGTGCTTTTTAGTGCTTATTTTTGCTTTCGAATTGCATATATATTAAACCCTTATATGTACTCTTGGGTTTTAATGCATTCTTGTTGTCGGACCTACACCTAGGCTCCAATTTTATTGTCTGACTGCTTTCTGCAGTTCAGTCGACACAGTGTGTCTTACCGGTGAGTTTACTATTATTTTTGACGCAACGCTCTCGTTTATGCTTAAAGCAATATTTTGTAGTATACAACGTGCATGAATTCACTTGTTTAATCATGTGTTCAGACATTGCTGACAATTAAACTCATAATTGCAGTCATTAAGCAATAAGTAATGTGTACGGAAGTTACCGGTTTGGGCCAGTTGTCACACAGACCACGCACAGACGTTTAGCTCTGCAGACCGTTTGTTTTTTAGAAGACATTTCATTAAAACATGTCTTCAAACCTCTACGCATCCTATTCCCTATGCAGACATGGTCCAATGTCTTCCCACCTCTTCCAACCCTCTCTTGTTCTTCCCCTAATCAACACCAAAGCCTTTTAACCGATCTAAGCACTCAAAAATCACCTTTCAACCTTCAAACCCATCTTCATCTTCAAACACATATCGGAGTGATGAACATATTGAAACCAAAACCCAATCCCCAACAACTGTTACGCACACTACAGCTTCCTCCTTCTTTCATCTCCTCAAGAACGAACCTACATTCCCCGATCTCTCTCTCACCTCGAAACTCGTACTCTGATTCAACATTCTACTCATACAATCGGCAACTTTTTCATCAAATAACCTGATTCTTTCACTTTTGCTTCACCTTTCACTGTATCATTACTGTTTTGGTCAAAAATTACCGAAGCAATTAAGTGATCAAATTAGTTAAGTGAGGTAGTGTGCTAAGAAAATGTGTGGAAAATATGCTAGTTAAGTTGTTTGCAAAAACAGTTTTCAGGATACGGCTCAGGATATTAAGCTGTATCTATGATCAAACAATGAGCAAAAATGTAAATGGTGACACGGGATGTATGAGGAAAGCCCTTGATCAATCTAGATCGCCGGCACAAAACCTCGGGAGCTGACAATCACAACTGCCTTGTTCTTCTTATTACTTCAAATGTCAGGATACAGTGCAGGATATGATACGGATCGGCTAAGTGTTACAATGTGATTTCGATACAAGTGTAAGTGTGTTGAGAGTGTTTGCAGCTAGAGAGTAGGAGAGTGCGAAAGATTGTGTATCCCTAATCTGATCCGATCAATCCTTTTTATAGTAAAAAGAAACCAACTAACTATCCTATTATTCCGGGATTCGGCGAATATTCCATATGTGGACGTTGTAGTCCACGTCTTTCGGTTTCAACGTCCATTATCCAACTGATTTGCCTGAGTCTTGAGGAGAAGAAGTCCACTTGAACGTTAGAGACTTGTTCCAATAATCTGCACGTGAGTTAATTAGTTACTACCAGGATATCGTATCAGGATGTTACCAATATCCTGATCCAGCATCCTGGTCACAATAAAACAAACAAAGTCAGCATATCGGTCGGGATATATGAGCAGAAAATCACCCATAACAATTGTCCCCAAAATATATATGTTGGTATACCAATTCCAACGGATATATTTTAAAACTTATCCCCTAAATCGAGGTTATTAAACTGAAACGACGGTTGATGTGACTTTGTGCAACTTCCAACGCGATATTTACTCTTTGCCCCCTATGTTCAACCTCTATTTAGCCGACTTATTCTGCATCATTATCATCATATTTCAAGCGATTTCTCAGGTACTTTCCTTCTCTCTTCTTCTCCTCTGTTTTTCTTCATCGAAATCTTCCATGGCCAGTAGAATGAGATCACATACAGGCGACTCAATCCCATCCTTCGAAGCCCAAAACCTTCTTAGGGAACCCAAAAAAGAAGTTTGTTCGTTCGACATTGCTGACATTGCTGCCCTACAAGCCTCCGGTGCCTTCCCCCTTGGTACGATCATTCACCCTTTCGACAGAGAAATCCGATCGGATTTCTCTTCCAACGAATGGGTGTGTTTCTTGGCTTACCCTTTCTCCATCGGACTCCGATACCCCTTTCCGGCTTTTATATCCCGTTTCTTTGAGCTTACCGGTCTTAGTTACGCCCAAACCATGCCTATGGTTTGGCGGGTGCTAGTGACCTTGGACCAAATCAGATCCCGTTTTACTCCCGATCTCTGTATTGAAGATCTCCCGATGGCCTATCACCTTCGTTCTCACGGAAACAGTCGTTTTCTCCTTTTCTCAACCTCCAAAAATCCTCTTATCCTTAAAGCCACAAAAAATGAGGAGAAATGGCAACGAAAGTTCTTTTTTGTAAAAAGAGATTCTATTACTGGAGGTTTTGACCTTCCGGTGAAGTGGTTAACTTCTGGTAGGATTTAGGGTTTTAGGAGTATCCCCAATCGTATTCTGAAGTTACATCTTGAATTGACATCTTTATTTTTTGCGCAACAAATTTCAAGGAACTAGCCCCTCCAAGCGCTGAATCAGAACAGAGGATCAAAAGCATTTACCAACTCCCGAAAAGTGAGAGAACATTTTCCCTGTCATTTGCAAGTTCAAGCCAAAGATCCAGCTCCGACATGTCTGGTAAGTATATCAGTATATATGAAATGAGTATATCAGTTTAAAAATACTCAAGAGTTAAATGTTTCTTCCCTTCATGCAGCACCAGTCAAAGCTCCAGAGGTCTTTGATCTCGATGAATTGGACAGCTATCCCGCTCAAATTTCGGTGAAGAAGGAACCAAGCCCCAAAGCCACCACGTCTTCCAAGCCTAGCGGTTCGAAAGCTATTGCCACTCCCAAGCCTCCTCCAGCCACCAGGACTCGTGCTTCCAGCGCCCGGAAGAGGAAGGAAACGGATTCCCCGGCTACCTCCGAGACTTTTCCTTACGAGAACCATGGATTTAATGAAGCCAGTGGGTTCATGGCTTCATTCCTTAATCTGGTAAAAATTCCCATCCGATATCCTGCACATATATGTTAACTATTATCCTGAACATCCTACATATGTTGATACCTGTACTTTTGATTTCAGGGCCTGGAACGTCTCATGCACTTGCATGAAGAAGCCTGTGGTCTTAACAAAATGCTGGAGGTCAAGCTCAAGAAATCCGAAGTTACCATCGCTGACCAAGGGATGATCACCGCTGCCCAGTCTCAGCACTACGAAGACAAACTCAAGGCGATGACCCAAGAGCACCAAGCTGCCATCCACAAAGCCAATGAGGACGCCCAAGCCAAGCTGGATGCTGCTCATCTCCAATACCAGCAGGATATGAGTTCCTATCGGGATGGCCTCAAAGGATCTGTTGTAATTTCCCTTCTCCAAGTCAGGTTAAGGATGGCCTATGAGGCCAAAGCCTTGGGCTTTGAATGCCCCTCCTGGAATGTCCACGCTTGGGAAGCGAAATTAAAGGATCTTGGAGGCAATCCTGTGGAACATCCTGCGAAGCATACTGGTGAGGAGGCTCCCAAGGCAGCAGAAGAGGTGACCAATGCTGGTGGCGATGCTGAGAAGAACCCCGAGGGTGATGGTGGCGAGGATGCTGGAAGGAATGCTGCTGATGAAGCCATGGTGGAAGAGTGTGCTGCCCCTTAAAAGCAGAGAAGTGGGCGATGATGGATGTACGTGCCTAGGCCGGAGCCCACTTTTTAAAGTTTGATGGTTATGCTTGTCTAAACAATTTACTTTTCCTGTCTCTAAACAATTTACTTTCCTGCATTAAGACAATACGATGACCAAAGGTGGATGGGTCCTGGGTTTCAGGATGAAGCCCTTGGTCATCAATTAGCATAACCTGTTTTGAACAATATAACAGTTGGAGGTGGATGGGTCTCGGTTTGAGATGAAGCCTTCAACTGTTAATTAAATATGGTAAGAAACTAATCGTGCTTTTGGTGGATGGGCCTCGGTTTAAGGTGAAACCAAAAGCACAATGATGTGCATGAGTGTTATTAGTTTTTAATGTATATGTTAAGCCCTTTTTAACACTTTTTAGCCAAGTTTTAAATTTATAAAACACGATATTTACTAACACTAAACACACATATGGGCAAGTGCACCCATCGTGAGCGTAGTATAGTGTTGGTAAGATACCGAGGTCGTCCAAGGACACAAGAGCTTTTAGTACCGGTTTATCCTCAACGTCTAATCAAATCAAAACGTTGGAAAAATGTTTTAAACTAAGAAAAATAAAAACTAACTAAAATGCTGAAAATAAAAATAAATAAAAACATATAGACAAGATGAATCACTTGGTTCCAACTCATGTATAGTGTAACCTTTGATTATTTCCGCACTTTTGCACTTATTTAAGAGATTATCTTAGTTATTGTAGTAGGCCCCTCTTTTGAAGGTGACGTTACCCTCAACCCAGTAGTTTGAGTCAGCAAGGATACAATCCTAAAGGGTCGGATTATTGAAAGATAATTAATTAAGTTATTAATGCAAATTATGGTAGGCCCCTCTTTTGGAGGTGACGTTACCCTCGGCTAAGTAGTCTGAGTCAGCGGGGATACAGTCCTAAATAGCCAGGTTATAGTATTAATAGTAGTTTAACTTATGAGGGGATCAAAGAGTTTGGACCCCCGCCATCCAATACCGTTAAGCATTGAAGAAGGTCCTACTAAATTTAACCCAGGTCCCTTGCAGGATCTCTAAACGCTGAACAACGACAAGACTCTTACCAAACCGTTCCCTTAACCCCCGACCAGGTAGCCAACATACCTCCATATAGACCGTGGAGATATGAATGGTGAAAATCTTTTATTTTATATAGACAGTAAAATAATGCCAAGACACCACGGATAAACGATAAGGAAGAATCACCTTCAACATAAGAAACTAGTTATTAAAGGCATTAATACAAAACCAAGTAAAAAGTGCGAAAAGATTAAAAAAAAGTATTACACTAGACACTTGTCTTCACCAAGTGATGTATGAGACTTAGGCAAACATGGCCTTGATTGTCAAGAACTCTTACGATCAATCTTGGATCCCGAGACGACTCACACACTCTATGATGGACAATGGATGATGGTGGTGGATGATGGTGTTATGGTGGTGGTGGGTGAAGTGTGAGAGAGGTGGTGTGCCAAGGGATGGTTTGAGCTTGAGCCAAGCACTCCTATTTATAGGCTGAACAGAAGCTCGGGCACGGCCCCGTGTCCAGTGGGCACGGCCCCGTGTCCAGTGGGCACGGCCCCGTGTCCATATCCTCTCTTTCTTCATTTAATGCAACTTGTCTGTATTAGTTGACCACGCCCCCGTGTCCGCTGAGCACGACCCCGTGTGCAGAAGAATATTTGTACTATGAAGATTTGCCTGGATTCTGCGAATCTTATAGTTAACCACGGCCCCGTGTCCACTGAGCACGACCCCGTGGTGGGCAATAGAAGCTTCTACCACTTTGTCTTTTCTACTGACACTTGGGCACGCCCCCGTGCTGGCTGAGCACGGGGCGTGTTCAGTCTTCTGTCTTCTTGTTTTGCTTGGGAAGATGCTGTCGTGGGGTCGGGCATGTCACGTTTGTTCCTTTTCTTGTATTTATGTTAGATTTTGCTGTCTTTTTGCTTCTTTTGTTAATTTGAGCTCAGTTAATCCTGAAAATACAAAAGGAAGACAAAAGCACAATTTTTCCAACATTAGTACTAAAAGAGGGTTAGTTTTATGCCACAATTGATGTAATTTATATGTTGCATTTTGCACACATCACACAACTTTTGACATGTTAATAATATAACCTCCTTTTGACTTATTCGCCGTTGTCTTTTAATTTTTGTTATGCATTGCTTAGTTTAGATTTTAACTTTCCAAAATTAGTGCAATCATTTTTTGAAAATATCCTGATCAGTATACTCGGCGATATCCTACAAAGACTTTCGTCTAATAGGGTTTTTTTTTTAAATTCAAACAATTCAGATAAAGTTTTTAAAGAAAAAAGGACAGTTTATTTTACAAAGTTTGTTTTGATAATACTTGTTTGACTAGAATATAGTTTTAGTTCCTAACCCAAGTATTATGCCCCAAATATTCCAAACAAATATCCTAAAACATATTCTGAAAATACATTTTGAGAATATACTCTGAGAATATATCCTAATCAGGATACTTAAGATTTTGCCAAACATAGTATCAAAAATTCAAATGTTTTAAATACGGTTCATAAAGGAAAGATCATACCAGAAATAGAGTGTAACCCTATTCTCAAACTCCAATCCTTTTGCAATTTTTTCCTCGAACATGTCCCCAGTCCGATATACTTAGTGTACTAGGTCCAGGTTTGATCCTTTGAGCCTTACACAATTGCCTTAGTAGGAATGTCCCTTGTGCACAATGTCTTTGAACACTTAGAAATTTTTTGGACACCAGTTCCCAGTGTTGTAAAAGTCGGCCTACTCGGCCTTGTACTCGGCGAGTACTCGGTCCTCGGACCACCTCCGAGGCGAGTTTACCCTAGTCAGACTTGACTAGTCGGCGGCGGTCAAAATCGGCCTACTCGGCCTGTACTCGGACTTGTACTCAGACTAGTCGGCCTTGTATTCAGAATACTTCTAACTTGTACTCGGCCTACTTGGCCTTCTACTCGGACTACTCGGCCTTATACTCGGTGAGATTTGAACTTCAAACATGTTTCATTTTAAATTATACTCATTTTGACTTGAATTATGCTTCTTTTAACATATATATAATATACACCAATTAATTTTCTTTATATTTATCATGTCCGCGTACTCCCCGAGTACTCTCCGAGTACTCTCCGAGTACTCTGATTACTCCCAACTCCCTAGTCGGCCGACTAGGGACCGCCTAGCGACTTTTGCAACACTGCCAGTTCCAACTGTTTGAACAATTCTTGTGTTACAGGGGGTAAACCCTAAAATGTACTGGAGATAAATCCTTAGTATCCTAGGGATAAGCCCATAAGTATTCTGGGGAAAATCCCAAATTTTTGTGCGCTACAGGCGAGAGTGTATAAACTCCAAGACTTAGAAAGGTGAAAACCTTTAAACCTTAGAGAGTATGAAAATACCCTTCCGTGAGAGAGGGTGATCAATCCTCATATACCTTTAGGATCCAGGATATAGCCAATAATAACGAAATTGTCAGCCACTTTTACATGGACTGGTCCCGCTATCTTGAACTATCCCTGGACAACTTGCGCTCTAGGCGGGGTGTTCAAACCCAATTCAAGAGAAAGGTGAATACCTTTAAACCTGTGAAGGGATCAGGATCCCTTAAACGTGAGAGAGGGGGCCAATCCTCTAATCTTTCGAAGTATCCTGAGTGTGTATCCTGGAGCTATATCCCGAAGTATATACTGCAAAACAACTGTAAACTAGTGTGGGTGTTAGCCTGGCTAACACCCCTCCGATGCTTAAGTCGGTATTGGGTTCAAAAGAATAAACAATATCAAAGATATTAAAAGAGATAGAATTCATACCATCCTGAGTTAGAAGTTAAATTCCAAACTCACTTGAAATAGAGCTGTAGATGTATAGCATTCCAGGATCTTGGTAGCATATCCCCCTCCATGTTCTTAAGTCGGCATGATCCTTTCCCTGATTCTGATTCAATCTCATAAGGTCCTTCCCACTTTGGAGCTAGCTTTCCATCAGCAGGATTAGTAGTATTCTGAAAAGCCTTTCTTAATACCCAATCTCGCACCTGAAATCTTCTAGTCCTTATATTCTTGTTATACGCTCTGGATATTCTCTGTTGATATGCTGCCATTCTTAGCTTTGCCGCATCTCTTGTCTCGTCAATAGTATCCAATTCTCGGCATAGGGCTTCAGGATTCTGCTCAGGATCCCGGAGATTGGATCTCGCCGTAGGTATCCCCATTTCTGTCGGGATCACCGCTTCTGTTCCAAATACCAAGGAAAATGGGGTTTGGCCAGTTGCACTTTTCATTCTATCAGCCCATAAAACAAAGGGTAATTCTTCTGCCTATCTTCCCTTCTTAGCTCCAAGCCTTTTCTTCAAATTGTCGACAATTATCTTATTTGAGGATTCTGCTTGTCCATTTGCTCAAGGATGTACCGGCGTAGATGTGATCATTTTAATTCCCCAACTCTTGCAAAAGTCAGTAGTCCTTTTACTTATAAACTGAGAACCATTGTCACAAATTATCTCAGCTGGTATTCCAAACCTAGTCAGGATATTCCTTTTTATGAAAGATACTACTTCTTGGTCTCTAACTTGAACGAATGCTTCAGCTTCGACCCACTTAGAGAAATAATCAGTCATTGCCAACATGAAGACTTTTCCTCCTGGAGTCTTTGGCAATTTTCCTACTATATCCATTCCCCACTTCATGAATGGCCAAGGGGAAGTGATAGGATAAAGTGGCTCAGCAGATTGATGCAATATATTACTGTGTCTTTGACATGCATCACATCTTCGAGCATATTCTGCAGCATCTTTTCTCATTGTCGGCCAATAGTATACTGTTCTTAATACCTTTGAGAATAATGACCTGCCCCCAGTATGGTTACCCCAATCCCCTTCGTGTATATACTGAAGCACTTCTTTAGTTTCGGGATCCTCTAAGCACCTCAGATATGGTCATGCAAGAGATTTCTTATACAAAACATTATTTATAATAGTTAATTGTGATACCTTCATTCTAAACGCCTTAGGATTTTCATCCTTTGGGGTGTGTCCTTCCTTGAGATATCTCATGATTGGAGCCGTCCAGGACTTAGGATCCTCCTCAGGATACTCATCATCAGGATCCTGAACACTTACTACTTCCTTATCCTGAGGATCCGTCGCAGGATACAGGATATGTAATATTGGTATTTGGGTCCCTTCCGGTATCCTGACTGATGATCCTAGATTTGCCAAGGCATCAGCTTCAGCATTATCCTCTCTCGGTACTTGTTCAAGTGTAAAAATTTCGAAATATCCTGCTAATTTTTTGAGAATTTCAAGATACTCGGTCAACTTCTCACCTTTAACTGCATAGGTCCCATTAAAATGATTAGTAATTAACAAGGAATCAACAAATACTTGTAAACCCTTGATATTCATGCTCTTAGCCAATTCTAATCCCGTAATTAAAGCTTCATATTCTGCTTCATTATTAGTGGCAGGAAACTCACATCTAATAGCCTGGGGTAATATGTCCACCTGTGGCGATTTTAGTAGTATACCCAAACCTACACCTTTTACATTAGATGCACCATCAGTATATAGTGTCCAAGATTCTATATTTTCTCCTAGTTGTTGCACTTCTAGGTCTACTTCATTTTGAATATCATTTCTGAAATCAGCCACAAAGTCAGCTAGGGCCTGAGACTTTATGGCATTTCTAGGTTCATATATTAAATCATAGGCACTTAATTTTACTGACCACTTAGCCATCCTGCCCGACATCTCGGGTTTCCTAAGCACATTTTTAACAGGATAGTTGGTTTTAACATGAATCCTATGTGTTTCAAAATAATGTCTAAGTTTTGTTGATGCCATAACTAGGGCTAATATCAATTTTTCTAAATGAGAATATCTAGTTTCAGCATCTAATAAACTTTTACTAACATAATAGACAGGATACTACTGACCTTCATGATCCTTTACAAGGACAACACTTACTGCATTCCTTGATACTGCGAGATACATGGATAATGGTTCACCATCCTCAGGCTTCATCAATAGAGGTGCGGTTGAAAGATACTGCTTCAAATCCTGCAAGGCCGCTTCATGCTTCTTTCCCCATTCGAATTTCTTATTCTTCTTCTTCAGGATATCATAAAATTCCTTGCATTTTTCCGAGGATCTTGAGATAAATCTGTTTAATGCTGCTACTCGCCCTGTTAATATTTGAACGTCTTTCATATTTGAAGGTGACTTGATATCCAAGATAGCTTTAATCTGCTCTGGGCTTTCCTCTATCCCCCTTTTCGTCACCATGTATCCTATAAACTTTCCTGCTCCCACTCCAAAATGGCATTTAGCAGGATTTAATTTCATGTTGTACTGGTCCAGGATATCAAATACTCCCTTAATATCCTAGAGGTGATCCTCAGCCTTCTTGGATTGTACTACCATATCATCGATGTACACCTCCATGGTGTCCCCCAGTTTGTCTTTAAACATCATGTTCACCAATCTCTTGTATGTTGCACCTGCATTTTTCAAACCAAAAGGCATAGCAGTATAACAATAAATACATATTGGTGTCATGAAAGCAGTCTCCTCCTGATCCGAGGGTTCTATTTGGATCTGTTGGAATCCTGAGGAGGCATCCATGAAGGTTAACATCTCGTGACCAGCAGTAGCATCCACCATTGAATCAATATGAGGTAGAGGAAACGGGTCTTTGGGACAAGCTTTGTTCAAGTCTGTGTAATCTACACAGACTCTCCATTTCCCGTTTTTCTTTTGCACCACAACTACATTTTCCAGCCATTTAGGAAATTTCACTTCCCTAATCATCTTGCTCTTTAATAATCTTTCAACTTCCTCCTGAATGATTGTGTTCCGTTCTGGAGCAAATTTTCTTCGTTTCTGTTGGACAGGCTTGAAAGACCTATCAATTCCGAGCTTGTGAGTTATAATATCTTTGGAAATACCTGTCATATCCTATTGTTTCCACGTGAATGTTGACATCCTGCATTTCAAAAAGTTAGTCAATTGGTTTTCAATATCCCGAGGGATATTGGTTCCTACGAGCACCGAGATATCCGGATTATCCTGATCCAGGATAACTTTCTTTACATCCTGTTCTGAAGCCTCCATGATATCCTGGCCTCACATCTTTAATTGCTATGCTGCACTAGGCTTTGTTGAGGATTTCCTTGA
Organism: Helianthus tuberosus; assembly: GCA_030545235.1. Classification (NCBI taxonomy): domain Eukaryota; kingdom Viridiplantae; phylum Streptophyta; class Magnoliopsida; order Asterales; family Asteraceae; genus Helianthus; species Helianthus tuberosus. The sequence goes on from CM060394.1 coordinate 156,519,592, forward strand.
AGAAGAATAACACTCCTTTGCTTCCTGTTGATCACTTTCCACCTTGACAACTCCCCAAGGGGTAGGGATCTTGATGCATTGATGATAGGTTGATGGTACAGCTTTCATATCATGGATCCAAGGCCTACCTAATATAATATTATAGCAGGATAAAGAGTCAATGACACAAAAGCGCTGCTTTGATTTGACCCCTTCAACATAAACGGGCAACTTATCTCTCCTACGGTATTCCTGGCTTCTCCACTGAAACCAACGAGCACAGTGGACTTCGAAGTAATATCCATCGGGGATACATTCATCCTCTTCAACGTTTCTAGCTGAATTATGTTGATGGAGCTGCCATTATCCACCAGTATCCTGCGCACAAAATGGTTAGCAACATATAATGTTATTACCAAAGCATCATGATGAGGATCCTGGACAGTATCCCTGTCATCTTTATCGAACGTGATCACTTTGTCAGTTGTGAGGGTTGACATCCTGGTTGGCTTATCTCCCCTTTCTGCCTTGGCTTCCTTCGCGTGCCTTTTCGCCGCAGAATATGATGTCCCGCAAATTGTCACACCCCGACCACGTAGAACATACAAAACGTGGCGGAAACATCGGGGCGTGTTGCAACAGAATTAATGTTTCATAACCATGGATATCAAAAGTGTTTCGTTTTATTAAACATTGAATAATTACATCGTCTTGAAATCTAAATACACAATTTAAACATAGTCTATCATTGTTATTGAGTCACTAAGGCCTTGTCCAGTCCTATGTGAGCATGCATCTTATCAATCGATATCATTCAACAATACCTGAAACATATGTGAAAACGAGGTCAGCAAAGAAATGCTGGCGAGTACATAGGTTTTGTGAAAATAAGATTCATGACTTCTGTTTAAGAAAATGTTTAGTCATGAACCTTGTAATTTGCTTTGTCTTTGTAAATCATTTGAAAAATAATAAGTTTAGGTGATATGTATAAATAAGAGAATAATGCATGATTAAATGAATAACCATGTAAAATGAGTTTGTATAAGATAAGTTGTTTGTAAATAAACGTCTTGTGAAAAGTATGTTACTTGTATAAAATGTTCTATGTCTCAAACTGAAATGATTCAAATAACGCTACAATATGTAATACCATACAAACACTTATATATAGGAAGTACCAGCGGCGTATCCACCATGCTTGTATCATATTCCACACGCATTGTTACTTAATCACTTAATCCAAACCAAACCACCAAAGTAATGTTCATGCCCAAATGTAAATCATGTAATATGTATAACCAATGTCAAAAGTGTTTTTTGTGTCAAATGTAAACCATGTAATATGTAACCAAAATAATATCGTATATCGCTTTGAAGCCAATCGTTTACCCAATCGTTAAAACATCGTGTGAAAACCTATCGTTTACCCAATCGTTTAATTCGTTTTAGGTCGTGAAACTACTTAAATGGTCGTCTCGCTAATAATATTCAAACCTTCTTGACGCGTTCCTCGCTCTCGCTCTCGTTCTTAACAAACCCTTACCAAAGGATAAGTTAATAATTACAGATTCAGTCGCTACCCACAACACCCACACATAACTACGGGTGTAGTAAATAACGGGACTTGTCAGATCCTATGGTACCATAACCTAATACTGGTCGGCTTGATCATTGCTAATGAATGTCATCGGTTATGTAAACTACAACCAACAAGTTTGTTCACTTTTGAAATTGTTATTAGTTTTTGAAATCATTATATTCGTTCTTGAAAACATTGTTAGCGTTCTTGAAATAATTGTTATTGTTCTTGAAACCACATTGTAATTGTTCTTGAAATCTTTGATAAAGCATTTAGCACATATGAGTCACCCCAAAACAGTTGAAAACAGTAAAAGAGGGGAATAATGTACTCCCCTGAGAATGCTTAGAGGTCTTGAACAACAACCAAACAAAGCTTGAGGGAGCACGGAATCAGTCGGCAATCTAAAACTATATAAATAAAGCGGACATAAATCGGGAGAACGGATAGGATGAGGCTTGGTAAACCAAATGAGTGTTGGAACTCATATGATATGGTTTAACAAGGCCTACATACTACAATGAAACCAAACCTAAGTGCTTTCGACCCATCGCGACCCATTAAGGTAGCTTATGCTACTTTAACGCGTCGTGCGCGTGAAACGCGTTCGGACCGCCTAACTAGCCCTATGACAAGTGTTATATGCCTAAACATGTTACATAATCAGTTATGTGACAAAGGTTTAGGTTACATATGCTTAATTACAAATTATACATGAAAAGGGTATTCTGGTAATTTACCTAAGGCATATAAACTACCTATCATACAACTACTTAAACGATGTGACCATAGGGTATAACCTCGGAAGGTTATTCCCTACCTACTATGGTCACCTAATGTGTTTGGTCGGATCCTAATGATCGACCAAATGGGTCGGGTTCGAGGTATAAGCGATTTATCAGATCGCTTACCCTACGACCCTAGACAACGTGGTAATCAGTAGGCATAGTCCCAAGGGACTATAACCAACGTGATTACACTCACGTTGCGAAGTTCAAACGAACTTCGCATTGACCATTACTGGTCAATGCTGAAAGTCAAACAAAGTTTGACTTTCTGACTCGAAAAGCAATAAAAATAAGGAAAAGAAGGAAAGAATACTTACGAAGGGTCCCCGAATGCTAATCTCGATCCAAGAACTCAGGTATGAAACAATGGTTTCAACTTAGAGCTCTCAAATCAAGATTCTAGTGAGAAATGTAGTTGGGGTGATGGGGTATTTATAGTAATACCCGAACCGTTAGGATCGTTTCATGGAAAACGTGCCATGAATCCAACCCGTACACTTGTCGGAACCGTATGGTGGCTAGAAATTGGTTCTTATCCGCTGACTAGACGATTGAGAATGTGTGGATGAGGATCAAACAGCTGCAACCTGCTCAAAAAAACATTGAATCTGGTCTGATTAGGCAGTCGCGTAGCGCGACTGGTAAAGCCTATAGGGCTCGCGCTACGCTAGCACCCCCTGATTCAGAAATGTTTCAGAATTGGCAGAAATGGTCCCTGCACGTGTTTAAGGCCTTTTTCGATGCGTTTGAACCCCGTTAACCTCATTTCAAGGCTCTAAAATGAAGTTAAAGTATAGGGAACTCAAAACATGCTCAAAAATATGCCGGATGATGGTTCGTTTAGCCGTACGAACGCGATGTTCGCTTAATTACGACGGAATGCGCATAAGCGCGAAAAACGATCCAAATGACGCGACGAATGGATTTTTCTTATGGCGAACACTAAAATATAATATAGTCATGCTTACATAAATTTTTGGATGTCCGGATGTATTCAGAACGTAAGTTATGCGCGAAAATGCAAACTTGTGCACTTTTTGACACTTTTAGTCCCTGAATGACCCAAAAGTTTATTTTAGCACACCGAACCCCTCAAAGCCTATTTCTAAGCTATGTAAAGAATATATATGGTATGTTTAACTTATGGTCATGTTCCGGAATGTCTGTTACAGTTCAAATTGGCATACTTTCGCAGTTTGTCAACTTTAGTCCCTGTAAGCGATTAAACTTTGATTTCACCACACCAAACCTTCCAAAACTTATATCTAAGTTATGTAAAGGTTATTTAAGGTATGTTAAGCCTATGTCACTATTCCGGAGTGTTTGTTGCATTAAACTGGTTATATTTACGCATCAGTGCGCGTATAACCTTCCAGAAAGCGATTTAGAGTTTGAAATTTAACAAGAATTGATATGTGCAAATGATACACATATTTTTACAAATCCCAAGTATGAAATATAATATTTCATTGGTTTGGTATTTGTTTGATGGCCGTGGAGGCACAGGTGTTACACAAATGTCGGATCCTCCTGAAATGAAATTAATTATCTTGGCATCCGCAAGAGGTGATGCCGCCCGTTTAGGATCCTTCTCTGTATCCTGACCCTTATTATTCTTTCTTCCCAGGAGATCCTTCAAATATCCCTTGCTCAAGAGATAGCTTATTTCTTTCCTTAGAGCGATGCAATCCTCAGTAACATGTCTGAAATCCTCGTGGAAGGCACACCATTTGGACTTATCCTTCCAATCAACTTTTTGCTGATTCTTCCAGGGCCATCTTGCTTTCTCTCCTAAACCCTGCATAGCATACAACAGTTCAGGTATATTAACGGAAAAACAATATTCAGACAACTCAGGATACTCCTCAGGATCCTCGTCTTCAACATCATTCACTTTTTTCCCGTCATTTCTGCCATATGGCTTGGAGCGATATGGTTTATATGAGGATTCTAATTTCCTATTGGTCGACTCATAGGTTGTGGACGAATTCATCCTCTCTTGCATTTTTCTGTCATCCTCCAGCCGAATATATCTTAAAGCCCTGTTACAAGATTCATCCAGATTCCTGCAGGGATTCATTACAAGATCCTGGTAAAATTGAGAATCTTTTTGCAACCCCATCTTGAAAGCCTGCACAGCTGTTGCAACATCAAGATGCGGGATATCTAAGGATTCCCGACTAAATTTGTTCACATAATTCCTCAAGGATTCCTGAGGTCCTTGAGTTATCCTGTAAAGATCGCTGGTTAGTTTTTCAAAACTTCGGCTGCAAGAAAATTAGCTATTAAACAAATTAACTAAATGAGCAAATGAAGTAATTGAGTGAGGAGGAACGTTTAAGAGCCATTTTAAGGCTTATCCTATTAGGGTAGAACCAAAACCCTTGCATAGGCATGCTTCTTTGAGATCCAGAGGGATATGGTTGATTTCCATCCTTTCCCTATACTGGGGAATATGCTCCTCAGGATCCGTAGTTCCGTCATAGAGTTTCATGTTGGGGGTCTGAAATCTTTTTGGGATTTCAGCATCACAGATGGGATACGCGAACCGTGATATCCTGTGGCTGTCTTGGGATACTTCTGGAATTGCTTGGACCACGCTAGGTACAATGGATATCATGTCCTTCAATTTTTGAAGTTACCTGGAAAATGTTGATGTCATACCTGCATCCTGCAAAGATCCAACACCATTAGTAGCAAGAGTATTATTATTATTAGATACATTACCAGCCTGAGGATTCTGGCCATAACCTGAAGCATATCCTGAGCTTCTCACAGTTGACACTCTGACTGAAGAGGGTATCTCAGGAGTATGATTCTGGGAATGGCTAGGCACAATATTCCCCCGGTTATCCTCAGTATAAACTGCAGAACTGAAGTTCAAAGCCCTGGGTTGCAAGGGAGTGACAATATTCTCAGCGGGCCTGCTTGATCTGGATTTCAAGAGTTGTATCTCTCTCATCAGCATCTGGTTGGTCTCCTGCTGCTGCCTCATCTGTTCCTATACACTACCAAACAAATTTAGAATTTCTTCATTAGAGGCCAAAACAGGAGCAGATCCCTGAATATTGCGAGCGAGGATAACATCTTGAGGCAGTGAAGAGGCTTGGGTTCTCGAAGGAGGTGGTGGAAGCACCGAACCAATTGTTGCAGAGGTTGTAGAAGACATGGAGGAAGAGCTCATGTTTGATCTCAGGCCATTGAAAATAGTGTAGCAAAAATTTTTGAAAATAGAAAACCAAGTAATGATTTTGCAAAAGCTTTTAGTAGAAGTAGCACCACTTGCCCCACGGTGGGCGCCAAATTGTTTTGGTCAAAAATTACCGAAGCAATTAAGTGATCAAATTAGTTAAGTGAGGTAGTGTGCTAAGAAAATGTCTGGAAAATATGCTTGTTAAGTTGTTTGCAAAAACAGTTTTCAGGATACGGCTCAGGATATTGAGCTGTATCTATGATCAAACAATGAGCAAAAACGTAAAGGGTGACACGGGATGTACGAGGAAAGCCCTTGATCAATCTAGATCGCCGGCACAAAACCTCGGGAGCTGACAATCGCAGCTGCCTTGTTCTTCTTATTACTTCAAATGTAAGGATACAGTGCAGGATATGATACGGACCGGCTAAGTGTTACAATGTGATTTCGATACAAGTGTAAGTGTGTTGAGAGTGTTTGCAGCTAGAGAGTAGGAGAGTGCGAAAGATTGTGTGTCCCTAATCTGATCCGATCAATCCTTTTTATAGTAAAAAGAAACCAACTAACTATCCTATTATTCCGGGATTCGGTGGATATTCCATATGTGGACGTTGTAGTCCACGTCTTTCGGCTTCAACGTCCATAATCCAACTGATTTGCCCGAGTCTTGAGGAGAAGAATTCCACTTGAATGTTAGAGACTTGTTCCAATAATCTGCACGTGAGTTAATTAGTTACTACCAGGATATCGTATCAGGATGTTACCAATATCCTGATCCAGCATCCTGGTCACAATAAAACAAACAAAGTCAGCATATCGGTCGGGATATATGAGCAGAAAATCACCCATAACAATTACTGTTAGTTATAACAATAGAATGATTAGGGTTTGTTCTACATGTCCTTGCACTTTAATTTTTTTGAATCTAGGGTTCCTAACTTTCATGTTTGAATAGTGTTTGGGAGTGTTGAATCAGAGATTTTGAATCTGTTTATGTTGAAACTTTTGTTGAAGAAAGAATCAAATCTGAAATGTTCAAGAGAAAGGGGTTTGGGAGTAGAGAAAGGGTAAAAAACAAACACTCTTTTTATTACACTCCGCAGACATTTGGTCCACCACTTCTCGTGCAGACGTTTGTAGATGTGGTCCGCAGACTGTAGACCTTTTGCATCTGAAAAAGCAAACACCACCTTTGTATATATATATAGATATAAATATTTTATGAAATCCTGTTAGTCGTCTCGAATAGTAATACGTGTTTGTGACGAATATTTATATGAAAATAATACATTGTAACTCGTATAATGTATCGCGTCTCGTATATAATTATCAACATAATTACATATAGTTGTATGTTTATTATAATCCACTTGTTCGTTCGTCACCTGAAGTATCCCGATTAATAATATATGTTAGAATCGTATGGTAAAATATCGTATGCCGTTTAGGCGTTTGAAATAAATATAAAAAGTTTTTTTTTATTTTATAAAGTTTTTGAGTTTTTTATGTTTGAAATAAATATAAATAATTATATTTATTTTACAAAAGGTTTCCGAGTTTTAGACGTTTGAAATAATCATAAATAATTATTTATTTTATAAAAGAATTCCAAGTTTCATTATCTCGTAATCACGCTCGTCGAAACGTTATCGACTCATTTCTGTGAGTTATAATGTGTTGTTAAAATAAATATACATTTATATTTATTTTTATTTTTATAAAAATTACTTGGATCTGATAGGTTTTGTTTTTATAATATAATACATTTCGTTTTACAGATTTTTACGAAAAACGGGCAGAGTTTCCTCTTTTTTTGGATGATCCCGACATTGCCATTATAATTTCCAAAACAAAACAATATTTCAACGGCAACGTAGCAATCATATGTACAATTATATCCTAACTTTAAAACGCCGAATATTTGTCGCGAATAAGTCTAGTGTGTGTATATATATATGTATTACGTTTGTTATATCGCGATGTCGGTTTGGTTTTATCTATTGTGTACATGATTTGTATACGGAATTTATTTCATGAGTCCGAATAATCTTTATAACGACGTTTTACTAATCGGTTCGGTTGAGAGCTTGGTTTCGCATTTAAAACAACAATTGTATAAAACAACATAAACGTAATCGCGTGGTTAAACTTTTACCAAGTATCGCGTTCGATCGTAGCTAACCATGTTGACCGGGTTTGACCCGGGTTGACTGAGTTGACCGGGTTTGACCCGAGTTTACTGAGTGGACCGGGTTTGACCCGAAGCTATCCGTTGACCGTCGTTGACCCGTGGCTTTGACTGAGCTTGACCCGAACCCGCAACTTGACCCAAGCCGTTAATTTCTTTGACCGAACCCAAATCTGATCGAGTTAACTCGGTACCGAACTGAGTTGAAACGTACCCCCCGATTCTAACCCGGAACCCGAACGTGAGCCGAAACATGACCCGACCCAAGGCAGAAGAAGAAGAAGAAAATAATCACCACCACCGCCGCCGTAACTCCGGTGGCTGTACACCGCCGTCGACCACCACTGACCACCGCCTTCACTCCTGAAACAATAAGAACGAGCCAAACAAAACATGGATCTAAACAGATCTGGAATGAACGAAGAAAGAGGAGGGACAAGGTTTACCGGAAAAATCTTCGAACCGTAGCTGTCGGACTCCGCCGTTCGCCGTCGCCGCTCACCGGTTGACCACCTCCACTGCCTTGCTGCTCGAGACCCACCATCAGCTCAACACCTGTCACACCCCAACCGATGGCGGAAACATCGGGGCGTGGCACTGAGCGAAACACATTGTCCAGAAGTTTCCATAACAACTATGATTACCAATTATTTAAAGCATCACGTCCCATACCATGACATAACAAGTAACATAATTATTACAGACAAGATATAGTCAAATTGTTCTGTTCCGACAACTCAGGTTTCAAATACAGACAATTCGTTTATTTGTTTCTAGACCTTTCCTAGCCTCGATTTCACAGCAAGCCAAGCATCTAAACATCTTAAGCACCTGCCACATACGTTAAAGTAAAGGTTAATACACATAGTGTAAAGGTGAGCATACAAGTTTGATAGATATAATAGAGTTCGAAATCGTTTACGCATAACCAGCACGTACACAGTGTGAAATGAAGCACGTTAGTTATCGACATGAACCTATCGATACCAATGACTGCGGGTAGACTGCCCAAGGTAGTTTGTAATACACACTCACCACTATGAGCCATGTAATTAATTGTCCTTAACAACCCCTGAGTGAACAGGTGCTGAGTCCAAACTATAGTACTATCGTTGCTAAGGCAGGTAGACAGCATTCCATGTGTAAACATAACAAACAAGCATTCATTAAGTCACGTATAACATGCAGTAAAGGTTAGCATTAAATTATTGCGTAGTGTGTTCGATGTGATTTAGTATAAGTAACGTATGTAACACCCGAATATGCATGAAGCAAAAAGGGTTCGAGTATACTCACAGTGATGATGGATTGAAGGGAGCGTTTAGAGTGAGATTAGCCTGATCAGAACGATAGCAATAACGATAAGCGACGCGTTAAAACGGTGTGAAGTGTCAATGGATCGGACGGTAATCCGATCGGGTGGCAATCCGATTGGGTGGCCGGTCGATCGGGTGACAATCCGTTCGGACGGTCATCCGATCGGGTGACCGTGCGAGTGGATTGTTACCTCGTTTGGGATGGATGTGTTTGTGTATGATAGTGTGTCTTTTGAAGTTTTCGTTGTAGCATTTTGAAGATAGAGAAGTATCTCTACCTCTCAGGTCGGTCGATCAAACGGCTGTTCGATCGGACGGCAATCCGATTGGCGAGGCTTCTCAGGTTGAGAACAAATTCACAGCAGGACGGTCACCCGATCGGATGGCTATCCGATCGGGTAGCAATCCGTACGTACTGAACATGTTGAAAATTGTTTAAGTGTTGAAGTCAAACATCACATGGTCGGGTGGCAATCCGATCGGATGGCAATCCGATCGGGTGACAATCCGTTCAATGTTCAAAACCTCAAATGTTGAAATATAAGTTAAGTGTGGGGCCCAAGGTGCAATCCGATCGGGTGGCAGTCCGGTCGGGTGGCAATCCGATAGGACGGCAATCCGATCGGACGGTAATCTGTCCCAGTCGACCTGATCATCTTCTTCCTAGGTTGTTTTGACAGTTTGAAGTTTTCTCGAGGCTGTTTGATAACGTGCTAAACAACAGAAACCTCGTCAAGACTTAGTGACCCGATCGGACAGGAACTACCCTAGTCCGACCAGTTTAGCTGTTCGAGACGGTGTTTCATGTTTAACCCGAAATCAGTAACCTCATGTGTAGAATCCTGATCTTGAACCAACACATCCACAAGAAAGGGTAGAAGATTAGAACAAGCTCCGATTCCATCGGTTTTGAGTGCATTGAGTGTAAAAGAGTTGAAAGAAAGCTTGAATGCCATCTTTCAATCCTTTTCACCGTGAATATGTTCAGATCTATGAAAGATCTTTGTTTATTCATGTGGAAATCATTCAGATCTAAGTTGTTCTTGGTGGGTTGAAGCCAAAACATGAAGTTCTTATGAACACCATGATGACATCATCCTTGGACACCTCAAATCTAGTGATTTCACGGTTAAAAGTTAAGATTCGAAAGATAGAAATGTGTAGGAGTGCGTGTAGATTAAGAAAGTACAAGGTTTAGGTGGAAAACTTACAAGAATTTCGAGAAATCTGAAGAAATAGCGGCTGGAGCGAGTGGAGAGGGAGAGAGAGCTGTCAACATCAAATAATGTGACAAAGAAGGGTATTTATAGGGTTTCCATAAATGGAAAGGGGAATGAGTGGCTAGTCGATCGAGTGGCCGCCGGTCCGGGTGGCAGCTCGATCGAGTAGTAACTCGATCGGGTGACACCTAGGTCGGGTGGCAGCTTGATCGAATGGCACTCCGATCGGGTGGCAGCTCGATCGGCTGACCACTCGATTGGAGTGATTCACGCGATGAGTTTTGCAGTTTCGATTCTAGTGTCGAGCGTTGCGATGCGATTCGAGAGGGCGATGCGATAGTTTTACTTATCAAATTACTTTTAATCCCAACTACTATATCAACATACAAGCATCCTATTTAACTTGCGTTTAGCGTTTGCGATTCGATTGAGTTGTGATTGCGTTTTGATTAGTCACCACATCATAAAACCTAAATAACATGCCCAAGTAACACGTAAAGGGCACACATACATAAGGACCATTACCAGAAGCGTAATTCGAGTTGCGAACACGATTGCGATAAGCAATAAAGTGGTAAAACATGCGATAAACATCGATAAATAACGATTAAACCTCGGTTGTTAACAAATACTCCACATAATACAACTAACGTAAAAGCATAACAAGACTATCTACAAGTCAAAGAAGTCAAAACAGGAGTTGAGCAAGGAGTGATAGATCGCAATTAGCAATCTTGTCTCCCTTTGACTAAAATCTTGACTTTGACTTTCGAAACACGGGGTGTTACAGCCTCCCCTAGTTGAGGGAATTTCGTCCCGAAATTAGGCCGAAGCCGTAACAAACAACTTCGGGTACTTCGCCTTCATGCCGCTTTCGAGTTCCCAAGTAAACTCTGCACCTCGTTTGCCCTCCTACCGGACTTTCACAATGGGAATGCGTGAGCGTCGGAGTTGCTTGGTTTGGCGGTCCATGATTTCGACAGGCTTCTCCACGAAGTGTAGTGTTTCGTTTACTTGGAGATCTTCTAGAGGTACAAACAGAACATTTTCAGCCAGGCACTTTCTAAGGTTCGACACATGGAAAGTCGGGTGGATGTTGCTAAGTTCCTCCGGTAGTTCGAGTCTGTAGGAGACTTTTCCGATCCTTTCTAGAATCTTAAAATGTCCAACATATCGAGGCGCTTGTTTCCCTTTTCTTGCCAAATCTGACCACACCCTTCCAAGGTGATACCTTTAGGAGTACGTAGTCGCCAACGTCAAATTCAAGGGGCTTGCGTCGTCTATCGGCGTAACTTTTCTGACGACTCCGAGCTTTCAGCAGATTGTCTCATATTTGGAGGACTTTGTCAGTCGTTTCTTGCAATAGCACAGGACCGGTTAATTGTGAGTGCCCAATCTCGTGCCATACAATAGGCGATCGACATCTTCTTCCATACAATGCCTCAAATGGTGCCATTTGGATGCTGGAATGATAACTGTTATTGTACGAGAATGACTAAAGGCAAGTATGCGTCCCAATTACCACCGAAATCTATGACACACGAACGGAGCATGTCTTCAAGGGTACGAATCGTTCTCTCAGTCTGACCGTCGGTTTGGGGATGAAATGCGGTACTTAGATTTAGCGTAGTTCCGAGAGCCGTTTGAAACGTTTCCCACAGACGCGAGGTAAACCGAGCATCACGGTCAGAGATGATGCCGCGAGGCGTCCCATGTCGACGAATGATCTCATCGGTGTAGATTCGGGCTAATCGTTCTACCTTATAGTCTTCTTGTATCGGCAGAAAATGAGCAGATTTGGTCAAACGGTCGACGACAACCCATATACTGTCGTGACTTGATGGCGTACGCGGAAGTTTTGTTATGAAGTCCATAGCTATACTTTCCCACTTCCACATAGGGATTGGGGGTTGTTCAAGTAAGCTAGAGGGTCTTTGGTGTTCAGCCTTGACTTTCGAGCAAGTCAGGCACTTTCCAACATAGAGGGCGAAGGTCCTGGTACATTTTATCGGCACCGGGATGAAAAGAATATCGAGACTTGTGGGCTTCGTCCATCAAAATCTGTCATAAATCGGTCCGTTTAGGGATCCAAATTCGGTCCAGATAATGGAATATCCCATTCGACTTATTAACAAGATGGGCTCCATCGTGGTAGATCCTTTCCTTCTTCAAGGTGTGTTCGGTAAAACACGCGTGATGAGCTTCGCGGATGAGGGTTTTGAGGTCATATTGGACTTGGATATTACGGGCGCTATGTAAATAACTTCGTCTGCTGAGAGCGTTGGCAACGACATTTGCGTTGCCTGGGTGATAACGGATCTCACAGTCGTAATCATTGAGAAGTTCTACCCATCGGCGTTGACGCATATTAAGTTCTTTCTGGTCGAAGATGTGTTGTAGGCTCCTATGATCGATGAAGATCGTACACTTTGTACCGTAAAGGTAGTGTCGCCAAATCTTTAACGCAAAAACAACTGCGCCTAGCTCGAGGTCGTGGGTTGTATAGTTCTTCTCATGGATCTTGAGCTGACGAGATGCGTAAGCGATAAACTTCCCGTTGCATGAGGACACAACCAAGACCAAGGTTTGAGGCATCACAATAGACAATAAAGTTGTCGTTTCCGTCGGGTAAAGTGAGGACAGGAGCATTGCAAAGCATATGCTTGAGGGTTTGGAAAGCAGACTCTTGTTCAGTTCCCCAAACAAAAGGTTTGTCTTCATGCATGAGAGCGGTAAGCAGCACAGCGATTTTAGAGAACCCTTCGATAAATCGACGATAATAGCCTGCTAGTCCGAGAAAAGAACGGACTTCAGACGGGTTCTTCGGCGTAGCCCAACTCTTAACTGCTTCAATCTTCGCGGGATCGACATGAATACCTTGACTATTAACAATGTGACCGAGGAATTGAACCTCCTCCAGCCAGAATTCACACTTGGAGAACTTGGCATAGAGTCGATTCCCCTGGAGTAGCTCGAGAACCAAACGTAGATGTTGCGCGTGTTCGGTTTTCGACTTGGAATTGATCAGGACATCATCGATGAACACGATGATGAAGCGGTTGAGATAAGGTTTACACACGCGATTCATCAGATCCATAAAAACCGCGGGTGCGTTAGTTAAACCAAAAGGCATAACAATGAATTAATAATGGATGTATCGCGTTCGGAAAGCGGTTTTGGGAATATCCTCTTCTTGAATGCGTAGCTGGTGATAGCCTGAGCGTAGATCAATCTTCGAGAAACACGTAGCACCTTGTAGCTGGTCAAACAAATCATCAATTTGAGGCAGGGGATAACGATTCTTGATTGTTAACTTATTCAATTCCTGATAGTCGATGCACATCCTGAACGTCCCATCCTTCTTTTTGACGAAAAGGACTGGCGCGCCCCATGGAGAGGTGCTCGGGCGAATGAAGCCTTTATCAAGCAATTCCTGGAGCTGACTCGAGAGTTCACGCATTTCGGATGGAGCGAGTCGATAAGGAGCTCTGGCAATAGGGTTTGCTCCAGGAATGAGGTCGATACGAAAGTCAATATCACGACTTGGCGGCAGTCTGGGAAGATCCTCAGGAAAAACGTTAGGAAATTCTTGAACCACTGGAACATCGTTTACTCCTGGTCTACCTTTCTTTTCCTTCTCCGCTACTACAATGTTAGCCAAGAAAGCTCTGTATTCCTTGTGGAGATACTTGCTAGCTTGGACACATGACATGAGTTTAAGACCCTTCGAAGTAGTTTCACCATAGACACATAATTCATCACCATTCGCGAGTGAGAATCGAATCATCTTATCGAAGCACACAACTTCAGCATGGTTTTCACGAAGAAAGTCCATGCCTACTATGATGTCAAAAATTCCGAGTTGCATCGGAATAAGGTCGATCGGAAAGATGTGATTGTTGAGTTCAAGATTACAATCACGGAGAACGTAATTGACAGCGACGGTTCTTCCGGTGGCAACTTTGACATTGAAAGTTCTGACATTGAAAGTTCTGACATTGAAAGCATATAAACCATTCACGAGAAACGTACCATTAACCACATTATTGTCAGCCTGGGCTTGGCGCGCATTGATGTTGAAAGTTCTGGCGCAGGCGACTTGTTGCTGTTACTGCTGAGGCTGTTGCTGCTGCTGTTGCTGAGGCTGCCGCTGTTGGGGCTCTTGTTTCACAACCCTGTTCGGGCACATGTTCACGAAAGGGTTGGGATCACCAGACGCGAAGCAGACTCTGGCATTGATCACGGGTTCCTGAGCCGCTTGTTGGCCTTGAGGAGCTGTTAGTAGAGCTTGATGAGCAGTAGCTTGGGCTGGTGCTTGTCGGGAACCTATACGGCAGTTGGCGGTGAGGTGGCCATACATGTTGCAGTGCACACAAAATCTGCAGGCAATACCCACCGGATGATGATAAGTGCATGTCGGGCAAGCAGGGTGAGGGCTAGTGTAAGCACGCTTTGCGGACGTGCATAGGTAACTGGTGCTGGAGCTGATCGGTGCTGAGATTACTGCTAAGCCGGTACGGCTTGAAGCGGGGCAGCAGTGGTAGTGACAACACAGTTCTTGTTGCTGGAGTTGCTGTTGTTGTTCTTCCTCTTGCGATGAGAGGACTTTGATGATTGACAAGCGGCAGCGGTTTCAGCGGATGGTGCGGCGGTGGCTTGGTGCAGGTTCTTGGTAGCTTTATCCCAAAATCCAGCTTTGACTGGCTTGTCGTTGATTTCAGCGGAAAGCAGGTAGGTCTCTTCGATTGTTGCTGGTTTTGAAGCATGCACAAAATCTGCAACACAATCTGGCAGAGCGCGGATGTACTTCTTGATTGTCATGTCTGCAGTCTTCACTTGATCAGGACAGATAATACTGAGCTGCTTGAAGCGAGCAGTTAAAGCAGCGTTATCACCATCCTTCTGCTTTAGATGCCAGAATTCGTCCTCCAACTTTTGGCGCTCATGGGGAGGGCATAACTCTTCTAGCATAACGTTCTTCAACTCATCCCATGACAGACCATAAGCTGCGTCATTTCCGCGTTTGTTCCTCTCGGCCGTCCACCAGTCTTGTAACACCCCGAAAAATATAAAACGTTATATTAGAATTATAAAGTATAATAAATGAGAATTTACTAACAATGAATTTTAACCTAGTTAGTTAATTCTCTAGAAATAGCTTATAATAGGGTTAAAAGCAACTAAACTATAAGTTGAACAAAGTGGAAGGGCCAAAGTTGTAAGAATTGAAACTATATTGTTAATTTTAATAAAAATAAAAAAAAACAAACACCCATTTAGAGGGTCTGGTCGCGCAGGAGAAGATCAGGGGCGATCCCCACTCTCCAAAACCCTAAAACTTCACTAAACTAGAAAATTGAAGGCTCAATCCAAGTCGAAATCGAATTTAAAGCTTAGAATCGTGATCCTCATCGCAAGAGGATTCTAAGGTATGTAAAATCTGATGAAATCTCTAAACTTGAAATTCTCATGATTTTGGAAAATCTGAAATTAGATGTTGCATGTGTGTTATTTGGTTAGATTAGGGATGATATAGTGTTTAGAAGTGAAACCTAGATAACTACATGTGAAATCATATTCAAATTCAGGAAATTCCATGAACACCTTGAAGGTGGGTTGTGGGTTTTACAAGATAATGATGAACATTAGGGTTTAGAATGATTATCCTAGTGTAATTTGATTATAGAAAGTGATTTCAGAAAGGTATGATGTTTAAATGCTATATGAGGGCTTTATTGATGTTAAGTTAGCTAATTAGAAAGCTATGAACTTGAATACGAAAGATATACAAATTCTGCCTTTATAGTGTTTGTTGAAATGCCTCAAAGAAGGCTTGAAACTGAATTGTTAAGTTAAAAACGCATAATTATGATGTATGACAAAATGTGCGTTATGTATGTGAAACCAAGAGTTCTAAACATAAGGTGATTGAACTCTATAGGAAAGGAGGCCGGGGCATCTAGCGGGCAAACCGGTGTGGACGCACGTTTGAAGGGGTTGCTTTGAAGGTATGTAACTTGATTAGTTACAATTGAGTAAATTTTGATATGTAGTATATATGTATTGATTTGTAAATAAAAGATGAGTTGGAATTAAGCGATAATGTTCGCTAGTTCGAATAATAGGCCAAGAAATTGGTTAGACCTTATTGGTAGTCATCAAAATGGAGGATTCCTTAGATGAGCTAAACGGGTCAAATAACCAAATAAGGCACGGTAAAGCTTTGTAGTTTGGTTACTCGGTCTTCGTTAACATTTAAAAGAAGATCTATTGAAATATGAAAAATCAGTATGTTGGTAGGTTAGAATAAGAAATCCAAGAAATGGGTTTGGGCAAAACAAGCAAAAAGGCAAAACATAATATTACACAGACTACCGTAAGTTAGGGTATCACCGTAACTTACGGTAGACATCAGGTGGTTTATGGTGGATGTCTACTGGTTTACGGTAGACCTTAAGTTTCAAATGTCTACCGTAACTTATGGTAGATACCGTAAGTTACGGTAGAGAGCTGAGACGTCTGTTGATGTTAGCATATAATAGTTAAATCGAATCTGTTTTTAAACGTAGTTTCGATTACGTATTCCCTTCAAGTACTTTAATACTAATGTTTAA
Source organism: Helianthus tuberosus (assembly GCA_030545235.1). Taxonomy (NCBI): domain Eukaryota; kingdom Viridiplantae; phylum Streptophyta; class Magnoliopsida; order Asterales; family Asteraceae; genus Helianthus; species Helianthus tuberosus. The sequence goes on from CM060394.1 coordinate 156,536,472, forward strand.
TATAAACATTTCAGTTTTAGGTATTCATGGATCACGGATGACGGTCAAGCTAACTTTTGAAGAACCGAACACTACTTACAAGCTTCCGCAATGTTTTAAATCTTTACTAGACTTGGTTTATGGGTTGTACATGATTGTTAAATAACTTTTGAAATGTTTTAATTTAGTCGTGTTTGACTAAAGTCTATGTTACTCATGAACTTCTTGTATGAATTCTATGTTAATTAAGCAACTTTTATTTACAATGGTATAATCTATTATTAAAATCAAGTAAAAATTAGACGGGTGTTACAAGTTGGTATCAGAGCTTAAGGCTGTCAACAAAGTGTTCGGTTCAAGCTTGATCGATCGTCCGGTAAGAGTTAACTTATTATGTTAGTAGATTATGTCTTATGTAAGGAATGAGAAATGAATTGTTATGCATGGGAAGAGCGTGTTAACACACTCAAACCCGGAAAGTGCATTAAATGTGAACGGTTAAAGCAAGTTGGGAACTTGGCTAAACCGAAACAAACAAAGCAATGTCATGAATGAAATGTTTAATGTAAACATTTCAGTTTCAAGATGTCGAAAGGGAGCAATAATGATCCGGTGCCGACAAGCACCGAACAAATGAAAGAAATAATTGCCGAGGAAGTAGGAAAGGCAATTGAAGGCAGTCTATCCGGGTTTATAGACAAGATTCAAAGCACGGTGTTGTCGCTCGTAGAAGAACGAGTTAAAAGGTTGGAGGATACTGTCAACCTTATGAAAGACAAAACTGGAGAACGTAAAGGGTGCTCATATAAGGAATTCATGGCGTGTAAACCGCCAATCTATAACGGAGAAGTCGACCCAATAATTTTCCAAAGATGGTTGGGTGACATTGAAGGGGTGTTTGAAAGGACCCATTGCGATGAAAGCGATTTCGTTGCTTACGGAACAGGTCAGTTAAGAGGACAAGCCAAGGATTGGTGGGATAACAAAAAGAATGAAATAGGGGCCGAAGCGGCAAGGGCCATGACATGGGAAGAGTTTAAGACACCATTTCTTAAACATCATAGTCCCAAAGCGGTCATTAACAAAATCAAAGAAGAGTTCATGCAACTTAGGCATAAGGGTGAAACTATAGACAAGATCACGGCGATGTTTATGGATAAAATGAAGTTTAGTAGTGAATTGGTGACGAACGAAGAACAGAAAATATACTACTACTACTACTACAATATGTTGAGCGCTGAATATAGGGAGTTTATGACTCCTTCAAAATACGAGACCCTTACCGAAATCATAAACGTTGCTCGGGAACGGGAAATCGAGTTGAAGAAACAAGTCGAAAGAGGTGAACGAATGGCACATGATGTGAATCCAATCCCTATAAAGAAAGCCCGAACTGGAGAATCGGGAAAGAAAGTGGATGTTAAAGGTAGGTCGCCAAGTTGTAAAGTGTGCGGGAAGGGACACAAGGGGGAATGTCGATTCAAAGATAAGCCATGCCCCATATGTAATAAGACGGGGCACACGACCTCGCTATGCCCGGGAAAAGTCTCAGTTTGCTACAATTTCTATCAACCCGGCCACAAAAAGTTCGAATGCCCGGACTTAGTTGGAAAGAGAGACGCTAAGGAGTCTCCAGCAGAAGCCCCCAAAGCAAAGGCTAGGTCCTTCCAACTTACCGCAGCTGAAGCGAAAACAGAACCCGATGTGGTTTCAGGTATATTCACAATTAATTCAATTCCAGCACGTGTATTGTTTGATACGGGTGCGAATAAATCCTTCATTTCGCATGGATTTATTCGACATCCTTCATTTGTATTGACGAAGTTATCTCTGCCCTTAGAAGTAGAAATAGGGGATAACAAAAGTTTTATAGTTTGTGACGTTTGTCGAGGCTGCAAATTAAACATAGACGATGAAGAATACTTGATAGATCTAATCCCGATGTCAATGGGAGAATTTCAAGTAGTCGTTGGGATAGATTGGCTATCTCAGCACCATGCAAAGGTCGTGTGTTTTCGTAAAGAGATAAAACTAACATCTCCGAGCGGGAAACACATCACCATCTATGGCGAAAAAGGAGGCAATCCCATAGTATGCTCAATGTTGAAAGCCCACAAGCTTATGAAGCGAGGATGCAAGGCATTCATGATATACACAAATGAGCCCGAGAAAGAATCATGAAAGATTGAAGACGTACCGGTAGTACGAGATTATGAAGATGTGTTTCCGGAGGATTTACCGGGGATACCGCCTGAACGGGAAGTAGAGTTCGGGATCGAATTGATTCCGGGCGCAAAACCCGTAGCGAAAGCTCCGTACCGACTCGCACCGTCGGAATTACAAGAGTTGATGTCCCAAATTCAAGACCTGCTTGACAAGGGATTCATAAGGCCGAGTGTGTCTCCTTGGGGCGCACCGGTATTGTTCGTGAGGAAGAAAGATGGAAGCATGCGCATGTGTATCGATTACCGGGAGTTAAACAAACTCACGGTAAAGAACCGATACCCGCTTCCGAGGACAGATGATTTATTCGACCAATTACAAGGTGCGAATTGGTTTTCAAAAATTGACCTTAGATCGGGGTATCACCAACTAAAGGTCAAGGAAGAAGATGTGCCGAAGACGGCTTTCCGCACGAGATACGGACATTACGAATTCCTCGTGATGTCATTTGGGCTAACAAATGCACCCGCGGCTTTCATGGACCTCATGAACCGGGTTTGCAAGCCAATGTTGGATAAGTCGGTCATCGTGTTTATCGATGATATCCTGGTGTATTCGAAAAGTGAAGCTGAACACGCACACCACTTACAAGAAGTGTTAGAGACACTTAGACGAGAAAGGCTGTATGCGAAATTCTCTAAGTGTGCCTTTTGGTTACGAGAGGTACAATTTCTTGGCCACATCATAAGTGCCGACGGAGTATTGGTGGATCCGTCCAAGATCGAGGCTGTGTCAAAATGGAATCCCCCGAAGAACCCTTCGGAAATTAGAAGCTTTTTGGGGCTTGCGGGATACTACAGGAGATTCATTCAAGATTTCTCCAAGATTGCGTCACCGTTAACAAAGCTAACCCGAAAGAAAGAAAAATTCGTTTGGGGGTGTCGATCAAGAAAGAGCGTTTCAAACGCTAAAAGATTAGTTAACACAAGCTCCGGTACTGACATTGCCGGACGGAGTCGAAGACATGGTGGTTTATTCGGGTGCTTCACTATTGGGGCTAGGATGCGTTTTGATGCAACGGGGCAAAGTTATAGCTTATGCCTCGAGGTAATTGAAGATACACGAGAAGAAATATCCCACGCACGATCTCGAGTTGGCTGCGGTGGTATTTTCATTAAAAATATGGATGCACTACTTGTATGGGGTAAAGTGCACCATATTCACCGACCACAAGAGCTTGAAATACTTCTTCGATCAGAAGGAGTTAAATATGCGACAAAGGCGATGGCTAGAAACGGTGAAAGATTTTGATTGTGAAATACACTACCACCCCGGAAAGGCAAATGTGGTGGCGGATGTTCTGAGCAGGGAAGCGGACTATGACCCAATACGTGTAAGATCGATGCAGCTCGTGGTGACCTCAGGTATACTTGAACGTATTCGAGAGGCGCAATTAGAAGCAGTGAAAGAGGAGAATTGGAAGAAAGAAAGAATAATCGGTCAGTTGAAGGATTTGTCAGATGGGAATAACGGGTTGAAGACTCGATCCGGAAGGATATGGGTTCCAAATACTTGTGGGGTGAAGGCGCTTCTACTTGATGAAGCTCATAAATCCCGATATTCAATTCATCCGGGAGCGACCAAAATGTACAACGATTTAAAGCAGAACTATTGGTGGCCCGGGATGAAAAGAGATGTGGTGAAGAACGTAGAAAAATGCTTGACATGTTTACAAGTCAAGGCGGAGCACCAAAAACCATATGGTAAACTTCAACCGTTGGAAATTCCGGTTTGGAAATGGGAACAAATCACCATGGATTTGTTGACCAAATTGCCCAAAACTAACCGCGGGTTTGATGCTATATGGGTAGTTGTAGATAGATTGACGAAAAGCGCTCTTCATTCCAATTCGTGAGACTTATACATCCGAGAAGATGTCGGAAGTGTACACCAATGAAATCATAGCACGTCATGGGGTACCGATATCCATTGTGTCAGACAGAGATACTCGGTTTACTTCGAAATTTTGGCATGAATTCCAAGAACAAATGAGAACTAAATTGTTCATTAGCACTGCTTACCATCCACAAACGGATGGGCAGAGTGAAAGAACAATACAAACGTTGGGAGATATGCTGCGGGCTTGCATTATTGATTTCGGGGGTAGTTGGGATGTCCATTTACCCTTGGTCGAATTTTCATATAACAATAGCTATCACGCGAGCATTAAGATGGCCCCGTATGAAATGTTATATGGCAGAAAATGTCGAACTCCGGTATGTTGGGGAGAAGTGGGTCCACGAGGGCTAGCACCTACTGATATAATCCGAACTACGAATGAGAAAATCGACATGGTTCGGGCACACTTGAAAGCGGCCCAAGATAGACAAAAGGCGTATGCGGACAAAAGGAACAGGCCAATCGAATTTTAGGTTGGCGACAAAGTTATGTTGAAAGTATCGCCGTGGAAGGGAATAATACGATTCAGAAAAAGAGGAAAGTTGAGCCCAAGATTTACTGGGCCATTCAGAATCATCGAACGGGTGGGTAAGGTAGCTTATCGTCTCGAATTACCCGAGGAGTTGAGTGAGATTCATAGCACATTTCACGTGTCACATCTCCGAAAATGTTTGGCAGACGAAACTGCTCGTATCCACTACGATGATATCGAGGTGGATAACAGCCTCAACTATGCAGTAAAACCAATTGCGATTTTAGATCGTAAAGAGAATAGTTTGAGGAACAAATAGTTATTAATCAAGTCAAGGTTAAATGGGAGCATAGAAAAGGTTCGGACACTACGTGGGAGTCCGAAGAGGAGATGCGACGTCTCCACCCTACATTATTTGGTACGTACTTCGGTTTCGGGGACGAAACCCCTTTTAAGGGGGGTGGACTTGTAACACCCCGAAAAATATAAAACTTTATATTAGAATTATAAAGTATAATAAATGAGAATTTACTAACAATGAATTTTAACCTAGTTAGTTAATTCTCTAGAAATAGCTTATAATAGGGTTAAAAGCAACTAAACTATAAGTTGAACAAAGTGGAAGGGCCAAAGTTGTAAGAATTGAAACTATCTTGTTAATTTTAATAAAAAAAAACAAACACCCATTTAGAGGGTCTGGTCGCGCAGGAGAAGACCAGGGGCGATCCCCACTCTCCAAAACCCTAAAACTTCACTAAACTAGCAAATTGAAGGCTCAATCCAAGTCGAAATCGAAATTAAAGCTTAGAATCGTGATCCTCATCGCAAGAGGATTATAAGGTATGTAAAATCTGATGAAATCTCTAAACTTGAAATTCTCATGATTTTGGAAAATCTGAAATTAGATGTTGCATGTGTGTTATTTGGTTAGATTAGGGATGATATAGTGTCTAGAAGTGAAACCTAGACAACTACATGTGAAATCATGTTCAAATTTAGGAAATTCCATGAACACCTTGAAGGTGGGTTGTGGGTTTTACAAGATAATGATGAACATTAGGGTTTAAAATGATTATCCTAGTGTAATTTGATTATAGAAAGTGATTTCAGAAAGGTATGATGTTTAAATGCTATATGAGGGCTTTATTGATGTTAAGTTAGCTAATTAGCAAGCTATGAACTTGAATACGAAAGATATAAAAATTCTGCCTTTATAGTGTTTGTTGAAATGCCTCAAAGAAGGCTTGAAACTGAATTGTTAAGTTAAAAACGCATAATTATGATGTATGACAAAATGTGCGTTATGTATGTGAAACCAAGAGTTCTAAACATAAGGTGATTGAACTCTATAGGAAAGGAGGCCGGGGCATCTAGCGGGCAAACCGGTGTGGACGCACGTTTGAAGGGGTTGCTTTGAAGGTATGTAACTTGATTAGTTACAATTGAGTAAATTTTGATATGTAGTATATATGTATTGATTTGTAAATAAAAGATGAGTTGGAATTAAGCGATAATGTTCGCTAGTTCGAATAATAGGCCAAGAAATTGGTTAGACCTTATTGGTAGTCATCAAAATGGAGGATTCCTTAGATGAGCTAAACGGGTCAAATAACCAAATAAGGCACGGTAAAGCTTTGTAGTTTGGTTACTCGGTCTTCGTTAACATTTAAAAGAAGATCTATTGAAATATGAAAAATCAGTATGTTTGTAGGTTAGAATAAGAAATCCGAGAAATGGGTTTGGGCAAAACAAGCAAAAAGGCAAAACATAATATTACACAGACTACCGTAAGTTACGGTATCACCGTAACTTACGGTAGACATCAGGTGGTTTACGGTGGATGTCTACTGGTTTACGGTAGACCTTAAGTTTCAAATGTCTACCGTAACTTACGGTAGATACCGTAAGTTACGGTAGAGAGCTTAGATGTCTGTTGATGTTAGCATATAATAGTAAATCGAATCCGTTTTTAAACGTAGTTTCGATTACGTATTCCCTTCAAGTACTTTAATACTAATGTTTAATATAAACATTTCAGTTTTAGGTATTCATGGATCACGGATGACGGTCAAGCTAACTTTTGAAGAACCGAACACTACTTATAAGCTTCCGCAATGTTTTAAATCTTTACTAGACTTGGTTTATGGGTTGTACATGATTGTTAAATAACTTTTGAAATGTTTTAATTTAGTCATGTTTGACTAAAGTCTATGTTACTCATGAACTTCTTGTATGAATTCTATGTTAATTAAGCAACTTTTATTTACAATGGTATAATCTATTATTAAAATCAAGTAAAAATTAGACGGGTGTTACAAGTCTAAGGCGCGGGACTGGAAGATGCCGGTAGCTTTCAGAGTGCGGAGATTGTCAGGATATCCACTCTGACGCGGGGTGACCTCGATTGAATCGAACCATTGAAACAAATCTGTAGGGCCATCTTCGCGAGTGAATTCTTTCGGTCTGCAAGCTTTGAACTGTTTGAAGCTAAAAGCAGCTTTAGGAGTAGCAACGTCTCCTTTTCGCAAATAACTTTGAGCTTTCATACACGACATAAGCTTCAATCCACCTGAAGGTTTCTCGCCACGAATCTCCAGAACATCGCCAGAAGACAAAGGAATACGAACAATCTTATTGAAACAAACCACCTCAGCGTGGTGTTTGGTTAACCAATCCATTCCAATGATAATATCGAAACTCCCAAGTTGCATCGGTGTGAGGTCAATAGGAAAAAGATGGTTATCAAGGTTCAACTGACAATTACGAATAATAGAATAAAGAACAAGAGGTTTACCAGTTGCAACTTCGACAGATAAGGGTTTCCTTAGTTTGGTTCTAGGTAACGCAAGCAAAGGCTCAAAAGACAAAGAAAAAAAACTTCTATCGGCACCCGAATAAAAAAGAATAGATGCAGGTTGATTGTTAACAAGAAACGTACCATTGACAACGAGGTTGTCAGCTCGAGCCTCGTTTGCATTCAGATTGAATGCCCATCCACGAGCGGGATCGACAATTGAAAAAAACAAAAGAGGCATTGAAAACATCGACAGAACACAAGGGATGCATTCATTCGTTTGTTACCTCGAACAAACAAACGACACGCAGTGACTAATCAAAGTAAATAGGTCAAAAATAATGTATCGCGAAGACATGCTCGCCTATAAGTGAACACTCACCCCAAGAGTTCCCAGGTAAGAGTGACTGGTCCGATTATGTGGATTTGTACGAACACTCTAGCCTTAGACAGAAAACTCAGGGTACAGGCACTCACTCTTCCAGTTTGCACGCGTTCACATTATTTTGGCCCAAACTTTGACGAGACTTTGAAAACTTAAAGGGTTCAAAACCATATAATAGAGGGTTCAAAACCTAGTAATCAATCATCCTAGAATGGATGATTAATTTTCAAAGCGGATTCGAAAATTGTGTTCTCGTTGTGGTTATCACCTAAGGGTAGGTGACAGTTTTGTTTTAAAAAATCTAAACGCAAAGTTTACTTGCGTTGGGGTCCTAAAAGTTATAGTCTAGGTCAAAACATTTCTAATAACTTAATTCCCTATAACCATTGGCTCTGATACCAACTCTTCTGTCACACCCCGACCACGTAAAACAACAAAGCGTGGCGGAAACGTCGGGGGGTGTTGTAACAGAATTATCGTTTCATAACCATGGATACAAAAAGTGTTTTGTTTTATTGATAATATTAAACATTAACATTGTTTTAACACATAACAAACAAGTTTTATATCGTCTATCATAGATATTATGTCACTAAGGCCTCGTCCAGATCCTATGTGACGCATGCATCCTAGAACGTTAATCAAGCAACAATACCTGAAACATATGTAAAAACAAAGTCAGCAAAGAAATGATGGCGAGTACATAGGTTTTATAAGAGTATCGGAATCATGGCTTGTTTTCATATATCGCGATACCTCGAAAACCTTGTTTTTTAAAAAGTGTATAATATTGCAACATGATTAACCAACTCAAATCAAGATGGTTATAATTTATAAAATATCGTAGCCATGATTCTTAACCCATAAGCTTTTTGTTTTTAGAAAACCAGCTTGTAAAACATCTCGTATATTCTCGTTAATAAGACTCGTATATTATTTCGAAAACATCGTTGAGTGACATCGTTTCAATATCGTTTACCCAAGTGAACTAAATAACGCCACAGTATGTAATATGTTGAAAACACTTATATATAAGAAGTACCAGCGGCGTATCTACCATGTTTTCACCACATTACACCTGTCCCGTTAACTAAACACTAGCCCAGAAGCCAATCGTTTACCCAAATCATTTAACATCGTTCCCAAATTGTTTACAAATCATTCCCAAATCGTTTACTCGTTTAGATCGTTTAAATCGTCCTTGTTTTAATTGTGAAAACTTATATATGGTCGTCTCGTTAATAACATTCAAACCTTTGTGACTCGTTCATCGTTCAACTCGTTCTTGCATTAACAAACCTCTAAAGGGTAAGTTAACAATCATCAGATTCAGTCGTTACCCACAACACCCACACATAACCACGGGTATAGTGCAATAACGGGATTTGTCATATCCTATGGTACCATAACCTAATACTAGTCGGCTTGATCAATGCTAATGAATGTCGTTCATTATGTAACTACAACCAACAAGTTCGTTCACATTATCGAAATCGTTAATAGTTTAGTATAAATCGTTCTATTCGTTTTTGAAATCATCGTTTAAACCTTGAAAACATTTTGTACATATGAATCACCCCAAAACAATTGAAAGTCGTAAAATAGGGGAACTATGTACTCACATGTAGTGCAAGGTATCCTCAATCAATAGTACTTCAACAAACTCGAGTAAACCAGAGAAATCAAGTAGCACCTAGTAATTGATTCACTAGTCAAACAATAGACGCCTAAATCGGAAAATCGGACAGAATGAGGTCTTGTAAACCAAATGAGTGTTGGAACTCATGTGATATGGTTTAACAAGGCCTACATCCTAAATGAAACCTAACCTAAGTGCCTTCGACCCATCGCGACCCATTAAGGTAGCTTATGCTACTTTAACGCGTCGTTCGCGTGACACGCGTTCGGAACGTCTAACTAGTCCTATGACAAGTATTATATGCCTATACAAGTTTAATCATGATGTATAATCAGTTATGTGACAAAAGTTTAGGTTACATAAGCTTAATTGCCAATTATACATGAAAAGGGTATTTTGGTAATTTACCTAAGGCATATAATCTACTTATCATACAACTACCTAAACTAGGTGACCATAAGGTATAATCTCGGAAGGTTAATCCCTATGCAACTATGGTCACTAACCATGTTTGGTCGGATCCTAATGATCGACCAAACGGGTCGTGTTCGAAAGTCTAAGCGGGTGTTTAGTCCGCTTGACTTACGACTCTACACAAGCACTAGACTAAAAATGATGAGCTAAGCAAGTTAAAACATGCTTAACTAAGTTAGAAAACAAGTTTGGTATCAAAACAAACGGTTTTGATACCTAAGAGTAGTTTGGTTTCAAAATTCGCAAGAATACGCATTTTGGCCGAAACTACGACTCGTCACTGAGCCTAGATAACGTGGTAATAAGTAGGTATAGTCACTAGGGACTCTAACCATCGTGATTACGCTCATGTTATGAAGTTCAAATGAACTTCACATTGACCATAAACTGGTCAATGCAGAAAGTCAAACGCAGTTTGACTTTAACGCTAAAACGAATGAAAAGAACGAAAGAACACTTACAGAAGGTCCCCGCAAGATTTGATTCCGATTTTTCTCTCAGGTAGGAAGCATATACTTCCACTTAGAGAGCATAAATCAGATTTCAAATTGTGGGTTTTAAAGTGAAATGGATGGGGTATATATAGGATTTCTAGAACCGTTAAGATCGTTCCTCGAAAACTGAGCTTTGATCTGGACCTTACATGTGTGCCCATGGTTTTCTAAAACCATGGGAGCCCCTAATTTGGACTATGTTCATTGAATACCAGCCCATGGTTTTGCAAAACCATGGGTGAAAACCATCAACACTTCAAAATGGACTAGGTTCATTGAATCTGCCAGAAATTTCAAAAATGGTCCCTACACTTGTAAAACTTGATTTTTTGGCACTTTTAAGCCCCGTTAACCCCATTTCAAGGCTATAAAATAAAGTTAAAGTATAGGGAACTTAAAATATGCTAAAAAACATCTCAGATGTCTGTTCGTTTGGTCATACGGTTGCGTTATTCGCTTAATTACGACGGAAGTCGTAACGAACGCAAAAACTATCCAAATTAAGCGACGAATGGAATTTTATCATTCCAAACACTAAAATAAAATATTTTAATGCTTACATAAATTTTTTGGATGTCCGGATGTATTCAGAACGTAAGTTATGCGCGAAAATGCAAACTTATGCACTTTTTGACGCTTTTAGTCCCTGAATGAGCATAAAGCTTATTTTAGCATACCAAACCCCTCAAAGCCTATTTCTAAGCTATGTAAAGGTTATTTAGGGTATGTTTAACTTATGATCAAGTTCCGGAATGTTCGTTACTATACAAATCGGCATAGTTTCGCAGTTTGACACAAATAGTCCCTACGATCGAACAAAGTTGATGTCGACACACCAAACCATTCAAAACTTATTTCTAAGTTATGTGGAGGTTATTTAAGGTATGTTAAGCCTATGTCACTATTCCGGAGTGTTTGTCGCGTTATACTGACTGCGTTTAAGCACCAGTTTGCGTTTAACCTTCCAGAAAGCGATTTAGAGCTTGAAATTGGAATCGAATCAAATTGTAAAATCACTAAACACAATTACACATATAATAACACCAAAACACAAATAATAACACCAAATCACATTGTATTATTAATAATCATCATTGTTTTACATCGTAAATCGATTACAGAACACAGTTGTCACAACAAGTCGGTCTGTTGGTACCTAACTATAGACTAGGTCGTTTCTAAGACATCGACCCGGACTAGGTCGAGTCTTGCCTAATTCCCTATAGTTATGACTCTCTTACCAATCTGTCACACCCCAACCGATGGCGGAAACATCGGGGCGTGGCACTGAGCGAAACAGATTGTCCAGAAGTTTCCATAACAACTATGATTACCAATTATTTAAAGCATCACGTCCCATACAATGACATAAAAAGTAACATAATTATTACAGACAAGATCTAGTCAAATTGTTCTGTTCCGACAACTCAGGTTTCAAATACAGACAATTCGTTTATTTGTTTCTAGACCTTTCCTAGCCTCGATTTCACAGCAAGCCAATCATCTAAACATCTTAAGCACTTGCCACATACGTTAAAGTAAAAGTCAATACACATAGTGTAAAGGTGAGCATACAAGTTTGATAGATATAATAGAGTTCGAAATCGTTTACGCATAACCAACACGTACACAGTGTGAAATGAAGCACGTTAGTTATCGACATGAGCCTATCGATGCCAATGACTGCGGGTTGACTGCCCAAGGCAGTTCGTAATACACACTCACCACTGTTAACAATGTAATTAATTGTCCTTAACAACCCCTGAGTGAACAGGTGCTGAGTCCAAACTATAGTACTATCGTTATCGTTGCTAAGGCAGGTAGACAACATTCCATATGTAAACATAACAAACAAGCATTCATTAAGTCACGTATAACATGCAGTAAAGGTTAGCGTTAAAGTATTGCGTAGTGTGTTCAATGTGATTTAGTATAAGTAACGTATGTAACACCCGAAAGTGCATGAAGCAAAAAGGGTTCGAGTATACTCACAGCGATGATGGATTGAAGGGAGCGCTTAGAGTGAGATTATCCTGATCAGAACGATAGCAATAACGATAAGCGATGCGTTAAAACGGTGTGAAGTGTCAATGGATCGGACGGTAATCCGATCGGGTGGCAATCCGATCAGGTGGCCGGTCGATCGGGTGACAATCCGTTCGGACGGTCATCCGACCTCGTTTGGGATGGATGTGTTTGTGTATTATAGCTTATCTTTTGAAGTTTTCATTGTAGCATTTTGAAGATAGAGAAGTATCTCTACCTTTCAGGTCGGTCGATCGAACGGCTGTTCGATCGGACAACAATTCGATTGGCGAGGCTTCTCAGGTTGAGAACAAGTTCACAGCAGGACGGTCACTCGATCGGATGGCTATCCGATCGGGTGGAAATCCGTACGTACTGAACATGTTGAAAATTGTTTAAGTGTTGAAGTCAAACATCACATGGTCGGGTGGCAATCCGATCGGGTGACAATCCGTTCAATGTTCAAAACCTCAAATGTTGAAATAAAAGTTAAGTGTGGGGCCCAAGGTGCAATCCGATCGGGTGGCAGTCCGGTCGGGTGGCAGTACGGTCGGGTGGCAATCCGATCGGACGACAATCCATCCCAGTCGACCTGATCGTCTTCTTCCTTGGTTGTTTTGACAGTTTGAAGTTTTCTAGAGGCTGTTTGATAACGTGCTAAACAACAGAAACCTCGTCAAGACTTAGTGACCAGATCAGACAGGAACCACCCTAGTCCGACCAGTTTAACTGTTCAAGACAGTGTTTCATGTTTAACCCGAAATCAGTAACCTCGTGTGTAGAATCCTGATCTTGAACCAACACATCCACAAGAAAGGGTAGAAGATTAGAACAAGCTCCGATTCCATCGGTTTTGAGTGCATTGAGTGTAAAAGAGTTGAAAGAAAGCTTGAAAGCCATCTTTCAATCCTTTTCACCGTGAATATGTTCAGATCTATGAAAGATCTTTGTTTATTCATGTGGAAATCATTCAGATCTAAGTTATTCTTGGTGGGTTGAAGCCAAAACATGAAGTTCTTATGAACACCATGATGACATCATCCTTGAACACCTCAAATCTAGTGATTTCACGGTTAAAAGTTAAGATTCGAAAGATAGAAATGTGTAGGAGTGCATGTAGATTAAGAAAGTACAAGGTTTAGGTGGAAAACTTACAAGAATTGCGAGAAATCTGAAGAAATAGCGGCTAGAGAGAGTGGAGAGGGAGAGAGAGCTGTCAACATCAAATGATGTGACAAAGAAGGGTATTTATAGGGTTTCCATAAATGGAAAGGGGAATAAGTGGCTGGTTGATCGAGTGGCCGCCCGTCTGGGTGGCAGCTCGATCGAGTGGCACTCCGATCGGGTGGCAGCCAGATCGGGTGGCAGCTCGATCGACTGACCACTCAATTGGAGTGATTCGCGCAACGAGTTTTGCTGTTTCGATTCGAGTGTCGAGCGTTGCGATGCAATTCGAGAGGGCGATACGATAGTTTTACTTATCAAATTACTTTTAATCCCAACTACTATATCAACATACAAGCATCCTATTTAACTTGCATTTAGCGTTTGCGATTCGATTGAGTTGCGATTGCGTTTCGATTAGTCACCACATCATAAAACATAAATAACATGCACAAGTAACACGTAAAGGGCACACACACATAAGGACCATAACCAGACGCGTAATTCGAGTTGCGAGCGCGATTGCAATAAGCGATAAAGCGGTAAAACATGCGATAAACATCGATAAATAACGATTAAACCTTGGTTATTAACAAATACTCCACATAATACAACTAACGTAAAAGCATAAAAAGACTATCTACAAGTCAAAGAAGTCAAAAAAAGAGTTGAGCAAGGAGTGACAGATCGCAATTAGCAATCTTGTCTCCCTTTGACTTAAATCTTGACTTTGACTTTCGAAACACGGGGTGTTACAACACCGTTCGACTCCAGCTGCCGCCGTTTTCGTCGAACTCCGGAGATTGTGGCCTGCTGCTAAAACGCGGCTGTTGCTGATGCCGTCTGGGTTCGTGCACCGCCACCAAGAGTGGTGGTCGGCTCATCTTCTTTCACCATTTTCTCTCTCATCTTACTCTCTCTAGGTTTCAAGTGTGTGGGTGAGAGGGTAATAGAAGAAAAGGAGGCCGGGGTGTCTTGTCGGAAGAAGGGGCGCCGGAGCTCGGCCGGAATTCTGGCTCCGGTCGGCAGAGAAGAGGACGAGAGGGATAGAGTAGAGTGTGTGTGCTGGTGTAGTGGATGAGATGTTTTTTAATGAGGATAAGGTTTGAGGGTTATTATATAGCTAGGGTTTTTGTGAAATGGGTTGGGCCCAAGGCCCATTAACGTGTAACTAGCCTTTTAAACGGCCCAACTGCATCCACGTGACCCATTTTCGCACCTGCACTTCGTAAATTGTCGTAGGATTTAATTTTAAGCGGCCCAACTACATCTACGTGACCCGTCTGACGCGTTCGTTCGTCGTTTGCGCTAAAATCGCGTAAAATCACCATGGTCGTCGTTTCTAGTATGTTTTTCGATCTGATTTTGACTGCGGTTATTAAAATTCGATTAGGAAGCTAAATATAACATAATATTTCAGTTTTGAAGGTAATACACGTGTCCGATGCTTCCGTTTCGTTGTCGGTTCGATTCTACAGTTCCGTTTTTCATTCACGTTTGCGTTTTGTGACGTTCGAAAGCACGATAAATTTGCAAAACCAAATACAAGTGTTTAAATCATATGTATAAATTTGTATTTGTCGGCGTTGCCATTATTTCGTCTGGTGTCAGTTCGTTACCGTTTAGTGTTCAGCAAATTTCCCGCAAATCACTATTCGCGCACTGTAAAGCCGGATAGACGTTCTTAGGCACTCCAACGTCCTAATTAAGCTAGTTTGTGTCTTAAAACACTATTTTTAATAGTCTTAACGTTTTCTATTCGCATAATTAAAACCCTAAACCGATTGTCACACCCGACCCCCCGAACTTTTCGCTCAAGAGTGTTACGTTTTTAGCTTTCATATAGAAATTTTTGGGTATATACGTTTTCGACCCTCCGTCGGAAATCTTAAGCTTTATCACTTAACTCGAAAGCAAGTGAAGGAAGGAAATGATGGGAAGAAGATGAAATGGGGAAGCAGATAATGGGTTGTTAGGGTTTTAAATGTGACTCATTAATCAGGGTTGGGAAAAGACATAATTGCCCCTCAGGTGTTTTGCACGTGAATGCTTTAACTGCTTAAATGGATGATGTTAAGGGGCGGGGAGCAAAATCATGAAGGTCTTCAAAGATCAGGGAGTAAAATGGCTATTTTGAAAGGTTTGGGGCAAAACCGTTAAAGTGACCAAACCACAGGGAGCAAAACGGAAGTTTACTCTATTATTTTTCTATTTGAAACACCCCTCCTCCCCTTGAGAAAGACAGGCGAAAAAGAAAAGGGAAGTGCAACAACTTATTTTCATTTTTGCTACCCTCTTTATTTTCGTAATTAGTAATTTTAGCCCATACTCCATTTTACATGTTATACAAACTAACCCCTCTAATTTTCAACATTCTAGCTTTACCCATGTATCACATATAATATACGTTGTTAACATATTAAGTCTTTTACTAACTTAATTTTCGTTCAATAACTTTCGTTAGCTAATTTTTTTTAAAAGCTAATTTGTTGTTGTCTTTAAAAACTTTGTAAAACCTTTTTTATTCCCTCAAGTCTCTAAAATCTCGAGCTTACACCTACAGGTTACATTGAGATCATCAAATACGTCTAAACACACCTTTTCATATTTTTAACGCATTACTTAATGATTGGACTAATACATTCGATATTTGCGATGTACCCGCACCGCAATATTCTTTTGGACATATGAGGACTTTATTTTTGGGTTTCTTTTTTCGGTTGCTATAGTGGGTATCGGTACCTTACTAAGGCATAAGAATATCAATCGAATAATAGAATTCCTCTTTTGGTTGTTACATAAAGTGTCGGTATCATACTAACTGAATTGATACTGATAGAAAACCCGCTGCGTAGCGCGGATTATCCCTTTAGTATATAACATGTATACAATACAAAAGAGATGGCATAATTGTAATTACTATCATGTTATTGTCGTATTAATATACTATTCTTAAGAGCTTTCATAAATCGTTATATTATAAAATTTATCCTTACATTTGATGTATCTTAAATGACCAAGGATGTATGTGTCTGTTATTGACTAGAAATTTAGAGTTTGACTTGTTTCGTTTGTCTTAGCATAACACATTAATCCTCAATCGAATTCATGCATATGTTGTTCACTATTCTTGTCCTTTAACAAGTAATATTTCGTCTGAGTTAGGCTTAGTTATTTGTCCATACATACCATATATTGACCATTATCTCTATGGATCACTTATTTTTTGGTAAATGGATTTTATCACCCCAAACTAATCAAAATTGGCCGCTGTCATTCCCAACTTTCACTTTACCTCCCACCCCCCCCCCAACTTAACACTTTGGTGTACTTGTAACCTCGACGTTAACTAAACACTAACTCTGTTTTTTTTTAATCCTACGTGGCCAATCGCCTTATCCAACGTGGCATGCTGGCATGGCTTGTTTTTTATTTTATAAATCCCACTCTGTTTGATTTTATCCAACTTCATTTTCCACTGTAAACCCTAACCATGAACAACCTTTCACCTCAATCACCCTTCACCACCACCGATCATAGTACCTTCTCCCCTCCGCCCTCCCCCTCCGGCGATGAAATCATTGAACAAACATGGTACGACAACATCCCCCACCTGCAACTCCGGCTGCCACAGGAGCACCACCGCCACCAGTCCACCACCCTGCAATACGCCACCAGTCCACCACCCTGCCCCAACTGCACCACCCTGTTTTCCCCTTCGACACCACCCTGCAGCGCCGACGACTCAAACCACCTACAAATCTATTCCCCCACTTTTCTTTCCTTTGAAACCTTTCAGTGACACCACTGCCACACCGCCTACAACTCTCTTCCTTCCCCCATCCGTGGTATTTTTTGTGTCGAATGGAGCTTTTAATCTTCTGTCTTATCATATAGATCTGACTCAATTTTGGGGGTTCTTTTGGGTTGACAAGAATCCTTTAATTGGGATTTAGATGTGAAGGATGGAGGATTTTCAATGGTGACGGTTACAAGTGTGAAGGTTGGAGGTTGTTGTAGCGACTCGAGGTGGGAATGGTCGCCAAAGGTGGTTTGGTTGCAGATGGCCGGGTTGCGTGGGTTGGGTGGTAGGTGAAATGTGTTCGATGGTGACGGGGTGTGGTAGAGGGTAGAGGTGATGGTGGCTGTTTGGTGGCTAAAGTGAAAGGTAAAGGGTTGAAGGAAAAGGAGACGGTGGCTGTTGATCTTTTGTTATGGATCAGAATTTTAAAAGATATTAAAAACACATCATCATGCCACATGGGATAATAATTGACACGTAGGGTTAAAAAACAAACAGAGTTAGTGTTTAGTTAACGCCGGGTTGACAAATACACCAAAGTGTTAAGTTGGGGATGGTGAGAGGCAAAATGAAAGTTGGGAGTTGCAGCGGCCAATTTTAATTAGTATGGGTGATAAAATCCATTTACCCTTTATTTTTTTACTTATGTTTGTTCCTTTGAACTTTTGTTTTAGTTGTTTTAGATTATATATGAATAAGGAAATTTCTATTTAATTATTACATAACTTATTCAGTTAATACAAGTAAAAGTAATTTTACAAACCAACCTAGCTGTATTTCATACTTTACAAAGTGAAAGCTGATTTCATACCTTTTTTTAGATAAGTTTGTAAATTTGTATCAAAGTATCTAAAATATAACTGGTTATATAAAACTCATTTATCTGACAACCATATATGTATGTTAGCTGTACTTTTGATATGATCTAAATATAAACTGAAAATAACGAGAATAACCATTGAGAAGTCCATTTTTCAAAAATAGCCAACTGAAACGGCTTCACGAGCTGTTATAAAACACTGAAACAGCTTAACGACCCACCAATCCATGTATGTCACATGTCCGACAACTCATGAAACGGCTTAGAGCCATTTCAGGTGCCGTAATTCATAGTGAAAGTTCTTAGCCGACCGTTTCAATTGGCTTGTCCCTTGAGCCGGTACAGTGGATGTCTTGTCCCTCGAACCGGTTGAAGGTTCTTAGCCGAGTACTTTCCACACGGCTCAAGCCGTTTCAGCATCTCAAGCCGGCTTGAAAGGTCAAGCCGGTTCCACTGAAGTTGAGCTGTTTCACCTATAGTTGAGCCGTTTCACTTGAACCCTGAGCCTTTCCCTTACACTTCTAAGCCGTTTCACGCATTTCAAGCCGTTTTCGTACATTTCTAAGCCATTTCAGGTGAACGAGTTTGTGGTGCATGTTTTAAATATTTTTTTTAATTATGTCAACGTGCAAAGTAATCAAGTCTAATTTAAGAGTTTTTTTGTCAGAATCAGTAAAATCACGTTTTCTAGTAGTTAATTTAAAATATGAGGGTTAAGTTTGTTGTATAAAGAGGGGGAAAGTGGAAGGCCGTTAACTGGAACATCGAGTATGTTGTTGATGCCGGTGCAAGTAGACATGGTTTAGAAATTGAAACCAATCATTCATACATAAGTTTTTTTTAAGTTACGTTTCTAAGATGTGTGATATTCCAAACATTACACAGTTTTCCTATCGGATGTCTACGTTTACTGATCCAATCAATGATCGTGATCTTACATTTTTATTTAATTTGACGATGCAGAATCCTTTTGAATTATATAAATCATACCTTATTGAAGAGTCTGGTGTTGGTTCATCTAGTTTCGCATCTTTAAACCATTTCAAAGTTCCTGATTTAAATATTTCCTTTAATGAAATTGCTGATGTTTTAAACAGGGATGTACCAAATTTTGAAAATTCATTTGAAAAATCAATCCCCTCTAACTTACCAAGTAAAATACAACCATGTTCTTCATCAATTGTGTTTGAGCCAGGCCATGTATTCAATAAAAAAGAAGAGATGAAGCTTGAGTTAGGGAAAAAATGTTTGTTAGAACATTTTGAGTTTAAAGTAGATAGATCGTCTAAAACACGGTATGAAGTGTCATGTCTAGTTGATGGTTGTGAGTGGCGATTTAGGGCATACAGTGTCCCTGGTGGTAGTTTATTTTTTTGTTAAATATATGAACGATAAACACACCTGTTCGAAGACGCTAACATACCCACATGTTCGTCAGGCAAACCCAAAGGTTTTGGGTCACTATTTAAAGGAACCATTAAAACGCAACGGTAGAATATATCGTTGCAAAGAGATAGTCAAAGATTTTAGTCAAAGATTTCAGGTTGAGATAACTAACCTTCAAGCTTGGCGTGAAAAAAGTCATGCACTAGAACCTCTACAAGGAACAAGCTGTAAGACCCGTCTCAATTAACATGATTTTAACCATAAAATACGCATTTTGTATTGAAAATACGACCTTACAAAAACTTTGTATTGTCAAAATTCAAACATGCTTAAAACCATTCAAAATATAGAGCTAAGTATTTCACAACGTTCACTTAAAACAAAACAAGGTAAAATCAACGCGGAAGCTTCTTTCGACATGTGTTCGGTTCATTTCATCGCTTGATTTTCATCTGGGAGCACACTACGATCACCTAAGTTCAAAACCAACGTAAAAGTTAGTATTGATAGTTAAATAACAAGTTTAGACAAAATATATGGGTCAAACAAACAAAAAAAATGCCAGCGTTAGTGTCTCTCGCGGGCCACGACGGCGTTAATTCGACAGATAGATTTTTCCTTTCAGCTACAATTTGCCCAACAATGTTTTTAGTCAAAAACCTAACTTCAAAGTATCATAACTTTCAATCTACATGTCCGTTTTATGTGATTCTTTTTCCTATGCGTCCGTAATTAAATACGGATCCATTTACCATCTTTGTTCTCATCGAAGCCGGGTTTATAATCAAATGGCTTATAATTCCCTTTTTACCATTATTCAACCCGTTTAGTTTTAAGTCACACTATGTGCTTGTTATCAACAATTATTCTAAACATTTCTACCCATTCCCGGGGTTATCAAACATTAGCGTACCGCTCCCATCACATGGTTTGTGCACGCATTAGCGTCATGCTTGTTTACAATTCAAGCATACACATTTAGCAATAATCAACGAATTCATGTTTCTATATTTTGACCCAAATTCCAAAGGGTTCACTAACTCAAATTTTGGCGTATCCGAAACTTGGCTTATGCATCAATACACTGGTTTATATAGTGACATTCAAGTCACCTAAAACCACCAATTTGTTAACTTATTCGATTTTGACCCGTTTGATTGTCGAGTGAGTTATATCACTTCATTGACATTCCAAACACGACTATTTTTACTATATCATCATCAACGTATCTAATTAACGATTTTGACCCGTTTGGTTGTCGTGTGAGTTACATCACTTCATTGACATTTCAAACATGACTATTTTTTTACTATATCATCATCAACATATCTAACTAACTATTTTGACCCGTTTGGTTGTCGAGTGAGTTACATCACTTCATTGACATTCCAAACTCATATATTATACTATAATTCCATTAACATTTCTAAGACCAATGTTCATGCATAATGTAACGAAACTAAAAGTTACGTACCTTCAAAGCTTTTCCTTCAAGCGCGCGTCCGCTCCGGCTTATCCGCTTGAAGATTCGATTCCCTTGCCTATAGAGTTCAACCAACAATGTGTTTAGAACTCTTATTGCTTCATATTTCGCATAATTTGCCATATTATTCAATTATGCGTTTTACTCTAAATTTCAACAAATTTGTGTCCTTTTAGGCATTTTAACAAACACCTTATGGGCATAATTTTATAAAATCTATAATCAAGTTCATGACTAGTTATTTAGCCAAGATTAAACATCTTTCACAAGTCCTTGTGTCTAGCATGCATAACAACACCTAGACTTACTTCATGGGAATCAAATAACACCAAATTAATGATCATAATTCTAGTGTTCTTGATCATCCTACAAAACCCATTTAACACCTAAGTGGGTGACCATCAATTTCATGATTTTCATGACAATTCATCAAACCATTGACTAGGGTTTGCTCCTAGACATGGTTTCATCATAATTTCACCCAAACATCAATCATTCAAACTAAATTTTTGATTTCAATTTTTCCTCAAGAATTCAAGATGTAACCAAAAGATGAAATTCGACATACCTTGTGATCCCCTCACTTAGGTGATCACTATTTTGAACTTGGTTTTCGATTTTAACTCGATTTGCCTCCTTGATTTGGCCAATTTATGCAAGTTAGGGTTTGAGCAAAGAACCTTCTTTGGCTCCTGTGGAATTCACGACCAAAACACACACTTAGGTGTGTGTTTTGGTGTTTTGTTTTTATTAAATTATAAACCTTTTTCACTTTTGCCAACTTTAGCCCCTTAACTATTCAACTTTTATAAAAGGGTGTTTTAACCAAGTTTTTCTTATTACTTCAAGATTTATGACTAACTAGGTTATTTATTCCTAGTTATTTTATCTTGGCTATTACCGACATTTTAATTTATATATATAATATATATTTTTGGGGTGTTACACAAGCCGAGATTCCTTTGCAGAACTACCAATTTACTGTTACAATTTGGAGCGTGCAAATCCGGGAACCATCACTCACATCTTGACTGATGACGAGAGTCGCTTTGAAATGGTTTTTGTCGTGTTGCGGTAAGTTATACGGTTTACTTTTTATTTGTTTTTGTTAAACTAAATCAAGGTTGACCTTATTTTGTAATTATTCATTTTCATATTCGTAGTTTTATGTGTAATCTAAGATCAGTGGTTATCATCGATGCCTCACACTTAAAGGTTGAGTTTAAAGGAACATTGTTTTTAGCAGTTGGCATGGATGGAAATAACCATATTTTACCAATTGCTTATGGAATAGGAAAATCTGAGGACGCTGAATCTTGGACATGGTTTCTCTCAAAGCTCAGAGAGTGTGTTGGTGAAATACTAGATATGGCGGTCATATCAGATAGGGCGAATTCTATACACGTAGGTGTTAGAAACGTGTTTCCACGTGTTTATCGCAGGTTGTGTTGTCGTCATTTAATATTGAACTTACGTTTACCGTCGAATAAAAAAAGAATACGAGACGCTGTTGTGGAGGACTTGTAAATCTTACCGGATGTCTGATTTTAATAAGTCGTTCAACGCGCTATGTCTTGTCATTCCTAGAATACATCACGCTCTAACAAGTATTGGGTTTGGTAGATAGGCAAGAGCGCATTGTCCCGACAATCGATATCATTATATGACAAAAGGTAAAGGATATTGTGAAGATGTTGTTGAATGAGAAGAATGAGGTAAAGGATATTGTGAATTAGGAAGATAGAAGATGTTATTGAATGAGAAGAATGGGTTGCTTAAATAAGGGGAGAAGGTTGACATAACATAAACATTTATATTATTTTTTACTGTTTATTTTACTTTTAAACTTGTTTTTTATTATGTATTTGTCTAAAAAATATTGTTATGGAACACCAAACTTTATTCTTTGACATGCAAAAATACCAATTTATACAAAAAATACAAACCTACCCAACATGGATAAATTGTGATAAATTTTGTATTATTATATATAAAAACCAAAAACAAAAATAAAAAATTTAAACAGTCTTCATATCGATCTTTGCCAAAAAAGAACCAAAAGAGAACCCTTATATTCTCCATCTCCCGTCCCGTATAGCCTCATTTAATGATACATGCAGTTACATAATAAAAACAAAATTAACTATAGATATGGAATCCAATTTTAGATATTATAACATAATAAAGACAAAATTAACTTTAACTTGAAACTTAGTATTACATCTTTGTCAATGAGGCATAAGAGGTACCACTTTGGAGGAATACTTCAATCCGAGAACATATATTAAAAAAATACTGACAAACACATAATTTTTTCTTTAGTCTGAACCCTCTAGAAAGAAAGTGAACATCTAAATTTAAAGCTCAAGAACACGTCATTTTGTAACAATAAGAATATGTGCAGATATTTCTTTTCTCGGAAAAATATATTTGAGATAAATATAAATATCAATGAAGAACAAATACTTGAATGTTCATAACATTTTCGTGATTATATGGAGCAGATGGGTATTTATAGCAATAAAAAATATTTGTGGCAGATGGGTATATTTATTAACATATATTTATAACGGTCGGAGAACTCTCCCGAAACGGCTTAGACCTGCGTATAATGGCTTAGAAGTGTACGGAAACGGCTCAGCTTCAGTTCAACCGGCTCAAGTTTTGTTGAAACGGCTTAGCTTTGTATGGAAATAGCTCAAGTTCTGTTGAAATGACTTAGTTTTGTACAGAAATGGCTTGGGGATTAAGCTGATGAAATGGCTTGAGCCGTGTGGAAAGTTCTCGGCTGAGATCTTTCAACTAGATCTAGAGGCCAAGCCATCCACTTACCGGCTCAAGGGACAAGCTAATTGAAAAGGCTCGGTTGAGAAAAGTAACGCTCTGATTTTTCGTAACTTTCCTAATTTAGAAATCGTGTCTTGTAAATATATTTTTGGAAGCTTGTCTCTTTCAAAATTGTAATTCGTTGTATCGTCGCAAATCCATAACTTTAATCGTTCTAAGATCCGTGATTTGGATCATTCGTATTCCTTTACGTTCACGTTATACACCTTTTGTACAAGTTCATACGTTTGAATTTATTAAACATATGACCCTTTATTCACAATTTGTGCTAAATGCGTCAAACTTGCAAACACGTGAGTTATATACTCAATTTATGCAAATTCAATACTTACTCTCAACAAATATACTTGTCCATACTTGTCTTCATGTTAATGGTAGTTAAAAGCCCTCATACTAAGCTTTATTTTCATGAAACACCCTTAAATTACACTAAAACCTTCAAAAATAAACTTCAGAGACCAAAAGTGCTAAAAAGCAAACCTTAATCCATAAACTATACCCGTCGCGTCACGCGACGGGGAGGGCCATAAGCTGTCGATGCCGGCGACGCCTTCAATCCGCCAGAACACTTTTTCCAGCTCTGAATTGGTCCATTTTTGTGTTTTTGGCTAAGTTGTTTTGTGTTTCTTACATTAAATGCTCACTAATACCAACCCTAATCCATTCGTTATAAAACCCAAACATTTTCCACACTTCATACCCTAATCCACTCAGATTTATTCCAAGTTACAAAAACAAGCATAACTTCCTCATTTCTCATTCTTTTTCATTCATTCTTCTTCTCAAACACTTATGTTGGGATTGAACCCTACAAAGGAACAGTTGATTAAAGCCAAAACTGGATCAGATCAGTGGATCCAGAATAAGCAGATGTTTGTATTCAATCTTTCCCCTTGACAGTGGCTCTAACATCTGATAAATTCAAGTACTGCCTTTCCTAACCGCTACTGACCCAAAAGACTGATGAAGACTAAAGTGCTGATGCTCAATCAACTGTTATATCTCAAGTACTTCTGAAGACCAAAGCACTGTTGGAGTCTAAGCAGTGGAATGAAGGATCAGTTGTTTTGTTGATGATTTATATATTGTAATCAGTGGTTGTAATAGGTCAGTAGTTTGAGTTTGTTAGGAGGTTAGATGTCACTTTCTTGGTGACGTCAGCAAAGATGCCACAGTGGTTTGTTATGTACTATAAATAGAACAGTACTCTGTACTATTCTATCAGCTCTTTCTTCACAAGTCATTCTGTACGAACAACCATCTGTGAGCTCAGTCTAAGGGGGAGATTGTATTACATGCATGCAAGTGTAATTGAATCATTGTAATAAATAAAATAATTCGATTCTCTGTTAAACATGTGTGTTGAAAGCAATTCTTCCATTTGATTGTGTGTTGAAAGTTTGTTTCCATTTTAATTCCGTTGCACTTATACTCATTCATATTCATAATTATCAAACAAACACAATCATAAGAAACTCAGATCCTATCAATTGGTCTCAGAGCTAGGACAATCAAACTTGATCTAACAATCATTTTGACGTAAAAGTTCAGCTCAAAATTGTTGATACTTTTTAATTGTTCATTTCGTTGAAAAACAGAGTAAGGGTTAATCACGATCAAAGTTGATTAACCAGTGCCTGTAAAACAACCAGGATGATGTCACAATCACAAGATATGAACAATAACATTGGTTCTCTCTTCAAACCACCTATGTTGAAGAGAAACGAATACAACATCTGGGAGCGAAGGATGAGTCACATCCTTGCTCAACAGAATACCGGATGTTGGAAGTCGGTTATCTTTGGACCACACGTTCCTATGGTGCCGAGTGCTGAGGATCTAAAGGTCTTTGTTCCTAAGAAAATTGAGAACTATACGGACCAGGATTTTCAGAAAATTGAACTGGATGCCAAGGCATTTAGCATCGTTGCATCTGCACTTCCCAATGAAATCTATGCTGGGCTGTTACACTGTAACAGTGCCAAGGAATTGTGGGATGCTCTGAAGGAATAGTTTGGGGGGGGGGGGGAGGGACTGAAGAAGTAATTGAAAATAACAGGGACATTTTGAACCAACAGTATGAAACCTTTTGTCACATTAAGGGTGAAACATTAACACATCAGTTTGAGCGATTTAGTTATCTCATAAGTGAACTTAAGCTTGTTAAAACTGAATTTCCTAAATCAACTGTTAACAGCAGGTTTTTAAGATCACTTCCTGAAAAGTGGGACACAATTGCTTTTGTAACTAGAAACTCTATTGAGTTCAAAGATCTGACCCTGACCCAACTTCATGGTAGACTCCTGACCTATGAAAGGGAGTTAAACCAGAAAAAGAAGTTGCAAGAGTCTGGCAAAGTTGCAGATGACTACTCATTTGGCAACACAACTCTTTTGGGTCAGGAAGAGTCTGGCAGTAGTAAGGATCAGAGTTATGATCATTTTATTGACATAACTGCTGGTGGAAACTTCAACTCTGATCCTCACTCATCCAATTATGCTTTCACAGCAAATGGAGAAAGCCAGAACTCTGACAATCTGTGTTTTGAACTCAATGGTTTACAGCATTTTGATCCAACTGACTTAGAAGAAATGGACATTTTGCACCAACTTGCATTGCTGAGTGTAAGCACCAGCAAGTTTTACAAAAGGATAGTGAGAAAATTTCCAGGGTTACATGGGAATCTAAAAGTGGGGCTGGATAAGTCAAAGATTAAGTGCTATAAGTGTAATAGGCTAGGTTATTTTGCTAGGGAATGCAGGAGTTAAACCATTGGACCAATTATTACACATCCAAGCTCAAACCCTAGACCACAAAATAACCAAAGCACTGTGCACTATGCCCAATATACCCCTGCTGCCCATGTAAACACTACCCATTATGCACATCCTGCAACCCCTGTGCCTATGCATTATGTCCAAACCACTGTCCCACAAATTCAGTAGTACCAAGCTCCTGACCCTTAGGTTCAAGTGCAACCAATTGCACCTCAACAAGCTGCAC
The DNA here is from genome assembly GCA_030545235.1 of Helianthus tuberosus. Taxonomy (NCBI): domain Eukaryota; kingdom Viridiplantae; phylum Streptophyta; class Magnoliopsida; order Asterales; family Asteraceae; genus Helianthus; species Helianthus tuberosus. The sequence continues at coordinate 156,563,361 of CM060394.1, forward strand.
CAACAGTGGTTCAACCAGATCAACAAAGCTTTTTCACCCAAGGCTTTGTTGACTGGAGCAGCTTACCTGATGAGCTAGGTGATGAAAATTTTGCACTCTATGCTACTAATGATGCTTCTAATGATGAATACTGTTTTATGGCATTAGAGTCAATACCAGAAGGGCTGGAAGCTGAAGAAGGACAATCAAGTGATGAAACAGTGGACAAAGTTGCTGAAGCAGTGGTTACTGCTGTTGCTGATGAAATACTGTTGGGAGAAAGTTCAAAACCCTTGTTGGAACCACTGTCCGAACCCTGGTCTGAAGAACAAGAAGAAAAGAAGAAAGAAGGTGAAAAAGAAGAGACAACTCAAGAAGAAAGTGATCATACCTGTGATTGTGCCATGATGGCTGCAACTAAGGTATCACCCCAGGTTCTCAAAAACCTTTGTTCAGACTAATGCATTATAGCATTTGCAAACATTAAGGAGGTGAATGAAAACCTTAGAGATAGGTTATTAACTGCTGAAGTTCAATTTGAAAAGTCTTTAAAAGAACTGAAAAACAAATTGAGTGAAAAAGAAAATGAAATTTGCAGCATCAAACAAGAGCAGAGCATAACCAAGGACCAACTCCAAACAATGATAGAAAAATATCAAGTTTGCAAAAAGGAGTTGGAAACCACCCAAATCACTTGTGAAAACTGGGTGGAATCCTGCAAAGGTTATGAGATCATGCTTGAAAAACAACTTGAAAGTAATGTAAAATTTGGCATAGGGTTTAGAAAAAATGACCAAGTTGAAAACACTGCTGCAAATCAAGCTGGTTCTGTTGAAATCATACCAACCAACAAGAATGGCCAAGAAGTTAAAATAACTGATAAACTTGGTAACAAAATCACTTTGGAAAGATCTGTGGGGTCCTCAACTTTTGAGGAGATTGAGAAATACCAATTCAAACCCACATGGTCTGATGAGTGTGACATTCTTGAAAATTTCAAACCATTGGACTTCACAACCATTGATGGTGTAAAAGCTCCTAAGGCAAAGGTTAATCCTCTTAAGGACATCCCAACAGTGGTTCAAAACTCTGTTGCAAAGGAGCCTGAAAAGAAGAAAAGAAAAGAAAAAGGTTAAAAACTTGTTTTGTGATTTCTGTGAGAAGAAAAATAATTTGACCAAAGATTATTTTCATCTAAAAGCATATGATATTAACAAAACAAGCATCATTCTGCCTTCCCAGAGCTGCACCATCTGTGGTAAATCAAACCACCTCACTCAGGAATGTGTGTATCTCAAATCCTTTGATGTAAAAAAGAATGAGTACACTTCAAAAACATCCATGAGTTCATCAAAACCAACAATCAATAATCAACCACTGTTTGTGCCAGTTCAAACAGCTGTTACAAAACAGCTGAACCAAACCTCTGTTAAAAGAGATGTTCAGTTGACTGATGCACCCCCTGCTAACCAATACCGAAAAGGTAAAGGTCAACCACCATATCCTAGGGTCCCACATGTTTATGAAGCCTACAAAAGGCCTTCTAAACCAAGAGTGAACAGGCATCCCTATGGATATCAAGAACTGATTGGAAATGGTCCCCAACAGTGGTTATAGAAACAAGCTGCAAAAGTTAATCAATCCCCTGATCTAACCATTGTCCATCTTCCTGACCTTGACATAGACACTGTTGAGACCCCATCCAAAGCCTTATTGGCTTTAGAGACCCTCCTGAACTAATTATTTACTTGATGTGCAGGGAGCTACTGCATGCTTAGATAGTCTTTGGTATGTAGATAGTGGAGGCTCCAGGCACATGACTGGATGTAGAGCCCTACTCAAAGAATTCAAAACTCATGGAGGGGGTGATATATCTTTTGGTAATAATAGTAAAGGGAAGGTGATGGGATCTGGTACAGTACAGTATGGAAATGTTAAGTTTGAAAATGTCAATCTGATAGACAATCTAAAATTCAATCTCCTTAGTGTCTCACAAATGAGTGATAAGGGCTATGGCTCATTCTTTACTAAGGATTGTTATAGGATTGTTGGACCAAAAATGGTTAAAAAGATTGAAGAAATAATAAAAAATGGAAAAACCCAACTTGTTGCTCAAAGAAGTGGCAATGTTTATGTAGTTGATTTGTCAAAAGAGAACCCAAGAATTGATGCATGTCTGTTCTCAGCTGCCTCTAACAAAGAGACAGAACTTTGGCACATAATATTGGGGCACACAAATCTCAAGACAATCACTGCTTTGTCAAAACAAGGGTTAGTAAGAGGTCTAACTCAAAAACTGTTCACCTGTCCTGAGCATTGTGTGTCACACCCCGACCGCGTAAAACAACAAATCGCGGCGGAAACATCGGGGCGTGTTGCGACAGAATTAATTGTCTCATAACCATGGCATACAAAGTTTTATTTAATTATTAAACAAGAGTGTTTCATTGTTTCAAACAGGAAATTAAAGAGTTCAGAACATAATTAAACATAGTCTATCTTCTTTTAAAGTTTCTAAGGCACAGGTCCGCCCTAGTATCATGATCAACATCCTATGGAAAAGCACCTGAAAACACATGTGAAAATAGGTACGTCAGCATAAAAATGCCTGTGAGATACATAGGTTTTGTGAAAATAAGATTCATGACTTATGTTTGAGAAAATGTTTAGTCATGAACCTTGTTATTTGCTTTGTCTTGTAAATCATTGAAAACAATAAGATCAGATGATATGTATAAGTAATTGTCAGTTAAATAAATGACCATGTAAAAAGATGTGTTAGTATAAGATAAGTTGTTTTGTAAATCAATGTCTTGTGAAAAGTATGTTATTTGTATAAAATGTTCTATGTCTCAAACTGAAATGATTCAAATAACGTTACGCCATGTAATACCATACAAACACTTATATATAGGAAGTACCAGCGGCGTATCCACCATGCTTGTATCATATTACACACGCATCGTTACTTAATCACTTAATCAAACAAAACCAACCAATGTAAGAAGTCTATGTTTAAACAAATTGTCAAATGTATTGAATAATATGTCAAGTGTAAATCATGTCAAATGTCTATGTCAATTATCCATGTCAAATGTCTATGTCAAATATCCATGTCAAATGTCTTTGTGTAAAATGTCTAAGTCAAAATGTCATGTATGGCAAGTGAAATGTCTCAACTAAACCATATGCACAAAAACAAAGTATTGAAGTAAAACTTGGTTTAAATCAAAGCTATGTTTTGTGTAAATGCATGCAACTATTTAATATGAACATTTATGTGGTATTGTAAAAATGCATACATCCAAGCCTGGCGACTGTGGTGATAAAACCCTTTAAACAAATTAAAGGTCTATCTGTCTTAATGTCAACGAATTCGGTCATTCCTTTCTGTCCCCTTACCCTGGGATGTCCGGAACGGGAGTTGTCAATTCCTATGGTACCACTACCTACTAACGAACGGCGTAGCTAATGTTAATGGATATATTGTCCCATGTAAACAAACCAAATGTCATACCAAAATGTAAACATGTGAAAATAATGCACTAAGTATGTAATCAAATGAACATACATAGCGTGAAATGTCATGTAAAACGATGTACTAAGTAATGCACACAATGGGCATACCTAGCATGAAATTGTCATGTAAAACGATGTACTAAGTAATGCACACAATGGCACACCTAGCATGAAATGTCATGTAAAACAATGTACTAAGTAATGCACACAATGGGCATACCTAGCATGAAATGTAATGTAAAACAATGTACCAAGTAATGCACACAATGGGCACACCTAGCATAAGATGTAATGAAATCACGTACTATAATGTACTATCGAACATAGCAGTATATGATGTGAAAACTGGAAAGCAGGAAAGTAACAAGTAGGCACATGTGTTCCACCCCAAAACAGTTTGGAAAAACAGTAAAAGAGGGGTCTATGTACTCACTTGATATTGCTCAGATGTCTAAAGATAACGACCAAGTAATGCTAGAGATCTCGGAATCAAACGGCACCTACTATAGGTAACTATGTTAATAAACCGGACCTAGATCGGAAGATTGGGTAGCATTAGGGTTTGTAAACCAAACGAGTGTAGAGACTCGTGTCATTTGGTTTAACAAAGCCTACATACTAAATGAAACTTAACATAATTGTTTACGACCCATTACGACCCGTTTAGGAAGCTTATGCTACTTTAACGCGTCGTGCGCGTGAAACGCGTTCGGACCGCCTAACTAGTCCTATGACAAGTATTATATGCCTAAACATGTTACATAATCAGTTACGTGACAAAAGTTTAGGTTACATATGCTTAATTACCAATTATGTATGAAAAGGGTATTCTGGTAATTTACCTAAGGCATATAAACTACCTATCATATAACTACTTAAACGTCGTGACCATAAGGTATAACCTCGGAAGGTTATTCCCTACCTACTATGGTCACCTAATGTGTTTGGTCGGATCCTAATGATCGACCAAACTGGGTCGGGTTCGAAGGTATAGGCGATTTATTAGATCGCCTACCCTACGACCCTAGACAACGTGGTAATCAGTGGGCATAGTCCCAAGGGACTATGACCAACGTGATTACACTCACGTTGCGAAGTTCAAACGAACTTCGCATTGACCATTACTGGTCAACGCTGAAAGTTAAACAAAGTTTGACTTTCTGACTCGAAAAGCAGTAAAATAAGGAAAAGAACGAAAGAATACTTACGAAGGGTCCCCGAATGCTAAACTCGATTCGAAAATCTCAGGTATGAAACAAACGTTTCAACTTAGAGTTTCTCAAATCAAATTTCTTGTAATTTTTGAAGCATGGGGGTGGGGTATTTATAGTTTTAGGTCCACCGTTAGGATCGTTTCATGGAAAACGTGCCATGATCCAAGCCGTACATGTGTTGGAAGCTTATGGTAACTAAAATTCCATCCTTATCACATGACTAGACAATTAGGAACATGTGGTTGTGGATTAAACATGTGAAATCTGCTGTTAGAAACAATGCATCTGGTCTGGAGACCCCATACGCATCGTATGGTATATATACCATACGCATCGTATGGTGCAAGTTTGGCAGAATTACAGTTTTGGTCCCTGAACTGTATTTAGGCCATTTTTGACACGTTTAAGGCCCGTTAACCCCATTTCAAAGCTCAAAAATGAAGTTAAAGTATAGGGAACTTAAAATGTGCTCAAAAATATCTCGAATGTCGGTTCGTTTGGCCGTACGGTCGCGACGTTCGGTTAATTACGACGGAATACGCATAAGCGCGAAAAACGATCCAAATGACGCGACGAATGGATTTTTCTAATGGCGAACTCTAAAATAAAATATAGTCATGCTCACATAAATTTTTGGATGTCCGGATGTATTCAGAACGTAAGTTATGCGCGAAAATGCAAACTTGTGCACTTTTTGGCACTTTTAGTCCCTGAATGACCCAAAAGTTTATTTTAGCACACCGAACCCCTCAAAGCCTATTTCTAAGCTATGTAAAGGATATTTAAGGTGTGTTTAACTTATGGTCATGTCCCGGAATGTTCGTTACAGTTCAAATTGACATACTTTCGCAGTTTGTCATATTTAGTCCCTGTAAGCGAATTAACTTGTTTTTGCCATACCAAAGCCTTTAAAACTTATTTCTAAGTTATGTAAAGGTTATTTAAGGTATGTTGAGTATATGTTGATGTTCCGGAGTATTTATCGCATTAAACTGAGTACGTTTACGCACTAGTTTGCGTATAACTCTCCAGAAAGCGATGTAGAGTTTGAAATTGAACAAAAGTCAAAACATGAAAAATGTAAAACATAACAAAACAAACATTGTGATCAAATAACATTGTTTTATTGATAATAGAACTGTTCATAGTGATTACAAGCACAGTTGTTACAGTCTCCCCTACTTGTGGAAATTTCGTCCCGAAATTTATTTAGAGGAAACTCGTGGAAAAAGATGTGGATATTTCGCCTTCATTTGATCTTCGCGTTCCCAAGTAAACTCAGGTCCACGTTTAGCTTCCCAGCGAACTTTGACCAAAGGAATGCGCTTGCGTTTAAGCCACTTGACTTCACGTTCCATGATTTCCACTGGTCTCTCAACAAATTTCAGTGTTTTGCCAACACGAATTTCGTCAAGCGGTATGGAGTAGTTCTCATCAGCTGTACACTTCTTGAGATTGGACACGTGAAAAGTTGGATGAACATTTCCAAGTTCAGGAGGTAACTCAAGTCTGTAGGCTACCTTTCCGATTCTTTCGACGATCCTGAATGGTCCAACGTATCTAGGTGCAAGTTTTCCTTTCTTTCCAAATCTGATCACACCTTTCCAAGGTGAGACCTTAAGTAATACTCGATCACCGACTTGAAATTCAAAGGCTTTGCGTTTTGGGTCCGCGTAAATCTTCTGACGGTTTCTAGCTGCCTGAAGGTTATCACGAACTTTCTTGACCTTGTCAGTTGTCTCTAAAATGAGGGCAGGTCCAGTAAGTTGAGCCTCGCCAATCTCATTCCAGCAGACTGGTGAACGACATTTTCGACCATAGAGAGCCTCGAAAGGAGCCATTTTGATGCTAGTGTGATAACTGTTGTTGTAGGAGAATTCAATCAATTTAAGATGTGAATCCCAGCTACCACCAAAATCGATCACACAAGCTCTTAGCATATCCTCCAGAGTCTGGATTGTTCTCTCAGATTGACCATCCGTTTGCGGATGATAAGCTGTGCTCAGATTAAGTTGGGTCCCCATAGCAGTTTGCATGGTTCTCCAAAAGTGAGAAGTGAAACGAGCATCTCTGTCAGAAATGATGTTCAAAGGAACACCATGTCGAGCCACAATTTCATCTACATAGATTTGAGCAAGTCTGTCAGTAGGAAAATCCTCGCGGATTGGCAAGAAATGCGCTGACTTTGTAAGACGATCAACGACTACCCAGATGGCATCATGACCTTTCTTTGTGCGTGGGAGTTTGGTAACAAGATCCATAGTAATGTTTTCCCATTTCCAAACTGGGATCTCTGGTTGCTCCAATAAACCAGAAGGACGTTGATGTTCAGCCTTAACCTTAAGACAAGTAAGGCATTTGGATACGTATAAGGCAATGTCTTTCTTCATACCAGGCCACCAATAGTGAATACGAAGATCCTTATACATTTTATCTGAGCCCGGATGAATAGAATAGCGAGACTTATGGGCTTCATCCATAAGCAAGGTACGAAGATCATCTAGGCTTGGGACCCACAAACGGTCCATGAAGTAATATGATCCATTGTCCTTCAGTTCCAGAGCAGGCGTTATGTGATAAGGAAATTCCTTATCCATCAAACCTTGTGAAACACAAGATTGTTGAGCTAGAGAAATGCGGGCTTGAATATCTGATCGAGCTTGAATAACAGATTGAACACGTACACAATGAAGCTTAGTACGTTCCTTACGACTCAATGCATCGGCCACGACATTCGCCTTACCAGGATGGTAGCGAATTTCGCAATCATAGTCGTTTAAAAGCTCAACCCAACGTCGTTGCCTCATGTTGAGTTCTTTCTGATTGAAGATATGCTGAAGACTTTTGTGGTCAGTGAAAACCACACATTTTGTACCGTACAAATAGTGTCTCCAGATCTTGAGAGCAAAGACAACTGCACCCAACTCAAGATCATGAGTGGTGTAGTTCTTCTCATGTATCTTCAACTGCCTCGATGCATAGGCTATGACTTTGTTCCTTTGCATAAGAACACAGCCAAAACCCAATTTAGATGCATCACAATACACGACAAAATCATCATCACCCTCAGGCAATGATAGAACAGGCGCATCGCAAAGCTTCTGCTTCAGGTGTTGAAAAGCTTCCTCTTGTTTGTATCCCCAATAAAAGGGCATTTTCTTCTGAGTTAGAGCAGTTAGAGGAACTGCAATCTTAGAGAAGTTTTCAATGAAGCGGCGATAATAACCCGCTAGACCAAGAAAAAAACGAACTTCAGTAGGAGTAGTAGGTGTATCCCAATCCTTAATCGCACTGATCTTGGAGGGATCTACATGAATACCTTGTTCGTTGATAATGTGCCCCAAAAATTGAACTTCTTTAAGCCAAAATTCGCACTTGGAGAATTTGGCGAAAAGTTGCTCTTTCTTCAGGAGTTCCAGAGTAAGACGAAGATGCTGCTCGTGATCAGCTCGTGTCTTAGAGTAAATCAAAATGTCATCGATAAAAACAATGACGAACTGATCCAAATAAGGTTTGCAGACCCTATTCATTAAGTCCATGAAAACAGCAGGAGCATTAGTCAAACCGAATGGCATGACTGTGAATTCATAATGTCCATAACGAGTACGGAATGCTGTCTTCGGAATGTCTTCTTCTTGCACCCGAAGTTGATGATATCCAGATCGCAGATCAATCTTTGAAAAATAAGAAGCGCCTTGTAACTGATCAAAGAGGTCGTCGATGCGAGGTAGAGGATATCGATTCTTGATGGTAAGCTTGTTAAGCTCACGATAATCGATACACATTCTAAAGGATCCATCCTTCTTCTTGACAAAAAGAACGGGAGCACCCCAAGGTGAAAAACTAGGACGTATAAAACCTTTGTCAGAGAGCTCCTGAAGCTGTTTAGACAACTCTTGCATCTCAGACGGTGCAAGACGATATGGAGCTCTGGCAATGGGATTTGCACCAGGTACGAGATCAATGCGGAACTCGACTTGGCGTGCTGGAGGTAGACCAGGTAAATTTTCAGGGAATACTTCAGAATAATCCCGAACGACAGGAATATCTGAAATAGACTTACCCTTGCCTTTATCTTCTGTAACATGTGCTAAGAAAGCCACATAGTTCTTCTGCAGATACTTCCGAGCTTTAAAACAAGACATGAGTTTGAGACCACCGGTAGGCTTCTCACCTTGAACCTGCAGGATCTCGCCTGTCGAAAGCGGCACACGAACAATCTTCTCGGAACAAACTATCTCTGCGTGATGCTTGGATAACCAATCCATTCCCACAATAACGTCAAAGCTTCCAAGTTGCATAGGCACGAGGTCAATAGGAAAAAGATGGTCGTTAAGATTCAACTGGCAGTTGTGAAGAACAGAATCAAGAATAATGGGTTCACCACTAGCAACCTCTACTGTCAAAGATTTGCCTAGTTTCGTTCTAGACACGCGAAGAATTTACTCAAAAGACAAAGACACGAAACTTTTATCGGCACCGGAATCGAAAAGAACAGATGCAGGCTGATTATTAATAAAGAACGTACCGTTCACCACATTATCGTCAGCCTGTGCCTCTTGGGCATTCATGTTAAAAACTCGGCCTCGAGCCGGAGCCGGATTCTGGTTCTGGTTCTGGTTCTGGTTCGCTAGCCTTGGGCACCGGTTCCTGTAGTGGGTCAGATCCCCACAATTGTAACAAGCACCTGGTTGGTATTGTGGTCGTGCAGCTTGACCCTGTTGCGGAGCAGCTTGTTGAGCCGGGTTCTGAACCGCAGGATTCTGAGCAGATCGACAAAAATTGGCGAGATGGCCTGATTTCCCACAGTTAGTACAGAAACGGCATGGAAGTTGCGGCTGGTGGTGACTGTTGCATCTATTGCACAAAGGTGCATTCCCTGAATAGGGTCTCTTCGCTAGAGGCTGTGCAGGTTGGTTGAGAGCTGCCTGATTAGCTTGGGCAGTGATAGCAAAATTTTGAGAAGCCTTACGCTTCTTTGACCTCTTCGAAGAACCAGAGTTCTTTCCATTCAAGTTTTGACCTTTCTTGCTATCTTCCTTGTCAGCCGACTGCTTCTTGCCCTTGTCACCCTTCCGGTGTAACTTGTTCTTCCTGATCTGCGACTCAGTCAATGTCGCAGATAACTCGATCGCCTGTCGAAGTGTGGCAGGGTTACTACCAGTAAGAATGTCTTGTACCGAGTCAGGTAGGCCATCGATGTATCTCTCGATAGCCTTGTCGAGTGGGGTGACCATTGTTGGGCAAAGCAGACTTAATTCTTCAAACCGATCAGTATAAGCCCTGTGCTCACCACTATCTTGCTTCAAAACATCAAACTCTTTCTCCAACGCTCGCTGTTCATGGCGAGGACAGAATTCCCTCATCATAAGGGCTCTAAGTTCAGCCCATGTCTGTGCGAGAGCAACTTCTGCACCCCGGTCTCTCACAACCCCGTTCCACCATGTCAAAGCCCTCTTCTGAAATACGCTCGAGGAGAACTCGACCTTGCGATTATCCGGACACTGCACATGGCGAAAAGTATTCTCTATACTCTCGAACCACTGAAGAAGCCCAGTCGCTCCCTCAGAACCACTAAACTTGAGTGGTTTAGCCTGGTTAAAATCCTTGTATTTGCATGGAACATTGTTGTTGTTGTTGGCCTGGTTCCATTGAGCAAAGAGATTTGGAAACTGAGCAGCCATCTGCTGCGCAATAATTTCTGCCAGTTCGGCAGTTGCTATCTGATTCTCGCGTCGAGGAGGCATTCTAAAAGAGGAAAACATGAAAAGAAACGAGTGAGATGATTGGATGAAAAGAATGAGATGATAAAAACAAGAATTGCAAACAGCATAGATGGTGGTCATTCGTCCGTATCACAAAGCAAACAAACGACTCACAGTGACTAATCAAAGTAAATGGGTCAAAATAATGTATTAGCGAAGACATGCTCGCCTATAAGTGAACACTCACTCCAAGAATTCCCAGGTAAGCACAACTGGTCTCGCGTCTGGTTGAGATGTATACGAAGTGCTTGCCTAGACAGAAAACCCAGAATACAGGCATTCACCCTTCCAGTTTGCACATGTTCACATTATTTAAAACCCAAAACGTTTGACGGGATTTTGAAAATTAGAAGGCACAAGGCCAAAAACCAATACTGAAAAGGGTTCAAAACCATAAAACAGAGGGTTCAAAACCTTACAATTGAGGGTTCAAAACCTTGTAAAAATTTATTCAAAAACAGATGATTGTTTTTCAAAAATCGTTTCAGAAAAATTTTGGTTCCTTGTTTTGTTAATCACCTAAGGATAGGTGATGTACATGTTTTAAGATCTAAACACAAGATAACTTGTGTTAGGTTCCTAGAAAAGTTATAGTCTAGGTCAAAGCATTACTAATAACCTAGTTCCCTATAACCATTGGCTCTGATACCAACTCTTCTGTCACACCCCGACCGCGTAAAACAACAAATCGCGGCGGAAACATCGGGGCGTGTTGCGACAGAATTAATTGTCTCATAACCATGGCATACAAAGTTTTATTTAATTATTAAACAAGAGTGTTTCATTGTTTCAAACAGGAAATTAAAGAGTTCAGAACATAATTAAACATAGTCTATCTTCTTTTAAAGTTTCTAAGGCACAGGTCCGCCCTAGTATCATGATCAACATCCTATGGAAAAGCACCTGAAAACACATGTGAAAATAGGTACGTCAGCATAAAAATGCCTGTGAGATACATAGGTTTTGTGAAAATAAGATTCATGACTTATGTTTGAGAAAATGTTTAGTCATGAACCTTGTTATTTGCTTTGTCTTGTAAATCATTGAAAACAATAAGATCAGATGATATGTATAAGTAATTGTCAGTTAAATAAATGACCATGTAAAAAGATGTGTTAGTATAAGATAAGTTGTTTTGTAAATCAATGTCTTGTGAAAAGTATGTTATTTGTATAAAATGTTCTATGTCTCAAACTGAAATGATTCAAATAACGTTACGCCATGTAATACCATACAAACACTTATATATAGGAAGTACCAGCGGCGTATCCACCATGCTTGTATCATATTACACACGCATCGTTACTTAATCACTTAATCAAACAAAACCAACCAATGTAAGAAGTCTATGTTTAAACAAATTGTCAAATGTATTGAATAATATGTCAAGTGTAAATCATGTCAAATGTCTATGTCAATTATCCATGTCAAATGTCTATGTCAAATATCCATGTCAAATGTCTTTGTGTAAAATGTCTAAGTCAAAATGTCATGTATGGCAAGTGAAATGTCTCAACTAAACCATATGCACAAAAACAAAGTATTGAAGTAAAACTTGGTTTAAATCAAAGCTATGTTTTGTGTAAATGCATGCAACTATTTAATATGAACATTTATGTGGTATTGTAAAAATGCATACATCCAAGCCTGGCGACTGTGGTGATAAAACCCTTTAAACAAATTAAAGGTCTATCTGTCTTAATGTCAACGAATTCGGTCATTCCTTTCTGTCCCCTTACCCTGGGATGTCCGGAACGGGAGTTGTCAATTCCTATGGTACCACTACCTACTAACGAACGGCGTAGCTAATGTTAATGGATATATTGTCCCATGTAAACAAACCAAATGTCATACCAAAATGTAAACATGTGAAAATAATGCACTAAGTATGTAATCAAATGAACATACATAGCGTGAAATGTCATGTAAAACGATGTACTAAGTAATGCACACAATGGGCATACCTAGCATGAAATTGTCATGTAAAACGATGTACTAAGTAATGCACACAATGGCACACCTAGCATGAAATGTCATGTAAAACAATGTACTAAGTAATGCACACAATGGGCATACCTAGCATGAAATGTAATGTAAAACAATGTACCAAGTAATGCACACAATGGGCACACCTAGCATAAGATGTAATGAAATCACGTACTATAATGTACTATCGAACATAGCAGTATATGATGTGAAAACTGGAAAGCAGGAAAGTAACAAGTAGGCACATGTGTTCCACCCCAAAACAGTTTGGAAAAACAGTAAAAGAGGGGTCTATGTACTCACTTGATATTTCTCAGATGTCTAAAGATAACCACCAAGTAATGCTAGAGATCTCGGAATCAAACGGCACCTACTATAGGTAACTATGTTAATAAACCGGACCTAGATCGGAAGATTGGGTAGCATTAGGGTTTGTAAACCAAACGAGTGTAGAGACTCGTGTCATTTGGTTTAACAAAGCCTACATACTAAATGAAACTTAACATAATTGTTTACGACCCATTACGACCCGTTTAGGAAGCTTATGCTACTTTAACGCGTCGTGCGCGTGAAACGCGTTCGGACCGCCTAAGTAGTCCTATGACAAGTATTATATGCCTAAACATGTTACATAATCAGTTACGTGACAAAAGTTTAGGTTACATATGCTTAATTACCAATTATGTATGAAAAGGGTATTCTGGTAATTTACCTAAGGCATATAAACTACCTATCATATAACTACTTAAACGTCGTGACCATAAGGTATAACCTCGGAAGGTTATTCCCTACCTACTATGGTCACCTAATGTGTTTGGTCGGATCCTAATGATCGACCAAACTGGGTCGGGTTCGAAGGTATAGGCGATTTATTAGATCGCCTACCCTACGACCCTAGACAACGTGGTAATCAGTGGGCATAGTCCCAAGGGACTATGACCAACGTGATTACACTCACGTTGCGAAGTTCAAACGAACTTCGCATTGACCATTACTGGTCAACGCTGAAAGTCAAACAAAGTTTGACTTTCTGACTCGAAAAGCAGTAAAATAAGGAAAAGAACGAAAGAATACTTACGAAGGGTCCCCGAATGCTAAACTCGATTCGAAAATCTCAGGTATGAAACAAACGTTTCAACTTAGAGTTTCTCAAATCAAATTTCTTGTAATTTTTGAAGCATGGGGGTGGGGTATTTATAGTTTTAGGTCCACCGTTAGGATCGTTTCATGGAAAACGTGCCATGATCCAAGCCGTACATGTGTTGGAAGCTTATGGTAACTAAAATTCCATCCTTATCACATGACTAGACAATTAGGAACATGTGGTTGTGGATTAAACATGTGAAATCTGCTGTTAGAAACAATGCATCTGGTCTGGAGACCCCATACGCATCGTATGGTATATATACCATACGCATCGTATGGTGCAAGTTTGGCAGAATTACAGTTTTGGTCCCTGAACTGTATTTAGGCCATTTTTGACACGTTTAAGGCCCGTTAACCCCATTTCAAAGCTCAAAAATGAAGTTAAAGTATAGGGAACTTAAAATGTGCTCAAAAATATCTCGAATGTCGGTTCGTTTGGCCGTACGGCCGCGACGTTCGGTTAATTACGACGGAATACGCATAAGCGCGAAAAACGATCCAAATGACGCGACGAATGGATTTTTCTAATGGAGAACTCTAAAATAAAATATAGTCATGCTCACATAAATTTTTGGATGTCCGGATGTATTCAGAACGTAAGTTATGCGCGAAAATGCAAACTTGTGCACTTTTTGGCACTTTTAGTCCCTGAATGACCCAAAAGTTTATTTTAGCACACCGAACCCCTCAAAGCCTATTTCTAAGCTATGTAAAGGATATTTAAGGTGTGTTTAACTTATGGTCATGTCCCGGAATGTTCGTTACAGTTCAAATTGACATACTTTCGCAGTTTGTCATATTTAGTCCCTGTAAGCGAATTAACTTGTTTTTGCCATACCAAAGCCTTTAAAACTTATTTCTAAGTTATGTAAAGGTTATTTAAGGTATGTTGAGTATATGTTGATGTTCCGGAGTATTTATCGCATTAAACTGAGTACGTTTACGCACTAGTTTGCGTATAACTCTCCAGAAAGCGATGTAGAGTTTGAAATTGAACAAAAGTCAAAACATGAAAAATGTAAAACATAACAAAACAAACATTGTGATCAAATAACATTGTTTTATTGATAATAGAACTGTTCATAGTGATTACAAGCACAGTTGTTACATTGTGTATCCTGCCTAAAAGGAAAACAACATAAAAGCTCTTTTAAGTCCATTGAAGAGTCCAAAACAACCAAGTGCTTGTAAATGCTTCACATGGATCTGTTTCGCCCAGTTAAAGTCATGAGTCTTAAAAAGAAAATATATTGTTTGGTAATTATAGATGACTTTTCTAGGTTTACATGGACTTATTTCTTACATTCCAAAGATGAGACTGCAGGCGTTCTGCAAGACTTTGTCACACAGGTTGAAAAGCAGTTTGACTTGCCAGTAAAAATCTTCAGGAGTGACAATGGCACAGAATTCAGAAATAGGGAGTTGGATGAGTTTTGTGTGTCAAAAGGAATTGTTAGGCAGTACAGCATTCCAAGAACACCAAAACAAAATGGGGTAGTTGAAAGAAAGAACAAAACTTTGATAGAGGCTGCCAGAACCATGCTTGCTGATTCAGGTTTGCCATTAACTTTCTGGGCAGAGGCTGTAAAGACTGCCTGCTATGTCCAGAACAGAGTTTTAATAAACCCCAGGCATCAAAAGACTGCCTATGAAATTCTGTATAAAATCAAACCACTGATCTCATATTTTAAAGTTTTTGGCTGCCCATGTTTCATTTTAAACTTAAAAGATTCCATCTCAAAGTTTGCAGCCAAAATTGATTGTGGTTATCAGTTGGGATACTCAACCACTGCTAAGGCCTACAAAGTGTTCAACACTAGGACTAAGACAGTGGAGGAGACTTTGAATGTGAAGTTCAATGAACTCTCTTCAATGAAAATCCCTGCAAATCCTGCAGAATTATTTGATCTTGATAAATTTACTTTTGAAAATGTTTCTGTCAAGACTAACTATGCATGTCCTTCACAAAGTCCTCCATCAGACTATGGATATGAAGTCATCATTCCACAAAAAAAGTCTGTATCAATTGGAAGAGCAGCAGATGTTCAAAACAACTGTCAAAGCTCAACCACTGCTACCTCAACAGTTGTTGACCAAAGTAGCCCATTAACCCCTGCTTCCACATCATCAAGCACTGTTGATAAAATTCCCCAAACAGTGGATAAAAATTAGCCTGCTTTCACACCACTTCCTCCTATTCCTCCACCTCCATTTCAAGCCACTGTTGAATCATCAAAGTCACCAACAGTGGTTAGCTCAGATGATTCACATCTGCAGCCTTCACCCTTTAATGCCATTGTTCCATACAAAGGAGAGTTAATCTTCTTGAAGTCTCATCCACCTGACCAAATCATTGGCAACATCAGTGAAGGGGTGCTAACAAGAAGGCAATCCCAAAACATCTGTCTTTTTGCTGGTTTTCTATCTCTTCATCAGCCAGTCAAGTACCAAAAGGCACTAAAAGACAACAGCTGGGTAGAGGCCATGCAAGAGGAGCTCCAACAGTTTAGAAGACAACAAGTATGGGAACTTGTACCACTGCCAGAGGGTGTGAGTCCTATTGGCACAAAGTGGGTCTTCAAAAATAAAACTGATGAAAGGGGTATTGTTGTCAAGAATAAAGAAAGGCTTGTGGTTTAAGGGTTCAGACAGGAAGATGGTATTGACTATGATGAAACTTTTGCCCCTGTAGCAAGATTAGAAGCTATCAGATTATTCCTGGCCTTTGCTATCAACCACAACATAAAGGTGTTTCAAATGGACATTAAATGTACATTTCTCTATGGTAAAATTCAAGAAGAGGTATATGTTTGTCAACCTCCAGGTTTTGAGGATCCATTTAATCCAAATCATGTCTACAAGCTAAATAAAGCTCTGTATGGCTTGAAACAAGCACCTAGAGCCTGGTATGAAACTCTTTCCACCTTTCTTCTTTCCATTGGTTTCAAAAGAGGTAAAATAGACAAAACACTTTTTTTAAAATGGAGAGGGAAAGATTTGATGATTTTCCAGATTTATGTGGATGACATCATTTTTGGAAGCACATGTTCTAAAATGTGTGAAGAGTTTAGAAAACTCATGACAGCTGAGTTTGAGATGAGTGCAATGGGTGAACTCCAGTGCTTTCTTGGTCTCCAAGTAAGGCAACTGCAAAATGGTACTTTCATCCATCAAGGCAAATATGCCAAAGAACTTTTAAAGAAATTTGAGATGGATGATTGTAAGCCATGTAGTACACCCATTGCAACCACAAAGATAGTCATGTCTGATTAAAAGGATGATTTGGTTGATCAAACTCTTTATAGAAGCATGATTGGGTCTTTATTGTACCTGACTGCATCTAGGCCAGACATCATGTTTGCAACATGTGTTTGTGCAAGATCCTAATCAGCCCCTAGAAAGTCAAACCTTATTGCTGTAAAAAGGATATTCGGATACCTAAAAGGTGCTCCCACACTTGGTATCTTGTATCCAGCTGATGGAAATATCAAGCTTTCAGGTTTCTCAGATAGTGACTTTGCTGGTTGCAACACAACAAGGAAGTCTACTTCAGGAGGGTGCCAATTCCTAGGCAGTTGTTTAGTGTCTTGGCAAAGCAAAAAGCAAGCAGCTGTTTCAACATCCACTGCTGAGGCAGAGTATATAGCTGCTGCAAGCTGCACAGCCCAACTGTTATGGCTTTAAAATCAATTGCTGGATTTTGGTATCACTGCCTTAAAGACACCTCTCATGGTGGACAGTCAGGCAACATAAAATATCATCAAAAATCCAGTATCCGATTTAACCACCAAGCACATTGATATCAGACATCACTTTGTGAGGGATTGCTATGGAAAAGGTTTAATCTCTCTGCATCATGTCTCAACTTAAGATCAGCTGGCAGATGTGCTAACAAAAGCATTAGACACATCTACCTTTGAAAGCTTGATCTCTAGAATTGGCATGCTGAACATGGAATAACAATCAAAATCTTGTTTTTCTATGAATAAAAGCATTAAAATGTTTTCAGAAAATCAAAATTCCATCCTTAAAAATAGCTAAAAATGAAAATTTTCATTAATCCTTAAAAGTCTGCCATAACCACTGTTTTGGTTCAAACATCTGTTCTAATGATTATTGTCCACTGCTGAAAGTCAACCCCTGTTTTCTCATTATCCTTGTTAATCAATGTTGTTCAAAATCAGTGTTTTAACCTACTGATGGCTATCCACTGATAGTTAAAAATCAGCCACTGTTTTCATTTCACCACTACAAACCACTGATATTTGATCCATCAGTGGTTTCCTAAACAACTGTCTTCCATTATTCATCAAAGGTTGGCACGTGGACAGTACTTATCCGTCAGATCTTTTGTAACCGCTGCCACGTCAGCATTCACTTTTTCCACCTTATAAAACCCTGATCAAAACACCAAACAGGGTTTTCACTGTCGAATCGAATTCAATATTCCTTTCTCAAAACAGTTACCATACATTTCTTTCAAACCCTTCATCGTCTTCTTCCTCTCGCAATCAGACTCAAATCGCCATGGCCCTTCCATACAAAACTGTTGGACTCTATATGCCCAAGACACATATTAAATTGATGTGGCTAGTACGTTATGATCCAAGTCGAGTCATATCCAAATACAAGCTAGACAAACACTTATAATATTTATTTATGATATGATCAAACAATAAATATTAACACTTAGAATATTTAGAAATTGGTTTTCTAAATAATTACACTTGACAAACTAATAAATTATATAGATAATTTATTTTGAGAGAATATTTTATCTTGTTATTTAATGGGTTAAATAACATGATAAAAAGTTATATAAGTCTTATAACATATGATGTTATATTTTATAAAAATTATAAAATTAAACAAGACTTAAATTTATTTTATAAAAAAATATTTTTTTTTAAAATAAAATAAGCACTTTTGACAAAAAAAAGTACATTTGAAGTTAAATAAGTAATCCCAAACACCCTATAAGTAAACATGTATAGAGTTAAAAGTTAGTTTTAACTATAATAGGTTAAATAAAAATGGAAACTTAAATTTGTTATATGGTGTATTAAGAGTTAATATAGACTATGCAAACTTTTATCTAAATGGCGTTGCGGAGGGAACATGGTGAAAGTTTGATTGGTATCGCACACCATGACAAAGGATAAAGGAAACAAAAAAAAGTCGTAGCATTAACCAAAATAATATCTATATGAGTTCAGTTCGTTGTAGTTGCGGCTAGGCTCTGAACATCGAAATGTAACGACACAGAAGTATGTCGTAATTTAAACAAATCGTACATCGTACGTTGGTATCAACCGCGCAAAAAAAAAATCACATCAAAATGCCAATAAAAATAAACATGTTATAATTACATGTCGTAACATTGGAGTTTGAACAATAATAAAAAAATATTAATATAAAAATAATATAAAAAATTAAAAACACCAATCATGAATAAGAACTATTCACAACTAAAAATGTTACTTTAAGAATTAAAACTAAATCTACATGAAAAATAACTAGATAAAGTGATTAAATATAAATAAACAATAAACCAGTTAATCAAGTTTTGTGAAATAGGTCATGAACTTTTTGAAATAGAGCCTCGAACAAGTTGAGCTTGTCCTTGTGAAATATCACCACCCGAGTTCGCGTCCATCCTCTAGATATAGAGCTCAACATTTGCAAAGTCTGGCTCTCTCTTAGTTAATGGGATGAGCTAGAGCTTAATCAAGCACGAAACTCTAGACTCGTAGATATGTCTCTTTAAATTTTATCCAAATTTATATATTAATTTTGTTTCCGTTTGTTTATATATGTTTAAAACATAGCAAACGAACACAAAATAAACGAACAACTTCATTTTTAACAAAATGTATATATGTTTAAAAGAGTTAATTGTCCGGATGGTCCCTGTGGTTTCACGTTTAGTCCCCACCTTTTGGAAATAGCAGATATACTCCCTATGGTTTGTCATCTTGTTACTCGGATAGTCCCCTTACGTTTACTCAGTGGACTATCCGAGTAACAAGATGACAAACCATAGGGAGCATACCTGCTATTTTCAAACTAACTGACATCTACTCAGGGGACTATCCAACAAAAAACAAACCATATGGAGCATACATGCTATTTTAAAAAACGTGAAAAAACATGAAACCATAGGGACCATCCGGGTAATTAACTATGTTTAAAAAATAGCAAACGAACACAAAATAAACAAACAAATTCTTTTTAACAAAATGAGCATGAATAAGAAAAATAGTTTTGCATTTACAGTCCCGTTTTGCAGCCATAATTACGTATAAAACATAGTGTTCTTTTTTGAACGACAACTTTCATAAAAAAGAAAAGCTACTAGCAAGCCGCTAGAGCCGCAAAACAACAAAAAAAAAGCTACCAGACAAAATTACACCACCCCTTCCATTCTGTGTCTTTATATGGGGACCGATTATTAATCCATAGAAACCCTAACGCCTTTATGTTATCATTATCTTGTCAACATTTGCGGCCTTGTTACAAAAGATGACCTCATTTCTAGCTTGCCAACAATCAAATGCACCACGCCGCCGTGATAACAATCGCCTGAATACATTTCTTCTTGTTTTGTTCACCTTAACGTGACAATGCATCTCTACGAGGTTTTTTACCGAGAACACAAAGAAATTCGAGACCTTGCCCCAGTCGCTAATATATTGCCAAATTATCGTAGCAACTAAGCACGATGTTAACAAATGATCAGTGTCTTAATCTACCTCTCCGCATAAACTGTAGGTGGTAGCTGGGATGCTTATGTTTCTTTTTTTGTAAAGCACTTAGCCTCGGAAGATTTTATATACAAATCACCAATTTGATTTTGAGAAGCATAAAATGCGTAAATCACAAACGTTAGCATTTATTTAATTTGAAAAACAAACAGAGTCTTCATTATTTCAGCTCATATGAGAAGTATACAAATAACTTTATTTGACAAATTTCATGACACAATTTGACTATTCGGGTTAGCTTATACCTTTATGAGCACAAAATCGATTTGAATTTAGAGAAGAACAAACCCAGCTCTTAACATTGTTCCATTTGAAATTTCAGAATTGATTCACAGATTCTGTGCCTATAGATAGAGGCTGTAAGTTGCTCTGACTTTCAACTTCCAAGGTCAAAACTATCCATCAAAGCTTAACCCTCGACCTATGTATTCGTGTGATGAGTCGACAGAAATGAAAGGAAAGAGATGATCAGGCTCGGCCCATCTGGGTCAAACACTTGACTAGGTTTATAGAAAGTATGAACCAAACCAGCTAGGTTGGGTGGGACGGCCAGTACAGTGCAGTTTGAAACCAGCAGACGTGTTACGGTTTAGGCGGTTTCAGCTGTTTATAAACACTAACAAAATACATAATCTGAGAAAAAAGTAAGAACATGAGTAGAGCAAGATCCAGTCTTCCCACCATAAACTAGGTTTTCCAAAAACAACCATTTTTATACATCTGGTAAGATAAACAAATAAATGCATGAAAACATATAAGCTAATACCAAGGGCTGCTTCATTCATGTGTAACATAAAACGCCACATCATCGCCATCGTGATCACACCGAAACCAGCCATCCCCTAACCACAGCATGCTCATGATAACCCTTAAACTTGTCTACAGCATCAGGGATATCAAGTGCCAGGTCATCAAGCCCATCTTCGACCCTACCAAACCCTTTGGTCATCTGATTAGTAGTAATCAGACCTTCACTGTAACACTCCTGCAACAAATCCAGCATTCTGTCATTCTTCTTCTCCATAGCCATCACCAAAGCCTTCTTCACCACCTCATGGTTAAAAAACGGCATCCCCAGATCGCGAATACACTGGCAAGCTTCACCAACAACGCCCCCGGTTTCGTATTCTTCAAGTAACTTTACGATTTTGTCCTTGGCATCTTCCACTGCCCACCCGGTCCCACCACCCCAGCACCTTAGGAGTCTCTCACCTGCGTGACGGGCGGCTATAAGCGACTGAGCCACGTGAACAGTCTCACTCCCATTGCAGTTTGGTGCTAACCGGTTCCCAATTTCCTCCAAATTCAATGGAGCCAGTACGTCATCAATAACGGCTCGTGCAAGGAAAAGTGCAAGCTCGTTTGATGCATCGAGTATGTCTAGAGCCGTGTCTTCTGCAGATTCTAACAGAAGGGTAAAACCGTCAACTATATCTCGAGTCGAAAAGATTTCTATATGAAGTGTGGAGAGTAATACAGATGCCATTTCCTTCTCTCGGTTTTTTCTATCCATAGCAAGAGTAATCAACTTTTTCA
The DNA here is from genome assembly GCA_030545235.1 of Helianthus tuberosus. NCBI lineage: Eukaryota > Viridiplantae > Streptophyta > Magnoliopsida > Asterales > Asteraceae > Helianthus > Helianthus tuberosus. The sequence goes on from CM060394.1 coordinate 156,585,270, forward strand.
AGAAAACCGGGTTGTATTCGGGCGACCCAAGATCAACAAGGCTCCTGATAAGTTCAGGTATGTCATCTGAAAGAAAATACTCGTGGATTATACTCACGATTTCTTCTTTGTAACGCTTAAGTTTCTCATCATCTTCAGCCTCTGTAACCGGCCCATCTCCATTAGAGGTCACAAAGGACGAATCAAGCCAGTTGTCAGTAACCGCAAGTTGGACGAGCGACTCAAACAATGACTTAGCAGACGGTATATCAAGTGCCAGGTCATCAAGGCTTTCACGCAAACGAGAGAACCCTTTGACCATTTGACTTGAGCTAATCAGCCCTTCCTCTGATGCTTCTTTCAGTAGCTTCAAAATAAGTGGCTCGGCTGAACGATTCTCCATGGCTAGAATCAAAGCCCGTTTGACAACTTCATGATGAAAGAATGCAACGCCTAGCTGACGGATACATCTACACGCCTCAGCAGTGTCCCCACTTTCAACATATTCTCTTAACAAATCAGAAATCTTTTTCTTGACTTCCTCCACAGTGATGTGGGTGCTGCCACCCCATCGCCGCTCAACGAGTTCTGCGTGATGTGGGGCCGAGAGATAGCTTTTTTCAGCAGTTTGAAGAACTTCAAACCCTTTTGATGATTCTGATAGTGATTTCTTGGCTCGGGTCACAAAGGCTGGAGGAAGAATATCATCAACAACAGCACGGGCGACGAATAAAGCAAGAGTCTCAACTGTGTCGAGTATGTCAACCGCCAGGTCATCAGCAGACTCCAGAAGGATAAAAAACCCTTGCTTGATTTGTGTAGAGCTGATGACATCAGAGTACAGAGCTGAAAGAAGAACCGAAGCCATTTCTTTCTCTTTGTCATGTCTGTCCATTGCCATTGATACAAGCCTCTTGATGAAGTACGGATGGTATTCAGATGACCCGAGATCCCTGAGTTCAGACGCTGCTAAATCCACATCACCAGTGGTGAAGTATTCGTCAATGATGGATGCCACTTTTCTTTTGTATTCATCCAACGGGTCAGAAACAGCGGACCCCACAAGTTGATATGGCTCCTGAAATTTCATGAACATATAGCCACTCATGTTTAGGCTACATAAAAAAGAACTTCAAAACATGAATTGAATCTGGCAGATAAAAATTAATACCTCGCCACTATCGTAATTTGGGTCATTTCGATCAATATGAGTTTCACCATCAGTGTCAAGTAGTTTTCCCCAAGTACCCTTACCACCACCACCATCTGATTTCAAAGTTAGTCAGCAAACGAGTATAATATAAGCATTTAAAGTAAACCAAAAAAACAGAACGGTGATCGCTTGCGCATACAAATTAGCACAAATTCATAAAAATGAAGATAAAACCAAACAGTGTGTGAAAAAACAAGAGTCAAATATAGACTGGAGAGACTTTAGTGAAGAAGCAGTACATAACTGAATAGTAGTACAAGTTTATAAGTTATAACAGCATATAGCAAGTTCAATAAGCAGCCTGTTCTTACGAACATACAAGCCCTAAAAACATGACACCATGACTCACATCAAACACTCCTCACCAAGATCTATATAGATGGCAAATAATCTTCCTAAAAAGTGTATGATACCAAATAAACACCATAACTTCACAGGATTAATTAAGCTTAGAAAATAAACTGGACTGTAATGATAATGGGCAAACCCCTTCAAAATATACATAAAACTTGAAACACATCGAATCCAGATATTCATGACAACATTATCACAAACAATAGCACAAAGCATCATCATCGGGTTCCAACCTGCCATTATTAAAACATTCATAACAAGCATGTCTTCTTTTTAACAGCAATTTTAACACCTAAATACCACCTAACCTAGCATTTGCAAGGATTTGAACCCACAGGAAAGCAAACACCAGACCACTAGTTCATACTTCATACATTATAACAAGCATACCTGACTCAACCGCTTCAGACTGAATGAACCTCTTAAAACATCAATTAAACAAGGAAGATATTTCTAATCATTAACCCATTCACCAAACCAGATGTAATTGCACAAGTTCCAAAACCAAAACACAAGTTCAAAGGGCAAAACCTATTGTTTCAACTTTCAACAATATTCAGTTATTTAGTTTATCTAATATAGTAATATCTATTCTAAAATGACTTAAATACTCTAATAATAATATTAGGCAAAATAGAAATACCTAAAAAATACACACACCTTTCTTAACCCTAACAAGCTTCCCGGAATGCGAGCGACGCACATGCCTAACAGCAATTCCAACGTTCGGCGCCCTTTCACCGGCCGGAGCTTTAATCTGATGCTCCGCCATCAACCAAGACGGCGACTTCGGCGACGACGACAAAACCTCCGTGCTCTGAGTCGCCGTTTTCAACACCTCTCTCTGTTCATCAGTCAGGAAACCTTCACGCGCCGCCGCCATTTCCACTCGCAGAACCCTAACACAACAAAAAAACCTAACCTCAACATCAAATCAATCTCAACTTCAACAGATCTATCAATAACGTTCACTTACAGATCAAATTAAACGCGATTCAACACCGAATTCAACACAACAATAAACTAACCGATAAATTCAAACAGATTTATCGTCTTCTTCAACTGCTCTTGGCTCGGATCTGATCTCGAGCCAAGACAGAAGATATCAACAATTAACGATCAACAATCAATAATCAAAACAATCAGCTTATGAATCTCTGTGGTGAATTTGGAGTATGAAACCCTAGATGAGTAGAATGAGAGAAACACACAGTGAGTGTGTGTGAAAAGATAACGAAATGAAATGGATGAGGACGGAGAGTACGGTTTTATAGGGAGGCTAGACGGTTACGTGGACACGTCACCGTCTATTAGCGAGATTACACGTGGCAGTTGAGCTAATTGGGGTTGTACCGTACACCGTCTCATTGGTTGTGTGATGATGGGTTTAACCAATCTAGGGTTTTCGCTTTTGTGAAAAGACTTATATGACCCTCTCTATGGATCTACTTTGTTTAAATTAAGATTTTATACTTAATTAATATATAATTATTAATATAATATACGAATTAGGTAGTGGTGGATTGGTTGAGGAAAAACTTGTGTTTCTTGTGACTCGGGTTTTACTCACATTCTCTGAAGATGTATGGTCCCAATTCCACATCTACATGGCAGGGACTACACCACTTTTCCGTCTACATGGCGCCTATATCAGCAAATAAATCCAGAAGCTTCTGGAAGACGTCAAGGTGGCATCAAAGATGCTCCTTCCGACAGAAAGGACAACACGTGTCGCCAGTCACCAAGCGCCATGTAGACCTGCAGCAAATCTAGGAGCAGACCGACAACAGCAGTACGATTTCTCCAGCAAGGACGAATATCGGCGCGCCACGTGGACCACTATCCTGAAAGCAGCAGAGGAGACCAAAAGGATATTCCCCTTGGTCGGACAGCTGGCGCTCGATAACAGCTGGCAAGGCTGCTCCTCCCTCATTCACCCTCTGGCTATAAATAGGACCCTTCATCATCCAGGTTATTCTATTCCATTCTCCACAGACTCACTCACAACACACACTGTTTTCTTCCTCAGAACAGTACTTATTCTCACGCCGGAGCCCGGTTAAGAGGGAAACCCCCATATTCCCCTCTTAACGAGCTAACGGCGTTGCTGTTTTGCAGGACCCAGTCATTTGGCGAGTAAGGAAGGAGATAGAACCCACAGAAGAGACAACCCAGCTAGTTCACCATCGGTGTTAACCAGTGTTTCATCATTGGCGCCCACCGCATTTTTTGCAAACCACCCTCATCTCCTCTTTCTCCGAAAAACTCTGCAAAATGACTGAACCAAACCCTTCCCCTCAAGTGGACGGAGAAGTTTCTTCCTTTGAACTCATTTCGGACACCGCGCACGTCCAAAGGGTCCAGAAGAACGAGACCATCCAAGAAGGGCAAATGAACAACGATTTTCCTGATATCTTTGGAAGCACGTCCAGAGTTGTCAGTCAAACCACAAATGGAGCCACTTTCCAACCTCCACCAGGGGTAGTTCACCAAACACCTCCAATAGTACAGACACCAAACCATGGAGCTGGTCCTTCAGCCCCATCGGACCAAACACAATTGAACTTCTCTGCACTTTTAGGGCTACCCGAAGGAAAAACTCTGGCTTCCTGGTATGCCGAACAAATGGCGTCTCTAAACCTTGTCTATACACAACTCAGCGCACAACAAGCTTTGTTACAGGCACAAGCTAACCAATCCGCTTTTGTTACCCAACCGTAAAGGCCTCCGAGCACCCACATGCCTCAGCAGGCCAATGCGTGGAACTTAAATCCTGAAAAAGCACCCATGCCAAACGTCAGGAGGCAAAGTGCGCATGACACGCGCGATACCTACGGCGAAACGGAAATCAATTATGTATAGCACTCCCATCAACAGAGAAAACTAGTACAAAGTCGTTTAGGCCCGCGCAATATAAACGACGAATGGGATAGCTATAATGAAGAAGATGACCCGACGTACAAGAAAGAAAGCACGGTGTTTAGCAGATTACCACCTGAACACGAGGCGTACAAACCCCACAAGCGCGCGGGGTACAATCCAAAGGCAGAACACGATTACTCATTAAGCTATCGCCCAGACGGCATGGCTGAAAACTCCAAGTTCATCAGAGAGATTGCAACAGCCGATATTGATAAGACAAAACTGCCGCACAATGTGGGCAAATACAATGGCTTAACAGATCCCGACGACCGCCTCCAAGTCTTTAATGGCGCAGGGGTAACAGGTGGCTGGAACTTACCAACTTGGTGTCATCTTTTCGCACAAACCTTTGTCGGCGCGGCGCGCGTCTGGTTCGACAGCCTGCCAGCAGGAAAAATTAAGTCATGGATCGATTTTCGAGACAAGTTCCTTGTGCACTTCTCCTAACAGCGCAGGCATACTAGAGATCCAGCTGATTGTTTGAATATATGGAAGAAGGATCACGAAAGCGTGGAAGATTTCATCACCATATATAACAAAGAATGTCTGGAAATCGGAGACGTAGGCGAGAAGATGATGCGCACACACTTTATGAGGGCAGTAAAGTGTGACGACCTGATCAAACGATTGAAAGGAAGAGATGAAGGCCCCAAAGATTGGGAAACCCTCATTGAAGCAGCAAAAACAATTGCGCGCACTGACAAATAATTGACCGGTGATAACAACCATCAATATAACTACAGCCGTAACGATCGGCTCAACAAGAAAGGCAAAGGTCAATCATGGAAGACATCTGGTTACAGAGAAAGAAGCCCAATAAGAGAAGACGCGCGCAATACAATCAATCAGATTGCTCATCGCAAAGAGGTCAAAAGAGATAACAGAGAAAAGCAGTGGACACCCCTAACAAAGACCCCTTCCGAGGTCTTGTCAACTGAGAACCACCAGTTCAAACCACCTCTACAGATGCGAAACAAATGGGGCCAAGACCCAAATCTTTTCTGTGAATTCCACAAATACACCGGTCACCTGACCGATGACTGTTTTAGCCTAAAGCAAGAGATAGAAAGAGCCCTGAGGGACGGAAGGCTCACTCATCTGGTGAAAGGCGGAAAGCGCGATAACCGTCAGATTCAACGAAGAGAAGAAGGGCCAGACAACAAAAAACTTCGAAAATTGGAAACTCACATCGTTCAAGGGGGTCCACAAAGGCTGCGAAAGAATTATAACAAGCGCACACAAGATGACTCATGGCGCGAAAGACAAGTTGTCTTCCCCATAGTAAGAGGAGGTCCAAGAGAGAGAAGGCCTATAGTCATATCTGGCGTGATCGGTCACTACCAAACCGACTACATTTTCATTGATCCAGGGAGCACCGCAGATATCATATACGAACAATGCTTCAATCAATTTGACCAAGAGGATAAAGCGCGATTGGAACCAGTAGATTACCCACTATCTGGTTTCTGTAACGAAGCCGTTTTTCCTCTCAGCCAGATATCGTTCCCGGTGCTGCTCTCAGATGGAAGAAATTCAAGAACAGAGGAAGTCACGTTCATGGTGCTACCCGCACATTCAAGACATGATATCCTTTTGGGAAGGGAATCCCAAGGAGATTTTAGCATGATTTGCTATGGTCCACATTCAGCTGTTGGGTTTCCAACAGAGACAGGGGTAGCAATAATTTACGCAAGCAAAGAAGTCTTGGCAACAGATGAAATCAGGCCAGCCAAAGCAAGCAAACCCCCGCCACGCGCAGAAGCTGAAAAATGGGTACTGAACAGCAAACACCCAGAACAAACGGTCACCTTGGGCCCTGCGATGTCTGACCTCACGCGTCCGGCGCTAAAAAAATTGTTATTTGAAAACATGGATGTGTTCGCCTGGACACCAGCCGACATGGTGGGTGTTCCACGGCACATAGCAGAACACAGACTAAACGTCTCAGAGAGTGCCAAACCTGTGGTACATGCCAAGCGCCATATGGGAGACATAAAGCACGATGCTATGCAAGAACAAGTCACAGAGATGCTAAATGCTGACATCATCAGAGAAGTCCGATATCAAACTTGGGTGGAGAGCCCAGTGATGGTCCAAAAAGGAAACGGCAGTTGGAGAATGTGTGTGGATTACAAAGATCTAAACAAAGCATGCCCGCATGACTGTTTTGCCCTACCAGATATCGACGAGAAGATCGATTCGCTGGCAACATTCAGATGGAAATGTTTCCTTGACTGTTATAAGGGATACCATCAGGTGCAGATGGCCATCCAAGACGAAGACAAAACTGCGTTTCGCACACCAACATGGCTATACTGTTACACAAAAATGCCCTTTGGTTTAAAGAATGCCGGAACAACTTATCAGAGACTAATGAATGAAACGTTCAGCGATGCTATTGGCAAATACATCGAAGTGTACATGGATGACCTGGTCATCATGAGCAGAGAAGAAAGCATGATGCTGGCAAACATTCAAAAAACATTCGACACACTGCGCGGAGTGAGTATCAAGCTAAATCCAGCAAAATGTTCCTTTGGCATGGAAGAAGGAAAGTTCCTGGGTTTCATCGTCACAAAGGAGGGGTTTAAAGTCAATCTTGAAAAGGTGCAAGTGATCGAGCGGATGCCTTCGCCGTCAACAATCAAGGAAATGCAGAAGTTGGCTGGACGGTTGGCAGCACTCAACCGTTTCCTAGCCAATCACCCAGCTAAGTCTTTTCCATTTATCAAAACACTCCGCAACTGCATGAAGAAAAGTCAGTTCCAGTGGACTCCGGAAGCCGAAAGTGCGTTCCAAGAAATGAAGGATTGCCTCATGAGATTACCAACATTGACAGCGCCAGTAAAAGGAGAACCTTTAGTGATGTATCTGTCAGCATCAGATAAAGCAGTCGGAGCAGTTCTGCTCGTAGACCGACAAGGCGTACAGACACCAGTCTATTATATGTCCCGCGCTTTGAATGATCCGGAAACGAGATATGTCATAATGGAAAAACTAGTGCTAGCATTGATTCATGCATCGAGATGATTGCGCATGTACTTCGCCAACCACGTCATTCATGTATTAACAAATTACAACATCGGCAACATCCTCGCGAGGCCTGAGATATCCGGAAGATTAGCAAAATGGGCTATAGAACTGGGGGGCCATAACGTGGTTTTCAGGCCAAGACCAGCAATTAAGGGCCAGGTGTTGGCTGATTTCATGACCGAAGTCCCCGTAACAACGGCGTGGCCGTTTCAGCAATGGGGGATAGATATGGTTGGTCCTTTTCCAGAAGCCCCGGGAGCAGTGAAGTTCATCATAGTCGCGATAGACTATTTCACAAAATGGGTGGAGGTAAAGGCGCTGGCATCAACCACATCTACAGTGGTGCGAAGGTTCATCTGGGAACAAATAATATGTCGGTTCGAGCTGCCCCTGAGAATCATCACCGATAACGGAACGAATTTCGCTGCTGATGATCTCCAAAATTGGTTCAAGGAGTTGCACATAGAGCATACCTTTTCCTCGGTTGCGCACCCGCAGGGGAACGGGCAGGTTGAGGCTGTGAACAAGAGCATTGTAGACGATATCAAAGCACGGTTGGGAACGCAAAGAAGAGGCTGAGTTGACAAGCTACCCAACATACTATAGGCCCATAGGACGATGCCAAAGATAAGTAATGGGGAAACACCGTTCAGCTTAGTCTATGGGTCCGAAGCCGTGATACCAGCAGAAATTGGCCTGCCATCTCCAAGAATGCTCTCCATGAAAATGATCAACAATGAAGAAGAAAAAAGGTTGGATTTAGACCTCATAGAAGAGCGAAGGGAAATGGAGGCAATCAACGAGGCAAAATACAAGACCAAGTTGGAAAAATACTACAACAGTAAGGTCCGAATTTGTACGTTCAACCCCGGTGACTACGTCTTAAGGGACAATGAGGCGTCTAACGCCGAGAAACCGGGAAAATTAGCCCCCAAGTGGGAGGGGCCTTACGTTGTAGATGAAGTTCTTGGAAAGGGAGCGTACAAGCTACGCACACTTGAGAACAAAGAAGTCCCAAGAACCTGGAATGCCCAGCAATTACGAAAATTCTACATGTAGACGGTCGAAGTTTTTATTTGTACATGTAATGGCCGCGCGCTAACTCATTTTTATTCTAATACAAGAAGTGTTGGCTATCTTATCTCACACGAATTTTTGTTACAACTGCATATATTACTTCGGGCATACACGAAAACATCAATGGCTCAAAAATAGGAAACGTTGTAGGCCTCCAAGGCTAGTCACAACTAAGTGCACAGCCGGGTCAAAAACACAACTAAAGCCTATCATGCCAAATAATACTTCGTGCCCACATAGACACGAAAGCATCGAAAGCATGGTAAAATAAACATGGTAAGACCCCCAAAGCTGAACACAGCTGGGTCAACACAATAACCTGTAAATCGATCACTTCGTACACACGAATCAACACACGCGCTTAACGACATAACAAACGTTGTAGAGTTTTCTTAAAGCATAGCACAGAACTGTGTAACACTAAGATAACTAACACACCAGAACCTGTCAGCGCCATCATTCATTCGTGATACCTAATCAAAGTAATTATACATGCACATATTGTAACGATAACAAAATTCACAAGAAGCAAAGCCAAATGTTAACATGAAATATGTCAAATATAACAAAATCATAACCGATACGTCAACCATGAGCAAATTGTTCACAAAGCATAAAGGAAAATTGTTTACGAAATTGTCAGATGGTTACAAGGCTATCAAAGCCCATACACGGCGCGCAGGCCGGGAACCTTCATCCCTAGTGGCTAGTACCAGCACCCCCGGCCTCACGATCTTCATCACCAAGTGCCCTTTTCAACAACGCGACCCCGTCAGGTTTCCGGGATAACTTCCCAGCAGCCTTAACAATGGCAAATTCGAGAGACTCGAATTCTTGCTGCTTTTCAGCATAGCGGGAAACACAGTCAGTCTTGTACAATTCAAAGTTCTTCAACGACTCCTTTGACTCAGCAGCTGCCCGCCCCTCAGCATAACCTTCCTTGCATCCAAGAGCACGCGCGGCTTCACCAAGTTCATACATGTACTTGGCCAGCTCTTCAGACCCTGCGATACGTTCAGCAATCTGCGAAGATAATACATATATGAGGGAAACGACAAAAAATAGCAAAAACAAACAAACAACGACAATTACCAGAGGCACTGCGCAGGCAAGTAACCACTTGCAGTCGGCAGTAACTTCTTCAACTAGGATCTCAGAAGCTTTGTTTTCAGCAATTTTTTCCTCAACAAACTTTTCTAACTTAGCTATGCGCTCGACATACTCCCGCTCTCTCTTTTGGTGCGCAATGCGCTTTTCTTCAGCTTCATCACTAATTTTGCGCTTCTCCCCAGACATCCTAACAATTGCTTCACGCTGCGCTTGTAACTCCTTATTGGTCCGTTCACAAGCGACCTCCCACTCTTTCTGCTTGTTGGAGCTAACCTGTTTCTCCTGTGCAAGCTTTTGCTCCGCATCAGACACCCTCCATAACAAACCCTTCCTCTCGGCGTTGAACTTCTCCCTCTCTTCCGCAAATGCTTTCTTCGCATTTTCAAATTCAAGAGTATCCTCCCCCATCAGCTTCCATTCTCGAACAATCTCCTGGGAGGTAGCAAAAAGTTGACCCCGACATGAATATGATCATCCAAGAGATCAAACCGGTTGCGCCTTTTTTGAAATAACCTCTCAGCAGGGGGGAGGGACAAGGAGAAGAACTCTCGGCAGTTATCATGATCACTCATCAGGGAGCCTTGAGTCAATTTCCACCGAGGAGCATGCGGCAGATCATCACATGCTGGGTTAGGGTATCCTAGGACCCAACTTGGATATTTTCAAACTCAGGACTCCGGGGTCCCCCGAAGTAGCACCACCACCAGAACCCGGTGGACGTCTGGTATAGATGGTCTGGTGAGGTGTAGCCTCACTCGACTCTGCCTCGGTATCAACACCCTTGCCTCGACCATCACCACCAGCACCACCTGCATCACCAACACCACCTTCTCCGACTTGTTCAACTTCCACATAACCTTGTTTCTCCTTCTCACCCAGACCCTCATGGGGAGGGGACAGACCCAAAGTCCTAGAAGGTGGAGAGGTAGGAGGAGTAATCTTTGAAATGTCAATCTTACTGGAAGCTTTACCCGACTTAACACCTGTCGCCAGACGGCCATGACAGTCAAAACAAGAGCGAAAAGCAACCAACAAGACTTACAAGAGAAAAATTCTTTACCTCGAGGACCAGAAGCAACATATATCTCCTCCAAGAGATTACCACGCTTCGCGCTAAAAACACCCATGTCAATCTCAGAAGTTTAGCTCTCTTGGTAGCAAGAGCAGCAGCAGCTTGTTCGTCAAGCTCTTTCTTCTTATCCTTAAGAACCTTCTTCTTCTTCACGATCTCTATCAAAGTTTCATCATCCTCAAGGTCACGCTCAGTACGCTTACCCCCTGCGCCCAAACCAGATAGCGTATCAGAAACGACAACATAATCCAGGAAAGGAAGGGTAGAAGGTCGCTTACAAGGAGCTTCAGTAACATTCTCCTCAACCTTCTTCTCCTTCTCCTGAGACTTATCCAACTTTTTCTTCTTTCTGGTTTCTAACTGCTCAGCAGTTTCCACCGGAGTATCAACATCAACAGGCTCATTCACGGGCTCGTTCACAACCCCTTGCACCGGACCTGCACGAGGGGAACAAGGAATTAGGCCTTCATATGATCTGTCAGAACCCTCACTCGAGAGAACAATAACTTCCTCTCGAGTAGGATCAACAGTTTCATCAAGCTCATCACCATCATCTTCACCTAAGATAGTATTGGCATAAGCAGCAAAACTATCGCTAGTAGGATGCAAGAAACGGTCACGGATTTGGTCCAACTACACAGGTTTCCCCTTAGCAAACACCGCTTCAACCATGGCACCAGCAGCCTTTGGATCGAGAACATTCAACAAACTATACCCTACTGTAAAACACAAGAACATAAGGAAGGGAGTAATGAAATCAAAAGTGAACACAAACATAAATGGACAACACTAATACCTTTCCCAGCATAGCCGTAGACAGGGACACCCCTAGGGTTCTTCGGGACCCACAACATGCTCATACCAGCCCCCACCAACGCCCTCTCCTCAATCTGACAAATAGAAGTAGCTTTCCGTGTCAACCTCTTATACCATTCTTGGTCAACAAAATCCACAGATACATTCACGCGAGGAATCCCTTCACTCTCGTCACGGTAATGCATATCGATGATGACCCCACGACGAATATAAAAGAACTTCTGCTTCCAATCGTGTAGACTTTTGGGTGGATTAGTACTGCAAGGACTAACGCCACTAGTCCGAGAGTTGAAGGAATAAAAGCCACTAGTATAATTCACGATGTAAAAAACACTGAACATTTCGAACGTCGGTTCGATACGGTTGGCTCTGCATATAAACTCAAAATGAGTGATCCGGGGCAGCCCCAAGGCGTTTACTTGAGAAATATGAAGCCCATAGTTGGATAGAACCTCCCCAGTGAACTTCGTCATCGGAAGACGGAAGTTACCCTCTCGAAAGAAAGCGGCGTACAGGGTTATATAACCAGGAGGAGCATCCAACGCAGTCGAATTCGGCGTCGGAGATTGAGCACCCCACTCCGGTCGAAAACCCATATCTCTAACAAGGTTCTGGAACTCCTCCTCTCTCCAGCCTATCACCGCCCTATTAGGACCAGGAGGATTCCTAGGTCTATGTTTCCTGTTCTTAGTCACAGGATTGGCTCCAGTAGACATAACGTCGGAAGAAGATAAGAAGAATCTAGGATGAAGTAGATGAAAAAAGAAGAGAGATAGAGGAAGAGATGAGAAGAAAATGGTTTTCAAATTTCGAAAGTGAAGGAAAATGGGGAAACCGCCATCTATTTATACCCATCGCATTAAATGCGATGGGTAGTGGGCCGTCAGAAATACAGGTGGACATCCAACAGGGAGAAGACACGTCATAGGGAAGAGAAACCGCACCTCTTTTTTCGGAAAAGTAGGCGACGCACAACTGACAACGTGGAGAAAAAGCGACTGACACATCTGAAAAGGCGCCTGTTCATCTCTGACAAGATAGGGACACCAGACAGTGACATCAATTGTCTTCATTCCAAGAAAGGAAACTTCTTTCAGAAGGAACCACCACACGCCATGCGCCATGCGTCCAGTAGGCTCAACTTTGTAAGGTTACCAACACGCTATGCGCCATGCGTCCAGTTAGCTCAACTTTGTAAGGTTACCAACTGTGACAACCCAAATTTCCAAGGTTAGTCTTGAAGTCTCGATTTCCTTGTTTTTCCTCTTTCACTTTTGCTACGATTAGTTATTAAACGTAAACGTGTCGGTATTCCATGTATTTGGGCCAACTATATCTTGCACACACCTAAAATTGGGCAGGTTACCGTACTACTCTCTATTCGGGCCGCACATAAAGTCCTCGGCCCCAATTATAGCCCTATTTGCCTTCACCTTGATCCATAGCCTATGTAGAGCCCAATTCGATTCCCTGATCCTTGTATTGGCTGCCATTTAGCTTGGGCTTAAGCCCATTACCTAGGCTAAGGAGGAACCGCCCCAAACTGTTGTTATATATTGATAATATTGCTATATTTTGATGCTTGAACCATTATAAGAATAATATGGCACTTCCTTGCAACAATTAGTTTATGTTCTATTTTAACATGGAATAGTGATATAAATTGGCATGGATTGATACTGACTGTTTTCATGATTTTAATTCTTGATTAAAACCGAATCGTAACATATGATGGGCATGTAATTATAGTTCTTAATTGTTCTTGGTTCAGAATTTGCCATGTATAATGATGTGATAATTAGATTGGGCCGATTAGGGTTAGTTGTAATGTTACATGATTGACTTTTTCCAGATCCTATGTGAGAATAGTTATCATGAGTAGTAGTAATAATATTGGCACTAAAAATAGGTTGTTGAGGTTATGAACGATTGCAGGAGTTTAGAGATTTGGATTGTAAGTTATGTGACTATAGAGTAATGATGGTGGTAACACAAATAACCCAAAAAAAATATGAAGGAACCTTTGGGCTTTACATGAAGTGGGATCACCCAAATTTAACAAACTGTTCACAAAAAAAAATATTGAACTGGGCTGAGGGGATGAAGCGGGGCATAGCCCAGTTGAACCGTGCATCTCTTGGGCCACTGTTCACTGTTGGGCCGATAATGTATGCCATTAGTTATTTGGGGCTGTTATAAATAAAAAGATTTGAATTAATAAACTCATGAGTGGGCTGGGTAAATACTGGGCCGCACTAGACTAGACAAAAACAAAAATAAGTGGGTTACATGAAACATATGTGCTGAGGTATATGTGAATTAGTAGCGGGCCCAGGCAGGGTTATATATCAGGTTGATTGTGGTATTTTTTTCTTGATGTGCATGATTATTGGGTTGGGCCGAAGGGAACAAAAAGAAGGGGTAGCAATGGGGTTGAATGATTTGGATGTAAAACTAGTTTGGACTACATGATTTTGTAAACACACATTGGATTGGGCTGGGGATCTCTTGGGCCGCACAGTGAACATTAAAAGGATTCGGGGCCCTACTGTACACTCGGGTTAGGGCTGTGGGTCTAGAATAGCGTCTGTTACACTTTGATTGAGTTGCATAATCCGATAATTTGCGTGGTATTATTTTGGTGCTACTTGTGGAATGTGGTGTATTATTGTATAATGATTCACGTATTGGATAGGCAATATGTAAACACGATATAGTTAATACGTGATTCCTAGGTGCTATGTGTTATACATTTGTGAATGTGACCACACTTGAATATGAGCCTAATGTTAAATGGTATAATAATAGGGCGTGGCCAGTTTAATAACTAAAACAAGTGAAACATTCTGCCGAGCACACCAAGGTGAGTTCACACACTTTCTAAGGCATGGGATTCCCGGTGGTTGGGAATGGGTTAAAGAATTAAAACGGAACCTACATATCCTCCTTGGGTAGGATATGAGGATATGTACCTCCATCCTCCATGGGTAGGATGCCAATGTTAATCCTGCGTATTCTCCTTGGGTAGAATACGTACGTTCGTCCTCCTTGGGTAGGACAACAACTTTAAACTTACTAGACAAAACTCTATCATGAAGTCCCTCATTTTTATATCGACTTAATCTCCGGGCCAATGGCGAGCGGGTCATTAGTTAATAGCGCTATTAGGGTTGACAAGCCTCACACCGTGCCGGTAGGACGGGCGTGTACTAATGGATCTAGGCACTCAGTCAATGATGATAGACATTGACTTAGAGCACGACTTACTTTCGTCAGTTGTCGATATGGTAACGGTCTAGTGGTTCACATGGGGAAGCCCCCACTGACTATGGATATGGTTTGGGGAAACAAAGATACTGGTTAACTCGTGGTTTACGAAACAACTTGTGGTTTTCAAAACAAACTTTTAAAACTAAACAACCAACTGTGAACTCGCTCAACTTTGTTGTTGACTCGTTGTTACATGCCTTGCAGGTCGTTAGGGATTTATGGAGTTTGCACGAGCAGGAGGAGTCGTTGTGGGACATGGACCGTGGTGTGCCATGTTAACATTTAAACTAATTGAACTTATGTTTTGGTTTTACGTTTTATGCTTCCGCTGTTTAACTTGAACTTGGTTAACTTTTTTTGAACACCAATTATATTACGTGGTTGGATTTTATTTATTTTAAATACATTGTTCAATATGATTGGTGGCTTGATCCTGGTCAGTCACGCCTCCATGCGGTGATACTCCGCTTGTGGATTTTGGGGGTGTGACACCAACACGCCATGCACCATGCGTTCAGTTGGCTCAACTTTATAAGGTTACCAACACGCCATGCGCCACGCGTCCAGTTGGCTCAACTTTGTAAGGTTACCAACACGCCACACGGCAAGCGTCCAGTTGGCTCAACTCTGTAAGGTTACCGACACGCCATGCACCAAGCGTTCAGTTGGCTCAACTCTGTAAGGTTACCCCCACGCCATGCGTCCAATAGGCTCAACTTTGCAGAACCACCACTACACCATGCGCAATGCGTCCATTTGGCCCAACCGCGCAAAGTCACCAACACGCGTTAAACAACAGCAACCACTACCCTTATAAGTCCAGAATCCCTCCTAGACGATCAACTCAACTAGAAGGCACACTGGACTGGGGGGACTTGAAGAGGTATGGTCCCAATTCCACATCTACATGGCAGGGACCACACCACTTTTCCGTCTACATGGCGCCTACATCAGCAAATAAATCCAAAAGCTTCTAGAAGCTTCCGGAAGACGTCAAGGTGGCATCAAAGATGCTCCTTCCGACAGAAAGGACAACACGTGTCACCAGTCACCAAGCGCCATGTAGACCTGCAGCAAATTTAGGAGCAGACCGACAACAGCAGTACGATTTCTCCAGCAAGGACGAATATCGGCGCGCCACGTGGACCACTATCCTGAACGCAGCAGAGGAGACCAAAAGGATATTCCCCTTGGTCGGACAGCTGGCGCTCGATAACAGCTGACAAGGCTGCTCCTCCCTCCTTCACCCTCCGGCTATAAATAGGACCCTTAATCATTCAGGTTATTCTATTCCATTCTCCACACTCTCACTCACAACACACACTGTTTTCTTCCTCAGAACAGTACTTATTCTCACGCCGGAGCCCGGTTAAGAGGGAAACCCCCCATATTCCCCTCTTAACGAGCTAACGGTGTTGCTGTTTTGCAGGACCCAGTCATTTGGCGAGTAAGGAAGGAGATAAAACCCACAGAAGAGACAACCCATCTAGTTCACCATCAGTGTTAACCAGTGTTTCATCATTCTCCCTATTATTTTATGCGGCATCCAGGTGAAGGGCGAATATGGGTGCGCCGGTTCGTCTTGGATGGGAGGCGAGGTTTTACCGATTATTCCACTGTCGTGCCTTCGGGCGGGTGGAGGTTGGGTTGTCGCGCACCTGAGAGAGCCAAGGGGCTGGCGGCGGTCGAGTAGTCGATCTTGGCCACAACGCTCGGTGTCACGGTGATTGGCATGGCGTTCCTTGTCGTTCAAAAATAATTAATATAGCTTAATTTAAGATTTTATACTTGATTAATATAATTAATATGCCAATGAGATAGTGGTGGAGTGGTTGGGGAAAGACTTGGTGTTCATTGTGACCCAGGTTCGACTCTCAGTCTCCCCATTATTTTCTACGACATCAAGGTGAAGGGCGAATACGAGTGGCGCTGGTTCGTCTTGAATGCGAGATGAGATTTTACCGATTATTCCACTGTTATGCTTTCGGGAGGGTGGGGGTCAGGTTTCCGCGCATCTTGAAGAGCCAAGAGGCTGGCGGCGGTCGAGTAGTCGATCTTGGCCACAACGACCAGTGTCACGGTGGTTGGCACGCCGTTCCTTGCCGATAAAAAAAATTAATATAGTTTAATTTAAGATTTTATATTTAATATAGATAATATTTTTTTTTGCTTTTAAGTTTTTCTTTAATCGGTTTGGTTTGTCTCTAAGCTACTAATTATATAAATCTTCTATATATAATAAATAAAACCTTTTGTGGGACACTTGTCGCACTCTCCTTAATCCTTAAAATGTTTTTTCCCGCTCATTGCCCATTCACCAAATAAGTTGAGGAGCGGGCTTTTTACCCGACCCATCTTTTGTTATAACACGATTATTTCCAACCCTAATTCAATCTTCATTGTTCCTCATCCTCTATTCTTGCTATCCATCATCGTTCCTATTCTCCATTAATCGTGGGATCTTTTCAATTGATTAAAACTGGTATGATCGCTTCATCATTTCCATATGTAGATTTCATAAGTATAATTTTGTTTTTAGTTGAATCTTCTCAAATCGTTTGAGAAGTAAGGGTTTTTTCGTTAACTATTATGTTGATTTCAGATTGCTCTCTCAAATCTTTGTTAATGGGCAGCAAATTTAGTAACCCTCTTTACGATCATCATCAAATTCGGCAGAGAAAAGTGGGAAATCTGTTATGGTGATTACATCTACTTCAAGTCGAAGGTTTCTCTTCACAAGGTCCATGTGAGTTTATTTTATTATGGAAATTCTTTCAATCTTTTACATGATTGTTCGTAGATAGATAGAGATTCCCAATTGCTAAATCACTGTTCAATGTGCATCAATTGCTATTCTCTTGATGTCAAAACCATATATTTAATTTTTTTTCTAGAACTAATTGTTTGATGTTTTGTCTCAATGAGCCTAATTTCACAAAGATATGCCAATTTTTTGAAATTCATACATCAAATGGTTTGCTTTGCATATTTGAATTGGTTATAGTAATCATAGATGAGCTATTTTTTTTTCTGTCAAAACCCTATCAGTTTTTTTAGCACAAACGGTTCGATGTTTTGTCTTAATGAGCCTAATCTCATGTGAGTATGCCTAAGTTTGAAATTTATACATCAAATGGGCTGCTTTGCATTTTTTAATTGGTTATAGTAATCATGGATGTACCTTATAACATAGCTGTAATTCTAAGATGGTTGGTTTAGGTCCAAATCTAAAAGAGTTATATAACCATAAAACTAAGTGAAACACAATAAAGGTACTTATACTATGATTTTAAGTTTTACAAGTTTCAAACATTTGTAATTTATTTATATTTCACAAATTCAGTGTTGTAGAAATTTTAAAATTTTTATACTCCCCAAGGCATAAATATCAACAACATACTTATAGAAATTTGAAAAGCTGGATTTAATAATTTGCGTTTCAAAAAGAGCTTAAAATTTCTATGGCAATGCAACAGGAAGATCAACATAAAAAATTTACAAAAGCACTACATCAATCAGATAGTGTTGTTTGCGTTGACTTTTTGGTCAACTGAAGAAGTCAATGGGAGTCAACTGGGGATGAATAACTGTGCAAACTCTCAAAACCAGAAACATGGTTCCTCGTGGGAGGCTATTAAACTAAGTTGGGCTTATTTGTTATGGTGATAGTACTTGAAGTTATTTTAGGATGGAAATAAGCCCTTTCTTATGTAATCCTTTCAATTGTGCTCAACCTAGAATCACAAACATCTGAAAAGTATATCAAGTATTTAAAAAATGAGTTCCTAACATGGCTGTTGATCTCCACCCTTGGTAGTATCACCAGTTTACGAACACGTATTAGTCATACAAAAAAGTCAAAAAACAATTTTAAAATTTGACGTCATAAAACGAGCCACTTTATAGAATATTTGTAAATATAGATGTTTTAGAAAGGGTGTCATTATAAAAATGTTGCATTGATTTTTCTTTATCCGAATGGTATCACATCATGAAAAGTTTTTAATCAGAAGAAAGTAATCGTATTTCTATTTTTTTTATTTTGCATCTTACACTTATGTTTGACTCTGAATGCATATAGATGAGTGGTTCACATCAGCGTAAATTGATGGAAGATACAAACCTTGTGCTCACATGAGATGCTTTGATCTTGAAGTATTTGTGCAAATGATCAGAGACAGTCTTGAAAGGCAAGCTTTATACATAAAGTATTATTTTATTGTATATTTTGTTTTTTTCTTTCGTTATTTTCAGTGATAGTGGGTTATTTGTCTCAAGAAATACTCCATAATGTAATATACGATAAAAAATACGAATTTTTTTACTCATGACAAAAAAACAGAGTCGGTGTTAAATTACTAATATTTTTTTTTAACGGCAAATTCGGATCACTGACGGACTACTGGAGTATCATCGTGCCACCAGCAGAACACCCGATCATATCTATCTCTACCAGACAATAATGCCTATACACCAATTCAGGAGGAAACCCAATAAATCTGGGAAAAACGTGTAGATTTTATTTATTATCAAAATTATATTGTTCAATCCGTGTATCACACGGGTAGATAACCTAGTCTATATATATATAAATGAGATGGATTTGGGCTAGGTGACATTTGATTTTGGCCATTTTTGATGATGTGGCAACTTTTGGTGGATGTGGATTTTGAGTTTAGGAGGGAATCATCTCAATTCTCTATACACCAACCAAAATTCTAAAAACACAAACCAAAAAAGAAGTGAACGCGGGATCCGGTGGCGGCTAGTGGCGGTGGCAGCGATGGGTGGCGGTGGTCGGTGGTAGCAATGGTGGGTGGCGGTGGTCGGTGGGTGATGGTTGTTAGCGGTTGCAGCGGCGATGGTCGGGGTTGGCGGGGGTCTGCGATGGCAGGTGGCGGCGATGGTGGTGGCGATGACGGTGGGTGGTGGTGGTTGACGGTAGCGGGTGGTGGCCGCGGAGGATGGTGGTGGTGGTCGGCGGAGGGTGGCGGTAGTGGTCGGGGTGGCGGTTGTCGGTGGTTGCGGGTGGCGGCGATGGTGGTCGATAGTGGTGGCGACGGGTGGTGGTGGCGGCGACGACGATGGGTTGGTCAACGGTAGCGGGTGGAGGCAGCGGAGGATGGTGGTGGTGGTCGGCGGAGGGTGGCGGTAGTGGTCGGGATGGCGGTGGTTTACGATGGCGGGTGGTAGCGATGGTAGTCGATGGCGGTGGCGGCGGGCGGTGGAGGACGGTGGTGGTGGTCGGCGGAGGTTGGTGGCGGGTGGTGACGACGGCAGGTGGTGGTGGTAGATGGTGGAGGTGATGGACGGTGTTTGTGAAGTAGGCTGAGAGAGGGAATGGAAAAAAAACGGGGGGAGTGGATGGAATGAATTTGAGGCAATGGAATGACTTATGTAATGGGTGATTCCATTACATTGGCCAACCAAACACACTTTTTTTCATTCCCTCGCAATAGTTCATTCCATTCCATTCCATCTCCCATTCCTGCATACCAAACACTACCTAAGAGTTGTGATTGAAGAATCAGATCGGTGTAGATGGGCATAACTTTCAGCTAAATACCCATTTCCCATTTGGCCCTTAACTTTAAACATTTAAAAATATAACCTAAATAACAAGTCATTATTTTTTTTTGAACGACCAACAAAATTTTATTTATTAAACTAGCAAGAAGCTAGACACCAAATTTACAATACAATTCACCAATAAGACAAAAACGGCCTACACCACCCTACATTACAAAACTATGTTAAAGTTTTGCCATTCACTCCACGACCAATGATGAGATCTCGTCCGATTCTTAATCCAATGATAGGCCATCGACTTTGATTCTTCCACAACCTTTGATATGCTAGGATTTGCCTGACCGAATAATACCTCATTTCGCGTCCTCCAAACGCTCCAAATCACAACCTGGGTAATGGAACTAATAACCTTCTTTTTCTTTTTACTACTATGCACAGAAATATAAGTGTCTAGTATATCTTTTAGGCTAAAGGCAACCATGGGGGGAATTCTACACCACTGCGCAATGACGAGCCAAATCGTTTGAGTAAAATGGCACGAAACGAAAAGGTGATCACTAGTCTCTTCGTACTCGCCACAAAGCGGGCACCTAGTATCTCCGATGTCAATGATTCTTGCTGCCAAGGCAGCTCTTGTAGGTAATCTTTCCGAAATCGCCCGCCAGAAACAACCCCGACCTTTTTTGGTACATAATTGTTCCAAAAGAACAAATAATCCGGATTGGACCTTGTAGCCGTCGTCGTTATTCTTTTAATACTCGCCACCGAGAAGACTTCTGACTGATCATGTTTCCAACTCCATACATCCGGCCCCTCACAGTAGTTGAACTCGCAAAGAAGAAGCATTATGTCCAGCAACTCCGCCTTTTCATTCTCGGTCATAACCAGACGGCTCCAATCCCATGTTAGGCTTACTATATTAGCCCCCCAAGACACCCGCTCTGAAGCATAGCATAATTTTTCTTTCTCGAGAGCGAACAAAAGAGGAAAACTAACATACAGAGGCTGATTCCCGATCCATAAATCAAGCCAGAAAGCTACCTTCGAACCGCTACCCACTTTGCACCAAATTGAATCCAGGAGATTGATACCAACTTGATTAAGGTGTTCACGTATACCGATGATTTGCTTCCAAGGACCGGCCAGTGAAACCTTAGCCGATATCGGCGCCCAAGATCTGTTATTGTGATGAACCACCCATACAACTCTTCTCCATAGCCCGTCCTTATTCGTCTTGAATCTCCACCACCACTTTGATAACATTGCTAAGTTGGCGTCACGAAGTGAACCAAAGCCTAATCCGCCATATTCAATAGGTGCGATAACCTTTTCCCATGCCATCCAACTCATATATAAAATTTCATCCGAGCCACCCCAAAAGAATACCCTCCTCATTCTTTCCAATATATCTAATACTTTTGCCAGAGCTTTATACAAGGAGAAAAAATAAGTCGGTAAAGAATTCAAAACCGATTTGAGTAAGGTAATTCTTCCACCATAGGAAAGATGTTTTGCTTTCCAAAGCGACAACCGATTTTTGAACACATCTATTACCGGTTTCCAGTTGCGAGTGAGATTCATATTGGACCCCACAACCAATCCCAAATGTTTGAAAGGAAAAGAACCTCTTTTGCAATTCAAAAGATCCGCCATCTGTTTCACATCTTCTCCGTTCACCCCTACCCCATACAAGGAGCACTTTGAGAGATTCACTTTCAAGCCCGAGACCAAATAAAAGCATCTCAATATTCTGCGTAAATTAAGGGCGTTCTCACTCGACCATTCCCCAAGAAAGACAACGTCATCGGCATAAATAAGGTGAGATAAAATTGGACCGTTAGACGTACATAGCAACCCTTTAAAAATACCTTCCGTCGCGGCCTTTTTCATTATCCCCGAGAGCGCCTCTATAGCTATAATAAACAAAAACGGGGACAACGGGTCTCCTTGACGCAACCCACGAGTACACTCAAACTCCATAGTCGGTGAACCATTCACCAAAACCGACGCCCTAGATGAGACAAGAGTCGCCATAATCCAACCCCTCCAACGATCCGGGAAATTCATTTGAGCCATAACCGAATCTAAATAATTCCAATTTAGAGAATCATAAGCTTTATTGATATTGATCTTAAAAATCATACCCGATTTTTGGCCTTTTTCATCCAAGCTATAGCTTCGTTAAGAATCAGGGGTCCGTTAGATATGTTTCTCCCTGCCAAGAAGGCTGGCTGTTCTTCCGACACTAGTTTACCAACAACTTTCCTGAGCCGATTCACCAAGACTTTCGAGATTGCTTTGCTAACTACCCCAATCAAACTAATGGGTCGGAAATTTGATGGAGTAGTTAGGTCTTTAACTTTCGGAATTAAAGCAATAAACGAAGATGTACAACACCTGTTAATGGATCCGTTGACGTAAAATTCCTGGAATAACCTAAGGAAATCACCTTGAAAAAGATCCCAGTTCTTTTTGATGAACTTAAAATTGAAGTCGTCCGGGCCCGGAGCCCGATCCCCAACACATCCCCAAATAGCTTCTTGTATTTCCAATGCTGAAAATGGCTCAACAAGGATCTTAGCTTCAGCCGCCGAAAGAGTAACCAAATTTTGACAATTAATGGCAGGCCTAGAATCCATTGGTTCCACAAACTGTTTCGAAAAAAATTCAAAAAAGGTTTCTTTTATTACCACCGGATTCGAAATCCAGTCTCCACTTACCATAAGGCCATTAATACGGTTATTGCTTATGTTGGAATTAATAACGTTATGATAAAAAGCCGAATTTTCGTCGCCTTCAAGTGCCTACCTAGCTCGGGACTTTTGTCTGGCGTCCAATTGCTTTCTACGATCCACTTCCATGACAATGCTAATACATTCAGCTCTTTCATTTAATTCCCCAGCCTCCAATGCTCGCACCTCAGCCAACCTTTCTAAGTTGCGGATACGGTTCTTATTATCTAAATAAACCCCGTTGGACCTTTCTCTTTCAACCTTTAGCCAAGATTTAATGTTATTCTTCAACCATTTCAACTTTACTGATAGAGCCATATCTGCCGGACCATTAAAAACAAAGTTCTGACAAAGTTGTTGCACTAATTCCATGAAACCCGGCAACTCCAGCCATGAATTAAAACATCAAAACGGAATATGTCCAAAGTTCGAAGGAACAGTGGATAATAAAATAGGCCTATGGTCTGATGCATCTCGATTAAGCGCCAGAACCGAGGTCGTCGGCCATCTCTCCATAAAAACCAATACAGACGAGGAACCGATCTAGCTTGCTCAATTTATCTCCGCGGTCCGAAATATATGTAAATCTGCCTCCCCCATGTGATATTCACTAAGACCCGCATATAAGATAAACGGATTAAACGTATCCGCATTTGAAGCTATGAATTCAGAATTAATCCTTTCTGACTCGTCTCTAACTTCGTTGAAATCCCCCATAAAAACCCATAATCCCTGCATGGAATTTTTTATTTCCACCAGATTTTCCCTTATATTCCTTCTCACAACAGCATCATTCGAAGCGTAAACATTTACCAAATTAATACGAATGTCTGATTGATTCAAGGATCCAGACAATACTAAAAAATAACGATCTTTAATCACATTATCACAAGAAAACATAGCCGGGTTCCAAAGACATGCGAGGCCCCTGACCTACCCTCCGCATCCACTACTTCCAAATTATATGCCGATCAACCCCAAAATCCATTAAACATAAAATTAACCGCTGCCCCCCAACTTAGTTTCTTGAATTGCCAGAAAATGTACCCCATATGTAGTTTTGATACCCCTAACCCAATCGACCTTACGGGAATCCCGTACCCCCCTTAAGTTTACAGAGAGAAAATTCATTGGATACCAGTAGCCACACCTTCACCTTGGATAAGAATCCTGGTTGCTTCTTCGAACCCTTGTAAGTCAATGCCCACCTTGGATCCAACCTCTGTTGTAGCGAGAATTTCATCTCTGACTTTCAGAGCGACAGGAACAAGATCGCCGGGATCCAGAGAATGCTCATCGACCACACTCGACTACTCCGACGGCAACTGTTGGATTCCATCGTCAACATGCGGGGTCGCCGGCTGCGAGTGGTTGTCGCCTCCAGCTGATCCTCCACTAAATGACCCTGGTTCTAACGTTGGTCTATTAAGGTCAAAGGAATAATCTCCAGGAATTGGGTTTTGATAGAAGCATCTAGTCGGTGGGCCTTGCATAGACCCAGAAGATAGTGGGCTTCGGTTGGCCTTATTCCTCTTACCAAGCCCAGTCATGGGAGTTGGGCCTTCCTGATTCATTGGGTTCACCAATCAATTGACTCTCACATCCTGTTGTTGGGATTCACAATCAAAATTCCTAGCCGCCATTCCTTTTGTCCCCACTTTATTGTTGAATTCCCTAGGAATAGAACTTTCCCCATGCACCTCATGCAGCGACCTTTCAATATCCGGCCTTTCATAATCCGGCGACGGTACATTTACCGGATCCGGCTGCGGTTCCGATGTCGATCAAAACTCTTTCTCCGGCACAGGCTGAATAATTTCCGGCGGTCGAATTTCTCCTTCCTCAACATCGCCGGCCATGTTATTAATATCCTCATCTCTGCCGTCAAATGAGCAAGCATCAGATTCTTCCGTCAACTTATTGTCCATATCAACCGATGATTTTTCTCCTTCCAGGTCCGGTTTCCAAGCAGCAACATCCTCGACGACCCAGATGACAAATCTCCTTTCCTCCCAGTTCAGAACCACCGTCTCCTCAATTCTTTTTCCAAGGGGAACCAGCACCAATACCGAACACTTGGAGTTGTCTGATTCTAACCATGAAAAGGACGATTCCTGAACGACCTTACCAAAAAGGCCCCCGATCTGGTCATATACCGAATTATCTCTGAGATGGACCAGAACACTAGATATCCGGAGAGACACGACTCATTCCATCGGCAGATCCTCATTTTTCCATATGTGGAACCGGCTGAATACTTTGGACAAACAATCCGTATGATTCGTCATTATATCCCTCACCATCCCTGGGTCACCAAGAGTGAGTAAAACGCTAAGGCCTCCAATGTGATAACCCGAGATTTCAAGGTCTTTCCCCTACACATTACTGGTTTCACAACTCTGTTTTCATATTTCGTTTTGTGTTGTAATATGTGCATGTATTGTTATGTTTGGTTATCTAATGAAAACTTAAGAATAATTATGTTTACCTAAGGTTTTTTTGTCATAACCCAACCTGACGAAACTTGGATTCTTCGTTGACTTTATGCTCGACAAAAAATATATCCTTCGTCAAAGGGGTCTTTCGTCGGCCCAGATTCCTTCGAAGCCCAGAAAGGGCCCAGTACACTTACTCGAGTATATTACGTAGAATAGTTGTACTTCGTCACATAACTAATCAATTAAAAACCCTAAAACTCTCACTCTCTCTTCTGTGCGGCGACAACTTTGAGTTCTCGAAGCTCTCCATATCGATCAAACTTATCGTTCCCTTTATCTCGGTTAGTGAACAACCATTATTGACTGTTTGCTTTGAAATCATTATTGACTATTTGCTATGTAATGCTTGGTGTCTTGATTATGGTAATCATATGAACGATGATTGTTAACCCGGCCTCCGTATGGTGATGATAAACGGATGTTTTCATAGAATTCGACATGAATGCTTGGATCATGATTAGTTGATGATTCTTGATAATAATAAATCACTAGATCTATGTGATTATCAGTTACAGTTGTGTATGATGTGTTAAATTAGGGTTTCATTATTATGATCGTACATCTAGAACATGTGGTTGAACATGGTATGAAGCTATGATGGACTTGATGATTAGGAATCGTTGGATTAACAAACAGATGATTGTTTGATTAGTAGGATGATTCACATGATAAATTATTAGTTATGATTGGTACGGCTGTCTGTTAGGGTTAGCGACAAAAAACCCTTGACGAACAAACAGTGTCGACGAAGGTCCCATTCTTCGTCGACATACCTGTTGACTAACCCTGGATCTTTTGTCGCCCTTGAATCCGACGAAAGTTGGTTCTTCGTCATGACTGGATCCCGACGAAGGTTGATCCTTCGTCGTGTGGGACTTCGCCGTAAGGGTAATGATTTGAACAGTGAGAGGGTTATGTTATGTATGTTATCTGACAGTTGTGCTTGTTGCATGATATTAGGGCTATCTAGAAATAAGGAACTTGTATAGACTGATATAAGTTGTCTAATGTAAATTGTCTGATATGAATAGCCAATGCAACTGTGAATGTTATTGCGTGATATACACAGGAGATGTGGATTGTTGTGTTAAATGTAAACTGCGTAATTATATAAAGTAACTTAATACGAAACTGATCTTGATAGATAACCTCGGTAGGGTTGGTTGATTAACTGGAATTGGTAACTTGTTGAAATACCGAGCAAATCTAAGGTGAGTTCACTGCTCTTTTTCCAAGTATGCGTCCCGGGGAGGGACATCTGGTAACGTTCCGGGGAGGAATGTCGGGTAATTGGGTTTGACTAGGATGTTAAACCTGGGATGTTGGTTAATACACTCTGATCTATCATTTAAGTCCCTTCTACCGATTTGTTGCCGGGGAGGCAACGGGGTATTAGTTAATAGCGCTATTTAGGTTTGGCACCCTCACACCGTACCGGGGAGGACGGGTGTGAACTAATGACCCCAGTCTTGACTGGTACTTTGATTGAGGCATTGGGGAATAGGGCAAATAATCTGGAGCCATCGGCGGTAATCGAGTTATTAACGACATCAAATTTCTGAAATGTTTATACTTATATCTGGCAACTAAAACGTGATAACAAACTTTGAACTCACCAGCGTCGTCTGACACACTTGTCTGCATGCTTGCAGGTCGTTAGATTCACGGATGGAACTTGCTATCTGGGAGTGTTGGAGTGGTCATGGGTCGTAGCTCTTGGATACATGTTTATTGATCTTGCACATTTGTTTGAATTACTTGAATAACTATTTACCTTATGCTTCCGCTGAACGTATTTGTTTTAGATTGTGATTTTAAATTGTTTATGAAATAAATGAGAACTTTTATTTATATCGTGTATAGTTCAATGTGATTGGTGGCTTGGTTCCTGGTACGTCACACGTCCCGCAGTGCTTCCGCATGCGGTATTTTGGGGGTGTGACAGTTTGGTATCAGAGTCACTGGTTATAGTGAACTAGGTTTTAAAACTTTTTTATAAAACCAGACTATAACCGAACAGCTTCGAAAATCTACCATGACACTCAGCTCCAGATCGCAAGGTTCGTATCTCGTTTACTCATTGCATAGTATATCTAGTGTACATTCATGTATAATGTTGCATGTGATTGCACACTTAGCACTACAGACTGACTTCATGTGTATTTGCCTAGGTTATGTGATTGATAGAGTCACAGTGTGACACCCCGTTAGACTTTCATGACTTATGTTTTGTGGTGTCTTCTGATTTGCTACTCGAATTTGAGGAACCTTGTAGCACGAGCTAGGAGGAGCTGAGATAAACATGCAAATTGCGTTGTTATTATGGGTGCACACATAATAATAATGTGGGGTGCATGTGAGTCCCAGTGAGGCTTAATAAGTGTGAGGGGGTTCCGCTCTGTAGTCTGATGTTGGCCTAGTAGTCTGTAGAAGTATCATGAGGTTTGACTCCTACCTTATCTCGATCCTTAACCTTTTCACTTTTCTCATATAGAATCATGAGCGGACAAGGCCATGGGCGTGGTCACATTGCGATGACTCATGCTGAGTTGACAAACTTGATTAACACATGTGTGGCTGAGGCTTTGGCAGCCTACCAAGCTGGTACGAAATGTGCCAAATACTCTTTATTTTTGTGTCGCGTACACAACTCTTACCCTTGTGTTGAATTTTCTTTCGTCCATTAGGTCAACAAGCGAATCAGAATCAACACAATCCGCATGCTTGCACTTTCAAGACGTTCATGGATTGTAAGCCACAGACATTCAGTGGGACTGAAGGGGCTGTGGGGTTACTACTTTGGTTTGAGAAGGCTGAGTAAGTGTTCGCTATGTGTAACTGTCCCGAGGGGGACCAGGTGAAGTATGCTACAGGCACCTTGGAGGATGGTGCCTTAACTTGGTGGAATGCCCAGGTGCAAATGTTGGGCATCGAAATGGCTAATGCAACGACATGGGATGATTTTAAGGAGTTGATGCAGGAGGAGTACTTTCCTCGTGACGAGATTTAGAAGCTTGAGAACGAGTACTACCATTTGATGATGGAAAGGTCCGAGATCGAGGCTTATACGAAACGATCTCATGAACTAGCAAATATGAGCCCAAATTTGTCTCAACCTCCACCTCGAAGAATTGAGTTGTACATCAAAGGCCTGGCAACAGCAGTAAAGAGTTTGGTCACTGCTGCAAACCTTAACAATCTGCCTCAGATCATCCGTTTAGCACACAAGATTACTGATCAAGAGGTCGAACGTGGCTCATTGCCACCACGTGTTTCTGCTACTACCCCTGCTGCTACAGCTACCACACCTGCTAGTGATAACAAGCGTAAATGGAACGATGCTGACAAAGCAACCAGTGCAAGTCTATCGCAGAAAAGGCCCGACAACAGCAATAACCGTAGTTTCAGTCAGTCGTCTTCAGTTAACCAAGGCCAGGCCAGTAATCAGAGCCAAGGATCCTACATTGGTAGGAAGCCAAAGTGCAACAAGTGTGGGTATCATCATCATGGACCGTGTGTCTGGGCTTGCCATAGGTGTGACAAGGTGGGCCATATGGCAAAAGATTGTAGAGCTCCATACCCAAAGCAGCAGCAGCAAAATCAGCAGCAGAATCAGCAGCATCAGCAACAGCAAAGGCAGCAGCCCCATCAGAACCAAGGCTTTAGGAAGGGGTGTTTCCAGTGTAGGGATGAGGGTCACATTAAACGGGATTGCCCTCAGCTGAATCAAAACGCCAATGATAACAACAACCAATATAATAACAACAACAATGCTGGGAACAACAATAACAGCAACAATGGGGGCAATGGAGCTCGTGGGAGGGTATTTACGATTGGTGCTGGTGATGCAAGTAACGACGGCAATGTCGTGGCTAGTACGTTTTCTGTGAACAACCTCTTTGCTTCTATATTATTTGATTCCTGTGCCGATTGGAGTTATGAGTCTCTTGAGTTCAGTCAACGATTAGGGTTAGCTCCAACACCTCTAGAAGCTAAGCATGTAGTAGAATTAGCCGATGGTAAAACAATTGAACCCTCATACGTTCTTATGGGATGTAAACTAGATCTTGTGGGTCAAGTGTTTGATATTGACCTCCTTCCTGTTACCCTCGGTAGTTTTGATGTAGTGGTTGGTATGGATTGGTTGTCTAAGTATCAAGCTGAAATTCTCTGTAAAGAGAAGATCGTACGTATTCCCCTCCCCAGTGGAAAATCTTTATCGGTTCAAGGGCATCGTAGTGGTGCAATGGTTGGTATCATCTCAGCTTTGAAAGCCCAGAAGTTTCTGCGAAAGGGGTATCCTGCTATTTTAGCGCTTGTGACTGATCCTCAGCCTGAAGCGAGGAAGATCGAAGACCTGCCAGTTGTTTGTGAATTTTCTGATGTGTTTCCTGAAGAACTTCTTGGTTTACCTCCTCATCGTCAAGTGGAATTTCAGATTGATCTTACACCAGGAGCAGCTCCGATTGCTCGTGCTCCTTATCGTCTTGCACCTGGGGAGTTACAAGAGCTATCTAATCAACTTCAGGAACTGTTGGATAGAGGTTTTATCCAACCCAGCTCTTCGCCTTGGGGAGCCCCAGTTTTGTTTGTGAAGAAGAAAGACGGGTCTTTTCGTATGTGTATAGATTATCGGGAACTCAACAAGGTGACAGTCAAGAACCGCTATCCTTTACTGCGTATCGATGACTTGTTTGACCAGTTGCAAGGGTCAAGTTTTTACTCGAAAATTGACTTGAGCTCGGGCTATCATCCGATGAGAGTTCGGGAAGAGGATGTTCCTAAAACAGCTTTTCGAACGCGGTATGGGCATTATGTGTTTCTGGTTATGCCGTTTGGGTTGACGAACGCGCCAGCGGTCTTCATGGACCTCATGAACCGTGTGTGCAAGCCGTATCTTGACGATTTCGTTATAGTGTTCATCGACGACATTTTGATCTACTCTAAGAGCAAGGAGGATCACTAGCGACACCTGCGTCTTATTTTGGAGCTTCTGAGGAAGGAGCAGCTCTACGCGAAATTCTCTAAGTGTGACTTCTGGATTCAAGAGGTACACTTCCTTGGCCACATTGTGAATGAGTCTGGGATACACATGGATCCTACTAAGATTGATGCTATAAGAAATTGGGCGGCATCGAAGACTCCTTCGGATGTGCGACAATTTCTTGGTCTTGCTGGGTACTATCGAAGATTTATCAAAGACTTCTAGAAGATCGCTCAACCACTTACCTCATTGACATAGAAAGGTGTTGTATACTCATGGGGAACGAAACAAGAAGAGGCTTTCCAGTTGTTAAAACAGAAGCTCTGCAGTGCACCGATCTTATCTTTACCTAAAGGTACAGAAGATTTTGTGGTATATTGTGATGCTTCCATTCAGGGTCTCGGTTGCGTGTTGATGCAACGCGAGAAGGTGATAGCCTACGCCTCTCGACAGTTGAAGGTTCACGATAGGAATTACAAGACTCACGATTTAGAGTTGGGAGCCATGGTTTTCGCGTTGAAAATCTGGAGGCACTATCTGTACGGTACCAAATGCACCATCTACACTGATCACAGGAGTCTCCAGCATATTTTCGACCAGAAGGAATTGAATATGCTACAGTGTCGCTGGGTAGAACTCTTAAACGATTACGATTGTGCCATCAAGTATCACCCGGGTAAGGCTAACGTTGTAGCTGATGCACTCAGTCGAAAGGAATCGAAACCCAAATGTGTTCGCGCCTTGCAGCTCACCATCCATTCTAACTTGCCTGACCAGATCCGTTCTGCACAAACCGAAGCGTTAAAAGAGGAAAACATTGAAGCAGAGTACTTAAGGGGCATGGAAAAACGACTTGTAGAAAGATCAGATGGTATTCTCTACTTCGTGGAGCGTGTATGGATTCCTTTGCTTGGTAACCTTAGAGAGCTTGTGATGGACGAAGCACACAAGTCTCGATACTCTGTTCATCCGGGTTCGGATAAAATGTATCAGGATCTCAAGGTTTTGTACTGGTGGCCGAAGATGAAGGCTCACATTGCGACTTACGTGAGTAAGTGCCTGACTTGTGCTAAAGTTAAAGTGGAATATCAGAAACCCTCGGGTCTACTTCAGTAACCAGAAATACCCATCTGGAAATGGGAGCAGATTGCCATGGATTTCATCACGGGTCTGCCGAGAACTCAAAACGGAAACGATATGATCTGGGTGATCGTTGATCGTCTCACGAAGTCAGCACATTTTCTAGCAATCAAGGAAACGGATAAGTTCTCACAACTTGCAGCTGTTTATCTGAAGGAAGTGGTTTCTAGGCACGGAGTGCCGACCTCTATTATCTCTGATCGTGACCCGCGTTTCATTTCGGATTTGTGGCAGTCGATGCACAAATCGTTCGGCTCGCGTCTCGACATGAGCACTGCTTATCACCCACAGACGGATGGTCAAAGTGAACGAACCATCCAGACACTTGAAGACATATTGAGAGCGTGCGTGATTGATTTTGGCAAGGGTTGGGAGAAACATTTGCCTTTGATAGAGTTTTCTTATAACAATAGCTACCATACCAGTATCCAGGCAGCTCCATTCGAAGCATTGTACGGACGAAAATGTCGTTCACCTCTTTGTTGGGCTGAGGTGGGTGACAGTCAGATCACAGGCCCGGAACTCGTACTAGAAACTTCAGAGAAAATCGCTCAGATCAGAAATCGTATGGCAGCAGCGTGTGACCGTCAGAAAAGCTATGCTGACAGGCGTAGAAAACCTTTGGAGTTCGCTGTAGGCGATCGGGTTATGTTGAAAGTCTCACCCTGGAAGGGCATCGTGAGGTTTGGAAAACGTGGTAAGCTTAATCGTCGTTATGTAGGGCCTTTCAAAATTTTGGAACGAATCGGTAAAGTGGCCTACAAGCTCGAGTTACCTATTGAATTGGGTAACATTCATGATGTTTTCCACGTGTCGCAACTGAAGAAGTGTTTGTCTGATGAAACACTTGTGGTACCGTTTCAAGAGCTAAAAATCGACGACAAGTTGCAGTTCGTCGAGGAACCGATCGAAATTATGGACCGGGAAGTCAAGGTCCGTAAACATTGTCGAATTCCAATCGTAAGAGTCCGTTGGAACTCAAGACGTGGACCGGAGTTCACGTGGGAACGCGAGGATCAGATGAAGCTCAAGTACCCGCACTTATTCCCAACTGACCAATCTAATTCTGATGCAACTGGTGAATTTCAAGACGAAATTCCCTTTCAAGTTGGGGATGATGTGGCACCTGCGGAAAATCCACAGTCATCCTGATCTAACACCTTGCCGTTTTGGATTACTTGTCAAATTTCGGGACGAAATTTCTTTCAAGTTGGGGATGATCTGATAACCCGAGATTTCAAGGTCTTTCCCCTACACATTGCTGGTTTCACAACTCTGTTTTCATATGTCGTTTTGTGTTGTAATATGTGCATGTATTGTTATGTTTGGTTATCTAATGAAAACTTAAGAATAATTATGTTTCCGTAAGTTTTTTTTGTCACAACCCAACCTGACGAAACTTGGATTCTTCGTCGACTTTATGATCGATGAAAAATAGATCCTTCGTCAAAGGGGTCTTTCGTCGGCCCAGATTCCTTCGAAGCCCAGAAAGGGCCCAGTACACTTACTCGAGTATATTACGTAGAACAGTTGTACTTCATCACATAACTGATCAATTGAAAACCCTAGAACTCTCTCTCTTCTGTGCGGCGACAACTTTGAGTTCTCGAAGCTCTCCATATAGATCAAACTTATCGTTCCCTTTATCTCGGTTAGTGCCCAACCCTTGACTTTGAATTCACATGATAAATTATTAGTTATGATTGGTACGGCTGTCTGTTAGGGTTAGCGACGAAAAACCCTTGACGAACAAACAGTGTCGACGAAGGTCCTATTCTTCGTCGACATACCTGTTGACTAACCTTGGATCTTCCGTCGCCCTTGAATCCAACGAAAGTTGGTTCTTTGTCATGACTGGATCCCGACGAAGGTTGATCCTTCGTCGTGTGGAACTTCGCTGTAAGGGTAATGATTTGAACAGTGAGAGGGTTATGTTGTGTATGTTATCTGACAGTTGTGCTTGTTGCATGATATTAGGGCTATCTAGAAATAAGGAACTTGTATAGACTGATATGAGTTGTCTAAAGTAAATTGTCTGATATGAATAGCCAATGCAACTGCGAATGTTATTGCATGATATACACAGGAGATGTGGATTGTTGTGTTAAATTTAAACTGCGTAATTACATAAAGTAACTTATTACGAAACTGATCTTGATTGGTAACCTCAGTAGGGTTGGTTGATTAACTGGAACGGGTAACTTGTTGAAATACCGAGCAAATCTAAGGTGAGTTCACTGCTCTTTTTCCAAGCATGTGTCCCGGGGAGGGACATCTGGTAACGTTCCGGGGAGGAATGTCGGGTAATTGGGTTTGACTGGGATGTTAAACCTGGGATGTTGGTTAATACACTCATATCTATCATTTAAGTCCCTTCTACCGATTTGTTGCCGGGGAGGCAACGGGGTATTAGTTAATAGCGCTATTTAGGTTTGGCACCCTCACACCGTACCGGGGATGACGGGCGTGAACTAATGACCCCAGTCTTGACCATTGCTTTGATAGAGGCATTTGGGAATAGGGCAAATAATCTGGAGCCATCGGCGGTAATCGAGTTATTAACGACATCAAATTTCTGAAATGTTTATACTTATATCTGGTAACTAAAACGTGATAACAAACTTTGAACTCACCAGCGTCGTCTGACACACTTGTCTGCATGCTTGCAGGTCGTTAGATTCACGGATGGAACTTGCTATCTGGGAGTGCTGGAGTGGTAATGGGTCGTAGCTCTTGGATACATGTTTATTGATCTTGCACATTTGTTTGAATTACTTGAATAACTATTTACCTTATGCTTCCGCTGAACGTATTTGTTTTAGATTGTGATTTGAAATTGTTTATGAAATAAATGAGAACTTTTATTTATATCGTGTATAGTTCGATGTGATTGGTGGCTTGAATCCTGGTACGTTACACGTCCCGCGGTGCTTCGGCATGTGGTATTTTGGGGGTGTGACATCCAACGTATGATAAACCAAAATTTTGCAGGCCACCGTTATTGAGAATACAGTTCAAATTATTGAGAATGCTGAGATCATTAACGGCTCCATGGATAGAGCGACCCATACAATGTAGAGGATACTTTGAACCTTTATTGTTTATCGAGATCATCTTAGAGCCTAGGTTATTTTCTTGACAATCCTTATGAAACAAGCTTGCATAAGATTTTCCTTCCTTTATCCCCCCCCCCCGGAACAAGCACCGTTATTATTTTGTGGAAACATTTGTGTTGGTTCCTTCGGCCTCCATGTTTTGTCTCCAACGATTTTAGATGTATAAATAAACTTTTTGTGATTCTTGTCATACTTGGCTAGAGAAACCGTTACCTTTGCTTCGAGAATCTTCACCGTATTCATGGCCACCAAGGTTGTATCCACATTCTCAACTCCCACATATCGGATGAAACCAAAACTGTTACCTCTTTTATCCTTCTTACGTGCCACATAAGCGTCTGAAACAAAACCATATGGCTGGAAAGCTCGCCACAATATCATTTCTGTCGTACGATCAGGAAGATTTTGCATAATGAAGGTCATCTCCACACCATTGCCTCAGCTTTTCCTTTGCTTTTGGTACTGCACCTTTGTCCATGGTCCATCGCCACCATCATCAACACCCCCATCCTGTATCATGCTCCATTGAAATCAATTGGCCTCACCTAGCCAAGGAGACAACCCTATGAGAGGTTAATAGGATTTGAATCGGTCTAGCTGCACTATACTCGATAGCCGCGACCGATATCAGACCTACTAAGCAATCGAGGAGGAGTTCCGGCGAGAATGAGTGATTCAATCGGAATTGAAACTTCACAAGAACAAAACTGACCCCGGACAGGGAATGGGAGAGAAGAAAGGTGTGTTAGGGAGAGAGGTCAAGCCGAAGGAAGGCGACCTCGCACGCTAACACCGACTTACCCTCTCCGTCGAGCCACCGGCGGTCAGAAGAAGAAGAGACGCTTGGAATTGAAGAAGAATTGGGATAAACATCTAATCGGTTGTGGATAATTGATTAGGCGATTAACAAGTTAACCCCCTGCTTTGCGTTGAATTGCCCCTATAGGTAACCGATTAAGATAACCGATTGTTTCAACTCATTTTTTTATTTCCTTAAGGCGGTCCCATTGATAGACGTTTAGGCTTTAAAGGTAATTGAATTTCTAATTTTAGTTCGTTACTTTAAGTTTCTTTGCAACTAATTAGTCCGAGATTAGATCAAGGTTAATAGAGATCATGTTGATGCTAATGTTAATAGAGATCATGATGTTAATTCTATTGAAGTATTTGCTCCAATGTTAATAGAGATCATGATGCTAATTCTATTGAAATGTTTGCTCCAATATTAATAAGGGTCAAAAGGATATTTTTTAGATGGTTTTTCTGTAACTTTTGTATAATAGAATCAAATAAGGAAAAATGTGCTAGAAAATATCTTTGTAGATGATTTTTGGTATATTAACAGTTTTACGATATTTAGCTGAATTCAATCGTCAACAGTGAACAGATTTTCTGATTTTAACTCAAATGGCAACTCAAATTAGAAGATAATACTTTCTGATGTAATGATATGTTACATTTATACTCTGTTAACTTTGTATGAGGGAAGAAATGTTAACCAATCTACTAAAAAATTCGTCAATTTTGGGTCATGTTATCTAAGGGGTCAAACAGGTGAAAAATAAAAAATAAAAAAAATAAAAACTAGATGGAAAGGAAACCGGTCAGATAGGTCGGTAGGTCAGATGGTTCAAAATTCAAATGTCTTCGTAAGTGTATACAAATGCTTACTGTTTTGGTCAAAAATTTGATCACTTAATTGCTTAGTTAATTTTTGACCAAAACAATTACTACCTCGTAAATCATTTTATTCTAATTTTTTAAGATATGGTCTTTGTAAACACATATACTTTGACTAATATAGAAAACGAAAAAAAGAATGTACTTAGAAGTGTGAGTGAATCAACCCAATCTCACTTTGAACCATTATGGCACGGTGGCACCTATTAACTTTATAGATTACATGTGAAACAAGGTAGGCTTGTGAAAAAAAAAAAAAAACTAGCTTTTTAAATACCAATAAATAATAGAGTTCATTGTACCTTGCTTCATTTCTGTCTCACCGTACAGTGATGCATAAATGGCAGTTATTGGATATTTGGATGCATTAGTTTGAGATAGCCAAGAGATCAGGCAAAGTAAAAAAAGAAAAGATAAATATATATTATTAGGCATGTTTTAATTTTTTTTGGTAACCATAACAGCCCATTGTCCGAAAACTTATGGGCCTGCTAATACCTTGCTAACTGTTGCTACAACAAATACAAGACCAAGGCCTGTAGCGATATCTCCGGGGTAAAAGGGTTCAAGGGTTTCGATTAGCCTAACGCAGGTCGTGGGGTCCTCCCACGTTTGTAGCACGTGGGGTTGGATCACTTGTTTATTGATCGCTTTTGATTCCAGCTTGAAGGGAATTCAAGCCGGAATGAAGTTGTTAGCGAAGCAATGCTGTTTGAAGTGAAGAAGAGAAGCAAGTATGAAACTTGTTCTCAAGAGAAGAGAGAAGATCAGAGAGTATGTGTTAGCTCAACTGATCTGGTGTCCCTCATATGGTTGTTGGAGCTGGTACTTATAGATAAGATGTATTCTATAAGAGGAAGCTCGTGACCATGGATCCAAGGCTACAGTGGAGGAATTACCCGTTTGGGGGTTGGAGGCTTTAGACCTGCGGATAAAAGGGTGTTCTCTGTGCACATGTTCTGTCTGTGCAGAAATGGTTCACACGTTAAGTGTTGATGTGACCGGACACTGTGCGTGTCCTTTTTACTGTTCACCTGAGTTCGCGCGTATTGAACCTCTCAACCTTTTAACCTTTTAAGTTGTTATGTATATTAGTCATTTTATTGAGATTTGGGCTACCCCCGTCATCACTAACAAACAAGATCAGTTAAATCGCAACATGTGCCGGCCTGGTAGCCTAATT
This sequence comes from Helianthus tuberosus, assembly GCA_030545235.1. Taxonomy (NCBI): domain Eukaryota; kingdom Viridiplantae; phylum Streptophyta; class Magnoliopsida; order Asterales; family Asteraceae; genus Helianthus; species Helianthus tuberosus. Next base: position 156,622,978 of record CM060394.1, read on the forward strand.
CAAGAAGGTTATGATAAGTGTTAAGAACCATGATATGAAGATCGAATAAATAAAAATAAGAAATAGCGACAAAACAAGTGACAAAATCTTATTAGCCAACCCAAAAGATTTACCCCCCAAACCTTCTGATCTTACAAACTGTAAGATCATCAAACAATACAAGATACAGAAAATATTGATGATCATCCACTGATGATCATCAATACCAGAAGATCAATCTGTCCAATATACATGAGAGATGATTGCAATGATCTACAACAGATCAACAATAACAAACCCTAACTAACTAACTAACTAACTAACTAACTAACTAACAAGAGAGAACAAGTGCGAGATGAAAGAGAGTGGTGAATGACTGAATCTTCACTCATGAGCCCTTTTGTATGTATATTAGTCATTTTATTGAGATTTGGGCTACCCCCGTCATCAGCCCCCCAAGTCAGAGGTGTTTGGGATGTAAGCTCAAATGCTTCTGACTTTTACACATTATTTTTTATTGCTTAAAGGCTTCAAGGCTTTAAGGCGTTTGAGTTTTGAGATTTGAATTTCGGAATGATAGTAGATGTGATAGGCTTCAAGGTTTTAAGGCTTGAAGGCTTTAAGGCTTGAAGGCTTAAAGGCTTCAACTTATCTCACTCAAGAGGAAGTTGAGGCTTTTTGTAAAGAATGGGGGATCGATCTAAAGTTTATTCCGGTGGCTCTGGGTTTTGGCAAATCGATCGATTAGTGTCCCGTTGGTTCGATTGCTCTTTATTGCTGAGTTTTCCAACTTGCGTCATCCGTTTTCGGTCTTTGTTCTGAATGTTTTAGAGTATTATCGTGTGTCGTTTGGTCAGTTGCGTCCTCAAGGTCTTGCTGGAACTTTACACTTTGAGGTCTTGTGATAGGGTATGACCCATCATTGTTGTTCCGATGTTTCTTAACGATTGGGTCACGTTTGAGACATCCCAAGTTGATGTTTGTTTGACTTCCTCAATGGTTATTACCGTTGGTTCTTCGAAGGACCGATTTTTCTGGATTTCTGAGTCCATTGTTTCCTTCAAGCTTGTTTGGAGGCACCCTGATGCTATGTTAAACAAGCTTAAGCCATTTGAGTCTGAACTAGATAGTTGGTTGTTAAAAGCCATTAGGAAGTGTCCTTCAAGGCTTCGTCCCTTTCCTGAACACCTTTTAGTGTTGATGGGTGTGAGCACCTTGTGGGACAAGCCGGATCGTGACCCTATGCTCATGAGGTATGATCAGGGTATGATGTTTTGCCTTATGCTTTATCAAGAGTGGTGATACCTCTAATGTTGTGTTTGGGGATGTTGAGGCTACCTCCAGCGAAGATGTTGTTGCCAGAGGTGCTGAACACAGGTTCGAGGGTTCAGACTATGTGAACGTTCCAAATGTCAAAGGCTTTACTAGGGTCGGTGCTTCCAAAGCTTCTAGCCATTGTTTAACCCGACGTGTGTTAAAGGTAGCTGACCATCCATCGGCTTCTGAGCCAGTGGAACTGAGCCATGACGTAGAGGCTTCAGACGACTTGGAAGTTGGGTTTGAGGGAAAATAAATAAAAGACAAGACAAGGAGTTGTCCTTGGTGATTGGTAAGGAGAGTAAAGCAGCGGGTAAGAAGGTTGTGAGCTTGAAGGGTTTCGGGAAGGGTGGTGAAGGTTCCGTCACTGTTAATCCAGAAGAGGTTTATGTGCTGGATTAGAGGGTCACAGTTGGTGACAGCTTCAAGCCTTCATCCGTTTGTGAGGATGTTCTTACCCATTTTGCTCCTCCTACTGTTCGAGGTTCTTGCTCATCTGTGTACAATGAACTGATGATTTTGAAAATGATGATGGGTGCTTGCAACCTTGCTACCTTGCTTCTTGAGGGTGTATCCCGATTTCGAAAAAGGATGCAAGAATATGAAGTCTTTTCGAAAAAGAGGGATGGGATGAAATCTTCAATGGTTGCTTTGAAAGAAGCTGAGGGCTACACTAAGAAGGAGAAAGCATTGTTGTTTGAAGATTTTTAGGAGTTTTCTTCCCGCATAAGACTGATATGGTTGAATTGGAAAAACTCTTAGAGGCTGACAAGGTTCAAGTCAGGGTCGATAAGGCTGCCTTGGAGCTTCAGAAAAAAGCCTTATTAGAGGAGAAAGAAGGGTTAAAGGCTTCACTTGCCCCGGCAACTAGTGATAATAAATGGCTCATTGAGCATGGATTTCAGCAAGTGGTTACCTATCTTCTCCATTCGTCGGAATTCAACAAAGTCTTGGGTGATGTGTACACCGAGCTTCTTGCTCATGGGAGACACCAAGGTTTATTTGCTGGTTACAAAGCTTTGTGAACCTGGGGAGCCTCAGGAAAAGTCTTCTCTTTTTCAACCCAAAGCCTTTGAAGTCTTCAAGGAAACTGTTTTGAAGGTAGGGCATATTATTTACCCTTATGTGGGTGAAGTCTCTAAGTGTTTTGGTAAACCTTTGCCTGTCTTGCAGGAGCTAATACCCAAGGGCCTTAATGAGGCTGTTTGTAACGAAGTTGTTGAAGTCCCTATCGAAGAAACGTCCTTGCTTTGGAGATAGCGAGGAAACGTGTTCTGAAGGTGGTGAGGGCTCAAAGGGTTCAAGCCTTGAAGCCTCCGAGGCAGCGGGTGCAGTAGGGAGGAAAAAGAGGAAAGCTAAAAAGACCCAAGATGATGGAGGTTCGAAGAAGGATGATGCATCAAAGTCTACCATCCATGACGTTGCTAAGTGAAGAAGAAACCTTAATTCATAGCTTTCTTATCATGTCGAACAATGTTATGGGTTGTTTGTTTGAACATCTTTTTATTTTAAAGGAATCGTCTAGATCCCTTGGTGGTTAAAGCCTTGAAGGCTTGTGGACAATGTTTTATGTTTGATGGCCAGTATGGCCCTTGCTATCTTTAACTTATCTTGCTATGTTGTTTTATTTATTCCCTTGCGTTTTCATTGATTTTACATGTTGTCTTTGTTTTGAGTGGTGCATCTTATGTTATTTATACCTTAAAGGGTTCAGTGCTGCAGTCACTTAGCCTTAGGATATTTTTAACAAGAAGATACAACCTCTATCCTATGTATGACATTCACTTAGAGTCTTTTTGGTTCGTAAGCCAATGTTGGGGCTTAAGGAACATTTGGTGTAGGCTGTTCAAACCCGTCTATGAGACATGATTTTTAAGATTTCTCTGAGTCTCATGGAGTTGTATTGATTTAGGAACTCACCCCTTATATAGGTCCATTCAACCCTTGAACCTATTGAGCGATGTGGCCTGGGAGCTCATCCCCTTACATGGCCCTTGCCATGGAGTTTCTTGCTAGGTTCTCAACCTGATTATAGGATAGAAAGACAAATTTTGATTCATCGTTCATTCATTTCAAAGTACTTTGATTACTAGGGGAATAGAACAACTTTTGGGAACTATTTGTAATACGTTTTGGTTAAACATGGAACCTTTTAAGGTTTTTGCCATTCCAATGGCGGGGAAGCTTTTTGCCTTGCGGACCTGCCAGCTTGTATGATCCCCCTTTGTGGGCTTTAAGGATAGTGTATGGCCCTTCCTACTTTGGGCCGAGCTTTCCTTGGCTTTCTTTCTTGCAGGCCTCATTATTTTGAAGCACAAGGTCCCCAGGCTTGAAGCATTCATGCTTCACCCATGTATTGTAATACAATTCCATGTTTTGCTTGTACCTTGCTTTTTGTATGGCTGCTTGATCACGAGCCTATTCGAGTTGTTCCAAATTCAACATCGTCTCTTTCTTGTGTTGTTACTTCGATTTCAGCTAGGATTACAGCCTCTGATCCAAACACTAGGCTGTAGGGTGTTTTCTTGTGGCTCGTTTTCTTGGTTGTTCGAATTTCCAATAGCACATTGAGAAGCTATTCGAGCCAGTTGTTGTCGTATCTTCCCAATCGAGATTTAATCCTTTCAACAATGTTGTTGTTTGTCCTATTAACTTGGCCATTGGATTGTGGGTGAGCTACCGAGCTGAATACTTGGGTTATTCTGAACTCCTTACACCAGGAGCTAGAAGGCTTCTCGGCAAACTACTTCCCGTTATCCGTGACTAGTACCCCTGGAGCCCAAAACGACAGATTATGTTTTCGTAAACGAAATCAATGACCTGTTTCCCTGAGATTTTTGCCAATAGTTTTACTTTTGGCCACTTGGTGAAGTAGCCCACGGCTAACAATAAGAACTTGACTCCTCCTTTGGCTGGTGGGAATGGTCCAACAATGTCCATTCTCCACTTACGAAATGGCCAAGTCGAGGAGGTGGGAACGGGGTCATGTTTGGTTCTTTTGGGTACTGGAGCATGTAACTGTCAAGCTTCACATTTTTGCAGTTGTTCAAAGGTATCTCGATGCATGGAAGGCCAAAAGTATCCGAGGTTCAACAACTTTGACCCTACCGATCTTGGGCCACAATGAGCCCCACATATCCTTTCGTGAACCTCTTTAATCAGATATGGGCTTTGTTCCGGGTCAACGCATCGTAGTAGTGGTGCAAGGTATCCTTTTTGTAAAGGATATCTCCTTGTAACACATACTGCCTTGACTTGATACGAACCCTTTTAGCCTATGTCTGGTCATTAGGTAATTCACCATTTTTGAGGAACTTTTCAATGGGAGTCATCCAATTTGGCCCTTCTTTAGTGATCACATCTTGAACCTCAAGTTTTTTGGATGGATGGGGTTTTTAATACCTCAATTAGTACCTTCTTGGTGAGGTGGGCAAACGTAAGAGATGCAAGCTTGCTTAGTGTATCAGTTCTCTTGTTTTGAGATCTTGGAGCTTTTTTTATGGAACATATTTGAAATGTGTTCATCAATTCCTTTGATTTCTCTCGGTACTAATACATGTTGGGTTCTTTTGCTATGTAGGTGTAATTGTCTTGGCTTGAGAGAGTTTGTGAGGACTTAAAGCTTTTGAACCCCATTTCTTTGGTTTGAAACAAGCAACGAGTCTGTGAAGACTTGAAGCCTTTTGACACCCATATTTTTTGCAAGCTTGAGCCCGGCAATCAATGCTTCATACTCAGCTTCGTTGTTTGTACTCTGCAATTCAAGACGAAGGGCATACGCGAATTCCAATTCGTTAGGATCAATTAGAACTAGCCCTGCTCCTGACCCTTCAATGCTGGAATCTTCGTCGGTAAAGAGCTTCCAGGTATGGGGTCGGAGGGTTCAGTGGAGGTTGTATTGACTTCCGTTGTGACTTCTTTAGGGACTTCTATGATGAAGTCAGCTGAGACTTGGGCTTTGACAGCTTTTTTCGGGACATAGGTGATTTTTCAAGCACATTCTTAATAGGTTAGTCAGTGACCACTTGTATCGGGTGTGACTGAAAGTACCTTTGAAGCCTTCTTGCCGTTTGGACTAGGGCTAGAGCAAGTTTTTCCGAAGAAGAATATTTGATTTCTGCTAATTTTGAAGTTTTGAAAAGTAAACGGGTATCTGAACTTTGTTTCGTTCAATGATCAGAGCCGTACTTATGGTCTTTTCAGCAATCGAAAGCTAGGTAGAGGTCATTCCTCCTGTTTCCGGAGCCAAAATGGCTGGGAGTGAAGCCAAGTGTTGCTTCATTTGGTTGAAGGCTTCCTTTTGAGGTAAAACGCTTCAAAGCTGTAAGCTTTCCATCGAAAGTCTTTCTTGTTAGCACATCCCTTGAGGGTTGGCTTTTATGCTTTGTTTCCCCATGATATGCCCTACAAACGAGCACTTGACTGAATTAATCTTCATGTTGATCTTTCTCGAGTTTTGGAAGTTTCTTTGTATGTCATGGAGCATTTGGTATTCCGTTTTGCTCTTAATCACCAAATTGTCAACATAAGCTTTAATGTTCTTGCCGATTTATCCGACAAACGCTTTGTCAACCAGACGTTGATAAGTGGCACCTGCATTTCTTAAACCAAAATTCTATTTTTGATAGCAAGATATACCTTTATCAGTGTGGAATGTGGTTTTTTCTTCCTATTCTTTTTTCATTATTATTATTAGGATCTGATGGTAACCCTTTTAGGCGTCAAGAAAACACTTGAATGGGAAGCCTGTGAGCGAGTTATTCTTGAGGTCTATCTCGGGCAGCGGGTAGCAATCCTTTGGGCATGCTTTGTTCAAGTCTTTAAAATCGATATACATTCTCCAAGACTTGTCGGGTTTTTGAACCATTACTGGATTGGCCACCCATGATTGATACTTGACCTCTCGAAGGATTCCGGCTAGGACACGTTTTTCCATCTCTTGGCACTCTTCAAGGCTTCTTTCAGGGGCTTGATTCTGTTTCTTTTGTATAATGGGCTTAATATCAGGTGGCATCCATAACTCATGTTCAACAATGCTACGAGGGGTGCCGGTCGTATCTTCCGAACACCAAGCAAAGACATAGTGCAAGAGCAGCTTTTCAAGGTATGAGAGGGTTTCCTTGGAAAGGTTAGTGCTTACCCTTATCCCCTGTTGAGGATATTTTGGGTTTATGTCCAACCCTTGTTCATCGTCTTCGTCCTTTCTTGAGCTTTTCCCTTCAACCACAAAAGCTTATTGGGTAGGTTAAAGGGTTGCTATCCCTTTTTCAGTGGGAATCTTCACAGTACCTTGACCAACTGAAACTGACATTCCGAACACACTTTGCCCTGGCCTTCCTATGATGATATCATAGTTGGAAGGGATATTGATCACCGCAAAAGTGAGTTGTTCGGTTTGTCCCTTTGTTCTCTCGTTGAACAAACATTATGGGTTATTTGGTCTAAAGGCTTGATAGGTATGTCTGCGATACCTTCGATGGAGGATTCAGACTGTTGAAGCTTTGAACGTTTATCGTCGCTGAGAGGGTTAAAGCATTTCTCAAGCATGACTTTGGTGGTTGCACCGGTGTCAATGTAAGCCTTTTGTGTCTTGATGGTTCCCATGTTGGATTTCATCACTAGAGGGTTTGAAAGCAACTCTCCTTTCGGTGGTGGGAAGCAAACATATTGACGTTCCCATGCCTTGGAATGATGGCGTTTGTGGGAAGCTTTGTTTTCAAGGTCGACCATGTTCACTTCCTACCTTTTTTTTTCTTCAACCATCTTGTCCTTAACCCCTTTAACCAAGTAAGCCAGTTCGGACTTGACGGCTTCTTTGATATTCTTTTTGGATTGGAAACAATCATTAGTATGGTGACCTTTCTATTCGTGAAGCTCACAATACTGGTTTGATTTTTCCAATCTTTTGTTTTTTGGCAAAGGTTGAGGAGAGTGGAAGCTGTGTTTTACCTCTTCGGTTGCCAAGATCTCTTATGGAGTCTTGGTTAAGGCTGAATGTTTATGGTTTTTTTTTTCTTTTCTCGGCTTGGAGGGTTCCGGCCTTCTGGAATCCGATCCTTTGAACCGTTTCTCATAAGTGCCATACTGGAAGCTCCGGTTAAGAGTCTTTTATTTTGTTCTTTGATGTTTACAGCTTATTCTCCTCGAATGTGGGCTTTAGCCCTTTTGACTGCTTCTTCAAGGGTTTTAAGCAGGCATTTATTGAAGTCTCTTATGAGATATTTGGAATTTATAGCATTCATGAACCCTGCAACCCTAATCTTTTCATCGACGTAAGTTAAACCTTCCTTTTCGATGAAGTCTCTGAGACTTTCATCATGTTGTTTGATATGGAAGATTATCATGGCGTCCTTGACATACCTATGTTTTTATAGGAAACTTTTGCTAAGATCGTCAAAGGTCTGAACGCTTCTTCCAGGAAGGTCATTGAACCATATGCGCGAAGACCCTTCAGGGGTTTGCCTGAACATGAGACAACATTCGGAGTTGGGTCATTTTTCAATTCTTTCAGTCCCGGCGAAGATTTGGAGGTAGTCTTTAGTACCGTGATGGCATCTTTATCTGGGTTTGAAACTCGTAATCAACGATTTGTTGGGAGAAGCAAGACAAGTTTGTTGGGCTTGTAGGGTTTTGAGAGGTCTTCTACTACCCTTGAAGCTGGGTTACCGTTTGAGGTACCCTGGTGAGTGGTTGGTACTTGGTTGATGAAGTTAAAGCTAAAGCCTTGAAGGCTTTCTGTGTCATCATCCAACTTTCACGTGCTGCAAAGGAAATTGTGCCATCATTTGTGTCATCAGCTAGGGCATAGGGTTAAATCCTTAAAGGCTTTCTGATGGTACTAATAAAAGATGCCATTATCTGTGTCATAAGGTTAAAGCCTTAAAGGCTTACTATATAAGGCATTCCCATGGATGTGCTTATGACCGCACCTCGAGCCAAAGGCAGGGTGGCCATGGCTTGTTTTCACGAAGTAGCAATGGGAGGGGGAACACTTGAAGCTGGTGACTGCCATAATTGATCAAGAGTGGTTTTATGCCCCATAGGTGCATCGGTTGGGAGGTAAATAAGGGAAAAGCGGTTGGACTTGGCCTCCCCAAAAGCTAAAGGGCTTGAGTGGTTGGTCTGTCACACTAGGACCATCTTCAAGGTAAGATGTGGCTGAACGTGAGCTGCTAAAAGGAAGAGATGGAGGGCCATGTGATAATGAGGGTTCAGACTCCTCATAATTTAGTCTTATTCTCACCCTTTTTTCCCTTTCTAAGCTCACATGCTAGTTGAGAAGAAATCTCAGTTGTAAGAAATTTCTAGCTACTCCCTCGGGTGTTAGATCTATGCGTTCTGGTGTATGCATTACATCGATTTGAGTAGGTGCAACCCCTGACCGAGATAGGGTTGGTGTTTGAAAATAAGTGAACTCCGGGGACATGTCCCGATGGAGTACTTCCGGGAGTAGAAAGAGGTGTAGATAAGACCGGTGAGATCCGACCCGAATTTGGTGTTAAATCAGTGTTGTTAGGCACCTGATTTACCTGACCGAGAGACTCGCTTTCAGACATGATGTAAAGAGAAAATGGAGCTACACAACTGGTCTTTAAGATAAAGTAAGCGGCGTAGCCCCACGGTGGGCGCCAACTTGTTGCTACAACAAATACAAGACCAAGGCCTGTAGCGATATCTCCGGGGTAAAAGGGTTCAAGGGTTTCGATTAGCCTAACGCAGGTCGTGGGGTCCTCCCACGTTTGTAGCATGTGGGTTTGGATCACTTGTTTATTGATCGCTTTTTATTCCAGCTTGAAGGGAATTCAAGCCGGAATGAAGTTGTTAGCGAAGCAATGCTGTTTGAAGTGAAGAAGAGAAGCAAGTATGAAACTTGTTCTCAAGAGAAGAGAGAAGATCAGAGAGTATGTGTTAGCTCAACTGATCTGGTGTCCCTCATATGGTTGTTGGAGCTGGTACTTATAGATAAGATGTATTCTATAAGAGGAAGCTCGTGACCATGGATCCAAGGCTACAGTGGAGGAATTACCCGTTTGGGGGTTGGAGGCTTTAGACCTGCGGATAAAAGGGTGTTCTCTGTGCACATGTTCTGTCTGTGCAGAAATGGTTCACACGTTAAGTGTTGATGTGACCGGACACTGTGCGTGTCCTTTTTACTGTTCACCTGAGTTCGCGCGTATTGAACCTCTCAACCTTTTAACCTTTTAAGTTGTTATGTATATTAGTCATTTTATTGAGATTTGGGCTACCCCCGTCATCACTAACAAACAAGATCAGTTAAATCGCAACATGTGCCGGCCTGGTAGCCTAATTCAAGAAGGTTATGATAAGTGTTAAGAACCATGATATGAAGATCGAATAAATAAAAATAAGAAATAGCGACAAAACAAGTGACAAAATCTTATTAGCCAACCCAAAAGATTTACCCCCCAAACCTTCTGATCTTACAAACTGTAAGATCATCAAACAATACAAGATACAGAAAATATTGATGATCATCCACTGATGATCATCAATACCAGAAGATCAATCTGTCCAATATACATGAGAGATGATTGCAATGATCTACAACAGATCAACAATAACAAACCCTAACTAACTAACTAACAAGAGAGAACAAGTGCGAGATGAAAGAGAGTGGTGAATGACTGAATCTTCACTCATGAGCCCTTTTGTATGCTTATCCAGAAAATTTATATCCAGGTTCACAAGATTTAAGCATGATGATCGCAGTCCTCCAAAACATTCACATACACCCCTCATACTTTCAATATGCAATCATTCTAGACCAACAATAAGAGCCCAATAACACATATTAAAATAACAAGCCCAATACCACTCAGGAGCCCATACCGAGCATAATGCCCATAAAGAAACATATGAATGAGAAGTCCAATTATTATTTTAACCCTCCCCCATCATTCATATGGCTTAAACAAATCAACCAAACTCAATCTTTTACAAAAAAAAAATCATGTTGAGTAACACTCAATCCTTTTATAAACAAATTAGCAAGTTGATTTTCAGAATCAACCTTTTCAGTACTAATAAAACCAGTAGACGGTCTCATGGCGGTCGATGAGTCTGCCTTGGACATAGCCCCGAGCAGGGTGAGTTTACACGTGAGATTCTTTGCCGTTCCAAAAAAATTAAAAAAAATAAAGAGAGAAATCAAACTCCACAATACCTTGAAGGTCGCATGTTTTAACCTTTGGGTTTTGTAATAATGTATTATTGGTCAACCACCCAGAAATAATCAATACTGAAATTCCATTAGTCAGCTCAAGATCCTTCACAGTTTAACATATAAATTTAAGTTTACTCTAGAACCAGAGCTTGGCTTCACATGTAGCTCAAATAAAAGAACCTTTACCTTGGTAACTAAGCAAAGATAAGAAATTATAGAAAAAAAAATATGGGTGTCTAAGTTAGACAGTCTAACAAAGGCAGCAATTTCGACCCGTTCACATGTAAATGAGTCAAGTTCCAATATGTTGAATGCACAATGTAAGAATAAGCATCCAAAAGTCTTATTCTATGCTATTGCTATGCATTTTATCTAGATGTTCAATTTATTACACGGGTTTGGTGACAAATCACAAGTCATGTTCTAAACTTTGTTAAGAACAAAAGATCACGCATAATACAATGACCCTGCACCTCAATTTGTACTAACCTTAACTTGTTTCCTAAGCTACCTCTAACTCCCAACATAAGGAAACAAATCAAAATAAATTCCTAACAATTATCTTGACTAAATACATAAACATAAATAATTTACTAAGAATTATCTTCATAACTAAAGCCGATCTCTATCCCTCTTTTATTTCTCGATTTATCTCACTTGCTTCACGACTTCAATCCTTGTACTTTCACGATTCAACAAAACCAACCCTTTCACTAATTAGCGTTAAAACAGGTTGGGTCAAAACAGGTTCGTATTTTGACCGAAACTATGACTCGTCACTACGCCTAATCAACGTGGTAATCAGTAGGTATAGTTACAAGGGACTATAACCATCGGGATTATGCTCACATTGCGAAGTTCAAACGAACTTCGTGTTGACCATTGACTGGTCAAAGCAGAAAGTCAAACACTGTTTGACTTTCATGCTTAAAATGCGATAAAAGCACGAAAGAACTTACAAAATGTCCAAGCCTTAAGATAGAACAAGAAGACAAGAAGATTAGTGTCACACCCCCAAAATACCACCTAGGGAATGTCCCTGCTAGGCGTGTGACATACCAATAATGAGCCACTAATTACATTGAACCCATACAAGTTTCCAAATGAAATCATCACTTATTAAATAAAAGTTTCAACAATAAGTTTAATTAAAACCCAACATGTTCAGCGGAAGCAAATAGTAAACCAAAGTTAAACCGTTTCAAAACCAATGTAAGCTATCCATAATTCGATCACATGAATCCATCCAGTACGACCCATGACCACTCCTGCTACTCCAGAAAGCAAGTTCCCAAATCTAAGATACCTAACGACTTGCGAGCATGCAACAAGTGTATCAGACAACGCTGGTGAGTTCATAGTTTTACGAAAACGTTGGTTACCAAGTGTTTAGTTAATCCATTGAATTTAATGTTGATAATGCCCCGAATACAAGACGGCTTCTGATTTACATTGCCCTTTCTCTAATGCTCCTATCAAAGCATTGGTCATGACTAGGTCATTAGTTCAACACCCGTCCTCCCAGGTACGGGGTGATGTTGCCAAACCTAAGTAGCGCTACTAACTAATACCATGTTACCTCCCCGGTAACCAAACAACATGGAGGGACTTTAAAGGTGATAGGATGAGTATATTATCCAACATTACCGTTTTTACCCAAAAGACTTATCCCTCCCCGGGATACCCACTGACTGTCCCAACCACCGGGACGCATGCTCAAGAGAGATGAACTCACCTTCGGTTTGCTCGGTTAGATTAAATGTCCGTTAAATAGTTAGTCAATCAAGTCCTATTGTGGTTACCAGATTCAGTCAGTTTCTCAATCACATAACATAAATTGTACCACATATTATGCAAATAACATACACATATCATCATGCAATTTGGGAATCCATATAGAAATCAATGGCAGTTTAGTAAGAAACACCTAACGAACCATACCCTTTAACATACAACACTTAAATGAACAAACATAGGGCCCATATATACACAACATCTTTTATAAAACTACCCGGCCCAAGCATCAACATTATTATCAAACATCATGCATCCTAATCATAAACATCATGATTAATTTGTGTTTTTGAATCATATCTACAAGACCCACTGTATTAATCCTACCCCTTAACATCATGCATTCAAGTTTAACAAACTGTATAACTATATACATATTACATAATAAAACACATGTGTGTGTTTAATAATTGTGTGCGGCCCAACATCAATTCACAAATAAAATGTACGCTAGTTTGTGTGGGTGTGTGTCCCATTAGTGCCCGGCCCACACCTTAGTTTGCAGCCCAAAAACACATGTCATTCAAAAATGCACGTGTGTGTGTGGATAGTCCATCGAGGCCCCACATCTAATTTACTAACATAACTCAACATAAACACTAGTTTAGCATTTTAAGTTATAACCAACCCACTTTACTTCGGTCCAATCCAACCACTGGCCCAAACAATGCCAGTCCAAAGCCTTCCAATTAAACCCACTTGACTGTGCGACTAATTCCCCCACCCGTGGCACAGTTCGGCGCTTGCGGCCCATCCGCACAGCAAGCCCAATTAACCCGTTTCTAACCGTAGCTCAACTAACCATCTACAACCATTACCTTGTTCCAGTTACAAATTATTAGCAACATTAATAACATGATCAACCCAATTATCAAGCAATTTCCTAACATCATACGATTCAAATTACGGCCGAACATTACATGGGTTTTTATTGGTTCACACAAGTGATAATCACCAACCTAGAATTCATTATCGCACACAGTAGTTCTCAGGTTTCTATCCGGACTAGCCCGAACAACCTTGTACACATAACCTCAACCAGCCATGCTACCTATTTAATCAGCCATCAAAACCATCTAACCCCTAGTACATGTACTGATCATCGGCCCAATTGTTGATTGTTTCTTTCTTATAAGTTCTATCATTATTAATCAAGGTGTACAACAACTAAAACAACTAACAGCAACGAAAGGCACCCATCGAACCAGAAAATTACACTTTGATTTCGTATACATATCGATATCACACGGCACATATTTACATACACAAGTGAAACAGGGATAAATATACTAACCCGACGAATGAAACAAGAAGATATAGCTAGTTAACACACAAGAAGGGGGTGCGACGAAACTGGTTCTCCTTTCCTTCCTGTTGCCGTTCACCAAAAGACTAGGGTTTGTTGTGTTTTGTCAAATAATAATACTCCGTACACAAGGGTGTGATTATGTATTTCCATGCAAGAGGGTTGGGCTTAGTTGGTTATGTTTGATTTGGGCCAGACCCACCGATGAAACCACACAACCGCCAAAAGGATTGCATGGATTTGGCTTGCAAATTGTTTGACAATTAATCTATGTAGTTTATATATTATGCCCTCAATTATAAAATGTATATCCCAACAATAATAATAATAATAAATTATCCTTAACGCGTTTAACGTAATAACAGAAAGCTTAACGAGTTTAACATAATAACAGAAAGTGACCTTGAAGTACAGGTTGCCACAATTAGGACCTTCAACCAGAAGGGATAGTCCCAATTTGTTCAGAAATGAGAGAAATTCTGATTTGTGCAAGTGTGAAGTGAAATGGGGGTGGGTTTATATAGGATTTCCAAAACTGTTAGGATCGTTCCTCGATAAACGAGCTTCGATCTGGACCGTTCATGTTTGCCCACTGTTTTGGTAATCTATGGGTGCCCAAAACAAGCTTGTAAAGTGATTAAACCATGTGCAAAAACTAGGAAACCAGCTGCTGAAACAGAAAACTGATTTGCTGAACTGGGCCTATGTCGCGCCCCGCGTAAGAAGAGGCCTTCTCTTACGCGCCCCGCGAGAGATAGGTTTGGCAGATTTGGCAGAAAAGGTCCATGAATGCGTAAAACTTGCTTTTCGATGCATTTTTGACACGTTTAAGGCCCGTTAAGCCATTTTCAAGGCTCTACAATGATGCCAAAGTGTAGGGGACATGAAACATTCTTGAAAATATGTCGGATGTCAGTTCGTTTGGTCGTACGATCACGTTATTCGGTTAATTACAACGAAACACGAACGGACGCGAAAAACGATCCAAATTATGCGACGAATGGAATTTTAGCATGCCAATCACTAAAATAAAATATTTTAATGATTAAAAATTTTTTTGGATGTCCGGATATATTCAGAACGTAAGATATGCGCATAAATGCAAACTTATGCACTTTTTGACGCTTTTAGTCCCTGTTTGACCAAAAAGTTTATTCTTGCACACCGAACCCCTCAAAGCCTATTTCTAAGCTATGTGAAGGATATTTAGGGTATGTTTAACTTATGATCATGTTCCAAAATGTTTGTTACCACACGAATTGGCATAGTTTTGCAGTTTGACATAAATAGTCCCTGCGATCGAATAAACTTGATTTTGCCATACCAAAGCCTTCAAAACTTATTTCTAAGTTGTGTAAAGGTTATTTAAGGTATGTTAAGCATATATTGATGTTCCGGAGTGTTTTTCACGTTAAACTGATTACGTTTACGCATCGGTTTGCGTATAACTCTCCAGAAAGCGATATAGAGTTTGAAATTGAACAAAAATCAAAACATGCAAAATGTCAAACATAAATAAACAAACATTGGGATCAAAAAACATTGTTTTATTGATAATTTAACTATTCAAGGTTTATACAATGATTACAAGCACAGATGTCACAGTCTCCCCTACTTGTGGAAATTTCGTCCCGAAATTTATTTAGAGGAAACTTGTGAGAATAGAAGTGGATATTTCGCTTTCATTTGATCTTCACGTTCCCAAGTAAATTCTGGTCCACGTCCAGCGAACTTTGACCAATGGAATGCGCTTGCGTTTGAGCCATTTGACTTCATATTCCATGATTTCCACAGGTTTCTCAACGAAATGCATCGTGTCATCAACACGAATTTCATCAAGTGGTATGTGGAGGTTCTCGTCAGCTAAACACTTCTTGGGATTGGACACGTGAAAGGTTGGATGAACATTTCCAAGTTCAGGAGGTAACTCAAGTCTATAGGCTACCTTTCCGATTCTTTCAACGATCTTGAATGGTCCAACATATCTAGGTGCAAGTTTTCCTGTCTTTCCAAATCTGATCACACCTTTCCAAGGTGAAACCTTGAGTAGAACGCGATCACCGACTTGAAATTCCAAAGGCTTGCCTCGTCTATCCGCGCAACTCTTTTGACGGCTTCTAGCTGTCTGAAGGTTATCGCGAACTTTCTTAACCTTATATGTTGTCGCTAAAATAAGGTCAGGTCCAGTAAGTTGAGCCTCACCGATCTCATTCCAGCAGACTGGTGAACGACATTTTCGACCATATAGAGCCTTGGAAGGAGCCATGTTGATGCTGGAGTGATAACTGTTGTTGTAGGAGAATTCAATCAACGGAAGATACGAATCCCAATTGTCACACCCCGACCACGTAGAACATACAAAACGTGGCGGAAACGTCGGGGAGTGTTGTAACAGAATTAATGTTTCACAACAATGGAAATTAAAGTTTCGTTTTATTCATTAGAAGTGTTACAATGTCTTAACAAACAAGGAAAAACAACATAATTAACTAGTCTTGCATCTTTTATTGTCACTAAAGCCCAAGTCTGCCTATGTGTATCTTGATCATCTTATGCAACAGCTCCTGAAAAACACATGTGAAAATAGGTACGTCAGCATAAAAATGTCTGTGAGATACATAGGTTTTGTGAAAATAGGTTTCATGACTTATGTTTGAGAAAATGTTTAGTCATGAACCTTGTTATTTGCTTTGTCTTGTAAATCATTTGAAAAACGATAAGATCAGATGATATGTATAAATAAATATCAGGTTAAATGAATAACCATGTAAAATGAGTTTGTATAAGATAAGTTGTTTGTAAAACAATGTCTTGTGAAAAGTATGTTATTTGTATACAATGTTATATATCTCAAATTGAAATGATTCAAATAACGTTACGACATGTAATACCATACAAACACTTATATATAGGAAGTACCAGCGGCGTATCCACCATGCTTGTATCATATTACACACGCCTCGTTACTTAATCACTTACTCAAACCAAACCAACAATGTAGAATGTCTATGTTTAAACCAATTGTCAAATGCATTGAATAATATGTCAAAGTGTTTATGTCAAGATGTAAATCATGTAATGTGTAACCAAAATGATATGTATGGCTAGTGAAATGTATCAACTAAACCATAGGTAAAATGCATAAAAACAAGGTATTGAAGTAAAAAACGGTTTAAATCAAAGTTATGTTTTGTGTAATAAATGCATGCTATACTGATATAAACATCTATGCGGTATTGTGAAAAATTCATTTAAACAAACCCAAGGTCATATCAAAATGTAAGCATGTGAAAACAATGCACTAAGTATGTAATCAAATGAACATACATAGCGTGAAATGTCATGTAAAACGATGTACTAAGTAATGCACATAATGGGCACACCTAGCATGATATGTAATGTAAAACGATGTACTAAGTAATGCACACAATGGGCACACCTAGCATGATATGTAATGTAAAACGATGTACTAAGTAATGCACACAATGGGCACACCTAGTATGAAATGTAATGAAATCATGTACTATAATGTACTAACGAACATAGCAGTATATGATATGAAAACATGAAAGCATGAAAGTAACAAGTAGGCACATGTGTTTCACCCCAAAACAGTTTGGAAAACAGTAAAAGAGGGGTCTATGTACTCACTTGAGAATGCTCAGTAGTCCTTGAGTGACAACCAAACAATGCTAGAGATCACGGATATCAAACGGCACCTAATATAGGTAACTATGTTAATAAACCGGACCTAAAATGGAAGATTGGGTAGCATGAGGGTTTGTAAACCAAATGAGTGTAGGAACTCATGTGATATGGTTTAACAAAGCCTACATACTAAATGAAACTTAACCTAAGTGTTTACGACCCATTGCGACCCGTTTAGGTAACTTATGCTACTTTAACGCGTCGTTCGCGTGAAACGCGTTCGGACCGCTTAACTAGTCCTATGACAAGTGTTATATGCCTAAACATGTTACATAATTAGTTATGTGACAAAAGTTTAGGTTACATATGCTTAATTACCAATTATACATGAAAAGGGTATTCTGGTAATTTACCTAAGGCATATAAACTACCTATCATATAACTATTCAAACGATGTGACCATAGGGTATAACCTTGGAAGGTTATTCCCTATACACTATGGTCACCTAATGTATTTGGTCGGATCCTAATGATCGACCAAACTGGGTCGGGTTCGAAGGTATAAGCGATTTATCAGATCGCTTACCCTTACGACCCTAGACAACGTTGTAATCAGTAGGCATAGTCCCAAAGGACTATAACCAACGTGATTACACTCACGTTGCGAAGTTCAAACGAACTTCGCATTGACCATAACTGGTCAACGCAGAAAGTCAAACAAAGTTTGACTTTCAGACTCGAAAGACTTGAAAAGCAATAAAAGAACGAAAGAATACTTACAAAGGGTCCCCGAATGCTAATCCCGATCCAAGTAGCTCAGGTATGAAACAAAGGTTTCAACTTAGAGCTTCTCAAATCAGAATTCTTGTGGGTTTAGCAATGGGTGGGGTTGGGTATTTATAGTATTCGGATAACCGTTAAGATCGTTTCATGGAAAAGAGGGTACGATCAAGGCCGTACATGTGTTGGAATGTTGTGGTGTGTCAAATGGCCACTCACCATAGGGAAATGACATGTGGAAGAGGGATTGGAGGTGCTAAACAGCTGCAACCAGCTGTTAAATGCAGTTAATCTGGTCTGGAAGGCTGAGGCGGCCCGCTTCAGGATACACCAAAGCTAATGCGGGCCGCATGGGGCTTCTGATCCGAAAATAAGTTTCAAAAATGACAGTTTCAGCCCCTGCACGTGTTTAAGGCCATTTCCGACACTTCTAAGGCCCGTAAAGCCAACTTTAAGGCCCTAAAATGTTGCCTAAACATTGTGGACATGAAACATGCTCAAAAATATGTCGGATGATGGTTCGTTTGGTCGTACGAACGCGTTGTTCGCTTAATTACGACGGAATGCGCACAAGCGCGAAAAACGATCCAAATGACGCGACGAATGGATTTTTCTTATGGCGAAAACTAAAATATAATATAGTCATGCTTACATAAATTTTTGGATGTCCGGATGTATTCAGAACGTAAGTTATGCGCGAAAATGCAAACTTGTGCACTTTTTGACACTTTTAGTCCCTGAATGACCCAAAAGTTTATTTTAGCACACCGAACCCCTCAAAGCCTATTTCTAAGCTATGTAAAGGATATTTAAGGTGTGTTTAACTTATGGTCATGTTCCGGAATGTCTGTTACAGCTCAAATTGGCATACTTTCGCAGTTTGTCAAATTTAGTCCCTGTAAGCGAATAAACTTTGATTTCACCACACCAAACCTTCCAAAACTTATATCTAAGTTATGTAAAGGTTATTTAAGGTATGTTAAGTCTATTTCACTATTCCGGAGTGTTCGTTGCATTAAACTGGTTATATTTACGCATCAGTGCGCGTATAACCTTCCAGAAAGCGATTAAGAGCTTGAAATCGAAGAAGAGTTGATATGTGCAAAAGATACACATATTTATACAAGTCCAAAGTATGAAATACTATATTTCATTGGTTTGGAATTTGTTTGATGGTTGAAGTGACCCAGGTGTTACACCAACTACCACCAAAATCGATCACACAAGCTCTAAGCATATCCTCCAAAGTCTGGATTGTTCTTTCAGATTGGCCATCTGATTGCGGATGATAAGTTGTGCTCAAATTAATTTGGGTTCCCATAGCAGATTGCATGGTTCTCCAAAAACGAGATGAGAATCGAGCATCTCTGTCAGATATAATGTTCAAAGGAACGCCATGACGGGATACAATCTCATCCACATAGATTTTAGCCAGCTTTTCGGCAGATAGATCCTCACGGATTGGCAAGAAATGCGCTGACTTGGTGATACGATCAACAATTACCCAAATGGCATCATGACCTCTTTTAGTGCGCGACAGTTTGGTAATAAGATCCATAGCAATGTTTTCCCATTTCCAAACTGGAATCTCTGGTTGCTCCAATAATCCAGAGGGGTGTTGATGTTCAGCCTTAACCTTAAGACAAGTAAGGCATTTGGATACGTATAAGGCAATGTCTTTCTTCATACCTGGCCACCAATACTGGGTTCGAAGATCCTTGTACATTTTGTCTGCACCAGGATGAATAGAATAACGAGACTTATGAGCTTCATCCATTAGCAAGGTGCGGAGATTATCTTGACTTGGAACCCACAAACGGTCCATGAAATAATATGATCCATTGTCTTTTAGTTCAAGATCAGGCTTAATGTGATATGGTAATTCCTTACCCATTAAGTCTTATGAAACACAAGTATGTTGAGCCTGAGAAATGCGGGTTTGAATATCAGACCGAACTTAGACACAGTGAAGCTTGACACGTTCTTTACGACTCAATGTGTCAGCCACAACATTCGCCATTCCAGGATGGTAGCGAATTTCACAGTCATAGTCGTTCAGAAGTTCAACCCAACGTCGTTGCCTCATGTTAAGTTCTTTCTGATTGAAAATATGCTGAAGACTTTTGTGGTCAGTGAAAACCACACATTTTGTACCATACAAGTAGTGTTTCCAGATTTTGAAAGCGAATACGAATGCACCTAACTCAAGATCATGAGTCGTGTAGTTCTTCTCGTGAATCTTCAACTGCCTTGATGCATAGGCTATGATTTTGTTTATTTGCATGAGAACACATCCAAGACCTAATTTGGATGCATCACAGTATACGACAAAATCATCATTGCCCTCAGGTAAAGATAGAATAGGTGCATCGCAGAGTTTCTGTTTCAAGGTCTGAAAAGCTTCTTCCTGTTGGGTTCCCCATTCAAAAGGTTTATTCTTCTGAGTTAATGCAGTGAGAGGAACTGCAATTTTGGAGAAGTTTTCGATGAAGCGGTGGTAATAACCTGCAAGACCAAGAAATGAACGAACTTCAGTAGGAGTAGTAGGTGTATCCCAATCCTTAATCGCACTGATCTTGGAGGGATCTACATGAATACCTTGTTCGTTGACAATGTGTCCCAAAAATTGAACTTCCTTAAGCCAAAATTCGCACTTAGAGAATTTGGCAAAAAGTTGTTCTTTCTTCAGGACTTCCATAGCAAGACGGAGATGTTGCTCATGATCTGCTCGAGTCTTTGAATAAATCAAGATGTCATCAATGAAAACGATGATGAACTTGTCCAAAAAAGGTTTACAAACCCTATTCATTAAGTCCATGAAAACAGCAGGAGAATTAGTCAAACCGAATGGCATAACAGTGAACTCATAATGCCCATATCTTGTGCGAAAAGCTGTCTTGGGAATATCTTCTTCAAGCACACGAAGTTGATGATACCCAGAACGTAGATCAATCTTTAAAAAACAAGTAGCACCCTGTAACTGATCAAAGAGATCATCAATGTGAGGTAGGGGATATCGATTCTTGATGGTAAGCTTGTTAAGCTCACGATAATCGATGCACATCCTGAAAGATCCATCTTTCTTTTTAACAAAAAGAACGGGAGCACCCCAAGGTGAAAAGCTAGGATGAATAAAACCTTTGTCTGAAAGTTCCTGAAGCTGCTTAGATAATTCTTGCATCTCAGATGGTGCAAGATGATACAGAGATCTAGCAATAGGATTAGCACCAGGTACAAGATCAATACGGAACTCAACTTGACGTGCTGGGGGTAAACCAGGTAATTCTTCAGGAAACACTTCAGGATAATCCCGAACAACAGGGATATCTTGAATAGACTTACCTTTGCCTTTATCCGCTACAACATGTGCTAAGAAGGCCACATAGTTCTTTCGTAGATACTTCTGAGCTTGAGTACAAGACATGAGTTTAAGACTGCTAACAGGTTTCTCACCATGAACCTCTAAGATCTTACCAGTCGAAAGAGGCACTCGAACAATATTCTCAAAACAAACTACCTATGCGTGATACTTGGCTAACAAATCCATTCCCACTATAATGCCGAAGCTTCCAAGTTGCATCGGTGTGAGGTCGATAGGAAAAAGATGGTTATTAAGGTTCAATTGGCAGTTTTGAAGAACAGAATCGAGAACAACGGGTTCACCACTAGCAACTTCTACTGTCAAGGGCTTTCCTAGTTTGGTTCTAGTCATACAAAGCAAGGGTTCAAAAGATAATGACACAAAACTCTTATCGGCACCCGAATAAAAAAGAACAGATGCAGGCTGATTGTTAACAAAGAACGTACCGTTGACCACTTCGTTATCTGCGCGCGTCTCATTAGCATTCATATTGAAGACTTGTCCACAAGCCTGAGCCTGATTCGCCTTTGCTAACCTTGGACACTGATTTCTGTAGTGGGTCAGATCCCCACAGTTGTAGCACGAACCAGGAGGATAGTTAGGTGGTGCAGCCTGAGCCTGTTGTTGAGCAGGCGGTTGAGCAGTCTGCTGAGCTGGGTTATGTGCGGCTTGATTGGGAGCAAAATGACAAACATCGACAAGATGACCCGATTTTCCACAGTTAGCACAGAAACGACACTGAACTTGTGGTTGATGGTGACTATTGCATCTGTTGCACAACGGTGCTTTGCCAGCATACTGTTTCTTTGCTGGTGGTTATGCAAGTTGGTTGGGAGCAGCCTGGTTGGTTTGTGTAGTGACAGCGAAGTTCTGGGAAGCCTTGCGCTTCCTTGACCTATTTGAAGAACCAGATTTCTTTCCCTTCTTGTTCTCACCCTTATCAGACGATTGTTTCTTATCCTTGTCACCTTTCCTGTGAAGCTTACCCTTTCTGATTTACGACTTAGTCAAAGTCGCAGCTAACTTGATTGCCTGCCGAACTATGGTAGGGTTACTACCAGTGACGATGTCTTGCACGGGGTCAGGTAAACCATCGACATACCTCTCTGATGCGCATGTGGTGTGGTATATATTTAAGTATATTTTAAGCCCTTTTTACACGTTAGCCAAGTTTTAAATTTATAAAACACGATATTTTACTAACACCAAACACACATATGGGCAAGTGCACCCATCGTGAGCGTAGTATAGTGTTGGCAAGATACCGAGGTTGTCCAAGGACACAAGAGCTTTTAGTACCGGTTTATCCTCAACGTCTAATCAAATCAAAAGTTAGAAAAATGTTTTTAAACTAGAAAAATAAAAACAAACTAAAATGCTGAAAAATAAAATAAAAAAACAGATAGACAAGATAAATCACTTGGCTCCGACTCGTGTTTAGTGTAACCTTTGATTATTTCCGCACTTTTTCACTTTTTAAGAGATTATCTTAGTTATTGTAGTAGGCCCCTCTTTTGAAGGTGACATTACCCTCAACCCAGTAGTTTGAGTCAGCAAGGATACAATCATAAAGGGTCGGATTATTGAAAGATAATTAATTAAGTTATTAATGCATATTATGGTAGGCCCCTCTTTTGAAGGTGACGTTACCCTCGGCTAAGTAGTCTAAGTCAGCAAGGATACAGTCCTAAGTAGCCGGGTTAAAGTATTAATAGTAGCTTACATATGAGGGGATCAAAGAGTTTGGACCCCCGCCATCCAATACCGGTGGGTATTGAAGGAGGTCCTACTAAATTTGACCCAGGTCCTTGCAGGATCTATACACTGAACAAGGCAAGACTCTTACCAAACCGTTCCCTTAACCCCCGACCAGGTAGCCAACATATCTCCATATAGACCGTGGAGATATGAATGGTGAAAATCTTTTATTTTATATAGACAGTAAAATAATGCCAAGACACCATGGACAAACGATAAGGAAGAATCACCTTCAACATAAGAAACTAGTTATTAAAGTCATTAATACATAACCAAGTAAAAAGTGCGAAAAGATTAAAAATAAAAAGTATTACACTAGACACTTGTCTTCACCAAGTGATGTAAGAGACTTAGGCAAACATGGCCTTTGATTGTCAAGAACTCTTACGATCAATCTTGGATCCTGAGACGACTCACACACTCTATGATGGATGATGGATGATGGTGGTGGATGATGGTGTTGTGATGGTGGTGGGTGGGTGGTGGGTGAAGTGTGAGAGAGGTGATGTGCCAAGGGATGGTTTGCAAATGAGCCAAGCACCCCTATTTATAGGCTGAACAGAGACTCGGGCATGGCCCCGTGTCCATTGGGCACGGCCCCGTGTCCACCTTCCTTCTCTTTCTTCATTAATTGCAGTTTGTCTGCATTAGTTGACCACGCCCCCGTGTGCAGAAGCGTATCTGTACTATCAAGATTTCCCCAGATTCTGCGAAACTTAGAATTGACCACGGCCCCGTGTCCGCTGGGCACGCCCCCGTGGTGGGTGATAGAAACTTCTACAACTTTGTCTTTTCTGCTGGCACTTGGGCACGCCCCCGTGCTCACTGAGCACGGGACGTGTTCAGCCTTCTGTCTTCTTGATTTTGCTTGGGAAGATGCTGTCGGGGGGTCGGGCATGCCACGTTTGTTCCTTTTCTTGTATTTATGTTAGATTTAGCTGCCTTTTTGCTTCTTTTGTTCATTTGAGCTCATTTAATCCTGAAAATACAAAAGGAAGACAAAAACACACTTTTTCCAACATTAGTACTAAAAAGGGTTAGTTTTATGCCACAGTTGATGTAATTTATATGTTGCATTTTGTGCACATCACTCTCTATAGCTTTCTCGAGTGGGGTAACCATCGTAGGGCATAACAAACTCAGCTCCTCGTACCTGTCGGTATAAGCCCGATGTCCACCACTATCCTGTTTCAAATCATCAAACTCCCTTTCTAAAGCCCTGAGTTCATGACGAGGACAGAATTCCCTCATCATTAAAGCCCTAAGCTCTGCCCAGGTCTGTGCTAAAGAAACATCAGCACCACGGTCTCTCATGACTCCATTCCACCAAGTAAGAGCCCTCTTTTGAAACACACTAGAAGCAAACTCGACTTTGCGATTATCAGGACACTGAACATGATGAAAAGTACTCTAAATGCTCTCAAACCACTGTAGGGGCCCAATTGCTCCCTCAAAACCACTAAACTTGAGTGGTTTAGCCAAATTGAAACTTTTGAAGTTGCATGGAGCATTATTGTTGTTATTAGCTTGGTTAACTTGAGCAATAATGTTTGGGAGTGCAGCAGCCATTTGCTGCGAAATGATTGCTGCCAGTTTGGCATTAGGTAGCTGATTTTCGCGTCGAGGAGGCATTCTAAAAGAGGAAACATGAGAGAAAACGAGTGAGATGATTAGATGAAAATGAAATGATACAAATCGACAAAAGCAAAGATGGTGGTCATTCGTTCGTACCACAAAGTAAACAAACGACACACAGTGACTAATCAAAGTAAATGGGTCAAAAATAATGCATCGCGAAGACATGCTTTAGCCTATAAGTGGCACTCACCCCAAGAGTTCCTAGGTAAGAGTGACTGGTCCGATTATGTGGATTTGTACGAACACTCTAGCCTAGACAGAAAACTCGAGATACAGGCATCTACCCTTCCAGATTGCACGTGTTCACATTATTTAGACCCAAAACTTTGACGAGATTTTGAAAACTTAGAAGGCATTAAGCCAAAAGAATCAATCAAGAACGGATGATTAAATTTTCAAAATTGATTTGGAAAATTGGAGGGTTCAAAACCTTATAATAAATCATCTAAGAATAGATGGTTGATTTTCAAAATCGTTTTGGAAAATTGTGTTCTTGTTTTGGTAATCACCTAAAGATAGGTGATGGTAGTGTTTTAAGATCTAAATACAAGCTAACTTGTGTTAGGGTCCTAGAAAAGTTATAGTCTAGGTCAAAGCATTACTAATAACCTAATTCCCTATAACCATTGGCTCTGATACCAACTCTTCTGTCACACCCCGACCGTGTAAAACAACAAACCGCGGCGGAAACATCGGGGAGTCGAGCAACATAATTATTGTTTCCCAACCATGGTATTTAAAGTTTTGTTTTATTTATATACAAAAGGATTACATTGTCTTAGAACAGAAGAAACAAAGAGTACATAACATAGTTAAACTATTCTAGCTTCATTTTATGTCACTAAGGCACAGGTCCGCCTAAGTGTATCTTGATCAACCCTATGCATCAGCTCCTGAAAACACATGTGAAAATAGGTACGTCAGCATAAAAATGCCTGTGAGATACATAGGTTTTATTAAAATAGGATTCATGACTTAAGTTTAAAGAAATGTTTAATAAAAATTAGTCATGAATCTTGTAAAGTGTTTTCTTTTATAAATCATATGAAAAATCGATAAGAAATCAGATGATATAAAAGAAAGGTGTATGGTTAAATAAATAACCAAGTAAAATGAGTTGTATAAAATAAACAGTTTGTAAAACAATGTCTTGTGAAAATATGTTATTTGTGTAAAATGTAATATGTCTAAATTGAAATGGTTTAAATAACGCTATGGTATGTAATATCATAAAAGCACTTATATATAGGAAGTACCATCGGCGTATCCACCATGCTTTTATCATATTACACACGCCTCGTTAATTAAATCACTTACCCAAACAAACCATCAAAATGTCTTATTTAAACCAATGTCAAAATGAGGTTTCGTAAACCAAATGAGTATGGGAACTCATGTAATATGGCTTAACAAAGTCTACATTCTAAATCGAAACCTATCCTAAGTGCTTACGACCCATTACGACCCGTTTAGGTAGCTTACGCTACTTTAACGCGTCGTTTGAGTAAAACGTGTTCGGACCGCCTAACAAGTCCTATGACAAGTATTATATGCCTTAACAAGTCTAATAATGTTGCCTAATCAGTTTAGATGTCAAAATTTAAGTTGCATATGCTTAAAATGAAATTATGCATAAAAAGGGCATTTTGGTCATTTTCCTAAGGCATATAAACTACCTATCATACAACTAACTAAATGAAGTGACCATAAGGTATAACCTCGTAAGGTTATTCCCTATACAACTATGGTCACAAAATGTGTTTGGTCTGATCCTAATGATCGACCAAACGGGTTGGGTTCGATAGTCTAAGCGGTTGTTTAGACCGCTTATCTTACGACCCTATATAAGCACTAAACTAGAAGTGATGAGTTAAACATGTTAAAACATGTTTAACGAAGTTAGAAAACAAGTTTTATATCAAAACAAAGGGTTTTGATACCCAAGAATAGTTTGGTTGCAAAATACGCATAAACACGTATTTTGACCGAAACTATGACTCGTCACTACGCCTAATCAACGTGGTAATCGGTAGGTATAGTCACAAGGGACTATAACCATCGTGATTACGCTCACGTTGCGAAGTTCAAACGAACTTCGTGTTGACCATTGACTGGTCAAAGCAGAAAGTCAAACACTGTTTGACTTTCATGCTTAAAATGCGATAAAAGCATGAAAGAACTTACAAAAGGTCCAAGCCTTGAAGATAGAACAAGAAGACAAGAAGATTAGGACCTTCAACCAGAAGGGATAGTTCCAATTTGTCCAGAAATGAGAGAAATTCTGATTTGTGCAAGTGTGAAGTGAAATGGGGGTGGGTTTATATAGGATTTCCAAAACCGTTAGGATCGTTCCTCGATAAACGAGCTTTGATCTGGACCGTCCATGTGTGCCCACTGTTTTGATAATCTATGGGTGCCCAAAACAAGCTTGTAAAGTGATTAAACCATGTGCAAAAACTAGAAAACCAGCTGCTGAAACAGAAAACTAATTTGCTGAACTGGGCCTATGTCGCGCCCTGCGTAAGAAGAGGCCGTACGCGCCCCGCGAGAGATAGGTTTGGCAGATTGGCAGAAAAGGTCCCTTAAGATATGCGCGTAAATGCAAACTTATGCACTTTTTGATGCTTTTAGTCTCTGTTTGACCAAAAAGTTTATTTTTGCACACCGAACCCCTCAAAGCCTATTTCTAAGCTATGTGAAAGATATTTAGGGTATGTTTAACTTATGATCATGTTCCGGAATGTTCGTTACCACACGAATTGGCATAGTTTTGCAGTTTGACGTAAATAGTCACTACGATCGAATAAACTTGATTTTGCCATACCAAAGCCTTCAAAACTTATTTCTAAGTTGTGTAAAGGTTATTTAAGGTATGTTAAGCATATATTGATGTTCCGGAGTGTTTGTCGCGTTAAACTGATTACGTTTAAGCATCGGTTTGCGTATAACTCTCCAGAAAGCGATATAGAGTTTGAAATTGAACAAAAATCAAAACATGCAAAATGTCAAACATAAATAAACAAACATTGGGATCAAAAAATATTGTTTTATTGATAATTGAACTATTCAAGGTTTATACAATGATTACAAGCACCAGTGTTGCAGAAGTCGCTAGGCGGAACCTAGTCGGCCAACGAGGGAGTTGGGTGTACTCGGAGTACTCGGGGTGTACTCGGAGAGTACTCGGACATGGTAAATATCAAGAAAATTAATTGTTATATATTATTTATGTGTTAAAATAAGCATAATTCATGTCAACTGGGTATAATTTAAAATGAAAAATGTTTAAAGTTCAAATATTCTGAATACAAGTCCGACTAGTCTGAGTACAAGGCCGAGTAGTCCGAGTACAAGGCCGAGTAGTCCGAGTACAAGGCCGAGTAGGCCGATTTTGACCGAGTTTGGCCGATTAAAAGTCAACAAACCACGTTGACCGACTAGGCTCCGACTAGGCCGACTAGGCGCCGACTAGGACCGAGTACTCCCGAGGCCGACTAGTTGCGACCGCCTAGGAAGAAGTCGCCAAGGTGGAGGTCCGAGGACCGAGTACTCGGCCGAGGAATCCGACTTTTGCAACACTGACAAGCACAGATGTCACAAACCTTCCCCTAGTGAATTAACCGTCTCTAAAAACAAGTGTCAAATATGCCTGTAACTTGTTCATGAAGAAGAAGAAAAAGTAAAACATTAATATCTAATTCTAATAAAAAACTTCAACTAATGCCAAATGACATTCTTTCATTTAATTTAATTTACTTAATGCCACATGGCATTATTTCATTTAATTTGATTTATTGATATATTAAATTAATATTATTAATATAATAGATTAACTGAATGTCATAATAGATTAACTCTATCTCTAATATTATAAAGTATATAATATATAACTCTATCTCATAATAGATTAACTTTATCTCTAATATTATAAATATATATAACATATAAATAAATATAAAGAAGTTGTATACATTATTTGAAATGTGGGTGGAATTTCTTAACCTTTATTGCTAAAATTACACGTCTTTTGTCTTTCTCTCCTTATTTTCTTCTAACTAAAATATTTAAGTTATAAATTGATAAATAATTAAATGAGTATTTAAGTTAAATTTTATATAATCAGTACTTTATGTTTTAATTTATGGTTGTAATTTAACATCAATAACCATTAAGTTATTTTTCATTATTATAGAGGATAGTTACATAACACCTTGAGTTACATTTGATTGGTGAGATAAACTAATGTGACGGGTTTGATTTGCTTTAGTTATTAACAATAACAAATATATAATTTAAAGTAATAACAACAGAAATCCCCTTATGCAATTCGGCTGGAATTCAGTTTCGATTGATATCGGTTTGTTTCGTTACGGTAATGACACTCTATATAACAACCAAAAGGAAAAAAAAAACCAAAGAAATAAAGTCGATAAACTTCAGAGCATAAAAATTTAGTGGTCATTTAAAAAAATGTTTAAACTTTAATATTCTTGTCACAAAAGGAAAAAAAAACATGA
The DNA here is from genome assembly GCA_030545235.1 of Helianthus tuberosus. Classification (NCBI taxonomy): domain Eukaryota; kingdom Viridiplantae; phylum Streptophyta; class Magnoliopsida; order Asterales; family Asteraceae; genus Helianthus; species Helianthus tuberosus. Next base: position 156,652,260 of record CM060394.1, read on the forward strand.
TACTAAACCTAATACCGTTAATGAAATCTATGCTTAAGCATGTGTTTAAGATTTAGCAGTGCTAGCATATTATTGATGTTAGCGTTTCATTTCAAATTATTTATAATGTATGATTTTAAGAAATTGTTGTTACAAAAGATATTTTATCTATTCAATCCGTGTAATACACGGGTTTATAAACTAGTGTGTTTATGAAATATGAAAAGAGATGCAATGACTACCCACTATGTTAATTTTTTTTGGTTGGTTGCTAGGTGTCATTTAAAAATTAATAAAGAACTAGTTTTTTTATTATCGTCGCGTTGCGGCGAACGTCTTTTGTTGTTTAGTCTGTATTTACATGTGTTTTGAAATAACTACGAGCGCGTTGCGCACGGAAACCGCTGACAAGAATAAAAAGAAAATATAGAATAAACACTAAAAGATAAACAAAAGAAAATCAACCAAAAAAGTTGTATGGTAATAATGTTGTTCGTATGAAACCTGCGGTCAAAGATGAGCAAATAATACTGGGTACCGGTACCGAATTTCCCGAACCGAAAGATCTTAAGTACCAATTCAGTACGACTTTTGGCGTTCCTAGTACCGGTTCGCTACCGTTTTTTACCTTTATATACCGGTACCGTAACTGGTATTTTCGGTACCAGTTCCGATTCGGTATTGGTTGGCACCGAGCTCATCCCTACCCCTAAAACTAAAAAAAGAAATCATTAAAAGTCGAAGAAAATCAACAAAAAAGTTGCATGATACCGTTGTTGTTCGTACGACACTCGTGATCAGGGATGAGCAAATGGTACCGGGTAGCAGTACCGAATTTCCCGAACTAAAACATTTTTAAAATCAATTCGATACCGACTTTTGGTGTTTTTTGTACCAGGCTGGTGTCGGTTTTAACTTCATATACCGATAATCGTACTGGTATTTTCGATACCAGTACCGGTTGACACAAGCTTATCTAACTTAAAAAGTAAAGAAGATAATAAAAGTATTAAAAAAAACTATATATAATATTATTATATAGTATTTTCTACTGTTCAAAACATCCGTTTATTAATATATAGGACAAGAGTAAACTTCTTTTTTGCTCCATGTGGCTTGGTCATTTTAATGGTTTTGCTCCAATAGTTTAAAAATAGTCATTTTCCTCCCTGATCTTTCGAGTTTGTCGCCAGTTTGCTCCCTAATCTTTCGAGTTTGTCGCCAGTTTCCTCCCTGATAGAGTTAGAGGCTGGGAGCAAAATGAAGATAAGTTAGAAAAATCAGGGAGGAAAATGACTATTTTTAAACTATTGGAGCAAAACCGTTAAAATGACCAAACCACAGGAAGCAAAACGGAAGTTTACTCATAGGACAATTATTTTTGGTTGTTTTGGCTCATAACCAGATTGCCCCAGCAACCAAGGGTTGCAACCGGTCAGCCTGCCACTTGTAGGGATTTGATCGGTGCCCTTTTTATTCTTTTTTTCTATATTATATCCTAATTAGTAATTACTAATTCTCCACCCTGATTTAATTACTAAACTACCAATGGGGTGGTGGTTCATTGGCAAAGTCAAAACCTTTAAACACATTGGGAGATGGGGAGGTCTTGAGTTCAAGTCCCACAGACAGCAGGGAATAAAAAAATTGCTGTTCAAAAAAAAAAACTACTAAACTAATTTGTGATATTACAACTTAAAAAATAACTAAATGCACCATATTTTATATTTTATTTTTGTGAACGTATTGATATAAATTTTATTAAAAACATAGATATTTCAAAAAAAAATATTTTTAGTAGAAAATAAATATTGACGTTCTAACTTTTTTATTTATATAATTAGAATAAATAACTTATATTTTTTTAAATAAATTATAATTATTAATTTTATTATTTTTAATACAATAAAAACTAACCATTTGCTATTTATATAATAAAAAAATTGGGTTAGGTTGGGTTGGGTTGTGAATGTGTGTTAAAATATGAGTATAGTTGAGTTGTGTAAATGCCAATGACGGCCAGCCCAGCTGGTCTGAGGTGTGAGGGTTTACCCACAGGTCACGGGTTCGATCCCGGGCCAGTGGGGTTCCCGCACGGGGGCTGGAGAACTCGACCGTACGGAAGGCGCTTAACTGCGGGCCGTGCGAGATTCGAACCCAGGAGGCTGGCAACTCGCCAGCCGTAAGACCACTGGTCGATACCAACTGGTCTGCAGCCGTTCAAAAAAAAAAAAAAGTTGAGTTGTGTAAATGGAATAAAAATATATTATATTTTAATAAAAGGTTGGGTTTGGTCACTGGATAACACTAACACTGACACACACAAAACTGTGTGCTGTAAATAAGCGAAAGTAAATTTGTGGTGCAAATTAAAAGTTGATTTTCCTAATTCATTTTAAGAAAAATACAATTAAAATATATGTGCGGCATGTACAAGGTAATGAAACTACTTTAAAATCTGGTTTCCTATGTAGAAAATAAAGAAAGGGAATTAATAATTACACATGGTAAAATTTTATTCTCATATGGTATATACGGGTTGTATAACCTTATACGGTTCGCATACACCATATGAGAATAAGATTTTTGTCTGGTCGTATATAATGTATACGACAACTTTATACGGGCCGTATAAGGTTATACGGTCCGTATATTTCGAATTTCGTTTTAAATTTTAACTGTCTGACTAGACGTAAGATTCTTCGACTCGATGTTATATTCCTCGATTCTCGTGCCAGTCATACGATTAGACGTTAGATTCCTCGATATTTGTGCGCGTTATTTGATTCGACGTTAGATTCCTCAATCCGCGTGTTAATCATTTGAAACGATGCAATATTCCGTAGAAACGTCTATATAAACGACACCAATCTTATTCATTTTCATTCAACTTCTATTCGTTTCTTCTATATTTCTCTGTATTCAAATTTTATTACGTTATCAATATCGTTTTGAGGAAACTTTTTCGGTAGTGACTCGGCTAACGAGTCGAATCAGGCGAGTGATCAAAACAATAAAAATAACAATCCGGGTTTGTTTGATTTGAATGTTCCGTTCGATCTCCATCTTGCGTCTGATGCAAGTCAGGATCCATGGGGTTTGGATGCCTTTCAAGGTAATTATGCTGGTTATTATCCACCACCGCCAATTGGTTTGTAATCCTTCCTGCTAGTGGTGGACCGTTGCCCGGTAGTTTTCAATCTCCTCCCGATAGTGGTGGACCATCTGAGGGTCCAAACGATGACCAGGAACCTAGTGAGTTTAAAACCGACCAGGTATAACATTTATTTATACGTTTATTTGTCGTACGTTTGATATTACTGTTTATACGTTTGAAGTTAAACAAACGACCAATTAATAAACATGAAGCAAAAGAAAAGTAAACTTAATCTTAATCTTGGAACACATACCGAGTACGATTTCTTCAATTTCATCTATACGAATAAAAAAAGTTTGTTAATTGTATACAGGCCGAATACTATTATATGGCACGTATACAAGACATAAACAGTGCTTGTATATTGAGTATACGTGCGAATAAAAAATAATAAACGTTGTATACGACCGGTATAACATTATACGAGCCGTATACATTCATTAATTCTCACATATAAGTGTTTCGTTAGAAATTCGATAGCATGGATGAATTGGTGGAGTGGTGTGGAGAAGTCGGACGCCAAAATAGGTACGCCATAGTCACCAAACGCATGATCTACGAGAAACCCCCAAGCGGACAGCCGTTAAAAATTTGGCTAACGTACAATTGTGTCGGCCACCACAGGCCAACAACCACGGTGAGACGGAACGTGAGCAGGAAAACCGGTTGCGAGTTCCAACTGATCGGAACATACAGAAAATGGTCACGGTGTTGGGATCTAAGGGTTAACTGTCACGGCCCGCGTAAATCCTCAGCTCAACCTTACGCGGCCCGCGTGACCGCCCAGTCTACGAATAGGCTTGACCAGTCACGAGTAGGTTAGCCAGGTGGTTGCTACGTGGATCCGGAACACTTATCCGGTCAACACAGGTTTGACGCGGCCCGCGTAAGACATCCCTTGTCTTTTACGCGGCCCGCCTGAAACCTAGAATTTTGTTTTTCTTGCTTTTTAATGTAGGGTAAGGTTTCAGGGGTCAGGGTTTATATTTACGGGTATTTTTAAGGCAGTTTTGAGAGTCCTTACATTAACCATGCTTAGCATAACCACGAACCCTTTCTGTATCCAGAGGGTCATCCGTCCCTAATGAGGCTAACTCCAGAAGAAGAGAGGACGTTGGAGCAATTGACGTACCAGAATATGAAACTACGAGACATTCTTACTATCATTAAAGAACAGAACCCTGAGAATGTCTCAACAAGAAACACCATATACATCACCTGTCACACCCCAACCGATGGCGGAAACATCGGAGTGAGACGAAATAGATTGCTCGAGACATCATAACACTAATAATTGTGACAAGTATTTAAATAGTAAATTTCATTTCATTTCTAAAGAATAAATTACAAGAAATTGAAGTAAATACAACATCATGAATAATAAAATACAATGCAATAAGAATATGAATTAAAGTGTGTATCTAAGCATCCTACTAGATTCCATGCATCACCAACATCATCGCTAAACCTGCAACATGTTTTAAAAAGCATAGTTCAATACAAAGGTATTGGCGAGTACACAAGTTTTAGACTCGTGTCATGTGTATAAAAAGTATTTTCAATCCAACATAGCATTTTGGTATACAAGGTCAAACTATCATGCATAACTAAAAGTCAAAACCCAAGTGTCCACTAGTATAATAGCATCCTTTGATGTAGCAACATCGAGACCGTAAAGTATGAATAATAGCATCCCTCGATATAACAATATCGAGACCATAAAGAATATAACTTAACAAAACCCCGTCGGGTGGTGTGCTACTCCTATAGCGCTATAATTGTTAAGGTGGGTTAACAAGTAGTAGGAATTCTAGCATGAACTTAAGCATAACAAAGCATGTATAAGGATTGATTGAATAAAGCATGTTTGTGAATCGTGCATTTTTAACAAGTAAAACATGTTGCACCCAAAGTGTATTAAAAGGAAAATGGGTCAAGTGTACTCACAAAATTGCTAAGTCTTCCGATTATCCAAGTATGACGAGTTGATGAGATTAGGAGGATGGAGCACCGAGGTCACCCTATAAGAGTAAACAATGGTGCATGAGTAAACGGAATTGTGACGGAGGATTTGGAGTGGAATATAAAGTATATCAAGTCGATGGATAAGTATATATATATATATTTACATATATATATATATATATAATATAGTTTATGCAATAATTCTAAATTAAGTTTATCGAAATTATGATAGAAGTATCGTCAAAATAGATACACCTTTATATTTATTGTTATAAAAATTATTCGAATTCGATACGGTTTCATTTGTGATTCGACTATAAAGTATACGTATATATATATTTTAACGAAAAACGAGCAGAGTTCCCTCTGTTTTCGGATGATCCCGACAATACTAGTTGTCGATACAATTGTCAAAACTCAACAATAAACGAACAACAACAATATATGTATATATGTCACGGCCCCAGCCCCGGTTTGACCCGGTCAGGAGCCGCGGGACAAGAACCCGTGGTATCTATGATGCGACAGCGGAAGATTTTAACAGGATCTTTAAAACTCTAAAATGCCCGATTATTTTATTTCATAATTAGGGATAAACCCCGTAATTTACAATATAGGAATTTCATAAGTAAATTCCCTGATTTATAAAACATGTTTATTCATTTTAACTGAGCCACCTCTTCAAGCTTGTTAGTGCTCTGATGTGTGCAAAATGCAACATATAAATTACATCAATTGTGGCATAAAACTAACCCCTTTTTTAGTACTAATGTTGGAAAAAGTGTGCTTTTGTCTTCCTTTTGTATTTTCAGGATTAAATGAGCTCAAATTAACAAAAGAAGCAAAAAGACATCAAAATCTAACATAAATACAAGAAAAGGAACAAGACGTGACATGCCCGACCCCACGACAACATCTTCCCAAGCAAAACAAGATAACAGAAGACTGAACACGCCCCGTGCTCAGCCAGCACGGGGGCGTGCCCAAGTGTCAGCAGAAAAGACAAAGTGGTAGAAGCTTCTATTGCCCACCACGGGGCCGTGCTCAGCGGACACGGGGCCGTGGTCAACTATAAGATTCGCACAATCCAGGCAAATCTGCATAGTACAAAGATTGTTCTGCACACGGGGTCGTGCTCAGCGGACACGGGGGCGTGGTCAACTAATAAGACAAGCTGCATTAAATGAAGAAAGAGAAGGATGTGGACACGGGGCCGTGCCCGAGCTTCTGTTCAGCCTATAAATAGAAGTGCTTGGCTCAAGCTCAAACCATCCCTTGGCACACCACCTCTCTCACACTTCACCCACCACCACCATAACACCATCATCCACCACCATCATCCATTGTCCATCATAGAGTGTGTGAGTCGTCTCGGGATCCAGGATTGATCGTAAGAGTTCTTGACAATCAAGGCCATGTTTGCCTAAGTCTCTTACATCACTTGGTGAAGACAAGTGTCTAGTGTAATACTTTTTATTTCTAATCTTTTCGCACTTTTTACTTGGTTTTGTATTAATGACTTTAATAACTAGTTTCTTATGTTGAAGGTGATTCTTCCTTATCGTTTGTCCGTGGTGTCTTGGCATTATTTTACTGTCTATATAAAATAAAAGATTTTCACCATTCATATATCCACGGTCTATATGGAGGTATGTTGGCTACCTGGTCGGGGGTTAAGGGAACGGTTTGGTAAGAGTCTTGCCATTGTTCAGCGTTTAGAGGTCCTGCAATGGACCTGGGTTAAATTTAGTAGGACCTCCTTCAATACTTAACGGTATTGGATGGCGGGGGTCCAAACTCTTTGATCCCCTCATAAGTTAACTACTATTAATACTATAACCCGGCTATTTAGGACTGTATCCCTGCTGACTCAGACTACTTAGTCGAGGGTAACGTCACCTCCAAAAGAGGGGCCTACCATAATTTGCATTAATAACTTAATTCATTATCTTTCAATAATCCGACCCTTTAGGATTGTATCCTTGCTGACTCAAACTACTGGGTTGAGGGTAACGTCACCTTCAAAAGAGGGGCCTACTACAATAACTAAGATAATCTCTTAAATAAGTGCAAAAGTGCGGAAATAATCAAAGGTTACACTATACACGAGTCGGAACCAAGTGATTCATCTTGTCTATCTGTTTTTATTTTTTATTTTTACTTTTCAGCATTTTAGTTAGTTTTTATTTTTCTTAGCTTAAAACATTTTTCTAAACTTTTTGATTTGATTAGACGTTGAGGATAAACCGGTACTAAAAGCTCTTGTGTCCTTGGACGACCTCGGTATCTTACCAAGACTATACTATGCTCACGATGGGTGCACTTGCCCATATGTGTGTTTAGTGTTAGTAAATATCGTGTTTTATAAATTTAAAACTTGACTAAAAAAGTGTTAAAGGGGCTTAAAATATACACCTAATATATATAACACTTCACACGCATCAAGTTTTTGGCGCCGTTGCCGGGGACACAAGGATTTTAAGAAAGCTTAAAATCGACGGCCTAATCAGTTTTTCAAAACCTTTTTAAACGCGCGCATTTTTTTCTGCATTTTAGTTTAGATTTGCATTTACAGTAACCTGTACACGGGGCCGTGTTCACTGAACACGGGGCCGTGTTCACTGAACACGGGGCCGTGCTACACATTTTCATAAAAACACCCAGTAACAGTAGCTTGAACACGGGCCGTGCTCACTGAACACGCCCCGTGCTCAACTAGATCAGTAAATTTAATTAAAACGCCCACATACAGACCCTGAACACGGGGCCGTGCTCACTGAACACGGGGCCGTGTCCAGCCTCTGTTTCCGTTTTTATTTTTGTTTTCTGATCTCAAGACTTGGTTGTGGTCTGCTGAGTGATTCTTATGGATCAATACTCAGGAGGTTACAACTACACCTATGAGGAGGATGATTATAGGAGTAATTATTGCACTAATTGTCGTAACCCACACTCGGTTCAAAATAGTCACTCATATCAACCATCCAATTCATACACCTACTATGAGGAGCCCAGGTACGAGCCATCAACTTCATACACATCATATGAAGACCAAAGGTATGAACCTCCTCCCTCATACTCATATTTTGATGAACCAAGGTATGAGCCTTCATACTCATACTTTGAGGAACCAAGATATGAGCCACCACCTTCGTATGCTTATTATGAGGAACCATGGCGTGAACAACCCACCTCATATGAGTATTATGAAGAACAAAATTATGACCCTTATCCATCATATACTTACAATGAAGAACAATGGTGTGAACCATCTACTTCATATGGGTATTATGAGGAACAAAGGATCGAACAACCGGATTCAAGCTTTGAAAATCCCGATTCTTTTTCTATAACCGAAGTGACCGATAGGATATTAGAACACCTTAGAGTTATCGATCGCTATATAAAAGAATCTCGCGCAAGGGAAGAGGAGTCCCGCGTAAGAGAAGAATTAAAAAAGGAAGAGATAACTGAAAGTGTAAAAATGGAAGAACAAGTAAGTGAAAAACCGACATATGAGTTAAACAACGAAAAAGGTGAGTCCGACAACGTTAAAATTCAAGAAGAGTCTAATTTTGAAGAAATTAATCTCTTGTCACCTTCTTTTGAAAATCATTGTTTAGTAGTTTTTAAAAGAGTTAAACACTAACACTAAAATTGACGAAACAGTAAGTGTTAAGTTAACTAATGATCAAACCTCGCTAATAAAAGAAGACCCATTTGAAATTAACATTACACCGGTTCCATGTTTCTTTCAAAATTCATTGATTAGTAATGTCACAATTGATAAAGATCTTTGTGTTAACATAATGCCTAACTACATTTTCGAAAAATTAAGTATTAGTGATTTTTCTCCACTTCAAATACCCATTTTTCTATCCAATCGGAAAATAATAAAATCAATCGGTATAGTTGAGGATGTATTGGTTCAAACAAATCAAATGGTAATCCCGACCGACTTTGTCATCCTCGATGACGCTCCTCTCGTGTTGGGACGACCATTTGTAAAAACTCACGAAGCCTTGAAAAACCGGAAGTTCAACAATCTACCTCTTCAATTAGGGGCATTTAAAAGAAGTGTCGATCTCGAACGGTCAATGAAATATCCTTTCGGCAATAATGACCCCCTAATTGAAGATGAAGATGAACCACCCGATACAAGTGAAGAGATTGACCACTTTGTTGAAGAAGAGGTCGCCATAGAACAAACTTTTAAAGTTCTTGATCGAAATGAGCAACCAAATAAGGAGTCTCCTAAAGACCCACCACTTGAGCTCAAAGAACTTCCAAAAGGTTTGGAATATGCTTTTCTAGACAAAGATGGTAATTTACCTGTAATTATTTCGTCAAAATTAGATAGCTCAGAAAAAGAAAAATTAATTAGTCTTTTGAAAAAACATAAAAACGCAATAGCTTGGAAACTTGTAGACATAAAAGGAATTAGTCCTTCCATGTGCACACACAAAATTTTAATGAATGATGACTACAAATCGGTAATACAACCACAACGTCGAGTAAATCCAAATGTTCAAGAAGTGGTTAAAAATGAGGTCATCAAACTACTTGACGCCGGACTTATCTATCCTATCTCCGATAGTCCTTGGGTGAGTCCCGTTCAAGTAGTTCCAAAGAAAGGAGGTATGACGGTGATAACTAACGAAAAAATGAATTAATACCCACGAGAACCGTCACAGGATGGAGAGTATGTATAGATTATAGACGATTAAATGAAGCAACAAGAAAAGATCACTTTCCTTTACCCTTCATTGATCAAATGTTAGAAAGATTATCCGGTCATAAATTTTACTGTTTCTTGGATGGTTTTTCAGGTTACTTTCAAATCCCGATAGCACCCGAAGACCAAGAAAAGACAACTTTCACATGTCCCTATGGTCATATGAATCCCCAAAGATAGAAAAGTCGTCCATGAAGACTTCCATTGTCTTTTCTTTCATGTCGTGGAAAATGGCCACCATGCAACGTTGGAATGTTGCGGGGGCATTACATAGACCGAACGACATGCGTCGATAAACCTTGAACGAATGCTATCCCGATGTGAGGAAACTAACCTCGCCCTTAATCGGGAAAAATGCCATTTCATGGTAACGGAGGGAATAGTACTCGGTCACAAGATCTCAAGTGAAGGAATGGAGGTGGATCGAGCCAAAATAGATACCATTTCTAGATTACCACCTCCATCCTCCGTAAGAGCTATCAGAAGTTTCCTAGGGCATGCCGGATTTTATAGGCGGTTTATCAAAGACTTTTCTAAAATTTCTAGGCCTCTAACAAAATTACTTGAAAAAGATGCCCCTTTCATCTTTGACAAGGATTGCAATCAAGCATTTCTAACCTTAAAGGAAATGTTAGTCAATGCACCTATCATGATAGCGCCTGATTGGAAATTTTCTTTCGAAATCATGTGTGATGCTAGTGACTTTGCAGTTGGAGCTGTCTTGGGACAAAGAAAAGAAAAGCATTTCCACCCAATTTATTATGCTAGTAAAACACTAAATGATGCACAAGAAAATTACACAACAACTGAAAAAGAATTACTAGCTGTGGTATTTGCTTTTGATAAATTTCGTTCTTATCTTGTTCTTTCTAAAACTATAGTCTATACAGATCATGCTGCCATTCGATATCTCTTCAAAAAGCAGGATGCAAAACCACGTTTGATTCGGTGGATTATACTCCTCCAAGAATTTGACATTGAAATCAAAGACAAAAGAGGAGCAGAAAATACCGCAGCAGATCATCTTTTGCGCTTAGAAGACCCAGCTTTTGAGGCAACCAGGGACGAGCAAATCAACGAAAAATTTCCAACTGAGTCCCTGGAAGTGGTGGAATATAAGGAAGAACCATGGTACGCCGACTATGCTAACTACCTAGCTAGCGGTATAGTCGCAAAAGGTTGGCCACATCATCAAAGAAAAAAATTCTTTGCCAATGTGAAACACTATTTTTGGGAAGATGCATATCTTTTCAAAATGTGTGCCGACCAACTCGTCCGACGATGCGTACATGGTAGCGAAGCACGAAGAATACTCCGCCATTTTCATGAAGGTCCATACGGAGGGCATCATGGTGCCGCTAGTACCGCACGAAAGGTATTTGATTCAGGATTTTATTGGCCAACCATTTACAAAGACGCCCAAAGTCTTGTCAAGACATGTGATGCTTGCCAAAGAACATGTAATATTTCTTCCAAAAACGAAATGCCACAAAATGGCATTCTTGTTTGTGAAATTTTTGATGTGTGGGGACTCGACTTTATGGGACCTTTCCCACCATCGAAAAGAAACAAATATATACTTGTGGCAGTAGACTACTTGTCTAAATGGGCCGAGGCCGAGGCACTTCCAACGAATGATGGAAGAGTCGTGGTAAGATTTCTGAAAAAACTATTCTCTCGTTTTGGCACACCTAAAGCATTAATAAGTGATAGAGGTACCCATTTTTGCAACCATTAATTTGAAATTTTTTTAACAAGATATGGGGTCTATCACCGGGTCTCAACAGCATATCACCCTCAAACAAACGGACAAGCCGAAGTGACTAATAGAGGTTTAAAACGAATACTTGAAAAAACCGTAGGGTTAAATAAAAAGGAATGGGCAGATAAATTAGATGATGCTTTATGGGCTTTTCGAACTGCTTATAAAACAACAATAGGTACAACCCCATATAAGCTAGTCTACGGAAAAAGTTGTCACTTGCCAGTAGAAATTGCACACAAAGCCTACTGGGCAATTAAAAATGTAAACTTAGATTTAGAATTTGCTGGTAAAAATCGATTTTGTCAATTAAATGAATTAGACGAGCTTAGGAATTATGCATACTCAAACTCTGAAATTTATAAATAAAGAATGAAAAATTTGCATGACAAACATATTAAACCTAATGAATTTCGAGTAGGAGATCTAGTTCTTTTGTTTAATTCACGGCTTCGATTGTTTCCTGGTAAATTAAAGTCTAGGTGGTCAGGACCTTTTTCCATCACCCATATTTTCCCACACGGTGCAGTAGAAATTAAATCTCGAAATGGGCCTCCATTCAAAGTCAATGGCCAATGGCTGAAACTCTATCAAGGATTCATTGAGGATGAAGAGGAAGAAATCTCGCTTCAAACGGGGGAAGAATGAAACCAACATCATACCTGGTAAGTTACGATCGATCGGGACGACATCTAAGGCGGTAAGTTTTCTAACCAAAGCTTATGGGAAACAAGGGCACTCACACGAGCACTAAAAAAAAATTTCAAAAACTTTGCTCGGCACGGGGTCGTGTCCGCGCTGCAGTCGGGATATATCCCCTTTTTTCAGAACAGCTACAACATTCCACACGCCCCGTTTCCCCAAAAAAGCTCTGGTTCCAGGCGATTTTTCGCTGATTTTCGACGTCTCCTATCACTCTAACAACATCAAGGTATGATTCTATCACTTTTAGTAGTGAGATTAGTTACGTGCATGTAGTTAAAACACCAAAAATTTGGGGAAAAATCTAGGGTTCTTGAAGTTCATCCGGATCGAACCTCAAATTTTTGTTTAGATCTGTTTGCATTTAGTTAGATTAGTGTTATGGGAAGTAAATCCACTTGTATTCTTCATAGATTCGCCCGATTTCTCATAAAAACCCCAAACCCTTGTTTTTGAACTGAAAAAGATAAAATTGATAGGGTAAATGGGTTATTTTAGGAAAAACGGCACTTAGGGTTTCAATTTCGGGGAACACCGCATCTAAAGGACCAAAAATTTTCAAGTTTTCGAAACCGGGACGAAAAATGGAATTTTTGTGTAACAGACGCTTGGACACGGGGCCGTGTCCGCTGAACACGGGGCCGTGTCCAACCCACTGTTAACAGTTTTGTTTCAAAATGCTAATGTTTCGTGCTAACTTTTGGTGTATTCTTTCAGATGGCAAGGAAGTTCACAAGATTTAACGCAAATGAGCTCGATGAGAGGGCTAGATACGAAGTACTTCTGACAAGGCCGGAGGAATACCTAAGGCAAGCATGCACGGATTTGTTATCATTGGTGAACCAACTCGACCGCTTCAACAACATTGTCACCGGGCCATTAAGAGTCGCTTTAACAACTCGACTCCGTTCCGTCCACGAATGCACTTTGGAATTCTATAGCACCTTCACATTCAACTCGAGGTGCGACCCATTCGACAATGATGGGGTAGCATTCCGATGTGGCGGAACTAAGTATTCGATCTCTATGGCACAATTTGGGTCGATTGTCGGGTTGTATGCGGAAGAGGATGCAGGTAACGAGGAAAATACTGGCGGGATGCGAGAGATAGGTGAAAACGATCGCCAAGCCGCGTGGGCTCAGATTGGTGAAGGGTATTACAATCCGAGCAGCACTAAGAGTACGAAGTTGAGGGATCCGCTCTACAGATACATCCATAGGCTCCTCGGCTACTCTCTTAGTCAAAGACACGATAGCGGTGGCGTCTTTGGGTTAAGAGATTTGGTTGTCCTCCACTACATCCATACCCGCAGGCCGCTTGATGTTCCGTTCCTCATGCTCCGAAACATGCATCATAACCGCCTTGCTAGTGCACCAACCCCTATCTTCTTTGGGGGATGGGTGTACCATCTCTTCAGGCACTTCACCCACATACCTAGGTCATTTGAAAGGAGCCCATGGTCGGGTAGGGTAGATATACACATCTGCCGCTCAATGCACCTAGTTTATGAAGCTGAAGACGGGACGGTCAGCTTTCAAAGGATGCAAGGTCATGCATGGAACCCGCAAGAAGCACTTGTCCTCCACGCTCCATAACATCATCAGTACCAATACCAGCCCAATGGTGATCCGGGCCAATCCTCCTCCTCAGGAGGCGGTTTTCCTAACTTTCAAAGTTTACATGATTTGTTGCAGGAAAACCTCATGTGCACCAGGAACACCTACAATATGGCAAGCAACACGTACAACCGGGTTGGGGCCATCGAGAGAAACATATCCAATATCCAAGATGATATTGGAAATATCCGGGAGTACATAGCTGGCCATGGTGGGGATGATGATGATGAAGACGAGGAAATGGACTAGGCGGGAGGAGCGGAGGAAGAAGCGGTTGGTTGGTGATTCCCCAGGTTAACCTTTTCTAATCTTGAACAATTTGAGGCCTGCGTGCCAAGTGTTGAACAATTTACTTTTCCTAACTTCTTTTATTTTCTGCATTTATTTTTCTTTTAACTTTGACATGGATGTTGAACTTGGTAAAAATTAGGATGTTTGCTATGGTGTGGTATAGTGTTTATTGATTAAGCAGGTACATACGAGGCTTAGAGTACTAAGCATTAGTACTACTAAAGCCGGGACAGGAAAATCGAAGAAAGAAACCTGTTTTTCAACCTTGCAGATTGTCCACACGGGGCCGTGTCCAGCCGACACGCCCCCGTGCCCACTCCCCTGAACCTGCTGTTTGTTTTTATTCTGCAGACCTTGACAGACACGGGGTCGTGTTCACCCAACACGCCCCCGTGTTCACCTTCTGTAAGTTTTCGTTACTGGCACCTGAGCACGGGGTCGTGTCCACTCAACACGGGGTCGTGCCCAGGTAACCAGTAACACAAAATTTTTGCTTTTTCACACCTTTTACACATTCAATCAACCTAAAAACTTATTTTTGGGACACATTGAGGACAATGTGTAATTTAAGTGTGGGGGGGATGCTAAAACCTTGAATCTTGCAAGTCCTAAATACAAGCCTTACACAAAACTCTATTGGAACCGCTAATCACCCCAAATTTTTTCAAAATTTTTTCATTTTTTTTACTTGTCTAGGTTTAACTCGGGAATTTCAAGTTCTAAAAATGTTATATTTTTACGAATTTACAACCGATAGCGTCGTGATAAAAAGAACCAACATAAGAAAATTATGAAAATGCATGACAAGCTTAGTTAAAATTTGATTATATATACTTGACCACATAAAAAACCCATTCCCACAAAAGTGAGTTTTGAGCCTTTATTGAGCATACAAATACATATCATTAAACTAAATGCTCATTTTTCGTTTCTTGTGTGAATAGCCGCTTGGTTCTTACGACTCTAGAACTTGCCATGACGATACATTCCCGGTCCTTACCAACTTAAACCCAAGTAAGTAAATGATGGAGGCATTAGGACTAACTTTTTTTTTCTACACCATTATTTTTTTTTTACCACCTACCCAAAATCCCCCTAGTTAGCCCCTTTGAGCCTAAACCTTTTCATTTCATAACCCAAACCAAACACCCTTTTACCCACCAAAACCTTTTTCATTTTTAACCCATTGTTTTAGTAACTAGCTCGGTCTTTCGTATGACTTTTCAAAAAAAAATGTGTTGATGATGAAGCAAAAGAAAATAAACAAACAAGTTCATCAAAAATAACTTTGTTTGAATAATAGCTTCATCAAAATAAAAGTTACAAAAATAAAAAGTCTTACGAAAACCGACGCTTGTTACGCTTTTCGCCCTTTTTCTACTAACCACTAACCCAACCACCTACCTTTAACCCAAGACTAACCCTTCACCCAAAAGTCCTCTTGATATTTACAAAGGTATATAAGTTAAAAAGGAGGAGGATTGATTGCTTGGCAAGCTTATGGTAGGAGTAAGTTCCATGCCGCTCTCGAGTGATCCACAAAAATACATTTTCGGCCGAGTGTTGAGTGATCCCCGTGAGGTATGTGAACTTGTATATAAATAGAATTTTAAAGAGGCATGTTATGCCCTAATAAGTAATTTATCTTATGAAAAGTTTTAAATAAATCATGACGAATAGGATTGTAAATAAATAAAAATAAAACTAAATAAAGAATCTTGGAAATCCCGACACTCTATGACAAGCCCAAAAACCTTCTTCTCTACCCATTCCATTTGGGAGTGTAATAGCCACATTATAAAGAGTTTTGCTTGAGGACAAGCAAAGATTCAAGTGTGGGGGTATTTGATGTGTGCAAAATGCAACATATAAATTACATCAATTGTGGCATAAAACTAACCCTTTTTTAGTACTAATGTTGGAAAAAGTGTGCTTTTGTCTTCCTTTTGTATTTTCAGGATTAAATGAGCTCAAATTAACAAAAGAAGCAAAAAGACATCAAAATCTAACATAAATACAAGAAAAGGAACAAGACGTGACATGCCCGACCCCACGACAGCATCTTCCCAAGCAAAACAAGATAACAGAAGACTGAACACGCCCCGTGCTCAGCCAGCACGGGGGCGTGCCCAAGTGTCAGCAGAAAAGACAAAGTGGTAGAAGCTTCTATTGCCCACCACGGGGCCGTGCTCAGCGGACACGGGGCCGTGGTCAACTATAAGATTCGCACAATCCAGGCAAATCTTCATAGTACAAAGATTCTTCTGCACACGGGGTCGTGCTCAGCGGACACGGGGGCGTGGTCAACTAATAAGACAAGCTGCATTAAATGAAGAAAGAGAAGGATGTGGACACGGGGCCGTGCCCGAGCTTCTGTTCAGCCTATAAATAGAAGTGCTTGGCTCAAGCTCAAACCATCCCTTGGCACACCACCTCTCTCACACTTCACCCACCACCCACCACCACCATAACACCATCATCCACCACCATCATCCATTGTCCATCATAGAGTGTGTGAGTCGTCTCGGGATCCAAGATTGATCGTAAGAGTTCTTGACAATCAAGGCCATGTTTGCCTAAGTCTCTTACATCACTTGGTGAAGACAAGTGTCTAGTGTAATACTTTTTATTTCTAATCTTTTCACACTTTTTACTTGGTTTTGTATTAATGACTTTAATAACTAGTTTCTTATGTTGAAGGTGATTCTTCCTTATCGTTTGTCCGTGGTGTCTTGGCATTATTTTACTGTCTATATAAAATAAAAGATTTTCACCATTCATATCTCCACGGTCTATATGGAGGTATGTTGGCTACCTGGTCGGGGGTTAAGGGAACAGTTTGGTAAGAGTCTTGCCATTGTTCAGCGTTTAGAGGTCCTGCAATGGACCTGGGTCAAATTTAGTAGGACCTCCTTCAATACTTAACGGTATTGGATGGCGGGGGTCCAAACTCTTTGATCCCCTCATAAGTTAACTACTATTAATACTATAACCTGGCTATTTAGGACTGTACCCCTGCTGACTCAGACTACTTAGTTGAGGGTAACGTCACCTCCAAAAGAGGGGCCTACCATAATTTGCATTAATAACTTAATTCATTATCTTTCAATAATCCGACCCTTTAGGATTGTATCCTTGCTGACTCAAACTACTGGGTTGAGGGTAACGTCACCTTCAAAAGAGGGACCTACTACAATAACTAAGATAATCTCTTAAATAAGTGCAAAAGTGCGGAAATAATCAAAGGTTACACTATACACGAGTCAGAACCAAGTGATTCATCTTGTCTATCTGTTTTTATTTTTTATTTTTACTTTTCAGCATTTTAGTTAGTTTTTATTTTTCTTAGCTTAAAACATTTTTCTAAACTTTTTTATTTGATTAGACGTTGAGGATAAACTGGTACTAAAAGCTCTTGTGTCCTTGGACGACCTCGGTATCTTACCAACACTATACTACGCTCACGATGGGTGCACTTGCCCATATGTGTGTTTAGTGTTAGTAAATATCGTGTTTTATAAATTTAAAACTTGACTAAAAAAGTGTTAAAGGGGCTTAAAATATACACCTAATATATATAACACTTCACACGCATCATGCTCCGTAGCACGTTTTCCTTGATTTACAGTAGGTCGCCTGAAACATGTTTAAAAATATTTTATCAGCGGGGAAAATGCTGGCGAGTCACTCAATTTGATAAAATGACACATAGTTATAATTTACAGCATAAGAGCGATTACAATGGCTTCTATCTTATTTTTATCTGGCGCCGTGTCACCTGGTGACGATGGTCATACCACTATTGGGTCTTTCCCCAAGTAGTGACGTTTATCACAGTTAGGATTTATTAGCCTAACCGTGAGAAATTAGTAATGTGCACAATACCCCACTAGCCAGTGATTCAAGATAACCACGACTTAATCCCTGTAATTATAACTTTTGCAAATAAATGGAGTATTGTAAAATACTTTGATAAAAGAGAATGACTCACATTGCAGATTTATACGGGCAGAGTTTAGCCTACTGATTAGCCTTGTAACCTAATTTAATGCACACGAACTAGGTCAGTAACTAATACAGCATTTACGATAACTCACGAGATAAAAACCTTCACAACGAATGACAAAGTGCTATACTTAAACATCCGTCGAATTCACGACTAATGACAAAGTATGGCCCTAATGTGGGCAGCACTTAAACATCCATTGGATAGTTTTCAATCGATCGGACATTGAATCGTAGCAGCGATCGAGTTAATACCCGGTATCGTAGCAGCACCTCGCTATATTAATTGAAAATTCGACTTTGGAGCAGTATAACTTCCTTTTTGAGTTGTGGTTTCGACACAGAATGAAAGCTCCTGATCCAAGCTATTTATAGGTGAAACTTGGGTCTCACGCGGCCCGCGTAGCCACCTAGTCTACGCGTAGGTCGGATGGGTCACAAGTAGGGTTGCCATGTGGATGATACGTGGCCCGGATGCTTATCCGGTCGAACTTCAGGTTGACGCGGCCCGCGTAAAGCTAAGCCAACCTTTACGCGACCCGTCTAAAGACCAAGATTCTTGATTTCTTGGTTTTTCATTTGGATTAGGGTTTCGGGGGTCCGGGTTTCCACTTATGGGTCAGTTTGGGACATTTTTGAAGGTCCTTACATCCTCCTCACCTTATTTAAAATCTCGTCCTCGAGATTCATTGAAATAAGTGAGGATACTTTCTTTTCATCTCCGATTCCAGCTCCCAAGTATATTCGGGTCCTCTTTTTGAATCCCACTTGACTTTGACTAGCACTAGTCGCTTGTGCTTGAGAAACTTAATCTTTCTGTCTTCTATTTGTAATGGCTTCTCAACAAATTTTAACTTTTCGTTTACCTCTACATCTTGAAGAGGTACTACCAAGGATTCGTCAGATAGACATTTCTTGAGATTGGATACATGAAATACGTCATGTACTCCAGCTAGCTCCTCTGGTAGTTGTAAGCGATAAGCAACTGGTCCTATACGTTGGACTACTGGGAATGGTCCTACGTATCTTGGACTTAGCTTTCCTTTCTTTCCAAACCGAACTACTCCTTTCCAAGGAGAAACTTTTAAGAGAACCTTGTCTCCAATTTGAAATTCTAACGGCTCACGCCTATTGTCTGCATAGCTCTTCTGGCGATCTCGAGCCGTCTTAAGTCTTTCCTTGATTTGAGTGATCTTGTCGGTAGTTTCTTGCACTATTTCAGGACCTGATAATTGACTTTCTCCTATTTCTGCCCAACAAACTGGAGTTCTACACTTATGTCCGTACAGTGCTTCGAATGGGGCAGCTTCAATGCTTGAATGATAACTATTGTTATAGGAGAATTTGATTAAAGGTAGGTGGTCATCCCAGTTTCCACCAAAATCTATCACACATGCTCTAACCATGTCTTCCAGGGTTTGGATTGTCCTTTCACTTTGTCCGTCTGTCTGAGGATGGTATGCAGTGCTTAGATTTAGTCGGGTTCCCATTGCTTCTTGGAAACTTGTCCAGAAGTGGGAAGTGAAACGACTATCCCTATCCGAAACAATGGAGAGTGGAACTCCATGTAAGGATACTACTTCATCTACATACAATTTGGCTAACCTTTCCATGCTAAAGGTTTCTTTCATGGGTAGAAAGTGAGCTGATTTGGTTAATCGATCCACAATTACCCAAATCGCGTCATTACCTTTTCTGGTTTTGGGCAACTTAGTAACAAAGTCCATTGTTATGAGTTCCCATTTCCATACAGGCATTTCTAATTGTTGTAGTAGACCTGATGGTTTCTGGTGCTCTGCCTTAACTTGTGAACAAGTAAGACATTTAGAAACATATCTAGCTATGTCCTTTTTCATTCCTATCCACCAGAAGTTATTCCTTAAATCTTGGTACATCTTATTGTTACCAGGGTGCATGGTATACCTAGATTTATGGGCTTCCTCTAAGATTTTATTTCTTAATTCTCCTTGCTTAGGTACCCAAATCCTTTTCTTATGGAATCTCCAAATTCCATCAGTTCCTTTCTCCAATTCTTTTATTCTTCCTTTCATTCCTTCAGCATCATCCTTGATTGCTGTTTCCTGGGTATGCTTTAATTGTTCCATTAAATCTAATTGTAGATTTAATCTAAGAGCACGAACTCGCTTTTGCTTTTCATGATACTTACGACTTAAGGCATCTGCAACTACGTTTGCCTTTCCTTCATGATACTGAATATCACAATCGTAGTCGCTTAGGATTTCCATCCATCTCCTTTGCCTCATATTCAATTCTTTTTGCCCAAATATGTATCTTAAACTCTTATGATCTATATAGACAGTAAACTTACTTCCATACAGATAATGTCTCCAAATCTTAAGGGCAAAAATTATGGCTCCTAACTCTAAGTCATGAGTCGTATAGTTTTCCTCGTGCTTTTTCAATTGTCTTGAAGCATACGCAATTACCTTTTTGCGTTGCATTAGCACACATCCTAATCCTAGCTTAGAAGCATCACAGTAGACTTCAAAGTCTCCTGTTCCTTCTGGTAAGGCTAAAATTGGAGCGTTTGTTAACTTTTGCTTCAAAATTCTAAAGGCCTCTTCTTGTCTAGGTCCCCATTCAAACTTAACTGCTTTACAGGTTAGCTTAGTTAATGGTACAACTATCTTGGAAAAATCCTTAATAAACCGTCTATAATATCCGGCTAACCCTATAAAACTTCTAATTTCCATTGCTGATTGAGGAACCTTCCATTTGGTGATCGCTTCTATCTTAGCAGGATCTACGTGAATGCCTTCGTGATTCACCATGTGACCTAAAAATTGCACTTCTTGCAGCCAGAATTCACACTTCGAGAATTTGGCGTAAAGTTGTTCCTTTCTTAACAAAGTTAAGAGTACATGCAGATGATCACAATGTTCCTCCTGTCTTTTGGAGTAAATAAGTATATCGTCGATGAAGACAATTACGAATTTATCCAGGTACGGTTTACAGATCCTATTCATCATGTCCATAAATGCTGCAGGAGCATTTGTTAGTCCGAATGGCATGACTGTAAACTCGTAATGACCATACCTAGTTCTGAAAGCAGTCTTAGGTATGTCTTCTTCTTGTACATTCAATTGATGATATCCAGAGCGTAAATCTATCTTAGAAAAATATTTAGCTCCTTGGAGTTGATCGGAAAGATCATCAATCCTAGGTAATGGGTATCGATTCTTAATTGTAACCTTATTTAATTCTCTATAATCGATACACATTCGCATCGAACCATCTTTCTTCTTCACAAACAACATTGGAGCTCCCCACGGGGATGAACTAGGTTGTATGAATCCTTTGCTCAGTAATTCATCTAACTGCTTTTTCAATTCTAGCATTTCGGTGGGTGCTAACCGATAAGATGCCTTGGCTATCGGTGTAGTTCCAGGAATTAGATGAATTCTAAATTCTACTTCCCTATCAGGTGGTAATCCAGGTAGTTCTTCTGGGAATACTTCTGGGTATTCTGATACTACTGGAATTTCCTTAAGTTCCTTACCCTTAGTGTTAATGATCATTGAAATCATATACACAATTCCTTGCTTTCGTTCATAACTAGCAACTTTCATTACTGAAATGAACTTTAGGGACTTTCGTGGCTTATCTCCTGTAATCACCACTAATTCTCCTATGGGTTTATGAATTTCTATGGAATTCTTATCACAAAGAATTCGAGCATGGTTGGCTACTAGCCAATCCATTCCTAACACAATATCAAATCCGGCTAAATTCATAGGTAACAGGTTTGCCGAAAATTTATGACCTAAAAGTTCTATCTTTTCTTCTCGCACAACCTTATTTATTTTAACAGAATTCCCATCTGCCGTTTCGACTGTAAAAATATGCCTAAGGTTGGTTAAGGGTAAGTTACGAGCTTGGCAGAATGAAGTATTTATAAAACTTTGGTTTGCACCAGAGTCAAATAATACTTTTGCATAAACGTCGTGAACTAGGAACGTACCAGCTATTACGTCAGGAATTAGTTCTGCTTCCTGAGTAGTCAACTGGAAGGCTCTTACGTTTCTCTTGGTAGCTCCTTCTACAGGTTTGGCTTTGTTGTCAGCTGGTTTGACCAGTTTTGGGCAGTCTGGCCTAAAGTGTCCAGCTTCTCCACAATTGTAGCAGACTGTTGCTTTCTTCTTCCTGCAATCTTCTTCTTGATGCCCTGGAATTTTGCAGAAATTGCAATATCCCTTGCATCTTCCAAAATGCTTCCTTTTGCAGGCATTGCAAAATGGAACAATGGAAGATTGCCCGGTTCTCTTTCTCTTGAAATTGCTACGATTACCCACACGGAATCCTTGGGTAATCTTTTGGGCTACTTCCCTTTTCCGGGTTTCTTCTCTTGTACATACCAGTCCGTCAGTGAGGGTGTTAGCTAATTCTACGGCATCGTCAATAGTGCGTGGTCTCGCGGCTTTGACGATATCTCGAATTTCGCCAATCAATCCCCAAATATAGCGGGAAATAAGTACCGGTTCTGGCGAAGCCAGGGTTGGTACCACTCTCGCATACTTGAAGAATGTCGAAGTATACTCTCGACAGTCTACATTCACCATCCGGTGGTTCAGGAACTTATTCGCCATTTGTTCCTTTTCATACTCGGGACATAATTTTCTTTCCACTAGCTGCTTAAATTCTTCCTAACTCATGGCATAGGCCATATTTCTTCCTTTGGCTTGAAGTACTGTATTCCACCATTCTAGCGCCCCTTCTTTAAATAGATGCGACGCGTACATGACCTTATCTTCCTCGACACATTTACTTATCAGAATCACTGCTTCGGTTTTCTCCAACCAACGCAGTGCCGCAGTCGCTCCTTCATTACCTACAAACTCAGCTGGTTTACAGGCGAGAAATTCTTTATAAGTGCAACCAAGCGTTGCAGCTTTCATTTTCTTAAGGAGCGGGGCTTGCATTCCATCGTTGTTGTTATTAGTATGGTTGACACCTCCGTTTACACTATTACTGAAATTGTCACCGTGTGTGCGTTTGCTAGGAATAATTTGTTGAGGTTCAACAGGTTTCTGGGCAGCAGCCAAGATTGCTGGAATAGCATTGGCTATTCCCTGAGCAACGATATTCTCGATATCTTGCCTATTCAGAAATTGATCTTCATTGATATGCTCAGATTGATTAACTTCATTATTGGGTTCATTACCAGCGTGTACCATCTGGAAATTAATTTATATAAGTAATTAGTATAAAATAAATAACCAAACATAATCAAATAATTGCACATAATCACGTAAACAATTATAGCCAAAATTGTCAATCTTTCGACTTTCGATATTTTATAGATATTATATTATGCTTCCGTACACACCTGTTATCTTACAAAGTTTTATTTTTAGGTTATTTTACAGAGTTATATTTTTATTACTATTATTATTATACAATCACAACTTCACAACCACACTATCTCCTATCAGCTGGCATCTTAGAAGCGACGTTCCCTTTCGTCGTACTTCCAGGAGATTTGTTCTCCCACCTCCCGGATCCTATTCCCTGCATCTACAGTTCCTCGCCAAAATGGCGGAGTTCATCTAAGTTTTCATTACTCATTGGTGGGTTTGGTGCAGGTTCTGGGTCGAACTGAGGGAAAAAGGTATAAGGATTATTTAGGAGGTTTTGAAATTGCCAGTCGTTGGTCCACCATTCGTCCATTCCTTGAGGTTGGGTGTGGATCAAAGGTTCTGGGATGGCTGGTTCTAAATTTATTGGAAGTTGGTTTTCAGCAGGATAAGGGAAGAGGTTTTTATTGATTGGCCTAATAATATCACAGCTTGCCAGTATGCGATCTAGTTCCTCCTGCAGTGGCAATTCCTCGGCTTGCTTAGAACTTTCTCCAATTTCTATTCCTACTTGCCTAAAACTTTCCCCAATCTCGATCCCTTTTCCTTTATCCATGGGATTTTCTATCTTGAGAACTTTCCTAGTTGCTGGTTTCCTTCTGCGCACACGCCTCCAACCCACCAATCTTCTTCTTTTCTTTGGCTTTGATTTCTCCGGAGGTGGAGCTTGGAATTCCATAGGTTCCTCAACATCGGCCAAGTAACCAGTAAAGTCTCTGGAAACTTCCACATTAACAGGATAGAGATTGAGATTCTCAAGAGCTTCAAATAATTCATTCATGCTGTTTAGCATTTATGAAGAAACACACAAAATTTTTGGTTAAAATTTTGTAAATTAAATTTTCACAGAATCATAGAATAAAAAGAAGAAAATTTGATATTAATTACAACAATCTAACAAACCATTTTATTGAAACAAAATATTTATTTTTAGTACAACTAAAATATTAAAGTTTCTGGTTTGTAGGTGACATAGGTGCTAATACTGGTTTGGCGTTTTAACTATAAGTTAGCATTTACTGCTATAGTGGCTAACATATAGAGATTTGCCCATTGTTCATCTAACTCATCTTCCCATGGTGGTTTATTGCCTATTTCCTGGGCTTCCTTATTAATTATTCCTTCTTTTGGTTGTGACTTCCTCATTTTCTCTTGACTTTTTCTAATAATCAAACTTCTTTTATTAGGGGTAAGGGGTTTCTCATACTGTGCCTTACGAACAAATATTCCCTCCTCAGTATCTGCTGAGTATCTTGAGGAATTTGATTGGGATGAAGTTCCCTTATCTTTCGGTGAGCTATCTAATTTAAGATAGATATCCGAAACTCTTTGCTTACCCATACTGTAACTAACAGATAGTCAGTTAAAAACAAATAGTCACAAGACAATAATCAGGAAAATTAAGTATTTTAAATACTTAATAGGCTTAAATCAGTGGCTCTGATACCACCTTTTCCTGTCACGGCCCCATCCCCGGTTTGACCCGGTCAGGAGCCGCGGGACAGGAACCCGTGGTATCTATGATGCGACAGCGGAAGATTTTAACAGGATCTTTAAAACTCGAAAATGCCTGATTATTTTATTTCATAATGCGGGATAAACCCCGTAATTTACAATAGAGGAATTTCATAAGTAAATTCCCTGATTTATAAAACATGTTTATTCATTTTAACTGAGCCACCTCTTCAAGCTTGTTAGTGCTCCGTAGCACGTTTTCCTTGATTTACAGTATGTCGCCTGAAACATGTTTAAAAATATTTTATCAGCGGGGAAAATGCTGGCGAGTCACTCAATTTGATAAAATGACACATAGTTATAATTTACAGCATAAGAGCGATTGCAATGACTTCTATCTTATTTTTATCTGGCGCCGTGTCACCTGGTGACGATGGTCATACCACTATTGAGTCTTTCCCCAAGTAGTGACGTTTATCACAGTTAGGATTTATTAGCCTAACCGTGAGAAATTAGTAATGTGCACAATACCCCACTAGCCAGTGATTCAAGATAACCACGACTTAATCCTTGTAATTATAACTTTTGAAAATAAATGGAGTATTGTAAAATACTTTGATAAAAGAGAATGACTCACATTGCAGATTTATACGGGCAGAGTTTAGCCTACTGATTAGCCTTGTAACCTAATTTAATGCACACGAACTAGGTCAGTAACTAATACAACATTTACGATAACTCACGAGATAAAAACCTTCACAACGAATGACAAAGTGCTATACTTAAACATCCGTCGAATTCACGACTAATGACAAAGTATGGCCCTAATGTGGGCAGCACTTAAACATCCATTGGATAGTTTTCAATCGATCGGACATTGAATCGTAGCAGCGATCGAGTTAATACCCGGTATCGTAGCAGCACCTCGCTATATTAATTGAAAATTCGACTTTGGAGCAGTATAACTTCCTTTTTGAGTTGTGGTTTCGACACAGAATGAAAGCTCCTGATCCAAGCTATTTATAGGTGAAACTTGGGTCTCACGCGGCCCGCGTGAGCTTTGGCTCAACCCTTACGCGGCCCGCGTAGCCACCTAGTCTACGCGTAGGTCGGATGGGTCACAAGTAGGGTTGCCATGTGGATGATACGTGGCCCGGATGCTTATCCGGTCGAACTTCAGGTTGACGCGGCCCGCGTAAAGCTAAGCCAACCTTTACGCGGCCCGTCTAAAGACCAAGATTCTTGATTTCTTGGTTTTTCATTTGGATTAGGGTTTCGGGGGTCCGGGTTTCCACTTATGGGTCAGTTTGGGACATTTTTGAAGGTCCTTACATCCTCCTCACCTTATTTAAAATCTCGTCCTCGAGATTCATTGAAATAAGTGAGGATACTTTCTTTTCATCTCCGATTCCAGCTCCCAAGTATATTCGGGTCCTCTTTTTGAATCCCACTTGACTTTGACTAGCACTAGTCGCTTGTGCTTGAGAAACTTAATCTTTCTGTCTTCTATTTGTAATGGCTTCTCAACAAATTTTAACTTTTCATTTACCTCTACATCTTGAAGAGGTACTACCAAGGATTCGTCAGATAGACATTTCTTGAGATTGGATACATGAAATACGTCATGTACTCCAGCTAGCTCCTCTGGTAGTTGTAAGCGATAAGCAACTGGTCCTATACGTTGGACTACTGGGAATGGTTTCGTCCTACCTTGGACTCATCAGGAGAGAGGCGCCAGCTCTCGACCAGTGGTTCTAGAACCGCATCTCTTGATGTTTAAGCTAAAAAAGTACTTTATTTTATTTCTTAATTTTCAGGAAATTTTATTAAAAAATCCCAATAAATTCCCATTATAAACGAATTATCTAAAAATGAAAATTAAAAACATAAAAAACAAAATTAAATAAAGCCAATAAAAAATAACCCAATAATATGAATTACAAAGATTTCAAAGTAACACAAAATTAAAAAAGCCTTAAAAAAGTTTCAAACTAACACAAATTAAAATGAAAGTGATATTCAATAACTTCCTGAATCAGGGCCGGCTCAACCGTTTTGGAGGCCCAAAGCAAACTTCAAAATTGGGGCCTTTTTATACTCACCTAAGCCTAACAAAATAAACGGATCCGGTAACAGTTTCTAATAGGTTCGGGTCATTAACAAGCCCTAGCTCATTTGGTTGAATTATTGAGTCGACCCTGATTTGCTTGCATTTTTGCAACATGGAGAGTGAGCAATGAGCTGCCAAGCAGCATAGAAAAAATCCTATCTCCTAAAATCTAATCATGAAACTTGAATTCGTGTCAATTATAAGATGTATAATATCTGAAACTATTCATTCAAACCAATTTCTTTAAACCTATACCAATTCATTTGTATGTTAGATTAATATTAAAATCCATTACTTGCAATAACAAAAAGTGACAAATGTTAAAAAGAATTAATGGCCTAATAGTAATCGAAAAGAAATATTTAGAACCTCAAAGGACTAACATTTTAGAGCACAGAAAGATTTAATAGCAATACATTAAGTTGGAAAAATTCAATTAACTACTTTTACTACGTTAGTTACTTTGAAATTTAAATTTATGATTACCTTACTAAAGATTAATAATAAGTTTGGAATAATTATCTTTAAACCAATTATTAAAATGAAAAAAAAGGGGGAGAGAAAATATAGTTATAATAAATTATTATTATAATATTAAAACGATAAAAACATTAAAAGCAGTATATATATTATTATAATATTGTTATCACTATTCACTGGCTTTCGTTATAAATATAAGATAATACAAATTCATTCTGCCCACATTCATCACTAAACACAATGGTAAAAAAGAATAAACATTTTTCAAACTCAATTAAACGAAAACATTAAGGTTTGCACCTGTTCTACACTTCTACAAAATTAGATTATTACCTAAAACTGGGCCAATTGGCTACAAAAATAAGATAAATAGGAAAAAAAGAAAACAAACCTCGCAGGCTCGCAGCTAAAGCATTTATGTTCTTCACAATTTGGAATCAGAAGTTCTATTTGTTAGATTGGACAATGGATTTTCGATGGCCCTATGCTTCTCCTTTGTAGATTGCGTTATGCAATGGATGGATTTCTTACTCAAACTGCAAGTGTCGATCAATTTCAAATGAATAAGTTGGGGTCTAACCTAAAGTCAAACCTATAAAATTTGAGGCCCCAAAATTTTGGAGGCCCAAAGCAGTGGCTTTATTTCACTTGGGCTACAGTCGGCCCTGTCCTTAACTGATATTTTCATACTTGCAACCCAAACCAACGTCTTTAATTCATACTTGCAACTGAAACCCAAACCCTAGAAGTTGCCTAACAAAACATAACGTTGTTTTAATAAAATGAAGCTTAAAATGTATAAGCAAGTGTACATATGTATAACATATTAACATGCAATCTTTATATTCATATGTTAAAATGCTATCATACATGAATACGCATAAAACATGTTGTTCCAAGTCTACCCTACATATGCACATAAGACATGAAGATCCAAATCCACGAACTACAAGTTCGACAATACAACAATTGACTAATATATCTACCATATCATAAATCACAAACCATACAAAAAGCATTTATCAAACCATGCAAAGATATACATGTCTTATGTGATTATCAAAGTTAACGAGTTACAAGTGTCTTGGTCAGGTTGAACCATATATATGTATATATATTATACTAATACACACACATATATATACATCCTTATACTACATACTCAACAATTTTTTAATTGACCCGTTAGATATAAATGATCATTAAATGGTAAAAATTGAGCTAACCTTGAGACGCCTTTACAGAGTTTATGGCCAGCCCTTAAACATCAAACACCTCCTTAATCCAATGCTCCATTAAGTCTATGACCATAATTTCAACTTCCTCATGCAAAGTCTTCTCTTTTGTATTCCATAACTGAAAACAAACAAACTATCTAAATGTATACAAATAAATTAAAAAGTTGATTATTCTAAACTTTAAAACAACATTAGATAAGACAACTAATAAACTATAAAGAATAAGTCTTAACTAAGTACTTATATTAGATCGCTACTGTCACTGTTGTTGAGTTGTGTACCCGAACCATTCGTTCCATTATTTGCCGGTGTGGATGTTGTACTCTCAAAATCCAGTAACTTTGAACTAATTGAAACTCAAATTTAAACTAACCTAGTGGTAGTATCTTTATGTACGAAAGAACTGAAGAATACAACTCAATAATATGTACCGTAGAAAATAGGAGTAAGAGCATTCACATCCAAACCATCAAATTATATATACATTCCACTAAAAAACAACTCCTATATCAATATATTTCCACTAAAAACAAATATTTTTTCTATCTCCTTTTCAATTAAATAATATTATCATCACATTTTTCTCTCTCCTTCACTCACAACCACTTTCAATATATATTAAAAAAATTATACTGGGTGAACAGTGTCCCCCCAAATATACAGATGAACAGTAACATTTTCTCTCTCCTCCACTCACAACCACTTTTTATACTCTTTATAATATAAAAACTCTCACTCACATATTTTGATGGATAGAATGTGAATGCTCTAACAATGGTATGAACTTAGATCATATAAAGCCATGATATTAACAATAACTTTAGGGTCAAATTCAAATAGAAAAATGGCCTTATAACATTATATTGCTCGTATACAATTGTATACGGCTCGTATAAGGTTATGCGGCCCGTATACATGTAAAACAAAAAAACATTTCACTTTATTTATTTGTGCAACAACATTCTATACGGACTGTATACATCTAAAGATGTGAAAATAAGATTACAAGGGTGTGAAAATCTATTGTTCAAATCTTGTTTTAAACTAGTTGGAATATGAACAATTAAATTATATATTTATTGCTAGGTTAGTCTTACTTTTAAAGTCAAAAAGTCACTGACAAATAGATGTAGTAGGTTTGCTTTTCATGTTCATATACAGTAAGATCCATTGTTTGTTTCGCTTCTGCCTCATTAATCCATTTTCTCATAATATATCCACCACATGGAGTTCCAAAGTGATCTTCATAGTACGCAGGAAGACAATGATAAGGATGAAGATGATGCTTTGCACAGAGATTGGAATAGCCCTAAGCAAATGGGTGATTGTATGCATGAAGGAGGCTCAAAAGAAGCAATTCGGGTCTGTCTTTAAGATGTCGGGTTTACTCGGGTCAAGACCGAGAACCGACCCGAGACCAAAATTACATAAAATATGGAACCGATGATGGAAGCCCGAAAAACATAAATACAGGTCAGGTTTCGGGTTTTGTCGGGCCGGGCATCAGGTTTTATATGGGTTACCCGAATTTTGCTCACCCTTTCAACCAAACTAAGATTTGGAATCTCAGTGCATGTGGAACCCGTGAATAAAAACTTGCTTAATAGTCTTCATCTCTTTTTCTTTGCAGACACCAGACACCACGTGAAAGGCTGAACAACACACAGTACTGTCATCTCATTCAATATGCACAGTTGCATTTAATAATGAGTTTCAACGTCTCTCTTTACACTTTAAAGCCGATGTGGGACTGACTCCACTTCAACCCTTTCTTCAATTTTCAACATTTCAGCCCTGTCACAGGGTCCTTTGCCTGTTTGTTCACAATCATCAACTCTTTTTAAGTTTCTTTTATTTGTTTCCGTTCTAATCTATTCACCAACTCATAACAATCTCGAAATCATTTCATGTTTTCAAATGAGATGTTGATAAGCCTGATTTGAGAACATACAGATCTATATATCTGCTCAGAACTGAAGAGATGATTATTAGAGAAAAGAAAACCTTTATTTTTCAAAGTTAGTATTTGTTCAAGACTAGATTCTATTATTATTATTATTATTATTATTATTATTTTTTTCTATATTTTCATGTTTCAATCTTGTTATTTTTTCGGTTTAATGACAGGTTTCGTATTGGTTCATCATCAATGACAGATCACTGGATGCAGAGATAACACTACAGAACCTGCAACTTCTGTTCGTGAAGATTATGTTCACATTTATAGGCCGAGACGGGTCGGATTGAACTGCAAGGTAAATACGATTTATTACATGGTTAGGAGTGTACACGTGTCAAGCCACTCGTGAGCTACTTAAGATCGGCTCGTTAAAAGCTCAAATCAGTCGAGTTTAATATAGAACTGATCAAACAATGCGGGTAAAATGGCTAGCATCTTATGGCATAACATCTTTTAGCTTAAACCCATAAGATGCGGGTCCAAGAGATCAGTTCTAGACCCGCATCTTTTGATAATTTAAGCAAAAACTACTTTTTCTCAATATATCATCTCTTGGTGTTTAAGCTAAAAAAAATATTTTATTTTATTTTTTAATTTTCAGGAGATTTTATTAAAAATTCTTAATAAATTCCCATTATAAACAAATTATATAAAAATGATAATTAAAAACATAAAAAAATTAAATAAAGCCAATAAAAATAACCCAATAATATGAATTACAAATATTTCAAAGTAACACAAAATTAAAAAAGTTTCAAACTAACACAAATTAAAATGAAAGTGATATTCAATAACTTCCTGAACTGATATATACTTGCAACCCAAACCACAGAATTTGCCCATTGTATTAATAAAATGAAGCTTAAAATGTATACGCAAGTGTACATATGTATAACATATTAACATGCAATCTTTATATTCATATGTTAAAATGCTATCATACATGAATACGCATAAGACATGTTGTTCCAAGTCTACCGTACATATGCACATAAGACATGAAGATCCAAATCCACGAACTACAAGTTCAACAATACAACAATCGACCAATATATCTACCATATCATAAATTCCAAACCATACAAAAAGCATTTATCAAACCATGCAAAGATGTACATTTCTTATGTGATTATCAAAGTTAACGAGTTAGAAGTGTCTTGGTCAGGTTGAACCATATATATGTATATATATTATACTACATACACACACATATATACATCCTTATACTTCATACTCAGCAATTTTTTAGTTGACCCGTTAGATATAAATGATCATTAAATGGTAAAATTTGACTTAACCTTGAGACGCCTTTACAGAGTTTATGGTCGGCCCTTAAACATCAAACACCTCCTTAATCTAATGCTCCATTAAGTCTATGACCATAATTTCAACTTCCTCATGTGAAGTCTTCTCTTTTGTATTCCATAACTGAAAACAAACAAACTATCTGAATGTATACAAATAAATTAAAAAGTTGATTATTCTAAACTTTAAAACAACATTAGATAAGACAACTAAGTACTTATATTAGATCGCTACTGTCACTGTTGTTGAGTTGTGTACCCGAACCATTCGTTGCATTATTTGCCGGTGTGGATATTGTACTCTCAAAATCCGGTAACTTTGAACTAATTGAAACTCAAATTTAAACTAACCTAGTGGTAGTATCTTTATGTACGAAAGAACTCAAGAATACAACTCAATAATATGTACTGTAGGAGATAGGAGCAACAATGGTATGAACTTTAGATTATATAAAGCCATGATATTAACAATAACTTCAGGGTCAAATTCAAATAGCAAAATGTTGCTTAATGTAGGGGTGTAAACGAGCTGAGGATTGTTGAGCCCGAGCCTAATTCAAGCTATATTTCTAAAGCTCGAGGTTGCCTCGTTCGTAACTAGTTTTTCTAGCTCAAGCTCGCCTCGGGCTCAGCTTGTTTACTTTATTACTTTAATATGCATTTATACTTAACTTTTATTATAGTTTTTTATATAATATATTATATTATATAGTTTTTTTATCACAATTTTGATACATAATCATATATTTATAAGTTTCATATATTTTAAATACAAATTAAAAAAACTAAAAGACTTGTTTAGCCTTCGGAGCTGGCTCAAGCTCGATAAGTGAAGCTCGAGGTCGGGCTTGGGCTCGATCTCGTTTTAGCTCGACTCAATTCGAGCTTTTAGTGAGCCAAGTTCGAGTAGCTCACGAGCGGCTTGGCTCGTGTACACACCATGCTGAGCGTATCTAAAATTAACTAAAGTGACTCTTCAAGAGAAGAGTTAAGATGTTTTAGCTAGGAGCAAGCTTCTTAATTTTTTGCATGTTTAGGTGGTTTGAGATTAAAAAGAGTGTATCTAGGTGGCCTGAAATTTTGTGTTCAACATTAGGTACATCGCCATCTCAAACAGCGATCTTCCTTTAAGTTTCTGCAAAATGTCAGGAGATTCTGGAAAAGCTGATGATGTTGCTGAACGTCGTTGTTTCATACCTCCATCTTCCATAAGATCGCTGTTTCATACCTCCATCTTTCATAAGATCGCTGTTTCATGCCACAATCTTCATAAAGATCGCCGTTTCATCATACCATCTTCCATAAAATCGCTGTTTCATACTATCATCTTCCTGAAGATCGCTATTTGATAAAGAAATCTTCCTGAAGATCGTTGTTTCAAAGAAACATCTTCATTAAGATCGCCATTTCATACAGATATCTTATCTAAAATCGCTAAATGGTGCAGCAATGTTGATTAATTGACTGTGTCGTTTGCAGGAGTCACATGTGAGTTTTAATTTGAAATTGTGGCCATTAAAGACTGCCATATGCAGTACTATGACATGCAAAATCAGACATCTCACCTCTGAAAATGCATGCATTCTTATCTCACATGATATGACTACACAATCCAAAGTTTAATTTCATTGTAATTTTTAAATCGGGTTGTGTAAGAATTCCACTGTTTTTCACTATGGATTCTAAAATTAATACAGTGATGAGTAATACAGAGAAAGGGGTGTGTAGTCAAATCTCTGAAGTTGTCATATATGCAGAGAAACGGGTCTTTAAAGATGAACATAAACCAAAGCACAAGCACATTTCGTTTCAAACACCTAACAAACCAACCTTCAAACCTTTCTTTACCAATAAATTTTCTGTAAACTTTGATCTGCCGAAGATGAGTTTCGAATGTCATCCTGGTCCTCTTAATGCATCGGTGTTGTTTTTGAACAAGGATCACCGGGCGTTTGAGGTTTTCAAAAATCCAGAAAATTACAGTAACCCGATAAATATTAAACGATCAGATCGATCGTTCTGGAAGTATATGAAACAACATCCGGTTGGTCCAAGGGTAGAAGCTTTAATACGTGCAGCAGGATTCAGTGGGATACTGGACATTGGGTACCGGTATATAGACCACGCCTTAATAACTGCGTTGGTTGAGCGGTGGAGGCCAGAAACTCACACGTTTCACCTTCCTTTCGGCGAAACCACTGTGACATTACAGGATGTTAACGTGCTGTGGGGGCTACCAATAGACGGGGAGCCTGTATCTGGGGTTGACACTGGTATAACAGTGTATACTGCAAGATCCAAGTGTCAAGATCTGTTGGGGTTTACTCCTGAGGAAACTCAAGTGAAGGGCAAAAGGGTTAATTCGACGCGAGTTTTACAAGAAATAATGTCGGATTTTTTTGAAAACCAAGCATCAGATCAAGACTACCTTTTTCTTGCACGCTTAATAATATTTTATTTGATAGGGTGCACAGTCTTACCTGATAATGCAAACAAACTGATTTCTCTAAATTTTTTGGAGTTTCTTGAAGACATGCCCACATGTTCGGGTTATAGTTGGGGCAGTGCTATGTTATCCCACATTTACAGAAACTTTTGTAACGCTGCAGCACCTAATGCTATAGCCGTTATTGGCCCAGTGTCGCTTCTACAAGTGTGGGCCTGGGAAAGGTTTCGTTGTTTTGCTCCTGCTATTGTCGAGTTCCACTACAATGCCCCGTTAGCTGCTCGGTAGACTAAATTGGGAAAATTTTAATTTATTTTTTCGGTATGTATATAACACTATGTTAATTTATTATTTATCTTTGTAGGTGGAAGGGAAGCTTAAGCTGTACAGAGGTTCCCACACATTGCCTGAAAACATATAGATCTCAACTGCAATTTATGACCGAGGCAACGGTATGGTTGTTAGTTGTTGACAAATAAAAGTTTTTTTTGAAGACGTTTCTAAAGTTTGAATTTTTTTTTGTTTCAGTTTAATTGGAGACCCTACGACGACATTGTGGGTAGACTCCCCGATATATGTCGGAGTGGTGTGGGAATTTGGCTGAGTTGTTGCCCTCTGATATACTACTCGGTTGTGGAGCATCACTATCCTCAACGAGTGATAAGACAGTTTGGCATGGTCCAGTATATACCTCACCCAATTGCCATAAATAATACTGAGCATGCCAGGCTTCATTCCATAAACCGGATCGGGAAAACCGGGTGGAACTGGAGATCTCGTCACGATCCGTATGTTCGTGGGTGGGACACACGTCATCAAAACTTGGTCACCGGGGAATACATCACATCTGTTTCCGTTGCCAATGATTACATGGCGTGGTACATGCAGCATACCGTGTTGTGTTATATCTGACGAACCCACGGTTGCCACCTGGCCCCATGAACGGCTTCCAAGATGAAGGAGCGAGGGTCCAAATGATGGTATATTTAAGTTTAAAATTATTCAACGTTACCTTTATTATTGTTAGTATAAAAATTAATTATTAATTTTTTTTACAGTCGGAGACGATGGGTCTAATACACCGATCTCAAGATCTAGACTTTATTCAGGGTGCGGCGTATCGGGCCCTTGAGATGTCTAATGTTCCAGAATACACACAATATTCGACTCACCTGACACAGGAGCCGGTGGACCTTGTTTCATATCCTCGTACACAGAGGTTAGGGAGGCCACGACGTCGTGGACGTGGTGGTAGAAATGTTCAAGAGCCCGGGACATCAAATTGGGGCATAAACTTCGAAACAGGAGGGGGGGATCAGGTGTTAACGAAAATGAAAATTTTGCGGGAAACTTTGGTGGGCCACAAAACGTTGGCACTATGCTTGCGGATGCTAATCTAGCCGCAAACAATGATAATACTGAGCCATGGCAGCAAATTTTGGCTACGGCATGCAACTCCGGCGGGTATGACATGACCGACTTATTGGACTTCCAACAAAATGATGTGGGTAACAACAATTAGTTTGTGGACCCAAACATAAGTCAGGCAGGGTTTGTTACCCCCTCGTCACAGATCATGGACCCCAACATAAGTCAGACAGGGTTTGTTACCCCCTCGTCACAAAATCCTGGGCCCATAACCAAAGTAACGAAGATCACCAGACCCGTTATCAAAATCCTGAACCAAACCCCTTAAACTGGGGTGTCGACTTGAACCTGTTTCCAGCGAATGACCCATAGTTAACTGGTTTAAGAATGTAATACATTTTGGAATTAATATATTGTGTTTTTTGTTGTTATTTGTGCAATATATTTTACTATTATTTTATTGTTCAAAGTAAACTGATACTGAACAAATTTCATAGCATTAAAAAGTTCATTACATTAACCAAAAAAAGACATCAATAACTGGTTCAAACTAAACTGATACTGAACTTCTAAAACTTAAACTAAAAATACACATAAACCACCACAATCATGAACCAAGTAAACAATAAACACATCTTCAAAAACATCACTTCCTTAGCTTTCTTAATTGCCAAATCATCTTTGTTTTCCATGCTCCTTAACAGTGCTGGTATTACCTTCTCACAACCAGGGCATGAATATGAAGTTGGAGATGAAGGTGTATCAGCCCATCGTATAAAACCACAATCTTTCTTCTGTAAAAACACAACAATCAGGAAATAGCCAAATAATTAACTTCAATCAACTATCATTTTAACTTACACAACATAAGAAGCAGCGATTTGGATTAGCTTCAGTCTTTTAAACCTTATATCAAGTCGCTGCACCACATGAACAGAGGAATCGAGAAGCTTCCCCGCCCTGAGATGATTTCTTGTTGGAGCTTGCAGCGGATTTTTGAGACATCTTCAGGTTGGATCGATTTGGGAATTAGGGTTCGTATGAAATCAGGGAGCCACAAAAGAAGAGAAGTAAATCAATTGGATCGATTTAGGGAATGAGAGATTTATATTTGTTTATCATTAAGGGTATAAATGACATTTCACAATTTTTAACCAATATGCAATTTTAACCAATAAAATTGCGGAGGTAAAACCGTCCAACGCAATTTCCTTGACGGGTCTTTTAAAAGTTTAGACTGTCGTAACCACATTAGCCTTAACGTCCACGCTTGAACATGCTGCCATAAAAATAATATATCTAATCAGTGAGTGATTTGTATAATAAAAATTAATAATGGTAGGATTGGAATTACAATGTCATTTAGGCATCCATTAGATTCGTAGCCTAGTAGGCTACCCCAAAAGCTTCTAGGTAGCTGTATTTCCCCTAAAAAGCGAGAATAACAAAAAGGGGAATCCCCATTTAGGTAAAAATCAACAGCATCCCTTGACCAATTTTCGGACTTGTCGGTTGGAAATGCAAAAAAAATTATTTCTGGAGGGTTGCCACCAGGTTTACTCGACTGAGCGGACGACCCGGGGTTATTTAGGATAACGTTTCGGGTTGGCTTGGGAAAAGACGAAGTGTTAGAACGACCGCTTGGACGTCTTAATTTGTTTAGAATCGAAAATGAGTTTCTCTGGACCACATGTGAATTGTCTTGTTCATCAGCTACTTGATTGTCACCTTGGTTTGCCATTATTGATAAAGGTGGTTGTGGTTTTTGTGGAGTTGTCCTACTTTGTGGGGGTATTTATAGTGGGTGGAAATTCAATTAAATATCATTTTTCTTTTTGAGAAAAAATGCATATTGGTTAAAAATTGTGAAATGTCCTTTATACCCTTAATGATAAACAGATATAAATCCCTCATTCCCTAAATCGATCCAACTGATTTACTTCTCTTCTTTTGTGGCTCCCTGATTTTATACGAACCCTAATTCCAAAATCGATCCAACCTGAAGATATCTCAAAAATCTGCTGCAAGCTCCAACAAGAAATTATCTAAGGGCGGGGAAGCTTCTCAATTCCTCTGTTCATGTGGTGCAGCGACTTCGTACAAGGTTTCAAAGATTGAAGCTAATCCAAATCGCCGCTTCTTATGCTGTGTAAGTTAAAATTATAGTTGATTGAAGTTAATTATATGGCTATTTCCTGATTGTTGTGTTTTTACAAAAGAAATATTGTGGTTTTATACGGTGGGCTGATACACCTTCATCTCCAACTTCATATTCATGCCCTGGTTGTGAGAAGGTAATACCAGCACTGTTAAGGAGCATGGAAAACAAAGATGATTTGGCAATTAAGAAAGCTAAGGAAGTGATGTTTTTGAAGATGTGTTTATTGTTTACTTGGTTCATGATTGTTGTGGTTTATGTGTATTTTTAGTTTAAGTTTTAGAAGTTCAGTATCAGTTTAGTTTGAACCAGTTATTGATTTCTTTTTTTGGTTAATGCAATGAACTTTTTAATGCTATGAAATTTGTTCAGTATCAGTTTACTTTGAACAATAAAATAATAGTAAAATATATTGCACAAATAACAACAACAAAAAACACAATATATTAATTCCAAAATGTATTACATTCTTAAACCAGTTAACTATGGGTCATTCGCTAGAAACAGGTTCAAGTCGACACCCCAGTTTAAGGGGTTTGGTTCAGGATTTTGATAACAGGTCCGGTGATCTTCGTTACTTTGGTTATGGGCCCAGTACTGATAGTCTGTTTGGCTGTCCGGCATAAAGGTGATCATCTGTGACGAGGGGGTAACAAACCCTGCCTGACTTATGTTGGGGTCCATGATCTGTGACGAGGGGGTAACAAACCCTGCCTGACTTATGTTTGGGTCCACAAACTGATTGTTGTTACCCACATCATTTTGTTGGAAGTCCAATAAGTCGGTCATGTCATACCCGCCAGAGTTGCATGCCGTAGCCAAAATTGACACCCATGGCTCAGTATTATCATTGTTTGCGGCTAGATTAGCGTCCGCAAACATAGTGCCAACGTTTTGTGGCCCACCAAAGTTTTCCGCAAAATTTTCATTTTCGTTAACACCGGATCCTGACCCCCCTGTTTCGAAGTTTGTGCCCCAATTTGATGTCCCGGGCTCTTGAACGTTTCTACCACCACGTCCACAACGTCGTGGCCTCCCTAACCTCTATGTACGAGGATATGAAACAAGGTCCACCGGCTCCTGTGTCAGGTGAGTCGGATATTGTGTGTATTCTGGAACATTAGACATCTCAAGGGCCCGATACGCCGCACCCTGAATAAAGTCCAGATCTTGAGATCGGTGTAATAGACCCATCGTCTCCGACTGCAAAAAAAAATTAATAATTAATTTTTATACTAACAATAATAAAGGTAATGTTGAATAATTTTAAACTTAAATATACCATCATTTGGACCCTTAATCCTTTATCTTGGAAGCCGCTCTTGGGGCCAGGTGGCAACCGTGGGTTCGTCAGATATAACACAACACGGTATGCTGCATGTACCACGCCATGTAATCATTGGCAATGGAAACATATGTGATGTATTCCCCGGTGACCAAGTTTTGATGACGTGTGTCCCACCCACGAACATACGGATCGTGACGAGATCTCCAGTTCCACCCGGTTTTCCCGATCCGGTTTATGGAATGAAGCCTGGCATGCTCAGTATTATTTATGGCAATTGGGTGAGGTATATACTGGACCATGCCAAACTGTCTCATCACTCGTTGAGGATAGTGATGCTCCACTACCGAGTAGTATATCAGAGGGCAACAACTCAGCCAAATTCCCATACCACTCCGACATATATCGGGGAGTCTACCCACAATGTCGTCGTAGGGTCTCCAATTAAACTTAAACTGACACAAAAAAAAATTCAAACTTTAGAAACGTCTTCAAAAAACTTTTATATGTCAACAACTAACAACCATACCGTTGCCTCGGTCATAAATTGCAGCTGATATCTATATGTTTTCAGGCAATGTGTGGGAACCTCTGTACAGCTTAAGCTTCCCTTCCACCTACAAAGATAAATAATAAATTAACATAGTGTTATATACATACCGAAAAAATAAATTAAAATTTTTCCAATTTAGTCTACCGAGCAGCTAACGGGACATTGTAGTGGAACTCGGCAATAGCAGGAGCAAAACAACGAAACCTCTCCCAAGCCCACACTTGTAGAAGCGACACTGGGCCAGTAACGGCTATAGCATTAGGTGTTGCAGCGTTACAAAGGTTTCTGTAAGGTGGGATAACACAGCACTGCCCTAACTATAACCCGAACATGCGGGCAAGTCTTCAAGAAACTCCAAAAAATTTAGAGAAATCAGGTTGTTTGCATTATCAGGTAAGACTGTGCACCCTATCAAATAAAATATTATTAAGCGTGCACGAAAAAGGCAGTCTTGATCTGATGCTTGGTTTTCAAAAAAATCCGACATTATTTCTTGTAAAACTCACGTCGAATTAACTCTTTTGCCCTTCACTTGAGTTTCCTCAAGGGTAAACCCCAACAGATCTTGACACTTGGATCTTGCAGTATACACTGTTATACAAGTGTCAGCCCCAGATACAGGCTCCCCGTCTATTGGTAGCCCCCACAGCACGTTAACATCCTGTAATGTCATAGTGGTTTCGCCGAAAGGAAGGTGAAACATGTGAGTTTCTGGCCTCCACCGCTCAACCAACACAGTTATTAAGGCGTGGTCTATATACCGGTACCCAATGTCCAGTATCCCACTGAATCCTGCTTCACGTATTAAAGCTTCTACCCTTGGACCAACCAGATGTTTCATATACTTCCAGAACGATCGATCTGATCGTTTAATATTTATCGGGTTACTGTAATTTTCTGGATTTTTGAAAACCTCAAACACCCGGTGATCTTTGTTCAAAAACAACACCGATGCATTAAGAGGACCAGGATTACATTCGAAACTCATCTTCGGCAGATCAAAGTTCATAGAAAATTTATTGGTAAAGCAAGGTTTGAAGGTTGGTTTGTTAGGTGTTTGAAACGAAATGTGCTTGTGCTTTGGTTTATGTTCATCTTTAAAGACCCGTTTCTTTGCATATATGACAACTTCAGAGATTTGACTACACACCCCTTTTCTGTATTA
This sequence comes from Helianthus tuberosus, assembly GCA_030545235.1. Taxonomy (NCBI): domain Eukaryota; kingdom Viridiplantae; phylum Streptophyta; class Magnoliopsida; order Asterales; family Asteraceae; genus Helianthus; species Helianthus tuberosus. The sequence continues at coordinate 156,693,370 of CM060394.1, forward strand.
CTTATCTCTGTATTAATTTTAGAATCCATAGTGAAAAACAGTGGAATTCTTACACAACCCGATTTAAAAATTACAATGAAATTAAACTTTGGATTGTGTAGTTATATCATGTGAGATAAGAATGCATGCATTCGCAGAGGTGAGAGGTCTGATTTTGCATGTCATAGTACTGCATCTGGCAGTCTTTAATGGCCACAATTTCAAATTAAAACTCACATGTGACTCCTGCAAACAACACAGTCAATTAATCAACATTGCTGCACCATTTAGCGATTTTAGATAAGATATCTGTATGAAATGGCGATCTTAATGAAGATGTTTCTTTGAAACAACGGTCTTCAGGAAGATTTCTTTATCAAATAGCGATCTTCAGGAAGATGGCAGTATGAAACAACGATTTTATGGAAGATGGTATGATGAAACAGCGATCTTTATGAAGATTGTGGCATGAAACAGCGATCTTATGGAAGATGGAGGTATGAAACAACGATCTTATGGAAGATGGAGGTATGAAACAGCGACGTTCAGCAACATTATCAGCTTTTCCAGAATCCTCCTGACATTTTGCAGAAACTTGAAGGAAGATCGCTGTTTAAGATGACGATGTACCTAATGTTGAACACAAAATTTCAGGCCACCTAGATACACTCTTTTTAATCTCAAACCACCTAAACATGCAAAAAATTCCAAGCTTCTGAACTTTTGTCTCAAAGAAGCGGGTTTGTTCATGATATTATTATCCAATAAGCAAATTCCAACTATAAAAAAAGATGATCATCCAACAATAGCCTTCAATGAAAATAATAATGTATATCATCAACGAAAATCAAAATAAAAGTCAACTGGTGTGTTTAGTGTCGTTTAGAAAAACTCATGTCGGTTAGCTATAACAGACAAAACCGTAGGGTATAATTGCATAAATACCCTCATGTATGTAATTTGTAAAGTGTGTGGAATAGATTGTGTTTAATGTATATTTAAGTGTTTTCTCCCCATCTCTATACCACCGAGTCCCTTGCACATTGTGCATACGCATATATACATATAGTCTTCATCCAAACATCATATTAAATGATCCAGTATTAATCGATTCTAAAGGGCATGTGAAACTTTATCTTGGCATAACAAACTTTCGTGTAGCATCAACAACTCTTATTCCATTAGCAAGTTATTGATATAAAACTCACCTTGAAATACAATAATCATAAGCAACATTTTTAACCCCAAGAGTGAGTTTTTTTGCTGAAATAATGCCAATTTCAAAAAGAAATTCACAACTAATGTCTTCCTTAAAAAAATTTCACATCTAATGCTATAGGCATTACAAATGGCGATTTCTCACAATTACTAGGCATTGACAGAGAATGTAGGGTATGTTTGGTACGGGGTAATGGAATAGACGAGTGAATTGAATGGGCGAGGTAATGGAATGGACAAGGGAATGCAATGGATTATTACCATTCCATGTCTTGTTTGATTACCATGTGGGAATGAAATGAATTATTATTGTGTATTGTTTGGTAGGCAAGAAAAACGAAGGAATAAAATCAGCGGTGAGTGGTGGTGGTCGATGGTAGTGATTGTGGGTGGCGGCAGCGGTGGTGGGTGGCGGCAGCGGTGGTGGGTGGCCACGACGGTGGATGGTGGTGGCGGCTGCGAGTGGCGGTGGAGGCGGCGATGGCGGGTGGTAGTGACCGGGGGTGCGTGGAGGCAGAGGTAGCTATTGGTGGCGGCGGCGGCGGTGGTTGGTTGTGGCGGTGGTGGTGGCAGTGGTGGTGGCGTCGACGGTGGTGGTGGGTGGCGGTGGCGACTCGCGTTGGCGGCGATGGTGGTTGGCGGCGGCGGCGGGTGGCAATGGTGGCGGGTGGGTGGCGGCGGTGGTGGTGGTTGTCGGGGTGGCGGTGGAGGCGTTAACGGGTGCGGGTGGAGGCGACGATGGCGTCGGTGGTGGTGCTGGGTGGTGGCAAAGGTGGTAGGTTGTGGTGTTGGTGATGAATGATGCTAGATGGGATGGAATGAAAAAAAAATGAGAAGTGGATGGTATGATTTTGAGGGAATGGAATGCCTTATGGAATGGGTGATTCCATTCTATTGACCAACCAAACACCACTTTCTTTATTCCTTTGTAATAATCCATTCCATTCCGCTTCTCATTCCTGCATCCCAAAGACTACCGTAAGCTTTTTAATCGTTGGTTTTGTAGAAATTTCCATTGAGAATGACAGTTTTATACAAGTTCCCATTACTAATGGCGATTTTCCATTCCCAATGGCGATTTATCGTTTGTTTTCCATTGATAATGATGATTTTTACACATTTCTCCGAAGATTCCGTTGATAATGGCGACTTCTGCACCCGTTTCCAATACCATTGACGGTTTCTGCGCATATTTCCAATACCAATGGTAATTTCTGCATATATATCTAATACCAATGGCGATTTTCAAAAAGTTGAACATTGTGTGTCTCGTATCCCTTTTTATTATTAACCAGGGACCATTGTTCAAAAATGCCCCAACAACATCTTCTTTCCTTCAAATTTCACTTATTAATAATTTTTAAATTATGTCTCCATTCCTAGTGGCAATTCGCTACCCTAGTGGTCCCTAAACAAAGACATGTTGTTTCTTAGTGGAACGGGAGAGCACAGAGCTGATTATATTTCTTCGTATCCTACAACAATAAAAGATGACGGGGTATTACGAGTAAGAAGAGGTAACGAGAAGCTTTGGAATTTTATTCGCGGAAACCCCTTTACACCCAAAGTTATGGAATACATAACTTTGGGTGGTTTTGCTGGAGTTATCATGTGTGATAACCGAAGGGTTGATAGTTCGTTGATATCCACCTTAGTAGAAAGATGCGGCCTGAAACAAACACATTTCATATGCCATTTGGAGAGGTAACGATAACAGTACAAGATGTGGAAGTCTTGTAGGGTTTAAAACTTGACGGGTATAAAATTTGTGGCAACAATGAGAGTTTGATACAAGCAGAAATTCGGAAATTTTTTTACAGTTTAACTGGTATTTTGTTGAAGGAAAGAGGTATGCATAATAAAAAAAAAATGCCATATGTTTTAAATATTTTCAAGGTAACAAGGTTTCCTGAAAATCCAACTGACCATGAAGGTCTTCAACGCGCCAAGACGTTTATTTTTCTTCAAATTGGTTCTCATTTCTTTCCTAGTTCTGCGACTCAGTGGGCCGATGTTAGATATCTAGGCTCCCTAGAAGATTTATCAATCTGTGGGGGGTATAGTTGGGGAAGTGCCGTTTTAGCGTATTTGTATGGTCAACTACGAAGATTGGTGGTGCGGTGTTTTTGTTACATTTATGGGTCTGGGAAAGATTGCCTTGCACAAAACCCAAGTTGAACAAAGTAATAAATTAGAATAAACCGTATGGTGCTAGGTACTTGGTACAATAAACTTGTATATAAGTTATATATTTAAACAACGTAATATTATTTGTCTAATTAGTTAACATTATTCTTAGTTTATTCTTAAATTTACACGTGTTCATTTATATTACAGCGGGCAAGAGTTTAAATTAAATTATACGGAGACATCATCACCCGTTTTAACCGTATATCGGTTTGATCAATTTAATTCCTTGTTAGAGACTAAGTTCATTTGGACCCCATATGGATTGATTCTTTTGAGATTACCAGAAATGTGTAGAAGTGGTCAAGGTTGTTGGAGAAGCGAGACACGCCTAATTTGCTGGAATGTTGTGGAACACCATGCTCCAAGTAGGGTGTTGAGGCAGTTTCACATGTTTCAACCAGTCCCTCATAATATACTTATGTCGAAAGACATTTGTCACGCTCTTCATATACCTGGACGTGTTGAGGGAAAAAAGGAACCGATGCGCTGCACACAATTTGTACATTGAATCGTGGTTGTCTCGTCATTAACGCGTTGTCGCTGAACCAGCTTCTGATTCCATCATTGTCAGTGAGCAATATATGAGTTGGTATTCTTCGCATGGTATTTTATTTGTAGGAAACCTAAGGAACGAAGTGCGAGACGGACAAGGGTTTCCTAATGATGGGGGGAGGGTGCAAATCTTGGTATGTGAACATATATCAAACTCTAAAATAATTTTTATTAAATTTTATAAAAAATTGCTAAAAAAACTATTTACGCACGTGTAGGGAGAGTTTGCGAGCCAAGTTTTCCAGAGTAGTAGAGAAGAACATTTAGGAATATGGCTTCACGATATATGGAACATGCAAATGTCCAACACCCGCATTTGGGTTATTGGCCGACGTTTGAGACAAACACCATTTGGAAACACATTTGGAAAACGATGCATTGGAGCTCGATTGGTTTGAAAAACATTTACATGTTCTTCTGCACCCGTTTTCCAAATGGTGTTTGACTCAAACGTCGGCCAATAACCCAAATCCGGATGTTGGATATTTGCATGTTCCATATATCGTGAAGCCATATTCCTAAGACTATCCACATTCACAACCCAATCTTTAATAAAAAAACTAATTTCTCTCTCTTCCACATACACAACCCAACCTAACTTAATTTTTAACATACATTCACAACTCAACCCAACCTAAATTTTTATTAAAAAAATGTAAATAATAATTAAAACAATAATTTTTGTAAAAACAAATAAAAGTTGCTTATTTTTAATATAAAAATAAAAAAAGTTAAACAATCAATATATATAATATACTGGAAAATATATTTTTCCAAATGAACTCCGTTTTTAATAAAATTTATATCGTAATGTTCAAAAATTTATTTTAGGAAATACGGTGTATTTAGTTTTGTTATTCAGTTTAAATATTAAAAATTATTTGAGTAATAAAATAATTGGGGGAATTGGTAGTTAGAAAATAAAATACAAAAAAGAAAATCAGGTGATGGAACCAACCCAATTTTGACAAGTGGCAAAAGAGCATGTGCAACCTCTTGTAACCTTGGGTTGCTTGGCCAACCAGGTTGTGGAGAAAAATAGATTTTTTTTTAAATTTATTTGGACAACCTAGGTTGGGAGAAAGTCACCAATGGTGATAGTCTAATGTGTTCTTCTCCACTACTCTGTAAAACTTGGCTCGCAAACTTCCCCTGCACGTGCGTAAATAGTTTTTCAGCAATTTTTTTATAAAATGTAATAAAAAATATTTTAGAGTTTGATATATGTTCACATACCAAGATTTGCACCCTCCCCCCATCATTAGGAAACCCTTGTCTGTCTGGCACTTCGTTCCTTGGGTTTCTTACAAATAAAATACCATGCGAAGAATACCAACTCACATATTGCTCACTGGCAATGATGGAATCAGAAGCTGGTTCGGCGACAACGCGTTAATGACGACACAACCACGATTCAATGTACAAATTGTGTACAGAGCGCCAGCTCCTATTTTTTCCCTCAACACGTCCAGGTATATGAAGAGCGTGACAAATGTCCTTCGACATAAGTATATTATCAGGGTCCGGTTGAAACATGCGAAACTGCCTCAACACCCGACTTGGAGCATGGTGTTCCACAACATTCCAGCAAATTAGGTATATCTCGCTTCTCCATCAACCTTGACCACTTCTACACATTTCTGGTAATCTCGAAAGAATCGAATCATATGGGGTCCAAATGAACTTAGTCTCTAACAAGGAATTAAATTGAGACGGGTATGCGGTTAAAACGTGTGATGTTGTCTCCGTATAATTTAATTTAAACTTTTGCCATGTGTAATATAAATGAACACGTGTAAATTTAAAAGTAAACTAAGACAATTGTTAACTAACTAGACAAATAATATTATGTTGTTTAAATATATAACTTATATACAAGTTTATTGTAACAAGTACCTAGCACCATACGGTTTATTCCAATTTATAACTTTGTTCAACCTGGGTTTTGTGCAAGACAATCTTTCCCAGGCCCATAACTGTAACAAAAACACCACACTACCAATCTCCGTAGTTTTAACACTTGTTGCCCTGCATAGTTGACCATACAAATACGCTAAAACGACACTTCCCCAACTATACTCCCCACAGATTAATAAATCTTCTAGAAAGCCTAGATATCTAACATCGACCCACTGAGTCGCAGAACTAGGAAAGAAATGAGAACCAATTAGAAAAAAAATAATCGTCCTGGCGCGTTGAAGACATTCATGGTCAGTTGGATTTTCAGGAAACCTTTTTACCTTTAAAATATTTAAAACATATGGCATGTTTATTTTTTTTTATTATGCATTCCTCTTTCCTCCAACAAAATACCTGTTAAACTGTAAAATTTTTCACTAATTTCCACTTGTGTAAAACTCTCATCTTTGCCACAAAATTTATACCCGTCAACTTTTAAACCCCACAAGACTTCGACATCTTGTAGTGTTATCGTTACCTCTCCAAATGGCATATGAAATGTGTTCGTTTCAGGCTGCCATCTTTCTACTAAGGCGGATATCAACGCACTGTCAACCCTTCGGTTATCACACATGATAACTCCAGCAAAACCACCCAAAGTTATGTATTCCATAACTTTGGGTGGAAAGGGGTTTCCGCGAATAAAATTCCAAAGCTTCTCGTTACCTCTTCTTACTCGTAATACGCCGTCATATTTTAATGTTGTAAGATCCGGAAAAAAATATAATCAACTATGTGCTCTCCTATTCTACTAAGAACAACATCTTTGTTTAGGGACCACCAGTGTAACGAATCGCCACTAGGAATGGAGACTTAACTTAAAAACTATTAATAAGTGAATTTTGAAGGAAAAAGATGTTGTTGGGGCATTTTTGAACAATGGTCCCCGGTTAATAATAAAAAGGGATACGAGACACACAATGTTCAACTTTTTGAAAATCGCCATTGGTATTGGAAACGGGTGCAGAAGTCGCCATTATCAATGTATACGGGTGCAGAAGTTGCCACTATCAATGGAATCTTTGTAGAAATGTGCAGAAATCGCCATTATCAATGGAAATACTCTAGAAATCGCCATTGGGAGTGGAAAATCGCCACCAGTAATGGAAACATGTATAAATTCGCCATTCTCAATGGAAATTTATGCAAAACCAATGATTAAAAAGCTTACATTCTCTGCCAAGGCCTAGTAATTGTGAGAAATCGCCATTTGTAATGGCTATAGCATTAGATGTGAATTTTTTTGGAGGAAGACTTTAGTTGTGATTTTTTTTTTGAAATTAACATTATTTAAGCAAAAAACTCCCAAGAGTATTCTTCAAATAGCATGAAAATTCATTTATTCAACAATTCAGGAATTTTTTGCAGAATTAAGTGGTTTGCAAATAAAAAGAGTGCTTTTAGGTGATCCAGGAAATATGTTTCAAATCTAGGTAGGTCGCTGTTTGGTTCAGCGACCTTCTACACCTCCTCTGATAGAAAGCAGGAAAAGCTGCAATCTATTATAAGGTCGCTGTTTGGATCAACATTCTTCAACAAGGTCGCTGTTTCATGAAGCAATGTATAACAAGGTCGCTGTATGGGAGTGCAATGTATTATAAGATCGTTGTTTGATAATACAATGAATATTAAGATCGTTGTTTCATAAAACAACGTATAACAAGGTCGCTGTTTGGGAGTGCAATGTATTATAAGATCGCCGTTTGAGAGAGCAATCTATAAAAAAAGGTTGCTGTTTGGCTCAGCGATCTATTATTAGGTCGTTGTTTGAGATCAATATGTTAAAGAAGGTCGCCGATTCAGACAGAAATCTAATAAAGTTAACTGTTCTCGGTTGCAGCTTACATGTGACTTTTAAATTGAATGTGTGACCAATAAAGACTGCAATATGCAGTACTAGCACATGCAAAAATCAGACCTCTTCCTTTTTTCCACAACATAGCATGCATTACCCCTGCATTCTTACAATGCATGCAATGAAAGAAGATTGTTGATATGACTACACCATCCAAAATTCAAATTAAGTGTAATATTAAATTCTGGTTGTGTAAGAGTTACACTGTTTAGAGCTTTGGATTCAAAAAATCATACAGAGAAAGGTGTAAGGATGAGTAATACAGAGAGTAGTCAAATCTCACAACTGTACATATTTGCAGAGAAAGGTTTGTGTGAAGATGAATATATACCCACCAAGAAACACACTTCGTTTCAAAAATCTAAGAAACCAACCATGAAACATTATTTTACAAATACATTTTGTGAGAAATTTGATCTACTGAAAATGAATTTCGAATGCCATCCTGGTCCTCTTAGTGACACGGTGTTGTTTTTGAACAAGGATCACCGTACGTGTGAGGTTTTCAAAAATCCTGAAAATTACAGTCAGCCGATAAATATTAAACGATCAGATCGTTCGTTCCGGAAGCATCTGTAACAACATCCGGTTGGACCACGGGTAGAAGTTTTAATACGTGTAGAAGGATTCGGTGGGATCCTGGACAGTGGGTACCGGTATATAGACCACGCGTTAATAAACGCGTTGGTTGAGCGGTGGAGGCCAAAAACTCACACGTTTCACCTCCCTTTCGGCGAAACGACTGTGACCTTACAAGATGTTAACGTGCTATGGGGGCTACCAATAGAGGGGGTGCCTGTATGTGGGGCTGACATTGCGTTAACATTTTATGGTGCTGCTTCGTTGTGTCAAAATCTGTTGGGGTTTACCCAGGCAGAAAATCATGTGAGGGGCAAAAGGGTTAGTTTGGTGCGTATTTTAGAGAAATAAAGTCGGATTTTTCTGAAAACGAAGCATCGGATGAAGAGTGCATTATTCGTGCACGCTTAATAATTTTTATTTGATAGGGTGCACGGTGTTACCTGATAATGCAAACAACTTGATATCTCTAAATTTTTTTGGAGTTTCTAGAAGATTTGACTGCATGTTCGGGTGTGGGTGTTAGTTGGGGCAGTGCTACCTTATGCCACCTTTACAGAAACCTTTGTAACGCTGCAACACCTGATGCTATAAGCCTTACCGGCCCAATGTCGATGTTACAAGTGTGGGCTTGGGAGAGGTTTCGTTGTTTTGCTCCTGATATTGCCCGGTTCCACTACAATGCCCCGTTAGCTACCCGGTATACTAAATTTCAAAAAAATTAAATTAATTTTGTGGTAGGTATATTACACTATGTTAATTTATTATTTATCTTTGTAGATGGAAGGGGAGCCTAAGCTGTATAGAGGTTCCGACACATTGCCTCAAAACATATAGATCTCAACTGCAATTTATGAACGAGGCAATGGTATGGTAGTTACTTGTTGACATATAAAAGTTATTTTGACCACATTTCTAAAGTTTGAATATTTTTTGTTTCAGTTTAATTGGAGACCGTACGACGACATTGTGGATAGACTCCCGGAGATATGTCGGAGTGGTATGGGAATTTGGCGGAGTGCTTGCCCTCTGTTATACTATGAGGTTGTAGAGCATCACTATCCTCAATGCGTCATGAGACAGTTTGGCATGGTTCAGTATATACCTACCCCAATTGCCATAAATAATACTGAGCATGCCAGGCTTCATTCCTTAAACCTGATCGGGAAAACCGGGTGGAACTGGAGATCTCGTCACGATCAGTATGTTCATGGATGGGACCTATGTCATGAAAACTTGGTAAACGGGGAATTCATCACATCTTATTCCGTTGCCAATGATTATATGGCGTGGTACATGCAGCATACCGTGTTATATCTGACGAACCCACGGTTGCTACCTGGCCCCATGAGCGGCTTCCAAGATGAAGGAGCAAGGGTCTAAATGATGGTATATTTAAGTTTAAAATTATGCAAGGTTATCTTTATTATTATTCAAGTTATTGTTAGATTAAAAATTAACTATTATTTTTTTTTCAGTCGGAGACGATGTGTCTAATACACTGATCTCAAGATCTGGACTTCATTCAGGGTGCGGCGTATCGGGCCCTTGATATGTCAAATGTTCCAGATTACACACGGTATCCGACTCACCTGACACAGGAGCCGGTGGACCTTGTTTCATATCCTCGCACACATAGGTTAGGGAGGCCACGACGCCGTGGACGTGGTGGTAGAAACGCTCAAGAGCCGGGGACATCAAATTGGGGCATGAACTTCGAAACGGGGGGGGGGGGGGGGATCTAGATCCGGTGTTAATGAAAATCAAAATTATGGTGAAAACTTTGGTGGGGCACAAAACGTTGGTAGTACGTTTGACGGCGCTAATCTAGCCGCAAACAATGATATTGATACATGGGAGTCACTTTTGGCTACGGCATGCAACAACGGCGGACAGTATAACATGAACGACTTATTGGAATTCACACAAAATCCTATGGATAACAACAATCAGTTTGTGGACCCCCACATAAGTCAGGCGGGGTTTGCGTCCGTTTAGCTGTCCGGCATAAAGGACACGATCTGTGACAAGAGGGTAGCAAACCCTGCCTGACTTATGTGGGGGTCCACAAACTGATTGTTGTTATCCAAAGGATTTTGTGTGAATTCCAATAAGTCGTTCATGTTATACTGTCCGTCGTTGTTGCATGTCGTAGCCAAAAGTGACTCCCATGTATCAGTATCATTGTTTGCGGCTAGATTAGCGCCGTCAAACGTACTACCAACGTTTTGTGCCCCACCAAAGTTTTCACCATAATTTTGATTTTCATTAACACCGGATCCATATCCCCCCTGTTTCGAAGTTCATGCCCCAATTTGATGTCCCCGACTCTTGAGCGTTTCTACCACCACGTCCACGTCGCCGTGGCCTCCCTAACCTCTGTGTGCGAGGATATGAAACAAGGTCCATCGGCTCCTGTGTCAGGTGAGTCGGATACTGTGTGTAATCTGGAACATTTGACATATCAAGGGCCCGATACGCCGCACCCTGAATGAAGTCTAGATCGGTATATTAGACCCATCGTCTCCGACTGCAAAAAAAAAAAAAATAGTTAATTTTTAATCTAACAATAACTTGAATAATAATAAAGATAACCTTGCATAATTTTAAACTTAAATATACCATCATTTGGACCCTTTCTCCTTCATCTTGGAAGCCGCTCATGGGGCCAGGTGGCAACCGTGGGATCGTCAGATATAACACGGTATGCTCCATGTACCACGCCATATAATCATTGGCAACGGAATAAGATGTGATGAATTCCCCGTTTACCAAGTTTTCATGACGTAGGTCCCATCCATGAACACACTGATCGCGACGAGATCTCCAGTTTCACCCGGTTTTCCCGATCCGGTTTAAGGAATGAAGCCTGGTATGCTCAGTATTATTTATGGCAATTGGGGTAGGTATATACTGAACCATGACAAACTGTCTCATGACGCGTTGAGGATAGTGATGCTCTACAACCTCGTAGTATAACAGAGGGCAAGCACTCCGCCAAATTCCCATACCACTTCGACATATCTCGGAGAGTCTATCCACAATGCGTCATACGGTCTCCAATTAAACTGAAACAAAAAATATTCAAACTTTAGAAACGTGGTCAAAATAACTTTTATATGTCAACAAGTAACTACCATACCATTGCCTCGTTCATAAATTGCAGTTGAGATCTATATGTTTTGAGGCAATGTGTTGGAACCTTTGTACAGCTTAGGCTCCCCTTCCACCTACATAGTGTAATATACCTACCGTAAAATTAATTTAAATTTTTTGAAATTTAGTATACCGGGTAGCTAACGGGGCATTGTAGTGGAACCGGGCAATATCAGGAGCAAAACAACGAAACCTCTCTCAAGCCCACACTTGTAACATTGACATTGGGCCGATAACGCTTATAGCATCAGGTGTTGCAGCGTTACAAAGGTTTCTGTAAAAGTGGCATAAGGCAGCACTGCCCCAACTAACACCCGAACATGCAGTCAAATTTTCTAGAAACTCCAAAAAATTTAGAGATATCAAGTTGTTTGCATTATCAGGTAATACCGTGCACCCTATCAAATAAAAAATTATTAAGCGTGCACGAATAATGCACTCTTCATCCGATGCTTCGTTTTCGAAAAAATCCGACTTTATTTCTTCTAAAATGCGCACCGAATTAACCCTTTTGCCCCTCACATGATTTTCTGCTGGGTAAACCCCAAAAGATTTTGACACAACGAAGCTGCACCATAAAATGTTAACGCAGTGTCAGCCCCACATACAGACACCCCCTCTATTGGTAGCCCCCACAGCACGTTAACATCCTGTAAGGTCACAATCGTTTCGCCAAAAGGGAGGTGAAACGTGTGAGTTTCTGGCCTCCACCGCTTAACCAACGCGTTTATTAACGCGTGGTCTATATACCGGTACCCACTGTCCAGGATCCTACCGAATCCTGCTACACGTATTAAAACTTCTACCCGTGATCCAACTGGATGTTGTTTCAGATGCTTCCAGAACGAACGATCTGATCGTTTAATATTTATCGACTGACTGTAATTTTCAGGATTTTTGAAAACCTCAAACGCACGGTGATCCCTGTTAAAAAACAACACCGTGTCACTAAGAGGACCAGGATGGCATTCGAAACTCGTTTTCAGTAGATCAAATTTCTCACAAAATGTATTTGTAAAGTAATGTTTGATGGTTGGTTTCTTAGATTTTTTAAACGAAGTGTGTTTCTTGGTGGGTATATATTGATCTTCACACAAACCTTTCTCAGCAAATATGTATAGTTGTGAGATTTGACTACTCTCTGTATTACTCATCCTTACACCTTTCTCTGTATGATTTTTCGAATCTAAAGCTCTAAACAGTGTAACTCTTACACAACCAGAATTTAATATTACACTTAATTTGAATTTTGGATGGTGTAGTCATATCAACAGTCTTCTTTCATTGCATGCATTGTAAGAATGCATGGGTAATGCATGCTATGTTGTGGAAAAGAGGAAGAGGTCTGATTTTTGCATGTGCTAGTACTGCATATTGCAGTCTTTATGGGCCACACATTCAATTTAAAAGTCACATGTGAGCTGCAACCGATAACAGTCAACTTTATTAGATTTCTGTCTGAATCGGCGACCTTTTTTAACATATTGATCTCAAACAGCGACCTAATAATAGATCGCTGAACCAAACAGCAACATTTTTATAGATTGCTCTCTCAAACGGCGATCTTATAATACATTGCACTCCCAAACAGCGACCTTGCCATACATTGTTTTATGAAACAACGATCTTAATATACATTGTATTATCAAACAGCAATCTTATAATACATTGCACTCCCAAACAACGACCTTGTTATACATTGCTTCATGAAACAGCGACCTTGTTGAAGAATGCTGATCCAAACAGCGACCTTATAATAGATTGCAGCTTTTCCTACTTTCTGTCAGAGGAGGTGTAGAAGGTCGCTGAACCAAACAGTGACCTACCTAGATTTGAAACATATTTCCTGGATCACCTAATAGCACTCTTTTTATTTGTAAACCACTTAATTCTGCAAAAAAATGACAATTCAGTGTATAAGAACTGATTTTACCTATAGTCCATTAGATTGTCATAAACTCATATACATTTCTACTATAGTGTACATTTACATCATAACATTATGTACGGTTACATATATGTAAATCACTACATTATAAAACATAACGGATCATAATATGTCAACCATTAACCTAATGAACACTAAATCATCTATTTGATCGATTTTTTCTAGAACAGATATCAACGGGAGTTAGTTTAGCGCCCTATACAAAACAATGACACCTAAAGAATTTTTTGCACAAATAGGTTGTTTGAACATCAAAAGAGTGATTCTAGATGGTCATTGATTATGTGAGTTATTCAAGGTATGTCGCTGATTCAATCAGCAACTTTTAATACAAAATCCTGCAAACCTGCAAGCATCCTGCATACATTCTTTTTGTCCCTTAAAGTCGTTGTTTGGAACCTACACTTTCATAACATCGCTGGTCTGATCCTATACTTCAAGTCGTTGTTTTGATCCACGACAATAAACAAAAATCGCTGAATTGAAACAATGCTTTCATATAATCGTTGTTTGAATTATACATGTTTGGAAAGTCGTTTCAATTGGATATGTTAAATAAAAGTTGTTGAATTGTAAGTTAACATATTAAAGTCGCTAAAGTGATCCACTACTTCCCTTAAAAGTTGCTGATTTGAATCGTGATATAATAAAGAGACTGGTTCTTTTGATTTTTAGCCTAAGACCCATCATTCAAAGAGTTGGTTCACGTGCTTTTCTACAAAAAAAAAAAAAGCCACATGGTGGAGCATTGGTTTTATTATTTGAATAGTGTAGGGAGAATCTAGTAGCATGCATTTACACTAAATAGTAGTAGTATTTGAATAGTGTAGGGAGAATATAGTAGCAGGCATTTACACTCAGTAGTAGTATTTGAATAGTGTACGGAGAATATAGTAGTAGGCATTTACACTAAAGCCTGTGGCTTGTGGAGTCGTTGAGAATGAATAATATCAAGGGAAAATCACGCAAATAGCCAACTTGACGCCGTCATTTCCAGAATAGCCATTTGACACCTCTCAACGAGCCATTTCCGTTTACTGAAACGGCACAAAAAAACCCTTCAACGCCAGCCAATCAGAAGACGGCACGTGTCTGACAAACCCTGAAACGGCTTCGGCGACTAACTTTGATGAAAGATCTCAGCCGAGCCGTTTCCCGTGGCTCCTGGACCCAAGCCGGCTAAGGACCCCAGCCGAGTACCTTCAACGAGCCGAGCCGTTTCAGCAGGTTGGAGCCGGCTTGTCAACTGCGCTGTTTATGTACACACGGGACCCACCACTGCAGCCAAGCCGTTTCAGCGTACTATTCGAGTCGTCTTAGCCTACTGTTCGAGCCGTTTCAGCTGTTTCCAAGCCGTTTCAATAGTTTCGAGCGGTCTAAGCCAACAGTTCGAGCCGTTTCTGCTGTTCCCAAGCCCTTTCAACACTTTCGAGCGGTCTCAGCCAACAGTTCGAGCCGTTTCAGCTGTTTCCAAGCCTTTTCAATAGTTTCGAGCGGTCTCAGCCAACAGTTCGAGCCGTTTCAGCTGTTCCCAAGCCGTTTCACGCTGTTGTTCAAGCCGTTTGCATGTGGTTATATATATCGCCCTATTTTTTGTGAGTTTGTGCAACGGATCCATCTACCACACTTAAATCTCTTAGTAAAATGTTATCCACTCTGCATTATTTGTTTCTCATAGATGTTTTCATGTATCACAAACAAGAAAAATTTATGAAAGCAAACATATTTGTTAGAGTAAACGACGTGTTTCTGAGCTTTAACTCACAACGTTCATTTTGGTATCGTTTCTCGTATTGGAGTGTGCTTCTCTTCTGAAGTGTTCCGTCTACTTACTCATTCTTTCAAAAATTTTCAACAGTGAGTGTAGATGGAACTTACCAGTTCAAGACACATCTTTATCATTGCTAGGTGTTTTGATGCAAATTTCGGAAGCAGAAATAGATTCACTCTAACTTTACTATTTTTGTCCCGATCTTCCGCTCAGTCGGAACTAGCGGTTTGGCGTAGTTATTTGAAGACGATTTACTTTAGCCGGAACTAGCGGTTTGGCGTATTCTAGTTTAGATGTTTGTGTTTGTATTTTTATGTGTTATGTTTTTTATGTATTTTGTATTAAATAATAAAGTTTACTGATTTACATTGGATATGTTATTGAAGTTTACTGATTTACATTGGATATGTTATTAACAACTGCAGAAAATTTTCATGCAAAAAAATAACATAACAAAGCAGCCAACAGCCGTTTCAGTTGGTGTTAAACACCTATTTAATATTTAAACAGTAAACTTTGTTTTAACCAAAATGTAATTATTTTTAACCCACTATATATACACCTAACCCTACCCACGCCGTTCACATAACCTTTTTACTCTCAAACCCACCGATTATCAAACACGCCGTTCACAGAACCATTTTACTCTCAAACCCACCGATCATCAAACACGCCGTTCACAGAACCTTTTTACTATCAAACCTGAAATGGCAACCTCTTCATCTCCGTGGACCGCTAATAGAAGCATGCCTTCTACAGTTACCCTCATGAACTTCTTCCCTTCTTTCCATCCCAAAAATCGGGGAATCGTCTCACATTCAAACCACTCACTTGAACACTTAAATTGGGGAAAGAGCTCCAAAACCCACATCTACATAAGCAGATTTATTAAAATTTTATCTAAATTTCTAAATAATTGTACTAATTGACATTCATGGGTACCTTGAAGGGCCAGACAAATCCTGTCAAAGAAAAACCTTTAGCGTCTCCTTTTTGCCTATTGTGCAAATTGTACACGGCATTATGCGTACTTTCCCAAATTCAATTACCCCATGGATATTGTCTAAATTCTTCTAGATCATCCACAAGGTGTAGGAGTACATTATCAACGACATTGGTTTTTTGCCAACCAATAAAACCTTGACCTATAAGCATGAGGAGACATATTCTCGTGCCGTCTTGTTGGTTAAATTCCCGAAGGTTCTCGAATAAAGATATAATTTTGCCGAAACTAACAGTTGATCGGTTTGGAAAAAATCTATTTTTAAACGAGTTCGGGTGCTCAATAGGTGACCAAGAGGTGTGGCCAAACCGTAGCCTAGTTATTAAACAAAATTGTTTAGGGGTGAATGTTAATAGTTCTCCTCCTAATCGATAGGAAATACCAAGACGGGGAAAAGGAGTAGATACTTGTAATTGTGCAACGCCGATTAAAAGAAGGCTATCACATATGGTGCACCTGTTATCTAAATACGGTCCGAAACACGTTTGCCTAATCGCGGTTTCTATCTCTAGAGTCATCATCATACTCAAAGATTCTAAAACGCACCACTTTTCTCTTACTTAAATTTCTGAAATCTATATAAGAAGAAAATAAAAAAAAAACAAATAAAAAAGAGTATATGCATTTAAAAATAATATCTTTTAGACAACAATTTTTACCGGGCATGGAGGGGGGTCAGTGGAAGCCTCTTGCATCACGTGGTCGTCTGGCATGTTCCCGACATCGTTTGGCATGTTCACGTGTCGGTTGAAGTTTCCAAAATGATCCATGGTCATTTTACCTTTTCAGGGGTGGTCCACAACTAATGTCAAACGACGGTGATTAGTGGTCCCAGATGGCTCAACTCTTTTCTCCAATTCTTTGGATCCTCAACGGTCGGGTCTTCAACTCAAGTGGTCCAAATTGAGAGAATGCTTGGCACATGTATGGAAAGTTCACAAGATGAGAATGTAACGGCACATGCAGTTGACTAGTGGTCCAAATTGAGAGAATGCTTGGCACTTGTATGGAAAGTTCACAAGATGAGAATGTAACGGCATACGCAGTCTACGTGTTGCCCTGCATAGTTGACCATACAAATACGCTAAAACGGCACTTCCCCAACTATAACCCCCACATATTGATAAATCTTCTAGGAAGCCTAGATATCTAACATCAACCCACTGAGTCGCAGAACTAGGAAAGAAGTAAGAACCAATTAGAAGAAAAATAACCGTCCTGGCGCGTTGAAGACATTCATGGTCAGTTGGATTTTCAGGAAACCTTGTTACCTTTAAAATATTTAAAACATATGCAATGTTTAATTTTTTATTATGCATACATATTTCCTCCAACAAAATACCAGTTAAACTGTAAAAATTTTCCCTAATTTCTGCTTGTGTAAAACTCTCATCATTGCCACAAATTTTATATCCGTCAACTTTTAAACCGCACAAGACTTCCGCATCTTGTAGTGTTATCGTTACCTCTCCAAATGGCATACGAAATGTGTTCGTTTCAGTCCGCCATCTTTCTACTAAGGCGGATATCAACGCATTATCAACCCTCCGGTTATCACACATGATAACTCCAGCAAAACCACCCAAAGTTATGTATTCCATAACTTTGGGTGGAAAGGGGTTTCCGCGAATAAAATTCCAAAGCTTCTCGTTACCTCTTTTTACTCGTAATACCCCGTCATCTTTTAATGTTGTAGGATCCGAAAAAACATAATCAGCTCTGTGCTCTGTTTTGTGACGAACTTTCGAATATTTTGTCATTTGTTAACGTATAGCTTCAACATGCGTCGTTTCGGTGACGTTCGGTTGCGTGCGATTATCGTATTCTATGATTACGCACAGTTTTGTTTGAAATCCACTTGTATTGTATAGTGCCGTGTTATATGTATACGCGCGTGGAAATATCATTTGTTGCATATTTTAGTGTATTTTTTCGTATTGTTGCGTACCACGCTATCCGTCCCGTGTAGTTTTCCGTCCAAAGTGCTGCTTCTTCGCCCGCGTGTCTTCTATAGAGATAGTTCGGTGACGGCATTGGATAGTCCCCTTCAAGTTTGACGTGGATGAAATGACCATCATTAACCTATAACAGCGAAACAACCTGATGGGGGACACGTGCGCGCTCTGGATGATAGAAGGGGAATACAGTCGAACAACCTCTGATATCTAATATGTGAACAATCACACCAAACCTATGGGCAAGAAGGAGTCCTGCCTGAGACATCTCCATCCAATGCTCCCTGGGTGCTCTTCCAAGCCCAGTAAAATTTCTTCTCTATAGTTGCGTGTCGTAGTCCCCCGGTAAATCACTCTCTAAGATGTACCTCCACATATCTTTGTTCTCACCCGTCAGCTCTTGAACTAGTTGGCTCCGAACAAACCCAAAGTAGTCTTGTTCCAACCCTAAACCTACAGCCGCCGCTCGAAACCCACAATGTCCATCCGGATTGACATCTTTTATTCTTGAAATGTAGGGGTGGAAAACTTTTGGAATTTGATTTTTGAATATGTGCACATATTCAAGCATTCCATCATCAGTGATTAATGTAAAGCCATGGTCCTCGCAGGGCTCTTTTTTCCGTGAAGCCGTTGAACGACTGCGTCGCAGTAACGACCTTTGAGACTTTAGAGAGATTGCAGACGTAAACGGTATTAGGGAATCTTGCGACGGTACATACGAGCTGTGTCGAGGAGGGTCACACCTACTTTGTTGTTCGGAAGGCCCAACTGAGCTATCTCCAGCAGGTTGTGCTTTTCTTTGTTGTTGGACCTTGGACGTTGGCCGCCCGCGAGTGTTTTCTTGTACGACAGGCGGTTTTTGGTCGATCATTAATGGGTTTACCATCGCCTTGATCTTCGATATGATGCTTTTCTTCACTTGCGGGGGTTAGGTAGACAATTTCTGTTTCATATATTCTAATTCTTTTTCTACATCAACCTTTTTATCATCAAAATTTGATGGATTCAGGTCAAGTTTTCTCTAGAAAATATCTAGAGTAAAATGCACGGATAGTCCCTGTGGTTTGTCAAAATAACACCTTTAGTCCCCAACTTTTAAAAATTACACTCATCCTCCCTGTGGTTTGCTCAGTTGTTACTCGGATAGTCCCTAGAGTGGATGGAGGTTAGTTTTCTCTGTTAAGTGGAAGTAAAATGACAAAAATGCCCTTATCATTGAAATAAATAACTTAAATATAAAAAAGAAATATAGTTTTATAATTTAAGTGGGACCCACTTTTTTCATTTGAAGCATAACATCTCTGTCAGACACCCTCTTCATCTTCTCCACATGTTGTTTTCTCCACCACGGCACCACCGGTATCATCTCCGGCAACGACCACCCCACCAGCACCACCGCTCACTTACATAACATCACCACCACCGGTTACTTATGCCACACCTCTTACCATCCCTACCTCCCCTCACCTCCGACAGCCCTTTCCACCCTCCACCTTTACCCAACCCTGTAACTTCATCAATCTCATACCCTACACATAATTTTAATAAAAAAGACAACATAAAGTTCAAAGATTTATGTAAGAAACTGAAATTTTCTTGTAGATATTCTGCACCTTAGAAGCAACAGTGGAGTTTAAAATCCATGAGTTGCTTACAGCTATTGCACCACATGAATTTGCAAGGGCTTCTTTATTTGAATTTCAATTAGAAACTGTTGTGGGAACGTAGGGGTGGTCGGAGATGGATTCAAATTTTGTATCGAGTCCATTAGAATTAGATTCAAATACTGTACTCAACCCCCAAGAAACACCACCAAAATATTTGAAATTAAATGGAGGTAATAATGATAATTCTGAAGTTGATACTTAATACTTTAACCCATAAATAAGCCAAGTTGCAGGTTTCCAGTTGTGGCAGGCGAGTAGCAAAGAAGATGAAGGAGATGAGAGAGTATAAATGGAAGGGCTTAACAAAGAAGATGAAGAGGGAGATTTTTTGTAGGGGATTAATGGCAATGGTGTGGTGGTGATAACGAATTCGCCGGCGATCGGTGGTGGTGATAAACAATTTGGAAGCGGGCTACCGGAATTTAGGGCTCATGTGTTTTGTTAATTGTATTATTTCTTTATATTTTATCATTAAGGGTAATGTAGTCATTTCACATAGAGTTAACCAGAAAAATTAACCTTCATCCGCTTTAGGGACTATCCGAGTAACAACTTATCATACCACAGGGAGTAAGAGTGTAATTTTAGAAAGTTGGGGACTATAGGTGAAATTTTGGTAAACCACAGGGACTATCCGGGCATTTAACTCAAATGTCTATATCTTCGAGCTAAATAACGCGTTCTACAAAACAAAAAAAGAGCATTAGACAAGCATATTAAATTAATACAACAAAATTTTTATATAAGTCTATAAGTAACTGTATTCTGCAATCTCTCCAGGTGACAGGCACATAACAACCCGCAACCCGTGTACAGCTAGCAGCCACATGTTGATCCGAATGACCGCAACGTGGTTATTCTCCTTGTTAGCTCATTTTCTAATAGTTAAGAGCATGGATGGAAACTTTACAAAGTAGGTTGCGAAACAAAGGAATCTCAAGGTGGTTGTTCATTCGCTTAGTGCGGCTTTCTTCCAAGCATTTCTTTATTTGCGTATATTGCTTTAGTACCAAGGTGTCCACCTTTTTCACCAGCGTTTCCAGACTGCATTTCGGTGTAGTAAGCTATTTCTTTAATGCAGCATGTGCGCTTTCAGCTCTGTTTGTTGTAGTTTGGTAGAATGTCAGGGTTTGATTGGTCCATGTAGATACGAACAAATGGTGGGAAGTGCTTAACCAGTTATTCCATAGGTAATAAAAAAACATCTGAAAAAAATAAACATATTCAAATTATATTTCTATTTAAATGAATGTATTAACTTAAGAGAAAACATACGTTTACGTTGTTGATTGAGAAGGTGTCTCTGAAGGTTGAGGAGTTTATAATCGTATAACTCCTCGGTAGCGGAATCACACACTGTTTTCAACTGACGAACAAAGTGCTCCCAATCTGGTTGAGTAAACGAATTCTTGCAGTGCTTCACAATATTTTGTAAGATGTGGAACCTGCAGAGATATTTGTGTGTGCCAGGGAATATTTTTCTACACGCGTTTATCAGTGCCTGGTCCCTGTCCGTTAGAATTACACGCGGCTGCATGCACTCGTGTAGCATGGACCTGACCCTCTCCAAGAACCAGACGTATGTTACCTCCTGCTTGTTTGAAATAACTACTTGGGCAACACAGAAAGTTTGGTTTGTCAACGTCATACCGACAACTTGAAAAAATGGAGATTGTACATGTTAGTCTTGTAGGTGGCGTCGACCATAACCACATGCGAGAATGCCCTCCACATTTCAAGGACTTGCCGTGACAGAAAAATACATGCTGAACGACATTGGTGGAAGGTTCCACCTGTATGTAATAGGTCATCTTTTTTTCCTGGAGGATTTGTTCCAGCCTCTGCATGGGAGTCGTTTTTTTCTCGAACTTTGTGGCCCTGATCTTTTGGCAAGCGTTGTGTATGTCTTTCGTAACACATTTGTTTTCAGGGTTCTGTTCAGTTACGGCCTTCCGGATTGTATGGGGCTGTATGTCTTGATCTGTCAGCTCCTGCACCAGCTGTAAATGAATCATAATCTATATTACATTTAAAAAAATATAACCATTTTAATTAATTTTATAATCTAACAAATATTTTAAATTGATATGGATGACGTTGTTATACATTTTTGTAAATGAATTATAAATGTTATATGTAATATTTTTATAAAATTAATTAAAATTGTTATATATTTTAAAATATTATAAAAAAATACATTAAAAATTGTTATATTTTTTAAAATATTTGTTTGATTATTAGATTGATATGGATGACGTTGTTATGTATTTTTTATAAAGAATTATAAATGTTATATTTTGTTGGTTAAAAATTTATATTTTTATTAAATGTTAAATTATTATAAAATTGTAAAGAAAACATACCTTCAAAATTGTTATATTTTGTAAATAGGATAAAAATGAATTAAAAATATTATATTTTTTATAAAATTAAATAAAATTGTTATTTTTTAAACATAATAAAAAATAAGTTAAAATTTGTTATATTTTTTAAATTATTTGTTATATTTTTAGGATTTTATATCCCGCGATGATTTGGAAAGTTGGGTAAAATGAAGGGGTTTAGCCAACGGATACGTTATTGTTACCAGACAGTCCAAGGATGACTGGATATGGCTCCAATATTGCCATAGTGGCGAGCATGAAGTAAGGCCACGGTTAGGAAAACCGGCAGCAAAAAATGCGCGTGCCCTTTTATGGTGATAGGTCATCTCGACCAAAGTCGTCGAGCTTGGCGGATAGATTATCTGCACAAAAATTTTAACGAGACCCACAACGACGACCCTGCTGAACATCTGGAGGGTTACACGTATGCCAAGAGACTTACTCCTAATAAGTTTAGGCTGGGGCAAGAGCTGACAGATCAAGACATACAGCCCCATACAATCTGGAAGGCCGTAACCGAACAGAACCCTGAAAACAAATGTGTTCCGAAAGACATACACAAAGCTCGCCAAAAGAACAGGGCCGCAAAGTTCGAGAAAAAAACAACTCTCATGCAGAGGCTGGAACAAATCCTCCAGGAAAAAAAGATGACCTATTACATACATGCGGAACCTTCCACCAATGTCGTGTAGAATGTATTTTTCTGTCACGACAAGTCCTTTGAAATGTGGAGGGCATTCCCGCAGGTGCTTATAGTTGACGCTACCTATAAGACTAACATGTACAATATTCCATTTTGCAAGTTGTGGGTTTGACGTCGACAAACCAAACCTTATGTGTTACGCAAGCATTTCTTTCAAACGAGCCAGAGGTAACGCACGTCTGTGTCATGGAGAGGGTCAGGTCCATGCTACACGAGTGCATGGATCTGCGTGTAATTCTAATGGACAGGGACAAGGCACTGATAAACGCGTGTAGAAAAATATTCCCTGGCGCACACAGATATCTCTTCAGGTTCCACATCTTACAAAATATTGTGAAGCACTGCAAGAATTCGTTTACTCAATAGGATTGGGAGGACTTGTTTGTCAGTGGAAAACGGTGTGTGATTCCGCTACCGAGGAGTTATACGATTATAACCTCCTCAACCTTCAGAGTCACCTTCTCAATCAACAACGTAAACGTATGTTTTCTCTTAAGTTAATACATTCATTTAAATAGATATATAATTTGAATATGTTTATTTTTTCAGATGTTTTTGATTACCTATGGAATAACTGGTTAAGCACCTCCCGCCATTTGTTCGTATCTGCATGGACCAATCAAACCTTGAGATTCTACCAAACTACAACAAATAAAGCTGAAGGCGCACATACTGCATTAAAGAAACAGCTCACTACACCAAAATGCAGTCTGGAAATATTGGTGAAAAAGGTGGATACCTTGGTACTAAAGCAATATACGCAAATAAAGAAATGCTTGGAAGAAAGCCACACCAAGCGAATGAACAGCCACCTTGAGATTCCTTTGTTTCGCAACCTACTTTGTAAAGTTTCCATCCATGCTCTTAACCTATTAGAAAACGAGCTAACACGGAGAATAACCACGTTGCGGTCATTCAGATCAACATGTGGCTGCCAGCTGTACATGGGTTGCAGGTTGTTATGTGCCTGTCGCCAGGAGAGATTGCAGAATACAGGTACGTATAGACTTATAAAAATGTTTTTTGTATTAATTTAATGTGCTTGCCTAAAGTTCTTTTTTGTTTTGCAGAACACGTTATTCAGCTCGAAGATATAGCCATTTTCTTGAGAAAACTTGACCTGAATCCATCAAATTTTGATGATGAAGAGGTTGATGTAGAAAAAGAATTAGAACATGTGAAACAGAAATTGTCTACCTAACCCCCGCAAGTGAAGAAAAGCATCATATCGAAGATCAAGGCAGTGGTAAACCCATTAATGAGCGACAAAAAACAGCCTGTTGTATAAGAAAATACTCATGGGCAGCCAACGTCCAAGGTCCAACAACAAAGAAAAGAACAACCTGCTGGAGATAGCTCAGTTGGGCCTTCCGAACAACAAAGTAGGTGTGACCCTCCTCTACACAGCTCTTATGTACCGTCGCAAGATTCCCTAATACCGTCTACGCTTGCATTGTCTCTAAAGTCTCAAAGGTCGTTACTTCAACGCATTCGTTCAATGGCTTCACGGAAAAAAGAGCCTTGCGAGGACCATGGCTTTTCGTTAATCACTGATGATGGAATGCTTGAATATGTGCATATATTCAAAAATCTAATTCCAAAAGTGTTCCACCCCTACATTTCAAGAATAAAAGATGTCAATCCGGATGGAGATTGTGGGTTTCGGGAGGCGGCTGTGGGTTTAGGGTTGGAACAATACTACTTTGGGTTTGTTCGGAGCCAACTAGTTCAAGAGCTGACGGGTGAGAACAAAGATATGTGGAGGTACATCTTAGAGAGTGATTTACCGGGGGACTACGATGCGCAACTAGAGAGAATAAATTTTACCGGGCTTGGAAGAGCACCCAGGGAGCATTGGATGGAAATGTCTCAGGCAGGACTCCTTCTTGCACGTAGGTTTGGTGTGAATGTTCACATATTAGACATCAGAGGTTGTTCGACTGTATTCCCCTTCTATCATCCAGAGCGCGCACGTGTCCCCCATCAGGTCGTTTCACTGGTATATGTTAATGATGGTCATTTCATCCACGTCAAACTTGAAGGGGACTATCCAATGCCGTCACCGAACTATCTCTACAGAAGACACGTGGGCGAAGAAGTAGCACTTTGGACGGAAAACTACACGGGACGGATAGCGTGGTACGAAACGATAACGAAGCCTGACATTGACATGACAGTGAATTATATTGATTAATTTTTATAGTTAAACAATAATTTATTTGTATAGTTTATTTCATTTGTTTATTGACACCAAAGTGCATTGTATTGATTCATTTGTATATTTAAAGGAAAAATTATTTGTTTAATTTATTCCATTTGTTTATTGTATTGTATTGATTAATTTATAATTTAAAGGAATAATTTATTTGTATAATGTATTCCATTTGTTTATTGCCAAGACAATGCATTATATTGATTAATTTGTAATTTTAAAGAATAATAACTTATTTGTAAAAATACGTAAAAATATGCTAAAATACGCTAAGATACGTCAACGTGCGTTAAAATACACAAAAATATGCGAAAATACGCTAAAAACTCTAAAATACGCTAAAATATGTCAAAATACGTGGGCCCTATTGTCGGATCTGTGACTGTGACTCCATAGGACTCACTTGAATCGTCTCGGATGTAATAACAGTATGGTTAGTGGATGTAAATTGCTGGGGTGTAACAGTAAATTTCAACAATTCTTTTCAACAATCAGTAAGCAAATACACAACTGTTCTCCAATTCCAGATCAGTAATGTAAGGAGAAGCGTTGAGATAACGGATATCCATCAAGCTCAAAAAGAAAACTTGTTTTTCCCATAGCCACCATTCCCATAGTCATAAACTATTGCGGTTTGTATTTCCCATAGCCACTGTTCCCATAGTAAAAAACGGTTGCGGTTTGCGATTCCCAGTTGTACCGCGTGTGTTGAAGAAGGTTGGTTAATTTTGTCGTGTTCCGATCTCATCCTTCTTATCTATTTCACAATCAAATCAACTTATCCTCCGATTTAAGCGACGTGTTTTGATCAGTGTACAGTGTTCATTGACTTAATAATAATACGTAGACAACAAACAAGATCCAGTACAATTAGCCGCAAACTTGTTACAAACCTTACAAACTGTGGAGAACTTGTTTGCGTTATCCTTCTTGGTGAAAGATGGTCGGTTTTTAATATTATCATTCAACACGTGACCCAAGTCGATTTTGGAGAACGTGTAATTCAGTGCCTTAATATGCGAAAATACACTAAAATACGCTAAAATATGTCAAAATACGCTAAAATATGATAGAATAAGCTAAAAATCGTTAAAATATGCTAAAATACTCTAAAATATGCAAAAATACGTAAAATACCACAAAATATGCTAAAATACGCTAATGTATGTTAAACTATGCTAAAATACTCTAAAATACGCTAGAATACGTAAAAATATGCTAAATACGCTAAAATATGTCAAAATACGCTAAAATATGCGAAAATACGCTAAAATACTCTAAAGTATGCTAAAATATGTCAAAATACGCTAAAATAATCTAAAATACGCAAAAATACGTTAAAATACATGAAAATATGCTAAAATACGTTGCAATACACTAAAATACGTCAAAGTACGACAAAATACGCTAAAATACGCCAAAATACGTTAAAATACTCTAAACTACGCTAAAATACTCTAAAGTACGCTAAAATATGCGAAAACACGCTAAAATACTCTAAAATACGCTAAAATACGCAAAAATACGCAAAAATACGTTAAAATACGCTAAAATACATGAAAATATGCTAAAATACGTTGCAATACGCTAAAATACGTCAAATTACGATAAAATACGTTAAAATACGCCGAAATACGTTAAAATAACCTAAAAACAGGTTAAAATAAGCTAAAATACACCAGAATACGCTCAAATATGTCAAAATAATCTAAAATACGCAACAATACGATAAAATATGTCAACATATGCAAAAATACGTTAAAATACCCAACTAATGATATTTCCACGCGCGTATACATATAACACGACACTATACAATACTAGTGGATTTCAAACAAAACTGTACGTAATCATAGAATACGATAATCACACGCAACCGAACATCACTGAAACAACGCATGTTGAAGGTATACGTCATAAAATGACAAAATATGCGAAAGTTCGTCAAAAAACGACACGTATATGCGTCAAACTGAGGAAAACACGATAAAAACAAATTTTCAAATTATGCCATATATGATCGTATAAGCCTATGTTGTATCGTATAGCAGCTTAATACACATCGTATAGGACTATACGATGCACATATAACTCTGAATTTCTCAAAATACCCCTGAATTTATCAAAAAAGGGGTATTTCAGTGATTTCAGGGATATAATATGCATTGTACAGGCCTATACGATGAGTATTAAAGGCCTGTACGATATAACCCACTGATTAATAGGGAGTTAATGCGATCTAAAAACAAAATACACAAAAAATACACACACATACGGTGCGAATACATACGGTCAAGATACGGTCGAGATTTCAAGATCAAAGACTAGTAAGGTATGCATCTCCGAACCTCATCATTTATACGTTTTCAATTTTGCATTTTATCCGTTAAATTTGTGTGATTTTGGGGTTGAAATACTGGGTTTTTGGGGTTTTTTCATCATCAGATGAAGCAATACAATGCGTATGGCCCTATACGCACCGTATTGATTCAAAATTCATGTTTTTTTTTCTTTTCTGTTTTATAAAGTATAAAAAAAATGTTTTATATCTTAGTTTTTTTTAAATGTTTTACTTGTAAGTAGAAATTGATATATAATGTTTTTTTAGTCGAAGTCGTATTTAATGCGCGTAGGTCCGAAACGAGCGTCGAAACGTAACGAGTCGTAGATATATAATGTGACAACTGACAAAAATAATGGTAATTCCGTACAACTTAAACACTTGATTAAACATTTAATTTCGTTCTTTACGATTTAATTATTGCAAGATTAGGCTGTGAAAAAGTCTAGCAATCATAGGACATGGTTAAATATGTTAAATTCTATCAATACAATCGCCACGTCGTAAAAAAACTACAAACTATGTCCTAATTTGTTGGCAAAATGCTGAAAACACTATTCACCGGATCACACTATTCATGCCAGCAAGTTCCGAAAACTATCTGAACGAGCGACGAATGGCATGAACGCGCTTTATAGATGAAATACAAATAAAAATCCCTAATTAGGGACACTAAACACTAACTTTCCGGTAAACACACATAATTACACTTTGTCGGTTCCGCACTAAATTATAACCAAAATAAAATATCCGCGACACTAAAATCCAACATTTTAATGTCCATAGGACTTGTAAACAATATAATACACCCTAAATAGGCTTGTGGATACCAATGGGATATCCAAAATACAAGTTTTCGGTACTACGTCGCAACGATCACAACTTCACCAATTTTGCGCCGACGAAATAGTTAGTGGTATTTTTACCACTCTAATGTGTAAACCAACAATCTAGTGAACTAGTGAGCCATCTTTTGGCGTCAAAAATAATGCCGTATCAATAATGGTACAGGAACTCCTTAAGGCCCCTAAACCCTTAAACATTTATATAACTTACAAGTTTTATATAATGTTTACTTTTATAAAAAAAAAAAATAAACCTTATGCCCCCCCACCCAATTCGGTTAAAGTGGGTCCCCCACAATCCACCTACAACTTGATAATTTATATTTATATCTATTAATAAGAGAAGTGAAATGAATAGTAGTTTGCTTGGTGGTTTCTTCTGATTGCCCTATTTGGGCGGTCATCTTCTCTGCTTTCTTCTGATTCACCTATTTGTGTGGTCATCCTCCCCTTGAGACATGTGGCTTACACCTTTTGCCCCTTGAAAACCCTTGATATGAGAGAGCACGAGAATAGTGAGAAAGGGAAATGGGAGAGAGAAGAGGGCGGAGCGGTCACCGAAGGGTCACCATCGTGACACCGTCGCCGTTGTCGCCACGTTTCAGTGGTGGTTTTGTTGTTTGGGAATTTTTTCCTAAGAAGAGAGAGAACGGGAAGAGAGAGAGAGAGAGAGAGAGACAAAGGGGAAGGGGAGAGAGAAGATAGAGTAGCGGTGACCAAAGGGTCACCACCGTCACCACCATGGCCACCATAGTTTTTTGTTCGTGATTTGTTCCGATTGACCTATTTGGGAAATACGAAAAACGATGACCGGAGGGTCACCACCGGTGGATTCAGACCGTCTTGGCGGCGGCGATTTTTAAACCCTGCGATGATGTTGGCTTGCTACCCGGTATGGCAACTTCGGTTGCAACCGTCACGCCACTGAGTGGGTTCAACGAAGATGATGATCTTTTCAGATCTGAGTCGATTTGTATTGGTATTTTCGTTTTGCTTTCTGAGATTGATTAGATAATTGTGTTAGTAGTGGTGGTCATGTTGTTGTTGGTCGTGATATTGGTGGTGGTTGTGTTAACAGTAGCTGAGGCAGGCTTTTTTTATGTTTGTGTTGAATAGTACAGGCTGTGTATATGTCGATTTGATGGGGATTTGAAACAATGTCCGACAATGATGGTCGCTTGCTACTTGGCGTGGCGATTTTTAAACCCTGCGATGATGTTGGCTTACTACCCGGTATGGCAACTTCGGTTGCAACCGTCACGCCACTGAGTGGGTTCAACGACGATGATGGATCTTTTCAGATCTGAGTCGATTTGTATTGGTATTTTCGTTTTGCTTTCTGAGATTGATTAGATAATTGTGTTAGTAGTGGTGGTCATGTTGTTGTTGGTCGTGATATTGGTGGTGGTTGTGTTAACAGTAGCTGAGGCAGGCTTTTTTTATGTTTGTGTTGAATAGTACAGGCTGTGTATATGTCGATTTGATGGGGATTTGAAACAATGTCCGACAATGATGGTCGCTTGCTACTTGGCGTGGCAACTCCGTTTGCAGCCGTACCAGCGCTGAGTCGTATTTGGCGATGATGAAGTGCCATTCTAAGCCTTTTCGCTTTGTCACGAGTCGAATGGTTTTGTAGTTTCCGTTTTATATAGGCCTTTTCGCTTTTTTTACCCATCAATAAGTTATTTATTTAGAATGTTGAAATACATATGTACAGGTTATATGTTTTGTTCATCTTATTCCTATGTATATTTGTTTTTTAATGCCATTACACTTACATTTGGTTATTTATTAATATGTTAGACTATCCTATTTTCATGAGATTTGTTGTGGGAACACATGAATAGTTGAATGGCTAATGATTTATTTGTCATTTATGAACACATAAATCGTAAAAAATGTTATGTCGCATACGTGTGTACAACTATTTCATAAGAGGTAGAAAGGGAGAGAAAAATCGTTCCTTTGAACTTGTGTAAAGGCCGATTAACCCGCTGGCGCCGCCGCGAAGCGCGGGCGGAAAAGTCCTAGTTTGGATAAAATGTCATGGTGATGAAGACTTTTGGTGAAGATTGAAAGATTGTGATCTTATAATTTTACCACCATACTTTCATTTACATGATTCTTACTCTTCAAAAAAAAAAAAAAAAATGCAAACACCCTCATCTTTGCCCTCTTGATCTCGGCTCAAAGAACGCCCAAGAACACCCCCATTTTCCTTTCATAAACACCACATTTTCACCCTAATCAAGCCTCTACAAGATCATCTAAGCATAATTAAGGCATGGAGCATCATTAGAGCTTTATTTGAAGCTTAACCTCTTCTTAATCTTCATTATAAGCTTGTGCAAATTTGTAAGCTCTCATTTACCATTTTATAAGCTTGTTATTATGTATAAATCATAGACGTACTTGTTGATCATCTTGAAGATAAAGAAAAATCTAACTTAAAAACCCTAATCACAACTTAACAACTTACTAAATATGAAGTATTATATGATTATTATGTGGATTAGTGTTGAAAAAGTTGTATGATCATGTTGATTTGGTTAAAGTAGGTTGTTTAAACTTGAGATTTATGATGATCAGGATGCTTGTTTACTGTAGTAACCTATTTTAGTGATGATCTTGTTATATTAAGCTTAAAAATATGATTTAAACAACTAGATATTTAAATCAAGAAAGATCATCATCTTCATGACTCATGAGCTTTGAATAAATGTTTGTTTCTTGAAAGATTAAGGACTTTAGTGGAATAAACTTGATGTTTAAGAAATAGTAAGCTTCTTTTTTTAAATAAAACAAGGGGTAAAATAAATGGTTATAAAAATTACACATAAAAAGTCTTAACTTTTTAACACATAAAAGTCTTGAAATTTTTAGAAATTTAATGTATGAAAGGTCATGAGATATTGAAGAAAACTTGTAGGATTAGTTACTTGAAAAGTCTATTTTGATGAAATTAGTAAGTTGATGATAATTGGAAATTGAAAATTGTTTTAAACGCGTTTTGAAAACGTGCGAAAACGCCATAGTTTAACTATGGCGAAATTTTCTAAAAATATAATCGCGCTTTAATTGAGTTTAACGGTGTAATTAAAAGAGTTAAACGTGATTAGTAACTTTAATCGTCATTAAGGAAGTTTTGATGAAAAGGTTTAAGCCCTAAACATCTAAGTATTTTGATAAACTCACATATAAATTTTTACGAAATAACTAAGTAAAAATAAGAAGTATATGTAAAGATGATTTTTGGTAAAAAGTATATAGTTTGAATACTTTATTTGGTGTATATTAATTGTATTTTATGTGTATGTATTAGTGTTAGGAAATACATACTAAAATACTAAATACAATACTTATGAAAGATATATACATACACCATAACCAAAAACTTCGTAAATATTCACAAGCATGACGGCGATAACGAACCTTCGTGAACACATAAAACGGACACTTATGAGACATCATAAAACAAGACGCAGATACCGGACGATGAACATCAGACGACACCTTTTGTAACTATATATATATATCTACGAGATAATAATGTATGTTCATCAACGAAATAGACGTATCGGCACCTTGAGGAGTTACTACGACGTTTGGACAACTTTCGACACAAAAGTTATATAAATTAACCGACTACGATGACGAGTCTAAAAATAAAATATTTATAGACACTCAACTAATATATAATAACGACAACAAAAACCGGAAAGTTTAAATACGAAAATGACACTAAGTAGAATTATACAAGTTTACTAATATGTTTATTTAATTATCCTACACTTAGTAAAAGTTTACAAAAATATAAGAATACAAAATTGGGCTTATATAATTAATATTGGGCTAGGCCCAATTTTCTAAATACATGGGCAAGACACATTTTAATAATTACATATGTAAGGCCCAAATACAATAAGAATATGGGCTAGACCCAATAACATAAAGACTTGGGCTAGGCCCAATTACAATAAAGCCATGGGCTAGACCCAATGACATAAAGACTTGGGCTAAGCCCAATAACACAAGAAGATGGGCTAGGCCCAATGAAAATACATGTATATATATAAATATATATATTGTAAAAATACATTTTAAATACAAGGAATGTACATATACACGAATACATACGGCATACCTACAAGTATAATACAGTATACCTACACGTATAATACGGTGTACCCACACGTATAAATACGGTATATCCACACGTATAAATACGGTATACCTACACGTATAAATACAGTATACCTACACGTATAATATAGTATACCTACATGTATAAATACGGTATACGTACACGTATAAAATACGCAAATACAAAGTAATGTACTCACACTTGTTGAAGTATTCTCACAAAGATACCATACACGAACATCAACGTATTCACGATGTTAAGAATAAATATTTTTAACACTTATATCTATAAGAAGTATACAGTTATACTTGCGAAACAATTAGACATTCTTGACTTGAACATATTCTCACAAGTGAACGAGGTTCACTAAATTTAAAAATATATATTTGAAAAATATAAATATCACTCAGAACGAAGTAAGCCGTGTGGATCACGGAGATTCTCACTTATGATCGTGCGAGGCATAGAGACTCACGATGGGCGAGGCCCGTTCGTACACACTTGAAATGCAAATGCAAAGTATATATATATATATATATATATATATAGAAACGGGATCAGGAGAAAACGCCCAAAAGTGTGAGAACGCATCCTGGCCTAGCACGTGTCACACGACATAGAGAAGGGCGGGGGGGCTTTTTTGTCCTTTCATATTCTTTTTTTAAACACGTGTCACATCACCTTTCCATTTTTTGGCGTTTAACAAATACGTGGCGTTTTTATTGTTTTTAGATCAGGATCATAGTAAATATTTTGGCGTTTTAACTAAGTATGGCTTTGATTGTTGTGCCAAGTAGGATGTAGGCCTATAATGTAAAAAACATCAGTAATTTTCTTGATGTTTATATTTTTTTTTTCTATCAAGTGTTGTGCCATGTAGGATGCAGGCCAATAATGTGACAGGCAATTATGGCGTTTTGAAAAGAGAAATAAATTCAATTTTCCATGTAGTGGCCTTTAATATAATAAATGTTTGGCAATAATGTTACCGTCTCTTCATTTTACTGTTTTGCAATTATTGTTTCGTTCAATTTCATCTGTCAATTAGTGTTGCTTTTTCCGGTAATACTTTGTTTGGCTTTTTTGGCGTTTTATATAGCAACAACGTGCTTTGCTAGCATCCGTTCTCACAGTTTTCACACTATCAGGCGTTTTGGTGTTTGTAGTTTTTGGCGTTTTATACTCAATTTTTTTATTAGTAGAGAATTAGATAATAAACAACAGAGAATTAGATAACAAACAATAGAAAATGAAAAAAAAATTAAAAATTATAATCGAATTTCTCATCCAAATCTTCACTGTCATCAGCCTCTTCTACTTTAACCTTTTTGACGTTTTGAACCTGTTTTGAATACCTTATGTAGATCCTTATTTTTCTACATAACGCCCGTCTTTAGAAGATGCTTATTTTTTGTGGCATCCTTTATTGGGGTTTGATATATTTTTTGTGGCATCTTTTATTGTGGCGTTTCAGGTTTGGGGGGGGGGTGTGTTTTTATGTCTGAGATGTTTTGTTTATATAGGGATGTGTTTTGGCCCGTAATGGCGTTTTATTCATTAGTTTGGCGTTTTGGTATAGAAGTGTAAAGACCCTTTTACCTTTAATGAAGCGCGTCCACTTAATAGAATTCGTGTTATTTACGAAAACGCCACCGCGCCAATCTAGTGCATAGATTGTTTTGATCGGACGATCCATAAGCATTCTCACCGTTCTCACACTCTCCACCGTTTTCTCTAAATCCTGACCCTATATATATATATATGAGGAATATATATAGTAAAACATATACATGAAAACAAATGCCAACATGTTACTAAAAATACACAAGTGTTCCAAAAGTAAAACGAATATAAAACATTCAAGATGAGCAACGAGTACGAGGTCTAGAAGAGACCAAAGTGCCTAATGAGTTAGAACACTTGTAGGTTGACTCACACTTTTGGAAACCCGTTGCTTGTACTAGCTCTCTCTGGACGCAAAGCTGTGAGTTCATGTCCCCCTTTTCTCTTAAATGTTTTCTATTTTATAACTCTCGGGGGGAAATACATGTCTCGATGGTATGGTTTAGCTAGGGAATGAATTGTTAGATCATATGCGAATAGGGTCTCTCTTAAGTGCCATTAATCTTGTATAAGATCGAGGAGCAAGAGTGGTAGATCTATCGGGTGTAGCGAGCCACTCATGGGTCCTTGTGTGGCCGCATATAGTGCTTTTATTGTCCCAACCGGGTGGACCGGAGGAAATTTTCTAAGGTTGAGTGCTTCCTATGTCGGAACACATATTAATGTCCTTGCAAAACATTAATGATCTATTCATAGACGCTTTAGATACCACATTGTTATATACGAACTCTCAAATGTTTTAAGATTTAATTGGAGCTCACACAAAATACATGAACTCGCCAACTTTTGTTGATGTTTTCAAAACTTACATGTATTTCAGGTAAATGATTGGATCTTGGTGCTGTCAGTTCACAAGAAGCTTTTGGTTTATCAGGTTAATGATGTCATCCTTTTGAAGGGGTTTGTTCCATATATCTCATCTTCAATGGGATATAGGAAGCAAAGCCTTAAATTTCTAAATTATGTCAAACTAGTCTTTTGTAAAAACTTATAACTTACGTTGTCTTGTTTTGTAAACAACTTATGGTGTGTATTTCTTAATTATGTCAATGGATGAACATTGTATGTTTTTAATCATGTAGTTTACTTATATCGTATGCGATGAAAACTAATCAAGTTCACACTGCGCACTTCCGCTATCGAACGGGTGTGACATATAATGTTCATATTATATAGTCGAAGTCGTCCGTAATGTGCGTAGGTCCGTAACGAGCAGCAAAACCTAAGACGCCGTATATATAGATTATTTATATATTTAATCGAAATCGTCCGTAAAACGATCAGGGGGCGGGGCCCTCAGGCACCACTCAGGATCCATAGGTTTAGGATCGTTGTACTTTTCTTGTATTTTGATGGTTTATGTATTTTGAATGATGTCCTGTGTATGTACAAACTTATTATGTAATTAAATTTGCAGTTTCAGTTTATTTGAATTTGTGATTGTTTATTTTAACTGTTTAGATTGGTATGCTTGGTTATGTACAATCTATAATACGATATTAAGTTCAAAATGTGATACGATACGACACGATACGCTATAATACGATACTTAACGATATAAAAATAATAAAGATGTGATACGATACGACACGATATGCTATAATACGATATTAAGTTAAAAATGTAATATGATACGACACAACACGACACGACACGACACGATACGCTATAATACGATACTTAACGATACAAAAATAATAAAGATGTGATACGATACGATACGACACGATACGCTATAATACGATATTAAGTTAAAAATGTGATACAATACGACACGATATGCTATAATACGATACTTAATGATATAAAAATAATAAAGATGTGATACGATACGACACGATACACTATAATACGATATTAAGTTAAAAATGTGATACGACACGATACGCTATAATACGATACTTAACGATATAAAAATATTAAAGATGTGATACGATACGACACGATATGCTATAATACGATATTAAGTTAAAAATGTGATACGATACGACACGATACACCAAGACAATGCATTATATTGATTAATTTGTAATTTTAACGAATAATAACTTATTTGTAAAAATACATAAAAATATGCTAAGATACATCAACGTACGTCAAAATACGCAGAAATATGTGAAAATGCGCTTAAAAACTCTAAAATACGCGGGCCCTATTGTTGGATCTGTGGCTCCATAGGACTTACTTGAATCGTCTCGGATGTAATAACAATATGGTTAGTGGATGTAAATTGCTAGGGGGTAACAGTACGATTTCAACAATCAGTAAGCAAATACACAACGGTTCTCCAATTCCAGATCAATAATGTAAGGAGAAACGTTGAGATAACGGACATCCATCAAGCTCAAAAAGAAAACTTGTGTTTCCCATAGCCACCATTCCCATAGTAAAAAACGATTGCGTATTTCCCATAGCCACCGTTCCCATAGTAAAAAACGGTTGCGGTTTGTAATTTCTGGTTGTACCGCGAGTGTTGAAGAAGGTTGGTTAATTTTGTCGTGTTCTGATCTCATCCTTCTTATCTATTTCACAATCAAATCAACTCATCCTCCGATTTAAGCAGCGTGTTCCGATCAGTGTACAGTGTTCATTGACTTAATACAAATACATAAACAACAAACAAGATCCAGTACAATTAGCCGCAAACTTGTTACAAACCTTACAAACTGTGGAGAACTTGTTTGCGTTATCCTTCTTGATGAAAGATGGTTAGTTTTTAATATTATCATTTAACACGTGACCCAAAATTGATTTCAGAGAACGTGTAATCCAGAGGCCGGTCTTGGGTGGGCATAAGATCCGTGGGCCCTATTGTCGGATATGTGACTCCATGGAAGATGTGATTAAGGTAAACGTGTCGTAAAGTTGCATCCTTTAGAGAGAGACCTTTAAGTTCGGATCCTACAGCTGCATTTGGAACAAGAAGTCCAAAATTCGTTCATTATCTGTTGTTGTCTCAACAATATGAATGCACACAACGAATTTGAAAACCGTAACAGCTTATCAAAAGTTCCCTAGGCTTACGGCAACCGCACTGGTAACAAACTGGTACTGCCGGTGGCTGTTCTGGAAATTGAAGGAAAAGGACCGTGATTCTGTTTTTCAACGGGGATGTAATGCAATGATTCCTCTCAATTGAATAGATAGACACTTGCTTCATAGGACTGACTTGAATCGTCTCGGATGTAATAATAGTATGGTTAGTGGATGTAAATTGCTGGGGTGTGACTGTTTAAACAATATGAATGCACGCAACGAATTTGACAACTGTAACTGCTTATTAAAAGTTCCTCGGGCTCACGGAAACCGCACTGGTAGTGTTTTTCCTCTTCTGGAGGGCTGTCGTCGTCGAGAACAACGACGCAGGGGTACTACGCCTATTGTTGGATCTGTGACTCCATGGAAGATGTGATTAAGGTAAGCATGCCGTAAAGTTGCATCTTTTAGAGAGAGACCTTTAAGTACGGATCCTACAGCTGCATTTGGAACAAGAAGTCTTCTATGTTGGATTCGTTCATTATCTGTTGTTGTCTCAATGGCCACAACACGCAGTCGTTGATGGGCTTTGCGGGCCTGTATTCAATATAAAGTTTAAACTTATCGTTATATAACTACCGAATCACACCAATTCGTTGAAACCACATATTCGTGTGTTGCAGTTTGGAAAGATGACCGAATAGAGATCTGAATAACCGATACAGAAATTGCTTCGTAATTTTAAATTTTAATGAAGCAACGGAGATTGAAGGTGCCAAACAGAAACTAAATGAATTATGCAACGTTTCCGCATTTTTTGCACTGGCTTTCATTGCAAGATCTTTATCTATCATGTCATCGACCAACTACTCGTAATCTTCAACCGGCTTTGAAACCGGACGGAATCTATGAAGAAACCGTTCGATTCCACAGTGAGTGGAGAAATTAGCGACAGAGAAAACTTCGTCGTAGAAACTTTGAACAAAATTGTGGAACTTGACACGGAGGTGGTGGTTGCCGTCGTCGAGAACGACGGTGCAGGTGTACCACGCATCGTCTGTCAGGAACCGGTACTCCAGGTTGTAGTCGGTGATGGAAACCGCCATTCAAGGTCCAGGTGATGAATGATTTGAAATATTAAGTAGTTCGTGCTTTTAATAGTTTTTGTAGGTTTTGGTTGTTTATGAATTGATTTTATTGTGAAACAGATAAGAAGGATGAGATATCGGCAGTTAGCTCAAAGAAGTTTCTCTCGATCATTCAACATGTGACCCAAATCAATTTCGGAGAACGTGTAATCCAGAGGTCGGTCTCGGGTGGGCATAAGATCCGTGGGCCCTATTGTCAGATCTGTGACTTCAGGGAAGATGTGATAAAGGTAACTACCGAATCACACCAATTCGTTGAAACCACACATTCGTGTCTTGCAGTTTGGAAAGTTGTCCGAATAGAAACTAAATGAATTATGCAACATTTCCGCATTTTTTGAACTGGCTTTCATTGCAAGATCTTTATCTATCATGTAATCGACCAACTGCTCGAAATCCCTTTCGTTTCTCGGGCTCGCATTCGAAGATCATTGCATTGGACACAACACACCAAAAAATAAACTTCAAAAATAAAAAAAATAATACGATACGCCACGATACGCTATAATACGATACTTAACGATAAAAAAATAATAAAGATTTTAAAACTCATTAAAACAAAAATAACCAATAATAAACACCAATAACTAACCCAAAACACCAAAAACCAAACACAACACACCAAAAAATAAACTTCAAAAATTCAGTGCCTTAATATGCATCGTATAGGCCTATATAATGCGTATTAGGCCAGCCGCCAGACAACACCTGCACCTATCACTGTGCCATGTCTTTTAATTTATTCAATACGCATCGTATAGGTCTATACGATGTGTATTGAAAAAGTAAAATGTGCGGATAGATAATCAGGTGTGCCAATAAAATTTCCCTTACACTAAATAGTAGTAGTAGCATGTGGCTTTGTGGAATCGTTCAGAATGAATAATATCAATACTCAATGCAGATTGAATAGTATATATCTGTGAATGTGCAGACTCAATGCTCATATCAAATTTTGCTATGTAGAATCGTTCATGGACTTCATATATGCATGAACTTCATTGTTATAGAACACAATAATTCTAACCAAGAATAAAAATTGTGCGCACTATATTCTAAACACCAAATAGTTAGTTGTTTCATCTAACCTCCAAAATGAGTTACGAATTACATCCTGATCCTCTTAATAACGATGTGTTGTTTTTATATGATGAACACCGTGCGTTAGAAGTTTTTAAGCATCCAGAAAGTTACTGATTGCCCATCAATATTAAATGTTCTGATAGTTCCTTTTGGAAGGAAGTCAAGAAAAATCCTATTGGAGCACGCGTCGAAGCATACATACGTGTAGTAGGATTTAGTGGGATCCTGGATGGTGGGTATTGTTATTTAGATCACACGTTAATTAACACGTTAGTTGAGCATTGGAGGCCAGAAACCCACACGTTTCATCTCCCATTCGGTGAAACGACTGTCACGTTACAAGATATTAACGTGTTAGTGAGGATTACCAATAGATGGGTGGGTGGTGGTGTCTGAGGCGACACTCCGATTTCATTTTCTGATGCAGTTTCGCTGTGTGAAAAATTGTTGGGGTTTACTCAACACAAAATGAGGTAAGAGGGAAAAGAATTAGCTTTGTCTGTATTTTGACTAAAACAAAGTCAGTTTTTTATAAGCAGAAGCAACGGAAGAACAATGCATTATACGTGCACGTTTAGCAATATTTTATTTAATAGGTTGTACCATATTATGTTTCCTGATAATGCTAACAAATTGATTGCTCTTCACTTTTTGAATTACCTACTAAATTTAAGAGCATGTGATCAGATTATCAAATTAGCTAGGGCAGTGGTATTTTAAGCAATTTGTATAGAAACATGTGTAATGCTACAACACCCAATGCTACAAGCGTTACCAGCCCAGTCTTTATTTTACAAGCATGGGCGTGGGAGAGGATACATTGTCTTGCACCAGAGCGTAACAACCGGTTTAATTACAACGCGCCATTAGCTGCTCGGTCTGCTAAAATCCGATTTAACGCGTTTAAACTATTTTGTAAAATTAGTTTTTAATATACCTTTTTTTAACGTATTAGTAGGGGGCCTAAGTTATGCTAACGCTTCGACACACTGCTTAGATCGTATCGATCACAACTTCAATCTATAATCGAGGGATGGTATGCTAGTTCAAGAGTAATTTATGTTTTTTGGTCTGCATTGTTAAACTATATATATATATATATATTTATATATATATAGGGGACCGCTAAAATGAAAACCACCTCCAGTTGTAAGAACCATGAGAACTTTTTGATCCGGGGCGAGTTGGACCAAATTTTTTTTTTCATAAACGTAGATGCTTGTATTATAAACACATTTGTAAAAAAAAAAATCAAAAAAAAAAATGTCGTGTGTGTAGTTTTGAGCACCACAAGTTTGTGTTTACGGGTACCGTAAATTTTAAACAAAATTTACGGTACCCGTAAACACAAACTTGTGGTGCTCAAAACTACACACACGACATTTTTTTTTTAATTTTTTTTACAAATGTGTTTATAATACACGCATCTACGTTTATGAAAAAAAAATTTGGTCCAACTCGCCCCGTATGGTGTAGTTCTCATGGTTCTTACAACTGGAGGTGGTTTTCATTTTAGCGGTCCCCTATATATATATATATATATATAGGGTTGAGTTCATTTCAGAACTCTAAATAACTACAGAACTTTCAGAACTCCTAATAAACAATCATTTTATATATACGTTTTTGTATTTAGGATCTTTTTATCATCTATTATATGTATTTCTTTGATTACATAAATGTTAAAAGTAGTTTACATATGTTTAATTGCCAAAATTATATATATGTGTCATAACTAATTACATATATGTAAAAAAACTAGTTTACATATGTGTAATTATAAAATTACATATAAAAAATGATAAAATTACTCTTAACATGTATGTAATCGTAAAAATACACATAATAAATGATAAAATTATCCTAAACATAAAAATATATAAATAAAAAGAATGTTTATTAGGAGTTCTGCGAGTTCTGTAAATATTTATGGTTCTGAAATGATCCTGGCCCTATATATATATATATATATGTATATAGGGTCAGGATTTAGGGAAAACGATGAAAAGTGTGAGAACGCTTATGGATCGTCAGATCAAAACAATCTATAAACTAGATTGGCACGGTGGCGTTTTCGTAAATTACATCAATTTTATTACTTGAACGTGCTTCATTATGGGTAAAAAGGTCTTCTACTTCTCAAATTCAAAACACCAAACTAAATGAGCAACACACCATTCAAAATGACTAAGACACCATTAATACAAAACGCCAAAATCTTAGTGATAAAACGTGTTGCAGACTTAGCAGGTAGATGGAACAAACAGTAACTGAAAGTCAATTATTAACATTTATTGGAAAAGATTTCCCTCCTAAACTACGCGCCAAAAACATCATTATATAAATGACGTTACCATCGCTTCCATCATCACTTCCATTGATCATACTAAAAACGTGATCTTTAACCAAAACACCAAAATGGAAACCATCGTTTCATGGAGATACACCCTCAGAATCAGAAGATTCGTAATACGTTTTGACAACAAAAGAAGAGTGTTTGTTAAAACAATCAAAGCCATTTTGAACATGGAAGAAGAGGTACAGAGAGGTATCCTATCACTTGGCATCCCTCTTGATAACGAATGTGATGAAACACATAAGATTATGAGAAGATTAGCCAGAAAATTTGGACCAAGCAAAGAAAATGCAAAAATGGACCCAATCATCACATCATGGCGTTTTGATGAAGATACAGACATGGTCACCGTTGTCACACCCCGAAATTATCAGAGCTGGCGTGACTGGACTGGTATCTTCATTGCACAGCGGAAGCAAAAAGCTAAGACTTTCTAGAAATTGAACGCCCACTAAGTACTCGAGTCTCCAATGGTTCTCCTATTCCAACCGTGCCTTGTCTTAGAAAAGTAACCTGAGAAAGAAACATGCGAAAAATCAACATAAAGTTGAGCGAGTCCATAGTTTGTTTGTAAAAGATTTGAAATAAATCTTTTGAGTTGTGAAAGATTTGAAATAAGTCTTTTGAGTAGTGAAAGATTTGAAATAAATCTTTGGAATAACCGGTTTTTGAAATAGTATTGAGAAAACGAATTTAAAAATCATTTTCTTGTCAAGTTATATGGAAACGTTGTGTTTGTAACACAGTATGTTCATAAAAACCATGTATTGGTAAAGTCTTGTATTTGTAATGTTCGCATAACCGTCAATGCCCACCCTGACTTTGACTCCATACCCGCATAATCCTATGCTTTGAATTTGTTTAAAACATGGCATTTAATTTGTATGAACAAGTATTTTTGTAAGTATATATGTCCCTGGTATTTAGCAAATAAGGAAATAAAGAGATCACCAATGGTTTGCAAGGCCATTGATATGTGTGAAGTGCAAGTAGGAAGACTCAAACCTAGCGGATTTGTGCGTCGGGTACATAGTCACCCCGAGGTCCGTTCTGCTGGGCCTGGGCTCGCTACACCCAGATAGATCTACCGCATTGTGCCACTCGGTCCTACAATGAGGATTAATGGCCTCAAGTTGCGCCTACCCACTCACGTGATCTAAGTAGTAAACCCTCCTTAAGCTAACCATACCATGTGTAAAAATGTCTGTAAGTGTCTGTAATCATTGTACATGTATTTTACCCCAGTCTCTAAGACTGATCCTCCCTCAGTCTCTAAGACTGATCCTTCCTCAATATTATCACCAGATGATCCCATCCTTAGTCATGAAAAATCGTTCACCTTTCGATAATACGCATTTGTTTTGTAAAAACCGGTATGTTTAGTATAAACCTTTCGTAAATCATTTGAGTTTCTCGAAATCCCTTCGTAATATGATTTAGAAATACGAGTTTTGAGTTTGTTCAAAACTTTGTATGCTTTTGCAAAACGTGCATGTCTTTCCACCCCGAAAACATTTACAAAAATGTAAAACAGTAAAATGTGGGGGTTATGAACTCACCTGAATAGTCTTGTGCAAAGCGAGCTAATTACGACTTCGTGAAGTCGTTTCCAAGATGAGACTCCCTAGCGTGCATTCTACAATATTCCTAACACGGAATATCTAATAAGTTTCTAAATAAAAGCGGTAACTAGTCTACGTGTCGCCGAGCTCTACCGAATCGTTAGCCGAACGATTCGACAGTAAGTTATTAACTTAATGGAAAGGATTAAGTTATACGTGTTAAGTCTCGTTTAATGTCAGTAGCAATTTAATAAGTCTTGAAAAAGACTTAGTTTCCGAGAGACTTAAAATGAATAAATATTTATATAAAAATATATAAATATATCGTTGTAGGTGTGTTAGCCGTCTCGAGTAGTCATACGTGTATAAAAGAATATTTCTATGAAAATATCATATAACAAACTCGTATCATATATCGCGTTTCGTATGAAAATAATATATAATAACTTGTATTATATATATCACGTCTTGTGTATATTTGCCAAAAATATACGTATAGGCCGTTTAGGCGT
Source organism: Helianthus tuberosus (assembly GCA_030545235.1). Taxonomy (NCBI): domain Eukaryota; kingdom Viridiplantae; phylum Streptophyta; class Magnoliopsida; order Asterales; family Asteraceae; genus Helianthus; species Helianthus tuberosus. The sequence continues at coordinate 156,737,094 of CM060394.1, forward strand.
ATAAAATAAATATGAAGAGTTATATTTATTTTATAGAGGAATCGTCGAGTTGTTATGTTTGAAAATAAATATATAAACCATATTTATTTTTGTAAAAGAATTCGCGTTGTATGACATTTAGAATAAATATATAACTATATTTATTTTAGTAACACAATTGTCGTGTCGTTTGAAATAAACTATGTTTATATTCATCAAAATAACCGTCGACATTCCAAAGTTTAGAATAAATATAATATCTATATTTATTGTTGTGAACAATATTCGTATCGTCGTTTTGTTTAAAAACATTCGTGCTAGACATATTCGTTTTGTAATTAGATTCGGATCCGTAAAGTTCGCTTTATTGTAAAATACGTTTTGTTTTATAATAAAACGCCTTTTGTGTTTGCGGATTTTCTCGAAAAACGGGCAGAGTTTCCTTTGTTTTTGGACGCCCCCGACAACCACGTGTCGATATATTTTGTCAAACTCACAATATTCTCAATATCAATATGTATAATTTTCGTAAAAACGACAAAATGTAAATTAAGCACTAATTTGTATCGGTTCGAGCTCGTTCACGAAATAAATAAGATTATAAGAATAATGAAATGTATTGTGCCGTAAAATCTTTACCATCTTCTTGTGTCGAAAGCCGAGCTGACCGAGTCAACTCGCTGAGTTGACTGAGTTTGACCGAGCCTGACCGTGTCGACCGAACCGCTTCCTAATCTGACCCGAACCGACTGACCCAAACCAAACCGAGTGGACTCGTCTGTCCCGAGTCGACTCGCTGACTGAGTTAACCGAACCGCCTGCCCGAGCCGCCTGACAGAACCGAACCCGAATCTGTTAACTGAGTTAACTCGGTTGACCGAGTCAAACCGAGTTGAGCCGAACACTAACCCGAACACCGAATCTGTTGAAACAGAACCCGAAACCAACACCCGCTTTGACTGAAACACTTGAACCAAATCATCATCATTAACAGCAACATCATCATCGTTACAACAACAGCAACATCATCGATCTTCACAGAAAAGAAAATGGGGAGAGGTTTACCGGAAAATTTTGTCGGATCGAGACACAACCACCGCCCTGCTGCCACTGCCGCCACGCGCCGCCGTTTCTCTCTCTTCGACATCTCTCTCTCTCTCATCAGCCTCTCTCTCTTCTGTTTTGTAACCGCCGCACCACCACCGAACTGTGGTGGTGGTGGTGCTCCGTTTTGTCAGAAGAAAGGGGGGGGGGGGCTGCTGTCGTGTGTGATCGGAGAAGAAAAGGGGGAGCCGGCAACCGGCTCCGGTTACTGGAACCGAGAGAGGAAGGGGGTGTCTTCGCCTGAAAGGACCACCGGCAGCCGCCGGTTCCCGGTGGTTGTTTGCCGGACAGAAATCAGAGGGAGGGAGTGGAGGTGACCGAGAGATGTGTGTTGAAGTGTGATCGAGAGAGGGAGGCAGACCTTGTATCTGTGTATATGTTGGGAGTTTAGAGAGAAGAGGGGTGTTATGAACTTGTGAAGGGTGTTGGGTATTTTTATAGGGATTTGTAGATTTTGAATATCTTGCACAATCTAGGCAAAAGATTTTACAGAGATTTTAATGAGATTTATAAGATTCTTGTGCAGATTTTTAAATCCTTAGAGATCTTATTAGATCTAGCATATTATGTGTAGGTTTAGGCTTGTGGGTGTTGGGCTTGGGCCCGGGGCCCACAAGCTCAATCCCATGTGTAAGTGGCTCGTAATTCCTACGTGACCCGTTGTCAAATCCTGAACTCCGTTTTAACGTCAAAAATTAAAATACACAAAAACACGGTCGGTAGTCGTTGTTTGCACGCCCGTTCGTCGATTACGGTAATAATCGCGAAAAATTGTATCGTTGCCGTCTTTAATCCGTTTTTCGATCCGGTTTCGACTGTAGTCACAAAAATATAATTACGAAGCTAAAATATATCGTAAAAATTTAATATTTGTCGGCGTTGTCAGTATTCTGTTCGGTTTCAATCTGTTGCCATTTAACGTTTCACGGGTTTCTCTGTAAACCACCGTTCGCGCACTGTAAAGACGGATAGACGTTCCCAGGCACTCCAAAGGCCTAATTAAGTTAATTTGCGCTGTAAACACTATTTATTATCGCATTAATCACTCGTTAATCACGTGATTAAGAGCCGTAAGTTACGGGTTGTCACAACCGTTATATGTGACAACGGAGCGCAGGAAGACTACATGCTTGAAGACATCATGACCAAGCAGGGGGTTGGGTTCCTGGAGGAGTTACACAACGCCACATGTTTGAACACAAACATGAACATAAAATTGGCGTTGATGCAGGACATATTCAAATGGAGGCTTCAAAATCTTCAAGAACAAGAAGCCAATAAAAGTGAAAGTGATGACTTGGATGAGAGACTGGAAGAAGAATCCAAAGAAGAAGACGAAGGGAGTGATGGATACTTCTCAGACAAAGTTTATTACTAAACGCCAAGCCCTGTAAAGATGGGACGTGTTACAGCCTTAACAGGTGAGAGAACAAACAGTAACTACAAACAGTAACTAAAACAACGGAAACTTTATTACTAACATTTATTATATTAAGCCACACCATCATAATTGAATTTATTTATCTTTTCAAAATGCCATAATTACCTGTCACATTATAGGCCTGCATCCTACATGGCATGACAAATGATACACAAAAATACACATAAAAAATTACTAATGTTTTTTACCGCCAAAAACATATATCTACCTCTCGCCAAAAAAAGGTCATTATATAAGTAGAACAGGTAAACAAAGCTTAACACTCCACACATTCACTAAACACGCCACACATTGTCTAAAACGCCATACAACTTAAAAAATGGCTCAGGTTATTGCATGCAGGTTTGAGAGGTCAGAGAGACGTTTCGTCCTAAAGTTCTCTGACAGGAGAAGGGTGAAAGTCAAGAAAATTAAGGCCATACTTACTATGGATGAAGCCGTTCAAAGGGATATTCTGGCCCTTGGGATTCCAGTGGCCTACGATTGTGAAAGGACTCGAACGGTAATAAGAAGATTGAAGAGAAAATTTTCAGCAGATGATGATGATGATGATGACGATACTAATCTACCAAAAGTTACTGGTTGGAGTTTGGATTAACAATCAAGAACGGTGAACGTGACTTATCAACAAGGGGTGGATTCTTCATTGACAATGGACGAAATGTTGAACACAGAAAGACTACATCTTCTTTAACAGCTCTGTGATTTAGCACCTTCGAACGATGCAAGATCCAGCGTTGTAATGATATTTAAGTATAGGATGCAACAAAGACGAGACGAGATTATGGCGTTGTACGCCAATGCGCAAGATGATGATGAGTCTGAAGTAAGTGATGATCAAATCGATGGTTACATCTCTGATGTAGTACCATCTACAGAAGACTATTACTTTTTTGTTTGATTTCGTCTTAGTTGTACTCTTTCGAATTACTAATGAATTATAGTGAATTTAAAAACGCCATGAACGCCAAGAAATTTACCTTTATAACATATATGGGGTTAATTGAACTGGTGAAATCTACAAAAAAAAAGCCTAATGAATTTGAGAACGCCATGGACGCAAAGAAGTTAGAATTATTTATTGATTTTAATGTATTTGGGAACGCCATAAACGCCAAAATGTTTACTATATAACACAAAAACGATTAATTCATCAAGGCAAATCTAAAAAACAATAAAACGCCATTTAGTTATTGAATCTAACTAAACGCCAAAAAAATCTTACACGCCAAAAATGAAGCGGTGTTGTGAGACGCATTAAAAAAAAGAATATAAAAGGACAAAAAAGCCCCTCCGCCCTTCATTATATCCCGTGCCACGTGTACGACCATGATCCGTTCTCACCGTTTTCACACTTTTATGCATTATCTCCTGATCTCGTTTTTCTCTCTCTATATATATATATTGAGTGGGGATCCTGCGGAAAGTGTGTTTTTCCTAGAAAGTCTAGGAAGCGATCTTGGCCATCCAATGGGTGTGTTTAATGGTTGAGATCATCTTGGTGGCATTTTGGTAATATGTGTTTCTTAAAAATAGGATTATTTAATTAATCAGGGGTAGATATGTCATTTAGCTTGTTTTAAATATGGAAATAATTGTCATTCCATAAACCACCCCACATTTTTTGCGATTCTATCTCTCTCTCCCTTTCTCTCGTTTCTCTCTCTTCCTCTATCCTTCATGAAGAAACACAACATCAAGAAAACACATCGTGACAAATGTCACACATCATAACCAGCATGAATGCTAAAACACAACGGTATTAAACTGCTTGCTGTTAAAACACAATGTCAAGAAATCCTCCAGCAATACCAGCATGGATGGTAAAACACGACGTCAAGAAAACCTCCAGCATTACCAGCATGAATGCTAAAACACAATGGTATTAATCTGCTTGCTGTTAAAACACAATGTAAGGAAATCCTCCATCATTACCAGCATGGATGGTAAAACACAGCGTCAAGAAATCCTCCAGCATTACAAACATGAATGCTAAAACACAACTGTATTAATCTGTTTGCTGTTAAAACACAATGTCAAGAAATCCTCCAGCATTACCGGCATGGATGGTAAAACATAGCGTCAAGAAATCCTCCAGCATTACCAACATGAATGCTAAAACACAACTGTATTAATCTACTTACTGTTAAAACACAATGTCAAGAAATCCTCCAGCATTACCAACATGAATGGTAAAACACATCGTCAAGAAATCCTCCAGCATTACCAGCATGAATGCTAGGTATTAATCTGCTTGCTGTTAAAAACAATGTCAAGAAATCATCTAGCATTACCAAACATCATTCATATTATGGGATCTATAAAAACATTGACTTTCACCCTCTAACTGTTAAAACACAGTACCAAGAACATGCTGATAGATTCTAGATGCCATGATTTTTCTCTCCGTATAAAAATATGATCAGCGATGAATCTTGTGAGCAAGAAAACGAAGGAATGATTGATATTTACGTGAGATCAGAATTCGAAAACAAAAAATTCCGAAAATTATGGAGGAAATCGGTTTCATTATGGATACTTAGTTATTGAAGATAATTTCATAAAATAAAAATAGATTGTGAAAGTACATAATTGCCCTTCTAGTTAAAATCCTTCAATGCCACGTGTCGCATTGTGATTGCTTCCTAGACTTTCTAGGAAAAATCCACTTTCTACCCAACTCCTCCTCTATATATATATATATATATAGGGGAGGGTTCTATGCAGAACACTAAATATTGCGAGAACACGCAGAACACAATGAATCTCCCATTTTTTTTAATTCGGTAAGCCTATGAAGTAAAGAGAAATGTTACAAATGTAAAATTTATTGTATCCAACACCAGAATTCAAAACAAAATATGAAAAATTTTTACTTTTTGTATAACCTACACATATGTAGGTTATTTGTAGGTTTAATTACCAACATGTATGTAGGCTATGTGTAGGTAAAAATATATGTTTTTTTTATGTATATATAATACACATATGAATGTAAAAAACATAAAATTTTATAAATATTAACGTTAAATCCCAAAATTTAGTGTTTTAGAGTTGTTCTTTTTGTTCTCGCAATAGTTAGTGTTCTGTAATGACCCGTGATGTGTGCAAAATGTAACATATAAATTACATCAAATGAGACATAAAACTAACCCTTTTTTAGTACTAATGTTGGAAAAAAATGTGTTTTGTCTTCCTTTTGAATTTACAGGACCAAATGAGCTTAAACGAGCAAAAGGAACAAATATACAGCCAAAACCAACATAAATACAAAGAAAAGGAATAAACATGACATGCTCGACCCCTCGGCAGCATCCCCAAAGCAAAAACAAGACAAGAGAGGACTGACCACGGGGCCGTGCCCACTAGACACGGGGGCGTGGTCAGGAGCATGCAGAAAAGACAAACCTATAGAAGCTTCTACGCCCACCACGAGGGCGTGCCCAGCTCAACACGGGGTGTGGTCAACGCTAAGATATGCAGAATCTTGCAAAATCTTGATAGTACAGATACGATTCTGACCACGGGGCCGTGCCCACTGGACACGGGGCCATATGGGACCCTCTGCTGACAACTGCATTTAATGAAGGAAGAGAAAAGGCTGGCCACAGGGGGCCTGCCCACTGGACACGGGGCCCTGGCCAGAGCTCTGTGCAGGCTATAAATAGGGGTGCTTGGTTCACTTCAAAGGCATCCCTTGGCAAACCACTACTCTCCCACTTTGCCACCACTACACCACCAACACCCACCACCATCATCCATCATCCATCTTTAGAGTGTGTAGTAGTCTCAGGATCCAAGATTGATAGTAAGAGTTCTTGCCAATCAAAGGCCATGTTTAGTTAAGCCTCTTACATCACTTGGTGAAGACAAGTCTTTTATGTATTAGTTTTGATTTTTAATCTTTCGGCACTTTTTATTTGGTTTTGTATTAATGACTTTAATAACTAGTTTCTTATGTTGAAGGTGAATTTTCTTTATCATTTGTCCGTGGTGTCTTGGTGTTACTTTACTGTCTATATAAAGTAAAAGATTGCATCATTCATGTCTCTACGGTCTATATAGAGGCATGTTGGCTACCTGGTCGAGGGTTAAGGGAATGGATTAGTAAGGTTCTTGCCTTATTCAATGTATAGATCCTGCAAGGACCTGGTTCAAGCTTACTAGGACCTCCTTCAATACCCACTGGTATTGGATGGCGGGGGTGCGAATAGATTGAACCCCTCATATGTAAACAACTATTAATGCATTAAACCGGCTACTTGGGATTTGTATCCCTGCTGACTCAAACCACTTAGCCGAGGGTAACGTCACATTCAAAAGAGGGGCCTACCACTTTTTGCATTAATAAATAAATTAATTATCTTTTAATATTCCGACCCTTTGGGATTGTATCCTTGCTGACTCAAACCACTGGGTTGAGGGTAACGTCACCTTCAAAAGAGGGGCCTACTACTATAACTAAGATAATCTCTTAAAAAGTCCGAAAGTGCAAAAATCATCAAAGGATACATTAAAGGCGAGTCAGATCCAAGTGATTCATCTTGTCTATCTGTTTTAATTTTATTTTATTTCTGCATTTTTAGTTTTTTTTTTTCATGTTTCAAACCTATTCTCAAAAAATTTTAGATTGATTAGACGTTGAGGATAAACCGGTACTAAAAGCTCTTGTGTCCTTGGACGACCTCGGTATCTTACCAACGCTATACTACGCTCACGATGGGTACACTTGCCCAAGTGTGTGTTTAGTGTTAGTAGATTATCGTGTTTTACAAATTTAGAACTTGATTAATGTGTAAAATGGGCATAAAATATCAATAAAAATACATCACACCTAACGCAAACCAAGTTTTTGGCGCCGTTGCCGTGGACACAAGGATTTTAAGAAAGTTTGGAATCAACGACCTAATTACTTTTACTTATTTTTCTATTTTTTTTAGGATTTTTCTTAATTTTTCAGTATCTGCAGACCTCAGCACGGGCCGTGCTCAGCCAGACACGGGGCCGTGTCCATCTTTGTTACTGGCAATCTAGTTTTAAGTCAGACAGTAGCTGACCACGGGGCCGTGCCCACTGAACACGCCCCCGTGTCCACTTTTCAGTTACTGAAAACAGAACCGTAAGATCCCAACGGTTGGTAATTTCTAACAAAAATATGAGTGATATTGATTATTTTTACTTTCGCTCCTCTTACGGTGAATGGTGTTAAATATGTGGTGGATTTCAGAAAGATTTAGAATGTTACTTTCTAAATTACACTCCCCACTATTTAGACCTATCATTCCCTGTAACCTTAAGATGGGCGAAAGTAAAAACGATCCCTATCTCTCCCCCGAATGCCTTCAACCATTTCTTTTAGATGACATAACTTCCGAAGAATTATGTCCGCTCGAAGAAATAATTCTCCAAAAATTAAAAGAGCTTGAGATGAAAACAAGTTATTAATCACAAAACAACGATCAAGGAGAATTATTAGGGTCACATTCGGATTCTAACAACATCGACGATACCGAAAGCACCTCTAACTCTTGTGAGGACATGAGCGATAGTCGTCCCTGTGTCGATTGTGCCGTGAAGGACTCTCCATCGGTCTCCCCCGATGCATTCATAGACCTGAGTGATTCGACATATACCTTCTTTAACGAGAGCCCATATAAGGGGAATAAAGATTGGTTTCGCCCCCCGATATTTAGCTTAGGTTTTACCCTTTCCGATAACCTCTTACGTTCTTGTTTAAATCTAGAGCAATTAAGGTACCTTAGGCACTTCGGTGTCATTCCCTCCAGTAAGGAACCGCCCGATCTGGACAAAATCCTTAAAATAAGACGAAACTTCATAGTACTCTCTAGCCATGGGGCCGTGTCCAGGTCAACACGTCCCGTGCCCACCTCAAAATTGACCACGGGGCCGTGTCCGGGCCAACACGCCCCGTGTTCAGAATATGGACAAAATGTGTCAGAATCTTGTCTGACCACGGGGTCGTGTCCAGCCGACACGGGGCCATGGTCAGCGTGTTGTCATTTTCTATAAAGTCAGCATGATTCCTGCACATTTAGACCCATTCCAAAGACCAAGATTTGATGGGATCTTCACACATACCCTACAAGGTATATTCTAAAGAAGTTTCTCAACAACCATCTTGTCTTTACCACTTTTGTCTCTTGCCTTCTTCTCCAAAAACTCCTCAAACCTCCGTTAAAGCTTGAAACTTCCATGGCTTCAAGCTTTATTGTGATATTTGCTAGGTTTTTAACCAATGAATCTTATTAAAAATAAGTTTTATAACACTGTTTAAAGTTATTTATGCTCAGATATGTCTCAAAGTTCAGAAAAATAATTTAAAAAAATAAGACTCCTTGATTAAAAAATCTACAGAATAGTGGCCACGGGGCCGTGCCCATCGAACACGGGGCCGTGGCCGGAGTTACAGTTTCATTATTTTGAACTTTTTCGACTTGTTTTCTTAGAATGTCGAGCCAGAACAGTGGGACATCTTCAGCTCACTCGAGAAACAGTCGCAGAGAAAGAAGGCCATCGATAGAAGCGACTCTTATGCGTTACGTAATGGCACTAAGAGAAGCACTCGATGAGATGACATCCGTGGAGGAGGTTCTTATTGACCGTATCAACTATCTAATGGTGGGGCTGGAGAGTAGCTTCCAATATATCAACCTTTTGCACCAAAGGTTGAACATTCTTGTAATGCCGCCTATGGAACCAATCTTCCCACAAGAAGATTGGAACTTGGCACAAGAAGTTGTTAATCCAACCGGATGGGATGACATTCCCCCGGAACCTCCTCTAGACGCCTTACAAGAGGTTCCGGTAGAGGTCGCACCTCCTCCACATGAGGTGGACAATGAGCCCGTCTTCCTTCTCCCTCGGAAGATAGAGGAGTGGCTCAACGATGTGTGAGGAGCACCCTCCGGGAAGAAGTTCTAAAAGCCTTATTCAACCAGAAAAATCATTTTTTGGGATTTTTTTGTTCTTATAATGAAAACATCTAGGATAGAACTTCTTTGTGGTTTAAAAATTTCTTGCATTCTAGGACCTAGCTATCTATCTTAGTTTTTAGTTTGTACTTTTTATTTTTTGGAACTATGTATCTCGCACTTTTTAAATGAATAATAGTTTAAATTATCGAATGGTGTTTGGATGATGTTATAATAAAACACACTCGAAAAGGTGGAGGTTACCAAGGGAACGTTAAAACCACACCCCATGCACAAAAACAGAACCCCCCGACAACTTTCCATCATTACAGCAAGTTCAGCACGGGGCCGTGGTCAGCCCAACACGCCCCGTGCCGAGGCTCTGCAGAAATTTACCCAGTTCAGGAAACTGACCACGGGGCCGTGCTCACTGAACACGCCCCGTGGACAGCCTTCTGTTAAATTCTGTTACTGGCGATCTGACCACGGGGCCGTGCCCGGACCAACACGGGGTCGTGGCCAGATGCCCAGTAACATAAAATTTTGTTTTTCAACACCTTTTTACACATTCAATCAACCTAAAAAGTTACTTTTGGGACACATTGAGGACAATGTGTAATTTAAGTGTGGGGGGATGCTAATACCTTGAATCTCGCAAGTCCTAATAACAAGCCTTGCACAAAAATCTATTGGAACCGCTAATCACCCCAAATTTTTTCAAAAATTTTCATTTTTTTTAATTGTCTTGGTTTAATTTGGGAATTACAAGTTCTAAAAAGGTTCTAATTTTACAAACTTACAACCGATAACATCATGATAAAAATAAACCAAGTAAGAAAATTATGAAAAGGTATGACAAATCTAATTAAAATTTGATTATATATACTTGATCACATTATAAACCCATTCCCACAACAAGTGAGTTTTGAGCCTTTATTGAGCATACAAGCATATATATTTAAATTAAATGCTCATTTTTCGTTTCTAGTGTGAATAGCCGCTTGGTTCTTACGACTCTAGAACTTGCCACGACGATACATTCCTGGTCCTTACCATCTTGAACCCAAGTAAGTAAATGATGGAGGCATTAGGACTAACCCATGTACCTTTCAACACCATTAATTTTCATTTTTTTTATCACCTACCCAAAATCCCCCTAGTTAACCCCTTTGAGCCTAAGCCTTTTCGTTTCAAAACCCACAAAACAAACACCCTTTACCCACCAAAACCCTTTTTTTTCAACCCCTTGTTTTAGTAAAAAGCTCGGTTATCTTGTGACGTTTCTTAAAAAAAATGAAAGTCTTGCAATAAACAAACAAGTTTCTCAAAGAAACTTTGTTTGAATATGATTAGTTTGAATAAAAGTCACAAAAACAAAAAGTTTTACGACAACCGACGCTTTTTACGCTTTTCGCCATTTTTACTAACCACTAACCAAAACCACCTACCCTTAGCCCAAGCCCAACCCTTTCCCAAAGTCCTCTTGATATTTACGAAGGTTTATAGTTAAAAAGGAAGAGGTTTGATTGCTTGGAAAGCATATGGTAGAAGTAAGTTCCATGCCTGTCTCGAGTGTTTCACAAAAATACATCTTCGGCCGAGTGTTGAGTGATCTCCCGTGAGGTATGTTAACTTGTATATAAATAGAATTTTAAAGAGGCATGTTATGCCTAAATAAGTAATTTTTCTTATAAATTGTTCTAAATAAATCATGACGAATAAAATTGTAAATAAAATAAAAATAAAACCCAATAAAGATCTTGGATTCCCGACACTCAAGATAAGCCCAAAACTTCTCCCCTACCTCTTCCATTTGGGTGTGTAAAGCCACATATTAAGGAGTTTTGCTTGAGGACAAACAAAGATTCAAGTGTGGGGGTATTTGATGTGTGCAAAATGTAACATATAAATTATATCAAATGAGGCAAAAAACTAACCCTTTTTTAGTACTAATGTTGGAAAAAGTGTGTTTTTGTCTTCCTTTTGAATTTACAGGACCAAATGAGCTTAAACGAGCAAAAAGAACAAATATACAGCCAAAACCAACATAAATACAAAGAAAAGGAATAAACGTGACATGCCCGACCCCACGGCAGCATCCCCAAAGCAAAAACAAGACAGAAGAGGACTGACCACGGGGCCATGCCCACTGGACACGGGGGTGTAGTCAGGAGCCTGCAGAAAAGACAAACCTGTAGAAGCTTCTACGCCCACCACGGGGGGGGGGGGGGGGGGGGGGGTGCCCAGCTCAACACGGGGCATGGTCAACGCTAAGATACATAGAATCTTGCAAAATCTTGATAGTACAAATACGATTCTGACCACGGGGCCGTGCCCACTAGACACGGGGCCGTGTGGGACCCTTTGCTGAAAACTGCATTTAATGAAGGAAGAGAAAATGCTAGCCACGGGGCGTGCCCACTGGACACGGGGCCGTGGCCAGAGCTCTGTGCAGGCTATAAATAGGGGTGCTTGGTTCACTTCAAAGGCATCCCTTGGCAAACCACTACTCTCCCACTTTGCCGCCACTCCACCACCACTACACCACCAATACCCACCACCATCATCCATCATCCATCTTTAGAGTGTGTAGTAGTCTCGGGATCCAAGATTGATAGTAAGAGTTCTTGCCAATCAAAGGCCATGTTTGGTTAAGCCTCTTACATCACTTCGTGAAGACAAGTCTTTTATGTATTACTTTTAATTTTTAATCTTTCGGCACTTTTTATTTGGTTTTGTATTAATGACTTTAATAACTAGTTTCTTATGTTGAATGTGAATTTTCTTTATCATTTGTCCGTCGTGTCTTGGCGTTACTTTACTGTCTATATAAAGTAAAAGATTGCATCATTCATGTCTCTACGGTCTATATAGAGGCATGTTGGCTACCTGGTCAGGGGTTAAGGGAATGGTTTAGTAAGGTTCTTGCCTTATTCAATGTATAGATCCTGCAAGGACCTGGTTCAAGCTTACTAGGACCTCCTTCAATACCCACTGGTATTGGATGGCGGGGTGTGCGAATAGCTTGAACCCCTCATATGTAAACTACTATTAATACATTAAACCGGCTACTTAGGATTGTATCCTTGCTGACTCAAACCACTTAGCCGAGGGTATCATCACCTTCAAAAGAGGGGCCTACCACTTTTTGCATTAATAACTTAATTAATTATCTTTCAATATTCTGACCCTCTAGGATTGTATTCTTGCTGACTCAAACCAATGGGTTGAGGGTAACATCACCTTCAAAAGAGGGGCCTTCTATTATAACTAAGATAATCTCTTAAAAAGTCCGAAAGTGCAAAAATCATCAAAGGATACATTAAAGGCGAGTCGGATCCAAGTGATTCATCTTGTCTATCTGTTTTTATTTTATTTTATTTATGCACTTTTAGTTTTTATTTTTCATGTTTCAAAACTTTTCTCAAAAAATTTTAGATTGATTAGACGTTGAGGATAAATCGGTACTAAAAGCTCTTGTGTCCTTGAACGACCTCAGTATCTTACCAACGCATCGTGTTAGTAGAATATCATGTTTATAAATTTAAAACTTGATTAATGCGTAAAATGGACTTAAAATATCAATAAAAATATATCACACCTAACGCACACCAATCCGCATCATATATATATATATAGTTTATCTGGAGACCTTACGCTGCTGTTATGGATAGACTCCCGGGTATTTGCACTAGTGGTAGTCGTAGCTAGAGGAACGCACGCGCTTTGATATTCTGGGAGATTGTAGAGCACCATTATCCGCAACGGGTTAGGAGGAAGTTTGGCATGGTTCAACGTATACCTCCCACATTACCTATATCTGTTACTAAGCATGCAACACTGCATAAAATAACCTGAAATGGTAAAACAGGGTGGGACTGGACACTACGTCATGGTCAGTATGTTGATGCTTGGAACCTACGTCATCAAACCGTTGTAGACGGAGAAATAATCACCTCTTATTCCGTGGTCGGTGATTATATGGCGTGGTTCATGCGTCATATAGTATTATATTTGTCTAATCCAAGGTTACCACCAGTTCCCATACGTGGATTCCTAGAAGATGGATCTAGAGTCCAAATGATGGTATATATATATTTATTTTTTACCTACTCACGTTGGTTAGGTTTTAAATTTTTCGTTGTAAACTAACAATACTTTTTTTATGGACACGATGGGTGTAATACACCGATCAAATAATATTTATCTGGAGTTCATTCAAAGTGTCGTTTACCAGGCAATGGAAATGCCAAATGAACAAGGATATCCACAATATCCGACTCATTTGACAATAGACCCGGTGGACCTTTCTTCATATCCTCGTCCTCAAAGGCTTTGCAGGCGCCGCCGTGGTGCATGTGGTGGTTCAAATGTTGAAGAGGTTGTGCCTTCTGATTGGGAAAGAAATTATGAAGTTGGGGGTGCAACTGGTGTTCACCTGTCACAGCCCCTGACCCCACCCTGGGAGCGGGAGCCGTGAACCAGTCAGATGGTATCGGTGTTTATTAATTAAGTAATGGAAAATTTTTCATCAGGATCGTAGTTAGGAAATAATTTCAGATTTAGTAAAACACCAAACTTTTAATATTAAACAAATGGGCTAAAACCCATATTCAATTCAATTGTTTTTATAGGGATAAACCCAAATAAATAAAACATAAATTTCTTCTTTTATTCAGGTAATTATAGTCACTTTATTTAAGCCTTCAGTGCTCCATAGCTGGCTTCTATTATCTATACAGCAAATTACCTTAAACGCGTTTTAAAAACATTTTATCTGTAATAAATACAGGTGAGTTCATTCCATTTTTATAAAAATATATTGTTATACTTTACAGCATTAAGGGTTTTTATATTTGTTTATATTTACCCAAAACTCAATCAGTATTTGTCACATGGTGGCAGTTCCGATGTGACAGTGATCATATCACTCATTGGCTCACGTTCGTCCAATAGTGAAGTTTATCAAGTAATTATATTTTACTATTATTCAAAGTATCTGTCACTAGGCGATACTGTTGATCATTCTTTCAACTAGTGACTGTGGTCGTATCACTGTTGATCATTCTCTCAACTAGTGACTGTGGTCGTATCACTGTTGATCGTTCTCTCAACTAGTGACTGTGGTTATAACACTGTTGATCATTCTCTCAACTAGTGTCTTTGGTTATATCACTGATGATCATTCTCTCAACTAGTGACCCCGAACTTAGTAGTGTCCCATGACATTACTTTGTCAAATATATTTTCTATGGCACAAAACCAATTAGCCCAGAAAACGAAATATATCATTTTTTTGTCAAATCAATAGCTATAACTTTATCAAATATAATATATTAATTAAATACTTGTGATATTATTATTTAATATATTAACGTGACTAAGATTAAAAATATAATCTTAGTATAGTAGAATATATTATATTTGACATATTTTATTATGGTATACATTTATTGTCTAAACATTATTTTATAATGTTAATAGTAATTTTGGTTTATTAAATATATTTTCTTTAATATATATTTTAATAATGATTAATAAAGCTCTATTTTATATACATACTATTTAGATTTATTTCAATCATACATTAAATTTATTAATGATTTAATGTAAAAATAATATTAGTTATAAGCTATGGCTACTGGGGCACAATCCCCCATGCTTGTGGTCATGCTACTATTAGCTAACTTTTTGGCCAATAGTAACGAGGGTCAAGTAATGTATAACCCCCCTGTGACATCTGTGTCTCTTCGACTATCAAACAAATACCAAATCAATGAAATATTGTGTTTCATACTTGGGACTTGTATAAATATGTGTATCATTTGCACATATCAATTCTTGTTCGATTTCGAGCTTTAAATCGCTTTCTTGAAGGTTATACACGAACTGATGCGTAAACGTAATTAGTTTAATGCAACAAACACTCCGGAATAGTGACATAGGCTTAACATACCTTAAATAACCTTTACATAACTTAGAAATAAGTTTTGGAGGGTTTGGTGTGTCGAAATCAAGTTTATTCGATCACAGGGACTATTTGCGTCAAACTGCAAAAGTATACCGAATCGAATGGTAACGAACATTCCGGAACTTGATCATAAGTTAAATATGCCCTAAATATCCTTTACATAGCTTAGAAATAGGCTTTGAGGTGTTTGGTGCGCAAAAATAAACTTTTTGATCAATAGGGACTAAAAGCGTCAAAAAGTGCATAAGTTTACATTTTCGCGCATATCTTACGTTCTGAACATGTTCGGACATCCAAAAATTTATGTAATCATTAAAATATTTTATTTTAGTGATTGGCATGATAAAATTCCATTCGTCGCATAATTTGGATCGTTTTTCGCGTCCGTTCGTGTTTCGTCGTAATTAACCGAACAACGCAACCGTACGACCAAACGAACCGACATCTGAGATGTTTTTGAGCATATTTTAAGTTCCCTATACTTTAACTTCATTTTAGAGCCTTGAAATGGGGTTAACAGGGCTTAAACGTGTCAAAAATGCATCGAAAAGCAAGTTTTACACATGCAGGGACCTAAATTGACAATATGTGAAACCCAGCCCTCACGGGGCGCGTAAGATGGGATCTCATCTTACACGGGACGCGACAGCAGCCCAGTTCAGAAATTCTATTTTCTGTTTCAGCAGCTGGTTTCTTGTTTTGAACATGGTTTTCTTCATACTATGGACTTGTTTTGCACACCCATAGTATTATAATTCAGTGGGCACACATGGAGGGCCAAGATTGAAGCTCGTTTATCGAGGAACGATCCTAACGGTGGTCCAAAATCTATAAATACCCACCTTGAATTCACTTGTTTCTTCACACTTGATCTGAGTTTATGCTCTAAGTTGAAGCTTGGACCTTTTGTAAGTTTCTTTCATGCTTTTATGCGTTTTTAAGCGTAAAAGTCAAATAGTGTTTGACTTTCTGCTTTGACCGGTCAATGCTCAACACTAAGTTCGTTTGAACTTCGCAACGTGAGCGTAATCACGATGGTCATAGTCCCTTGTGACTATACCTACTGATTACCACGTTGATTAGGTATAGTGACGAGTCATAGTTTCGGTCAAAATGCGTATTCATGCGTATTTTGCAACCAAACTATTCTTGAGTGTCAAAACCCTTTGTTTTGATATCAAACTTGTTTTCTAACTTAGTTAAACATGTTTTAACATGTTTAACTCGTCACTTTTAGTTTAGTACTTATATAGGGTCGTAGGATAAGCGGTCTAAACAACCGCTTAGACTTTCGAACCCGACCCGTTTGATCGATCATTAGGATCCAACCAAACATGTTTTGTGACCATAGTTGTATAGGGAATAACCTTCCAAGGTTATACCTTATGGTCACTTAGTTTAATTAGTTGTATGATAGGTTGTTTATATGCCTTAGGTAAAATGACCAAAATGCCTTTTTCATGCATAATTGGTATTTAAGCATATGTAACTTAAAATTTTGTCACTTAACTGATTATGCAACATATTTAAACATGTTTAGGCATATAATACTTGTCATAGGACTAGTTAGGCATTCCGAACGCGTTTTACGCAAACGACGCGTTAAAGTAGCGTAAGCTACCTAAACGAGTCGTAATGGGTCGTAAGCACTTAGGATAGGTTTCGTTTTAGTATATAGGCTTTGTTAAACCATATTATATGAGTTCCAACACTCATTTGGTTTACAAGACCTCATTCTATCCGTTCTTCCGATTTAGGTCCGGTTTATTAACATAATTACCTATATTAGGTGCCGTTTGATTCCGTGATCCCTCTAGCTTTGCTTGGTTGTTATTCAAGACTTCTAAGCATCCTCAAGTGAGTACATAGTCCCCTCTTTTACTGCTTTCAAATGTTTTGGGGTGAAACACATATGCCTACTTGTTACTTTCGTTCTTTTCATGCTTTCATGACATATACTTGCTATGTTCATTAGTACACATATAGTACATGATTTCATTATGTTTTGCTATGTATGTTCACTTAGCATGCTAGCACATTGATTTTCATAAATACTTTTGTTGCATATGTTCACTCAGCATATGGACACATTGTTTTACATTTCTACTTTGTATGTTCATTTAGCATACTAGGTACATTATTTTCATAAAACATGCTTACATTTGGTATGACATTTGGTTGTTTAATGAAACTGAAATACATTCATTAACATTGATCACGCCGCTCGGTAGTAAGTAGTGGTACCACAGGACTTGACAACTCCCATTCCTGAAATCCTAGGTTTGTTTGGACGTAAGGAATGACTAAATCCGAAAACATTTTTGATAACCTTTGATTTGTTCTAGGGTTTATCCTTCAGTCTCAAGGCTTGAATGTATACGTTTAACATTACCACATAAGTGTTTGTATCAGTATAGCATGGATTTTGCAAAACATATCTTTGACTTAAACTGTGTTTTATATCAAATACATTGTTTTGTACATTCTTCTTATAGGGTTGAGTAAATGCTTTTATTCACTATACATTACATTTGTTTACACATAAACATTTTAACATTTGTTTAAACATTACATTTTGGTGGTTTGTTTGGGTAAGGGATTTAAATAACGAGGCGTGAGTAATATGATAAAAGCATGGTGGATACGCCGCTAGTACTTCCTATATATAAGTGCTTTTAACACATTATATATCGTTGCGTTATCTGGATCACTTGGGCAAATGTTATCAAAACGAAGTTACATTACAAAGTTTTTCTAACAATATAAACCATTCGAGTTTTATTACAAAAATGATTTACGATTTGGGTTTACATAATCAAATGTTTTGAGTTAGGATTCATGGCATCGAGGTTTTATAAACTATAACCGATCTGTTTTGACTTGGCTATTTCAATTTACAATACAAACATTTTACAAAACTTGGTTTTCTAATTTCAATTAACAAAGTTGTTTGAATTATTTCAATATATAAACGAGCCATGAATCTGACACTCACATAAAACCTATGTACTCGCCGGCATTTTTATGCTGACGTATTTTCACATATGTTTCAGGTACCATAGTTGATGATGTTTGATGATGATATTGGTGCATGCTCAAATAGGAATGGACGAGGCTTTAGTGACTTAATAACAATGGAAGTTAATTTGTTCATGTTTTGTTTCTAGTTTCAATATAATGTAATAAACTTAATTCAATAAAACAGAACTTTTATCCATGTGTTGTGAAACAATGATTCTGTTACGACACTCCCCGACGTTTCCGCAGCGGTTTGTTGTTTTAACGCGGTCGGGGTGTGACATAAAAGTTGGTATCAGAGCTCATGGTTATAGGGAATTAGGTTATTAGTAATGCTTTGACCTAGTCTATAACCTTCCTAGGACCCTAACGCGAGTTTACTTGCGTTTAGTCATAAAACAATACCGTTGCCTATCTTTAGGCGACAACCACAACACGAACACAAATTTTGAATCTGCTTTGAAAACCAATCATCTGTTCTAGGATGATTTATTATAAGGTTTTGAACCTTCAAAGTTTTCAAAATCCCGTCAAAGTTTAGGTCTTATTAATGTGAACACGTGCAATCCGGAAGGGTGGATGCCTGTATCCTGAGTTTTCTGTCTAAGGCTAGAGTGTTCGTACAAATCCACATAATCGGACCAGTCACTCTTACCTGGGAATTCTTGGGGTGAGTGTCCACTTATAGGCTAAAGCATGTCTTCGCGATACATTATGAGGACCTATTTACTTTGTTCAGCTTTTTTGTGTCGTTTGTTTGCTTCGTGGTACGAACAAATGACCATCATCCATGCCTTTTTGGTCGGTAATTGTAACATTCTATTCTTACCCCATGTCATTTCACTTGTTTTCTCTCATTCTTCCTCTTTTAGAATGCCTCCACGACGTGACAATCAGACGCCTAATGACGAACTGGCAGCTATCATTACGCAGCAAATGGCTGCTGTACTCCCAAACCTCATTGCTCAAGTTAACCAAGTCTACAATAACAACAATAATGCTCCCTGTAACTTTAAAACGTTCAACTCAGCTAAGCCATCAAAATTTTCTGGGTCTCAAGGAGCAACTGCACTTCTACAATGGTTCGAGAATCTAGAAAGCACCTTCAGACATGTTCAGTGTCCAAACGAGCGAAAGGTTGAATTCACATCTAGTGTCTTTGAGAAACGAGCTTTAACATGGTGGAATGGTGTGTTGAGAGGTAGGGGTGCCGAGGTAGCACTGGCTCAAACCTGGGAAGAGCTTCGAGCTCTGATGATGAAGGAATTCTGTCCTCGTCATGAAATCAGGGCATTGGAAATGGAATTCGATGATCTTAAGCAAGATAGCGGTGAGCATCGAGCCTACATGGTCCATTATGAGGAGCTAAGTCTATTATGCCCAAACATGGTTACGCCTTTGGATAAGGCAATCGAAAAGTACATTGATGGCCTCCTTGACTCAGTACAAGACATTGTTACTGGTAGCAACCCCACTACAGTTAGACATGCCATTGAGCTATCCGCTACCTTGACTGAATCTCAGATCAGGAAAGGTAAACTTTTCCGAAAGGGTGATAAGAAACCGACCGATGAATCAAAACCAAAGGATGAGCAGACTGAATCCTCCAAGAAGTCCAAGAAGCGAAAGGCTTCTCAGAACTTCGCCGTGGTTGCTCACAATGATCAAGCTGTCCCCAACCAACCAGCTCAACCCCCTGCCAGGAAGCCATACAACGGAACTGCACCCTTGTGCAACCAATGTAACCTTCATCATCATGCCAGTGTGAAGTGACGCAAATGCCTAATTTGTGGACTTATAGGTCATACAGCGAGGGTTTGCCGAGCTGCAGCTGCAGCTGCAACAAATAAAGCTGACAACAATCCTGCTCAAGCTTGTTTTCCACCAGGGTCTTGCTACAACTGTGGCGAGATGGGCCATTTTCGAAAGAATTGCCCAAAGCTTGCTAATGCAAATCCAGCGCAGGGATGAGCATTTGACCGACTGGAAGATGACGCTGTTTAGAAATAATCGAGCCTTATGTATTATTTTCTTTTGTTATCATGGTCTATGAAACAGTTGTTTTTGTTTATAAATAAATCTTTTATTTACATCGCAGTGTACAAATGTGGTTACTATATGAACGACATATCCCCTACGATACCCACAATCAAGGAACCGCATTCCTTGTGAAACAACCTACTCTCAAAATTCTTCCATCTTATGATTTCTTGCGATTTCCACGAAAATCCTAAGTACCCGTTTCTTCTAAGGAAACGGAGTACAAGGCGCAAGTTACAACTCTGGAAGAATACCCAAAGTACCAATATAAATCCTTAATATGGTACCTAAGGGTACTTCCGTAAGTCCTTAATTGGATTCCTTGTGTACCTTAATTCGAATGTTACGATTCCTTGTAATCGAAAATCGAATTTTCTTTTTAAGAACATCCTATCTTTACATATAGATTCTTGAGGACGTTGAAGTCCATCGACTGGGTTCCTGGTATACCTTGAATACCCATGTTCAAATCGACAACAAGTTAATAACAATTAATAACAAACTGATAACAAATTAATAACCAAGAAAACAATTATGTGCTTATGTGTTTATGTGTTGACCTAATCAAGGTTATCTCGAGCTTGTTCATCAAATTCTATCCCCTTCACATTATAAAACAAACTGTGCGAACTGTGCAAGGAATTACGTAATTATGGATGCATACATAATTATGGAATTTAGTGCATAGAAATCGCAGCAAGTTTTGTCATGTATCTAGAGTTAACACTATTCATTTCCATTTTTGATGAAGCACCCGTTGAGGAAAAATGAACTAGCTATTCATTTTTCACTTCTGAAATCCGTTGAGGGAAATGAATATCCTTTTGATTATTCCTTCATTTCCATTTCTGACGAAGAACCCGTTGAGGAAAAGGACTCAATCTGTTCATTTTCGCTTCTAAAGAATATCCATTGAGGGAAATGAATATCCTTTTGATTATTCCTTCATTTCCATTTATGACGAAGAACCCGTGGAGGAAAATGACTCAATCTGTTCATTTTCGCTTCTAAAGAATATCCGTTGAGGGAAATGAATATCCTTTTGATTATTCCTTGTCAAACCCCGATATTTCCATGTATTACCTGTTAGTGCAATATGTCTATTGATTTCGTCTTGTATCGAGTCATGTAATAGGATAGGATAGGATAAACCAGTGCTCGGGTGCTAGAAACTGGGTTTAGTGGATTTTATGCTAATTCCGCTTGAAAGTGTCAAAGCCCATTT
The DNA here is from genome assembly GCA_030545235.1 of Helianthus tuberosus. Taxonomy (NCBI): domain Eukaryota; kingdom Viridiplantae; phylum Streptophyta; class Magnoliopsida; order Asterales; family Asteraceae; genus Helianthus; species Helianthus tuberosus. The sequence goes on from CM060394.1 coordinate 156,758,804, forward strand.
CAAACGGAATTAACCTGGTTAATTCCGCTTGAAACCACCTTGACCATTTCAAGCGGAATCACCATAACTATATATAGGGGTGCTGGTTAGTCATTTGGAACGGAATTACTTCTTGTGTTTGGTAACGAAGTGCTGCCAAATCGTCTCTAGGTGTTGTAATACTTTCATAATCAATATAAGAGATATTATAATTGAATCGAGCGTCCGTGTCATTGATTCTGCCTTTGATTCGGATAAACAACTCTTCTGATCGACTCATTCAGGTCGTACAACGATCCTACAAGTGGTATCAGAGCACAGGAGGAAGAGTTCAGCTTGATTGCATCTATTTTTTGACTTCTACACCTTCTTTTTCAAATTGAACAAGATTTTACAGACAAAATGGACTGAATTTCACACATTACACGCGAAACTATGTTTTAACAAACCCTTGAAAGAATCAGACCAAAACTCAGCTTAAAAGTGACAAAAACAGGCCAAAAACCTAATTCCGCTTGAACGAACATCCTAATTCCGCTTGAAAAGTTCAGTTGATTTCGCTTGAAAAGTACTATTCCGTTTGAGATTAGCAAGTGATTCCGCTTGAATCTGGTATTTCGCTTGAAAGTTCATCTGATTCCGCTTCAAAGTGTTATTCCGGTTGAAGATTTCGCTTGAAACAAGTGATTCCGTTTGAAACTTAATCTCGCTTCAACAAGTGATTTCGTTTGAAATCTTAATTCCGCTTAAAGATCCTTATTTCGTTTGAAAGTGGAAATTCCGCGTCAAGATCATTTCGCGTCAACCGAGTGTCAGTCTGTTTCAAATTGTTTGTTATTGTTTAAACTGATTGTGTTTGTTTGACTGTTTGTTCCAGGTACATTGATTCAAGCATTTTCATCATGGCTGAAGAATATTACAATACTTTCTACAACGCGTTTACCTCAGATACGTTGGAAGCTTCAGATGTTACACCCAAAGATATAACAAAATCAATTAAAGACAACATTAAACATGATAACTTTTATGGAACTTATTCGAAACCACCTAAGCTTGATAATATTGAGGATTATGTTTGGTGGAAAGAAAGGCTTATCAACTGGACTAAAGCGTATGCACATGAAAGCTGGTTTTGCTTGGAGTTTGGTTACGATAAACCTACTGATGACAAAGGAGAAGAAATCCCGCTCAAAATTTTTACAGAAGAAGACAAACGAAGATTTTCATATGAGCAGAAAATGATCGCCTTGATTCAACAATCAATTCGAGATGATATTTTTTCGTTGCTAATTCATGATGGGTCTTCGAAATTTGTGTGGGAAGCTTTACGGGTGAAAGCTGAGGGGGGTAAACAAATTAAAAAAACAAAATTACGTTATTAAAAAAGGAATTTGATTTGTTCGATAGTTTGAAAGGAGAGACTGTTAGACAAATGATTGAACGCTTTTGTCATTTAAAAATTGAACTTGAAAGGTTTGGAATTGTGAAAACAAGAGAAGAAATAATTGACAAAGTAATTGAAACATTACCATGAGCTGATCAGTGGCAAACGTTTGTGTTTATTTTGAAAAATGATGTCTTATATGACTCAATTTCTCTTGATGTTTTGTTAGAAAAAAATGAGAGTCATGACCTTGAGTTACAAAAGCAAAGCAAGATGAGCAGTTCGTCACATCATCAGAATGTTGGTCTGTATTACAAAGGAAATTTACCTTCGGTGAAAGCTGGTAGTTCACCAAAGACAGCATTCAGTGGTGAGAAGATGAAAGAACCACAAACAACCTCATCAAGCTACAATTCTGGATATCATTCATCTTCAAAAGCAAGTCCTGAAGATTCTGAAGAAATTTTTTGCAACATTGCTCTTAAACTGAAAAATTCTCCAGCTATGAGCATCAATGTAGCTAAACAGCAAATGAGCTTTCTTGCATCAGTTCTGGAATCATATGAAGGTCTAGTTGCAGGCAAAATAGGAAACTCCGAATTGACCAAAGAAGACTACGACCAGATTGATCCAGAAGAAATGGAGCTCATAGACATTCGTTGGTGTTTGGCAAGTTGCATTCGTAGAGCTCAGAGATATATGGAGATTACCGGGAAATGATCTCTTGGTGGTGCTTCAACTAAATTGGGTTTTGATAAATCCAAAGTGACCTGCTTCAGATGCAAGCAAAAAGGTCATTTCAAGAGAGAATGCAATAATTCTGCAGTTGGAGGAAATGAAAGTCCTTTCAATGATGATTACTACCGAAAGACAATCTACCACCGAAGCAAAGAAGAGCCAAAAATGATTGAAGATAAACCTAGAGAAAAGTCAAGAGCTTGTGCAGTTTTCCATGATGATGAAGGATATGACTGGAGTGAAATTCTTCCAGAAGAAGATCGTATTGATTATCGATTCAAAATTAGAACAAAGGAAGATGTAGAAACTCTTCACAAACATGATCATTATGCTCTTGTTGCTGAGATAAAAGAGAAAACTCGAGAAGAGATTTTGAGAGAGAAAACTGAGAGAGAAATTTTCATTGCTGGATGCAAAATGGAGAAGATGCAGGAAGAATATGAAAATGCTGTTCGAAACAAAAGATGGGATAAAAAACAAGAATGTTTTGTCAACAGAGAAGGTGAACCAGTTGTTCCCAGAAGTGACATAGTTCACGATGATGTTCTTCTAGTAATTCCTCGATCCGGCGAATATTATTCAAATGTTGCAAAAGATAAAACATATGTAAAAAGGCTGGATAAAATCATCAGAGATGCTATGACAACAAATCTGAGGAAGAGGAATGAAGAAAGAATGAAGAAGAATATTGAGAATCTGGTGAATGATTTGAAGAAGGTAGCTGAGGAAGTCCAAGTCGAAGCAGTTAAAGAAGAAGATGTGAAGATTTCTAAGGATGTGAAGGTAGAAAAAGTTGAGGAGAATGAAGAGGTTGAGAAAGTTGTTACTGAAGAACAACAGGTTGTAGAAGATGAGAAGAAAGTTGAAGGTTTGATTGAAGTGAAGGATGAGAATTCGAAGGTTGCTGGTGATGCTGGTGATGAGGTTGGTGTTGAAGGAAATCAGACAGATGTAGCAGAAAACACCGAAGTGCCAATCACTGAGGTAAATTCTGATTCTGAAACTCAAATCAAAATCGTTGAACAGTGCAAGAAATGCATGGAAACGTGCAGTGCTTGTACTGAAAAAGACGAAAAATTCAGAACAAGAGATCTTGAATTCACAAAAATAGAAAAAGTTTTCAAAGATAAATGCAAAGAAATGTTAGAAAACGAAAAGATTTTGAAAGATAATGACGAAAAACGTTCGAAAAAATGTAAACAATTAGAAAAAGAAAATGAAGTTTTGAAAGAAAATGTTTTGAAAATGACAGAAGAATGTTCTCAAAAAGAAAATGATCGTCAAGAAATGAAAAAGGAATATGATTCAATAAAATTGGCTTATCACATTACAAAAGAATCATATGAAAAAGTAAAAAGTGAAATGAAACTTATTCAATCAAGATTGAAATATTGTTCTGAAACAACTGATACGTATAAGCGAAATTATGAAATAAAGAAACAAGTTGTTAATTCTTACATTGAAGATGTTGCTAAACTTAAGCGTCAGATTGCTGATTTAGAACAGGATAATAACAAGTTAAAAAGTTATCACGCGTCGTCATATGTGCTTGAAAGAATTTTCAACATAAAACCGGATGGAATAGATTCTGAGCAAAACAAGAAGGGTATTGGCTCAGAGTTTCATTAAGTTCCACCACCGGAAAAGTTTGTGTTTTATGATGATGAAAAGGTCGAAAAAGCTTTCAACATGGTAGATCAATTGCCAGATAACATTGACGTAACCTATTCCAAATCTGATGATTCTAGTGATTCAGAGGTGGTAGGTAAGGTTGTTGCAAGTGTGTTGAAAGAAGAGTCAGTTGATACAGGTAAATCTGAATCACAGGATGAAAATGAAGGTAATTTTCATGATGGATATCTGAAAAACTCAAAATCCGAGAAAAGTTTGAATGATGATTCAAAAGGATTGGTTTATACCATGATTGGATCGGACAAATTATTCTTAGATGCTGTATTCCCGATTCAGAATGTGATCTCAGAAAAGATTGACAAAGTTTTCAAAATGGTTGAGATTGAAAAGTCTGAAATTTCAAAGTTTGCTGGTAAGGGTCACAAAACTTTTTATCACAAACCTGGTTACAAGAAGAAAAACATGAAGGCTGGGTTGGGTTATAAGAAGAAACAAAATTGGAAGAAAAATGAAACACAAAATTTTCAGGCTAAGATGAATTTTGTTCAAGGAAAAAGTTTTGAAGAAGAAAAAGAACTTCAATTTAGACAACAGTCTAATGAAGAGTTCTATGCTCAAAAGAAAAGGCAACAACCACAGGTCAAAGATGTTTAAAAAAGAACATGTTTTAAATGTGATCAAATTGGACATCTCGCATGCAAGTGTCCAAATCTGAAACCTGTGGATGTTGACAAAAAGAAGTCTGAAAATGTTGAGAAACAGAAATCTGAGGATGTGAAACAAAGGTCAACCAAATTTAATTCAAAACAAACTTGGAGATACAACACAAACAAGTTTGTTTCGAACCAAACTTGGAATTCAAAATCAAATAAGTTCGATTCTAGACAGACCTGGAATTCTCACACACCCAGAGTCAGAACAATTCAAAGTTGGAAAACATCCGTTGATATGACAAAACCCCAAGAGTTTTGGAAACCAAAATTTGTTGTTAAAAATCAAAAGATTCAAAAAGAGTCACATTTTTACAAAAGAGGTACTCCAAAAGGTCAAACATGGAGTGTTAAGAAACAAGTGACTTCTGTAAAAGATGAAAAAGTTGAAGTTAAAGATGAAAAAGTATTTGATGACAAAGATTTTCCGAAACTGCATGATACATATTGTGTTGAAATGCCTAAGGTTCAACAAACCTGGGCTAAATTGTTCAAGTAATCAAATACTTTGAATGTGCAGGTGCTCAACAAAACCAAAGATTGTGAGAATGGAAGTTGGAGCAGCCTGGCACAACGAGGAGAGGAGGCTGCTGAACCCTGGTTTGGTTGAAACAAGGAGTTTATTTGTTTTTCTGTAAATAAATAAACAATATTTCAAAAACCCTAAAAATTAAATTTTTTTTTTGAAAAACCAAAAATATGTTTGTTTTTAAATTTGTCAAAAATTTGGAAATTACAAAAATATGGTGATTGAATACGCCGAAACCCTCACGGCTGAACAAACATGATTAATTTCACAAGATTGAAAAACGGTTTTCAAACTGTAAAATATCAATGTGTTGTAAATCATGGGGGTACATTAGATTTTCTTCAAAACAGAGCACATTAGCAGAAAATGGATGGCGAGACAAAACTATCAGTATTGGTTGTCAAATTTTCTTTAAATGATTTTGCATTTTAGGGGGAGTAATATTGTTAGAAAATCCAAAAACATTTGAAAAAGTCAAAAAACATGATAAAAATTCAAAATTGAGTTTTTGTGTAAAAAGAGGAAATGATAGTACATTAGTAGACAGTTACAGTATGCTAAAGAAATGTAATGATTAAATAGCGTTAAACAGTCTCACTGATGATATGCCGATAGGTTTTTATACATTTAGTAAACTTTTTCGGGATATAAACTTAAATTCAAACTTGCTTATTTCGTGGGGAACACTACTTGGATATATAGGTAACCCCTGAAATCTCGTTTGAAGGACCCCTCTTTCTGAGATACTAGGTCTTTATACTCAGTGATATCTGGGGTATTATCCCGGGACTTCTGATTTTGCGGAAGCAATGGCCTAGTCCCCGTATAATACTTTATGCATGCTTGAAATATAGCAATCGCCCTCAGCATAAAAAATGATGAAACATTGAAAAATGCTAATCATGTGCTGTTGAAAAAAAGATCCTCTAAAGGGGACACACCAAAAGTCGAAGCCGTCATCTCTCTGCTGAACGGAAGTTCTGACCTGAGCTCTCACGGTTCTTCGCAATTTAACCCCTTACAGATATCATCTAGGTATACTCACCTGTAAGACTGAATACTGGGATCTGGATACGAGAGTATATTCAAGAGGTGGGACACATGAATGAGTTTAAGTTCTTAATACACCTAATTCGTATCCTGAATCAGTTGAAATTTGTGTGAAAATTTAAGTGGATCAGTATATCGACAATCTAAGTGAATTGTTTAATTCTTAATGTGTAAATAAGCTCAACGGTACTTGTGACTTGTTAAAAACTGATATGATCCTCTGACGCAAACTCAAACAAAAATATTGTCTGTAAATATGTTTGTACATATTTCTTTACTGCTTTATATTTCAGAAAATACAAAAAGATTTTTTATTCTGCTTTATTTTCGACAACCGATGTCTGAGTGCTGAGTTTCAAAATCTGAATATGCTGATTGTGTTTCTGAAAATAAAACAAGTTCATTCATTTGAAACTTGAATTTTTTAACAAAAATAAAAAACAGTTTGTGATATCTCCAAGTTCATTAGTTTGGACTTGGATGATTAACTATGAGGGATTTGGATGCTTATATTGTTAAAGAGCCAGTTTTCGATTCTGGATACTTATCATTGCCAAATCATGAAATTTGTTAAAAAGTGTTTGTTTAGAATGTTTGAAAGAGCCAGGTTACAATTCCTGGATAACTGAAATTTAAAATGTTGTTACTTATAAATGTATGAGTGTTGCAGATGAGATTCCAGACTACGATCCTGAAAGCTAAGTCTAAGGGGGAGTCTGAAGACGAGCTCAAAGCAAGGGGGAGCTTGTAAACCAGAAAGCAAGGTGACGATCCCTAAAGCACGGAAGCTTGAAGAAAGGGGGAGCCTGAAGAAGCTGTTAATGTTAGAGCCAGAAACAGATCCTGGTACAACATTTGAAGATAGAAGTTGATCAAAGTAGATAAAGATTGATGGATGCTTACAGTGTTAGACAATTTGGTAAGAGCATGAAGACTGATCAAGACTGAAGATGTGTCATGATAAAGACTCGACACTGAAGACTTCGTCAATATCCAAGGGGGAGTCTGTTAGTGCAATATGTCTATTGATTTCGTCTTGTATCGAGTCATGTAATAGGATAGGATAGGATAGGATAAACCAGTGCTCGGGTGCTAGAAACTGGGTTTAGTGGATTTTATGCTAATTCCGCTTGAAAGTGTCAAAGCCCATTTCAAACGGAATTAACCTGGTTAATTCCGCTTGAAACCACCTTGACCATTTCAAGCGGAATCACCATAACTATATATAGGGGTGCTGGTTAGTCATTTGGAACGGAATTACTTCTTGTGTTTGGTAACGAAGTGCTACCAAATCGTCTCTAGGTGCTGTAATACTTTCATAATCCATATAAGAGATATTATAATTGAATCGAGCGTCCATGTCATTGATTCCGCCTTTGATTCGGATAAACAACTCTTCTGATCGACTCATTCAGGTCGTACAACGATCCTACATTACCGGTGGGCCCGGTGGGGAGTATCGTGACATAGTTGATATCATCATAGACAATTTATCACAGATTATATACACAGCGTAAGTCGAAAGATATAAACATTACAAACCGAATGGAAGTAATATCATTTATTACAAAAATGGTTGTAAAGGATCCACAGGCGGATCAAAGTTAAAAGAAACACTGTTCAGCAGATTTATAAACATCTAAGCTTGCAAGACTCTTTATTGATGCTAGGAGTAGCCAGCCTATTCCGATTAGTACCTGCACTTAACCTTTTTGGAAAATACGTCAGTTTTCACTGGTAAATACAATTAACCGACTCATTTTGAAAATGTTTAAAAAAAATTGATTTGAATGCACAAGGCACAAAATATCTTTTATAACTTGGGATAATTATTTAAAAATAAACTTGTTAAAGAATTACATGTTTATTATACGTTCAGTAGCCCGGGCTGAAAACCGGGTTAAAGATTAATTGACACACCACATAATATAATCCCGCGGCGAGTTATTCTCGAACAGGCGGTTATATCTTTTTATATACGCACCGGCAGGTGTATGCCTACACCCCGTGCTTAGGTCGTGGCCATTTCAATGAATGATGCCAAGCATATCCGGGACATGGTCATTAACCCCCCAAAGGCTTTAAGCAAACAAAACAGATTAAACGGGTCATCTCAATAAATTAACCTTCATATGATTAACAATTCAATGCCCGACCAAGCAGTATTTTATATACCGTACCCCAAGCCCGTATAAGGGAAAATAAGTTAAAAGTATTTACCTGAGAAAATTATATAAATTTATCCCAGCCGTACAAATCAGCAAGTGCAAGTATCTTTTACTGGTCTCCTAAATCTGGAACGAAGGTTTTAATTAACCTATTAGATTCCTAACGGGTCTTACTTAAGTTAAACTTAGACCGGTTAGTTTTAAAGAAAGGTATACGGTTCAAACGCAAGATTAAGCGAAGACCGGATTAGAGTGTGGTTTAGACCCGACAAGTTTGAAGACTTGTATAATATGGGTAAACTAAACACATTCTGGATTTTGAAGTAAAAATGATAAGGTTTGACCCGTTTCGGTTAATTTATGTAAACTAGTTACATAACCCGTACCTAATGCGATAAATGCATAACGGGTAACCAAATGAGTCATGAACATGTTTCCTAAGTTAATATGCCTTAAATATGTTGTGATATCAGTAGGATACCTTCCAATATGCCCAAAACGAATTTAAACTCAAATTAAGCCCCGTAGGGGTATTTTGGTCATTTACCTAAGGCATATAAACTACCTATCATACAACTAAATAAACGAAGTGACCATAAGGTATAACCTCGGAAGGTTATTCCCTATACAACTATGGTCACCTATTGTGTTTGGTCGGATCCTAATGATCGACCAAACGGGTCTAGTTCGAAAGTCTAAGCGGTTGTTTAGACCGCTTATCTTACGACCCTACATAAGCACTAAACCTAAAGTGACGAGTTAAACATGTTAAAACATGTTTAACGAAGTTAGAAAACAAGTTTGATATCAAGACAAAGGGTATTGATATCCAAAAATAATTTGGTTGCAAAATACGCATAAACGCGCATTTTGACCGAAATTATGACTCGTCACTAAGCCTAAATAACGTGGTAATCAGTAGGTATAGTCACAAGAGACTATAACCATCGTGATTACGCTCACGTTATGAAGTTCAAACGAACTTCGTGTTGACCATTGACTGGTCAAAGCAGAAAGTCAAACACTGTTTGACTTTCCCGCTTAAAAACGCATAAAAGAACGAAAGAAGCTTACAAAGGGTCCAAGCTAGGAAGAACTTGATTCAAATTGCTCAGGTATGAAGTGTTAAACCCCAATTTAGAGCTATTTGAATCAGATTGTGAGGAATGAGAATGAAGGTGTTGGGTTTATATAGATTTCGGTAAACCGTTAGGATCGTTCCTCGTAAACCGTGCTTGAATCATGACCTTACACTTGGGCCCAAGGTTTTAGAATACCATGGGAACATATAAAACCATCAAATACCAGCCCGTAGGGTGCAAAACCATGGGTTAAAACCATCAAAACCTCAAAAATGGACCAAGTTCAATGTATCTGCCAGAAATTTCAAAAATGGTCCCTGCACTTGTAAAACTTGATTTTTGGCACTTTTAAGCCCCGTTAACCCCATTTCAAGGCTCTAAAATAAATTTAAAGTATAGGGAACTTAAAATATGCTCAAAAACATCTCGTATGTCAGCTCGTTTGGTCGTACGGTTGCGTTGTTCGATTAATTACGACGGAAGTCGTAATGAACCCAAAAAGGATCCAAATTAAGCGACGAATGGAATTTTATCAAGACAATCACTAAAATAAAATATTTTATTGATTATATAAATTTTTGGATGTCCGGATATATATTCAGAACGTAAGATATGCGCGAAAATGCAAACTTATGCACATTTTGACGCTTTTAGTCCCTGTTGATCAAATAAGTTTATTTTTGCGCACCAAACACCTCTAAGCCTATTTCTAAGCTATGTAAAGGAAATTTAGGGTATGTTTAACTTATGATCATATTTCGGAAGGTTCGATACCATACGAATCGGTATACTTTTGCAGTTTGACGTAAATAGTCCCTTAAATCGCACAAAGTAGTGCGAAATATCATTTGATGATATCCAAGCCTTCCATGGCCCATAATGGGTATTCCCAAGCATGTGTTTAAATATTACTATGCTCTCATTTGCTTAAATGGTCACCAAAAGGCGTAGATTCAAAAGTTGATGCTTTTGGGTCCCTCTAATGCGCAAACTTGCCTATATCATCGTTTAATAGCATGGAAGCCTTATCTAATCCATGTTAGGCATTCTTGAGAGTAATATTAAACATCGCGATGCTTCGGGTTTGTAAAAAGGTCATTCAGAGGTATAATTAAACATATTGACACTTTTAGTCCCTCTAACTTGCAAAGTTGCGCGTAACTTTACTTATAGGCATAAAAGCCCTTAATGGCCAATATTAGGCATTCCCGAGAGTATAATCAATTATCATGAAGCTCTCGGTTTATTAAAAGGTCACTCAGAGGTAAGAATTAACATGTTGACGCTTTTAACCCTTCATCGCGCAAACTTTCAATTAATTACGCAAACGGCTACTCTTGATCAACAAGTGGCTCATTTGTGAACATGATTACCGTGTAACGTTATTCAGAGGCTTATAATAAGCATGTTAACATTTCCAGTCCTTCTATAATCAAAGTTTTTGATTTTTCGCAAAATTAGTCCCTCAAATTCAACGTTTGACTTTATTAGGGTTTATTACACGTGTCAATACATTATTGGACGTGATTTTACGAGGTGTTACATCCTCACCCCCTTAAAAGAAATCTCTACCTCGAGATTTGCTAAAATAATGGAAGTAATTTCTGACGTATTATGGACTTAACCTCCATAGCATATTTGGGGCCTCTCCAAGCACCTAAGGTGACCTTTATATTAGGTACATGTATCCTTTTGGAGCTTCTTAACCTGTCGATCCTTAATCGATACGGGTTTCTCATCAAATCATAAATCTGCATATCATTATGTGACAATGCTCTTGACTTGTTGACGAAACATATCCTTAAATCACTAGTGTGGGATACATTGATTTCCATCAAGTTCCTCGGGTAAGTTTTAGCTTATAGGTTACCAAATCTTGATATATTCGATTTCCTCGAATGATTCTATATATCAGAACTTAACTAGCCCGATAAATTAAAAATTTAGCACACCTTTCTTAGGGTGATACCTTCAATTGAACCTTATTCCTTATTAAGGACTCAAGAGGGTTGCGACTTTCATCAATCCTTGATTTTCCATCGATTACTGGAAACTTTCAGACGGTTACAAATTTGTATGATCTTATTCGTTATTTCCAAGGTAATTTCAGGTCCTGCTAATTTGGATTTACCAAACTCCCGTCCATCAAACGGACGTTTGACATTCCATCTATACAAGGTCTCCAAAGGAGCAGCCTTGATACTTATATAACAATTATTATAGAAAAGCTCATTTAAGGTGAGATGGTCAATCCAAACACTGCTTAAAACCAATCTTAAGGAATAGCTAATCCTTACAATTAGTCGAACAAACCGACGATCCTAGGCAGCTGATGGCGATTCTTACTTGTTGCCTAAATAGGGTTGCGGTCATCAATGCATAAGCAAAATGAACCGTCTTTCTTAATTAATAATACCGAAACTTTCAGAATTTGAATTAGGCTTTAAGAACCTTTATCTTAAATTCATCTAATTAGGGTTTCGATTCTTCCAATAATGATGGCACTAATCGTCACGGAGATTTCACGATAGTGCAGCCCTATGCGGGATGTAAATCTTAACTCTACTTGTCTTCGGAGGTAAACATGGTACTTCTTTGGAGAAGATAGTCAAGGCGCAAGGAGATTACAGAGATTTCCCAAATCTCAAGCCCCCGGTTCTACTATCATTGCCTGTGCCAGATAAATGACACATTTTCTTTATAAGTCCACAGATTCCTTAATCAGAGACACGTACTTGGACAATTCCTACATTGGATATCTTTTTTGAATACCACTAGCCGACTTTAGTACCATATGACCATCAGGATATCTCAGTGGTTCCATACATTAAACCTCCATACTGATCAGGCATGGAAGCAATCTATGGGACGCACTAGGATACGCCAATCCTCATATGGCTCCTTTATCGAGCATAGTCTAGCATTCGCAGTTGATAGAAATCAATGATATAACAAAATAAAATAACATATATCATCGTACTCGATCTGGAGAAAGAGTACTTTAGATTTTAATGAATGAAGATTATAGGACGAAAATAGAAGTAAGGGTCTCTTATGATTCTTGTTGGTAAGTTTTACCTTACACTTAATGTCTGGAGTTCTTATGCGGGATTTCTAAGAGTTTGCTAAGCTTATGGTCTTATGAGAGACTCAGTAGCACCTGAATCCAAACGTAATTCTTAGCAATAAGATCACAATAAGGGGTTTATCTGATGTCATCCTTGATATGAACCGCCTCTAACATTCATCAGGAGGGTTTAGGCGCCTCCATTCTTAATTCTTCTATACTTAGCTATAACATCTTTGACAGTTTTAGGGCAGTTAGCTCTGATGTGGCCCTTAATGCCACAGCCGAAACAGACTGCATTCCTTTTGTTTCTATATTCAGGGAACTACAGATGCCACACTGCTTTGACCTTCAGTCTGTTAGACACTGTCCCAGTGCCTTTTTTTGCAGGTCATGCATACAGGCTCCTCAGATCTCTGGGAGTTATCCTTCTCCCTTTTTCCTTTTTTTGGTAGTCTCAGATTTGACTGATTTACTTCCTAACCCATCTAATGTGAGTGGCAGAGATAGATCCATAATGGATTTATAAGAAGCAGACTTTGACGTCTTAACATGCCCTCTTATTTCTGATGCTAAACCACCAACATATATAGTGCATTATGCTTAGACTCTGGGTTTACTGAATAGCGTACTATCCCAGACAATTAGCTAAAGTCTATAACGTTCTGTTTACAGTCTAGATCCATCATGGTGAGAATCAGAAAATTCTTGTTCCACCTTTTCCATTCCGTGTTGCAGACAAACAGTTTTTTTCTGTTTAGTCCATGAACCTGGATCATCCCAATTTGTGTAAGAGTATTCTTCCTATAATCTTATTAAAGTCTTCCACCAATTAAGAGCACTGCCCTTGAATGACTGTGATACATATCTCATAATGTCTCTCTCAGCACAACCGCTGATGTCCATAATGGTTTCTATTTCATCCAATAATTTGATGCAATCAATGGCCCCTTTTTCGCCATTGAAGTCTCTTGATTTGCAAGAGACGAAGTACTTTTAAGTACATCCTTTAGAGGAATGGGGCTCCTCACTATATATCATCTTATTTAGTTCATTTTTTGCATTCGAAGTATGAACAAAGCTCTTTTTCATGATCAGAGGGAATATGATTTAGAGCGAGTAGCATTCTGCTCTTTGAACCTTTTTATGACCTTTCTCATAGCCTTTCTAACAGCTGCGTTAGTCACATTAACCTTGAGGTTCACATTTGTTGCATCATTAGCATTTGTCGCATCATCAGTATCACAACTGTTATTTGTCTCATTCAAGTTTGCCATACTTGAAGCTTGGCACTAAACGCCAAAATTAAACAATTGCTTAATTGCATTTCTATAGCGAGTCATCACCCTGACGACCTAACATACATTAACCATGGTATTATTAAACCATATAAGCTAATAGGGTATGAACATTCCTAATGAATGTTATTTGAATGTACATTAATTACATTCAGCCTAGGTCACAAAAGGACCATCAATGGCCTTTAGGGTTTGGACCGAGTCCATTACCCTTTTGACAGGGGATCAAAATGTCACAACCGTCTTTGTCATATTGATGATTTTAGATAGCTCGAAGGCTTGCCATAAGGGCTTTCTAAAATAGGAAACATGAGTCCGTCAGGAAGGACATAAATAATCATATGGCACGAAGGCCTTGTCGCAGAGGACGTTATAAGATATGGCAACAAACGCCTGTCACGGAGGACATTAATTTACAAGCCGCAATCTTATTAGATTAGGGGTTTTAAGATTTGAACCTAGTTCTTCACCGTTGGACAGGGAGTCATAGACTACCATTGTCATCGTCTTGAAAGACGATTTATTTTGGCACATAGGCAAATCATAGGACATCAATAATGGATGCTTACATATATACATATATGTATATATATATATATATAATTATCGTCATTGAGTATATTAGTCATGATCTTATCGATCTTATAGACCATAAGGCTTGGGCATTGCCCATTACCTTCGACGATGTACCATAACGGTCACATTTGACAATGTCTCTAATGGACAATATAGTTTATAACCCGTAGGCGAGATAGATCCTATTGGTGATTCAGGATAATGCCACGAAGGGTAATACAATAAACACACTTATATATAGGAAGTACCAGCGGCGTATCCACCATGTGTTTATTGTATTACTCTAGTTTCGTTATCTAAATCACCGTCAAGATACACATAAATCATTATCATCGAGTCGGAAAGTACTTCTTGAAATCTCACTATGAAGATAGGAAGACCTAAGACTGTACTTCAAATATCTTATAAAATAATATGATCATCGTATCAGATGATATTAGTCATGATCGCACTGATCATATAGACTGTTAGGGTTGGGTATAACCCACCACTTTGAACAGGGGATTATAAAGACCACCACTAACTTTGTCTTATCTCTAACAGAATAAAGTATAGCCCGTAGGCATTTCATCACTAGGGATGTTAATATTATGATCATCATACTGATGATACTAGTCAGGATCGCATTGATCATATAGACTATGGGATTTGAGCATAGCTCACCCCCCTTGGGCAAGGAATTAAAAAAAAATTACAATTGCCTTGTCACGATTGGACAATATAATATAGCCCGTAGGCAAAACATTATTAAGGATGTTAAATTTAATCATCATATTGATGATTTTTAGTCATGATCTCATTGATCATATAGACTATTAGGCTTGAGCATAGCTCACTACCTTGAACAGGGGATCATAAGGATCACAATGTCAATGTCACTAATGGACAATATATTATAGCCCGTAGGCAAAACATCACTAAGGGATGTTAAATAACATGATCATCATATTAGATGATATTAGTCATGATCGCATTGATCATATAGACTATTATGTTTGGACCTAGTCCAATATTTTTAGACAGGGAGTCGTAGACCACAACTATCGTGTTGTCTTATTGGACAACAAGTTTAGCCCGTAGGCACTTCATCACAAATGGATGTTTATATTTTGATCATCACGTTGATGATACTTGCCATGATCAAATTCGATCGTACAGGCTTTAAGGCTTGGACGCGGTCCAATTACCTTGACGGCTGGAGTGGTTTCTCAAGTCACACTGCCAGGAGTGTTAACACGTTCTCAGATGTTAACAAGGATTAATTTGTCTTAATGGTTACACAATATTACCATGATCGCATTGATCATATAGGTTTGGAGGCTTGAACATAGTTCACCACCTCTGGATAGAAGGGGTATCTCCCTTAACTATCATGGTAGACGGAATAATTATCCTTTACTACCGAAGGTTTTGGCCAATTTATGTGGACTTGCCACTTGGCAGGGGTAAACCATTAAGAAGATCTTTTGAATAGCAGATCGATAAGGTTCGAATAAAATTCATACTAATGATTGATAAAGGACGATATGAGTACCTATATAATTTTTTTTTTCAAAACTCCCAACAAATCATTAGGAAATTTTACCAGAGTGCCTCAAACAGGACTTTTAATATTATACTTGTCCATAGAGGACTTAAAAGGAAATTATAAGTCTGGATAGGGACTATAAAAATATCATATGTCCGTATAGGGACTATATTAAAATAGTTTGCCCATGAAAGGACTATAATAAAATATCAGGTCTACAAAGGTTGTGATGAAATATCATGTCCACTAAGGGACTATAATGAAATCTTGTGTCCACGTATGGAATATAATAGGCTATAATGTCCATGAAAAGACTATTTGAAGTATAATGTCCTCGAAGGGACTATTATTAAAATATAATATCCTCAAAGGGATTTTCAATTGGTAGACGTATATATTTATGGGGTCTTATCAAAAGAGGTAAGTCTATAAGGACTTTGATGAATTAATATGTCCATGAAGGACTACAATAATTAAATGCCCAAACAGGGACTTAAATGAAAAGAAGTATGATGGAATGAGGGTCTTCTAATGTCTTCTTTCCCTTATTCTGATTGTTTCTTCATCTTTATTTGTCGTACGCAGTAGCGACTCTGAAGATTTTAGTGAATAAATAATATTTCAAATCAGGACCCATTACAGAAGTAGAATCCAAGGATTCAATGATTAAAGGAATGACATGGATTACAGATTAGGTTTTGACTAGTATAGTCTAAGTTTGAAATTTGAAAACTCGGAGGTAAGAAATAGGGTTTAATGATACCCACATGTATCATCTTCAATATGGGAGCCTCAGGGACCTTCTGGTATGGACTCCGTAGTCTGGATAAGGGTTTAAACAAGTTTGGTTTTTGGGAATAGATTCATAAAGGTCTTTCCTCCAACTGGTTGTACGCTTATCCTAGCCGTGGTACGAAGCTTGGCCTTTCTAGGCTTCGGATGTGGAGAATTTCCATCAACAGCTTCCTTGCCTGGCGATATATTCAAAATACATAAAATCGAAAGCAATGTTTACTTAATAGGGATGAGAGCATTCCTATGTTTAGTCTAGACTCAGAAGATCTAAGGAATGTGCTACTGTGTCATTTGAGATTAAACACTAAGGGCTAGTGTTTAATTCACTCAAACGTTGGCTCTGATACCAACCTGTCACACCCCGATATTTCCACGTATTACCGGTGGGACCGGTGGGGAGTATCGTGACGTAGTTGATATCATCATAGATAATTTATCACAGATTATATACACAGCGGAAGTCGAAAGATATAAACATTACAAACCAAATGGAAGTAATATCATTTATTACAAAAATGGTTGTAAAGGATCTACAGGCGGATCAAAGTTAAAAGAAACAATGTTCAGCAGATTTATAAACATCTAAGCTTGCAAGACTCTTTATTGATGCTAGGAGTAGCCAACCTATTCCGATTAGTACCTGCACTTAACCTTTTTTGAAAATACGCCAGTTTTCACTGGTAAATACAATTAACCGACTCATTTTGAAAATGTTTAAAAAAATTGATTTGAATGCACAAGGCACAAAATATCTTTTATAACTTGGGATAATTATTTAAAAATAAACTTGTTAAAGAATTACATGTTTATTATACGTTCAGTAGCCCGGGCTGAAAACCATCGTGATTACGCTCACATTATGAAGTTCAAACGAACTTTGTGTTGACCATTGACTGGTCAAAGCAAAAAGTCAAACACTGTTTGACTTTCCCGCTTAAAAACGCATAAAAGAACGAAAGAAGCTTACAAAGTGTCCAAGCTAGGAAGATCTTGATTCAAATTGCTCAGGTATGAAGTGTTAAACCCCAACTTAGAGCTATTTGAATCAGATTGTGAGGAATGAGAATGAAGGTGTTGGGTTTATATAGATTTCGGTAAACCGTTAGGATCGTTCCTCGTAAACTGTGCTTGAATCATGACCTTACACTTGGGCCCAAGGTTTTAGAATACCATGGGAACATGTAAAACCATCAAATACCAGCCCATAGGGTGCAAAACCATGGGTTAAAACCATCAAAACCTCAAAAATGGACCAAGTTCAATGTATCTGCCAGAAATTTCAAAAATGGTCCCTGCACTTGTAAAACTTGATTTTTGGCACTTTTAAGCCCTGTTAACCCCATTTCAAGGCTCTAAAATAAATTTAAAGTATAGGGAACTTAAAATATGCTCAAAAACATCTCGGATGTCAGCTCGTTTGGTCGTACGGTTGCGTTGTTCGATTAATTACGACGGAAGTCGTAATGAACGCAAAAACGATCCAAATTAAGCGACGAATGGAATTTTATCATGCCAATCATTAAAATAAAATATTTTAATGATTATATAAATTTTTGGATGTCCGGATATATATTCAGAACGTATGATGTGCGCGAAAATGCAAACTTATGCTCTTTTTGACGCTTTTAGTCCCTGTTGATAAAAAAAAGTTTATTTTTGCGCACCAAACACCTCTAAGCCTATTTCTAAGCTATGTAAAGGATATTTAGGGCATGTTTAACTTATGATCATATTCCGGAAGGTTCGATACTATACGAATCGGTATACTTTTGCAGTTTGACGTAAATAGTCCCTTAAATCTCACAAAGTAGCGCGAAATGTCATTTGATGATATCCAAGCCTTCCATGGCCCATAATGGGTATTCCCAAGCATGTGTTTAAATATTTCTATTCTCTCGTTTTCTTAAATGGTCACTAAAAGGCGTAGATTCAAAAGTTGACACTTTTGGGTCCCTCTAATGCGCAAACTTGCGTATATCATCGTTTAATAGCATCGAAGCCTTATCTAATCCATGTTAGGCACTCTTGAGAGTATTATTAAACATCGCGATGCTTCGGGTTTGTAAAAAGGTCATTCAGAGTTATAATTAAACATATTGACACTTTTAGTCCCTCTAACTTGCAAAGTTGCACGTAACTTTACTTATAGGCATAAAAGCCCTTAATGGCCAATATTAGGCATTTTACCAAGAGTATAATCAATTATCATGAAGCTCTTGGTTTGTTAAAAGGTCACTCAGAGGTAAGAATTAACATGTTGACGCTTTTAACCCTTCATCGCGCAAACTTTCAATTAATTGCGCAAACGGCTACTCTTGATCAACAAGTGGCTCATTTGTGAACATGATTACTGTGTAAAGTTATTCAGAGGCTTATAATAAGCATGTTAACATTTCCAGTCCTTCTATAATCAAAGTTTTTGATTTTTCGCAAAATTAGTCCCTCAAATTCAACGTTTGACTTTATTAGGGTTTATTACACGTGTCAATACATTATTGGACGTGATTTTACGAGGTGTTACATTCCTTCATTTCCATTTCTAACAAAGAAACCGTTGAGGAAAATGACTCAATCCATTCATTTTCGCTTCTAAAGAATATCCGTTGAGGGAAATGAATATCCTTTTGGTTATTCTTTCATTTCCATTTCTGACGAAGAACCTGTTGAGGAAAATGACTCAATCCGTTCATTTTCGCTTTTGAAAATATCCGTTGAGGGAAATGAATATCCTTTTGTTTATTCCGTCGTTTCCACTTCTGACGAAGTACCTGTTAAGGAAAAACGAATCATCCATTCATTTTCGTTTCTGAAGTATATTCACTGGAAAATGAAAATATTATGCCTTGCATATCTTTGATGGGTTACTCTACGCAAATAGATGACACCCTAGATTCCATGCAAGAGAATTATTTAACACAAACGTCACAGACAGACTCCTACGAATAAATTTCTGGATGAAATTTCCTAAAGTAGGGGAGACTGTGACATCTGTGTCTCTTCGACCATAAAAAAAATACCAAATCAATGAAATATTGTGTTTCATACTTGGTACTTGTATAAATATGTGTATCATTTGCTCATATCAATTCTTGTTCGATTTCGAGCTTTAAATCGCTTTCTTGAAAGTTATACGCGAACTGATGCGTAAACGTAATCAGTTTAATGCAACAAACACTCCGGAACAGTGACATAGGCTTAAAATACCTTAAATGACCTTTACATAACTTAGAAATAAGTTTTGGAGGGTTTGGTGTGTCGAAATCAAGTTTATTCGATCACAGGGACTATTTACGTCAAACTGCAAAAGTATACCGAATCGAATGGTAACGAACATTCCAGAACTTGATCATAAGTTAAATATGCTCTAAATATCCTTTACATAGCTTAGAAATAGGCTTTGAGGTGTTTGGTGCTCAAAAATAAACTTTTTGATCAATAGGGACTAAAAGCGTCAAAAAGTGCATAAGTTTACATTTTCACGCATATCTTACGTTCTGAACATATCTGGACATCCAAAAAATTATGTAATCATTAAAATATTTTATTTTAGTGATTGGCATGATAAAATTCCATTCGTCGCGTAATTTGGATCGTTTTTCGCGTCCGTTCGTGTTTCGTCGTAATTAACCGAACAACGCAACCGTACGACCAAACGAACCGACATCCGAGATATTTTTGAGCATATTTTAAGTTCCCTATACTTTAACTTCATTTTAGAGCCTTGAAATGGGGTTAACGGGGCTTAAACGTGTCAAAAATGCATCGAAAAGCAAGTTTTACACATGCAGGGACCTAAATTGACAATCTGTGAAACCCAGCCCTTGCGGGGCGCGTAAGATGGGCTCTCATCTTACGCGGGGTGCGACAGCAGCCCAGTTCAAAAATTCTGTTTTTTGTTTCAGCAGCTGGTTTCTTGTTTTGAACATGGTTTTCTTCATACTATGGGCTTGTTTTGCACACCCATAGTATTATAATTCAATGGGCACACATGGAGGGCCAAGATTGAAGCTAGTTTATCGAGGAACGATCCTAACGGTGGTCCGAAATCTATAAATACCCACCTTGAATTCACTTGTTTCTTCACACTTGATCTGAGTTTATGCTCTAAGTTGAAGCTTTTGCTTCATACCTGAGTATCTTAGATCAAGTTCTTCCTAGCCTGGACCTTTTGTAAGTTTCTTTCGTGCTTTTATGCGTTTTTAAGCGTAAAAGTCAAACTGTGTTTGACTTTCTGCTTTGACCGATCAATGGTCAACACGAAGTTCGTTTGAACTTCGCAACGTGAGCGTAATCACGATGGTCATAGTCCCTTGTGACTATACTCACTGATTACCACGTTGATTAGGTATAGTGACGAGTCATAGTTTCGGTCAAAATACGTATTCATGCGTATTTTGCAACAAACTATTCTTGAGTATTAAAACCCTTTGTTTTGATATCAAACTTGTTTTCTAACTTAGTTAAACATGTTTTAACATGTTTAACTCGTCACTTTTAGTTTAGTGCTTATATAGGGTCGTAAGATAAGCGGTCTAAACAACCGCTTAGACTTTCGAACCGGACCCGTTTGGTCGATCATTAGGATCCGACCAAACATGTTTTGTGACCATAGTTGTATAGGGAATAACCTTCCGAGGTTATACCTTATGGTCACTTAGTTTAATTAGTTGTATGATAGGTTGTTTATATGCCTTAGGTAAAATGACCAAAATGCCCTTTTCATGCATAATTGGTATTTAATCATATGTAACTTAAACTTTTGTCACTTAACTGATTATGCAACACATTTAAACATGTTTAGGCATATAATACTTGTCATAGGACTAGTTAGGCGTTCCGAACGTGTTTTACGCAAACGACGCGTTAAAGTAGCGTAAGCTACCTAAACGAGTCGTAATGGGTCGTAAGCACTTAGGAGAGGTTTCGTTTTAGTATGTAGGCTTTGTTAAACCATATTATATAAGTTCCAACACTCATTTGGTTTACAAGACCTCGTTCTATCCGATCTTCCGATTTAGGTCCGGTTTATTAACACAGTTACCTATATTAGGTGTCGTTTGATTCCGTGATCCCTCTAGCTTTGCTTGGTTGTTATTCAAGACTTCTAAGCATCCTCAAGTGAGTACATAGTTCCCCTATTTTACTGTTTTCAACTGTTTTGGGGTGATTCAAATGTGCTAAATGATTTCGAGTTTCCTAAACAAATACTATGGTTTATATTGAACTGTTTTAACCATTTGGAACTGTTTGATCTATGTGATTTATGTTGAACTGTTTGAACCATTTGGAACTGTTTGATCTATTTGAATTATTTGAACTGTTTGAACCATTTGGAACTGTTTGATCTATGTGATTTATGTTGAACTGTTTGAACCATTTGGAACTGTTTGATCTATGTGAATTATTTGAACTGTTTGAACCATTGGGTTAGGGAAGTGATTAGGTAACGGGGCGGGTGTAATGTGATAAAAGCATGGTGGATACGCCGCTGGTACTTCCTATATAAGTGCTTTTAACACATTATATATCGTTGCGTTATCTAGATCACTTGGGCAAATGTTATCAAAACGAAGTTACATTACAAAGTTTTTCTAACAATATAAACCATTCGAGTTTTATTACAAAAATGATTTACGATTTGGGTTTACATAAACAAATGTTTTGAGTTAGGATTCATGGCATCGAGGTTTTACTAACTATAACCGATCTGTTTTGACTTGGCTATTTCAATTTACAATACAAACATTTTACAAAACTTGGTTTTCTAATTTCAACTAACAAAGTTGTTTGAATTATTTCAGTATGTAAACGAGTCATGAATCTGACACTCACATAAAACCTATCTACTCGCCGGCATTTTTATGCTGACGTATTTTCACTTATGTTTCAGGTACCATAGTTGATGATGTTTGATGATGATATTGGTGCATGCTCACATAGGAATGGACGAGGCTTTAGTGACTTAATAACAATGGAAGTTAATTTGTTCATGTTTTGTTTCTAGTTTCAATACAATGTAATAAACTTAATTCAATAAAACAGAACTTTTATGTGACAACCCGAGATTTCAAGGTTTTCTGTTACGTGTTAATTGCTTACAAGTCTGCCTGTTTTCATACTTTGCTTTGTGTTGAGTCTTGAACATGTTTGATAATGATTAATGAATTGGTAAATTGCATGATTGTTAGTGAATGGGAACTTTGAACTAATTAGGGTCTTTAGACTTAACCCATGACGAAACCATGGACTTTCGCCACCCCTTCACCCGACAAAACATTGCTCGACGAAACTATGGACTTTCATCAATTGGAGCATGTTTCGCCATATGGGCCTTGGCCCAAGTAAAGCCCAGGTACGGACTGGCTATATTTACCCAGTTATATTACATATTCGATAACTGATGAAACCCTAGTACCTCCTTCTCTCTCTTATACCGACGGCAACCCTTTTATTTACTCAAAGCTTTCCCTTCTCGCTGATTCAGGCACTGTTATTCCGTTTCGATTCTCCGGTGAGTGCGACAACACTTATTTTAATATGTATTGCTTGTTCTAGGTTATGTGCAGATGGTTGATTTCTTATTGGCAGTGTCGATCATAAATTCGTATACTTTTAAATAGGTAGTATCTTGTTTGATGATTGTTGTGTGTTAACAGTATTCGTGATTTGATTGTATGCTTATGGTTATCGTTGAATCATGGAAAACTTACGTGTACAAAGCATGGCAACTGTAAAACGAATCCCTGTGAATTGATAAATTATCGATGCTGCAATCTGATGGATTAGGGTTCTTAGTAGCATGGTTGGGAGGGGGGGGGGGGGTAATGATTAGAGGATGATTGGAACTCTGCGTATTTCGGAGATAGTGTAACTGTTATGCATGTCGACGAAACATACATGTTGGCGAAACACTTATGTTGGAGAAACCCTTATGGCGACGAAACTATGGACTTTCATCGACATGAATCATGACGAATCATGGGACTTTCGTCGATGGGTAATGCGACGAAACATGTGTCCTTCACAGTGAACTAGGTTGACTATTATTGATGAATGATTATGTTTATAAAACCAAGATGTCTACTGTTAATGATATCTACTGTCTACTGTTAATGATGTCTACTGTTAATGATGATGTTTACTGTTAATGATGTTTACTTATGATCAAGCGACATAGTTTGGCTCATACACCTAGTATAGTACACACAACTGTTAAGCATTATTTCGGAACATATACGTGAATTGTGGGATTATATGAGTTGTGCAACTGCTGTGATAGCTTGTATGCACATTATGACTATACGTGAACGTAAACTGATTACGAGTGTTTGAATACCATAGGCTGTGACTATTTAAGTGCGAACAAGTAACAAAACATTCCGAGCAAACCAAGGTGAGTTCACAGCTCTTTTCCAAGCATGCGTCCCGGGTTGGGACATCTGGTAAACGTTCCGGGAAGGGAATGTCGGGTAATAGGTTTGACTGGAATGTTAAACCTGGGTTGTTGGTTAATACACGTCTGTATCTATCATTCAAGTCCCTCCTACCGATCGTTGCTTGTAGGGCAACGGGGTAATAGTTAGTAGCGCTACTTAGGTTTGGCACCCTCACACCACACCGAGGAGGCCGGGAGTGAACTAGTGACCCCCCATCTTGACCATTGCTTTGATAGAGGCAATGGGGTTTAGGGCAAATAATCTGGAGCCATCGGCGGTAAGCGTGTGATTAACGACAATGAATCTGTGAAACGTTTTAATCTGGTAACTGGTAACTAAACACGTTAACAAACTTTGAACTCACCAGCGTCGTCTGACACACTTGTCTGCATGCTTGCAGGTCGTTAGATTCTTGATTATGGACTTGCTATCTGGGAGCGCTGGAGTGGTCATGGATCGAGACTCTTGGATACTTGTTACATTGGCTCTTGAACACTTGTTTTGAAACAATTGATTAACTATTACTATACGCTTCCGCTGAACATTTATTTTGGTTTAAACTTATGACTTGGATTTATATTTTGAAATGAATGGAATGTTTTGTTTATATATTATGCGTAGTTCAATGTGATTGGTGGCTTGGATCCTGGTACGTCACACGTCCCGCGGTGATTCCGCATGTGGTATTTTGGGGGTGTGACATTTTATCCATGTGTTGTGAAACAATGATTCTGTTACGACACTCCCCGACGTTTCCACCGCGGTTTGTTGTTTTAACGCGGTCGGGGTGTGACATCCCCTCATACCGGCAGTTATTGCAGAATACAAAAATTTAATCACTTTAAGTATAACTGATAAACATTTAGGATTTTGGAAAGAATTTTTAAATATAAATGTATCACAAAAAGGTGATAAAAAGAGGAATGGCTCACAAACAGTGATAAAAGAGAATGTACTTACTTTGTAACTTTAGGGTTCAACTAAAAGTCTCCTGGTATAATCTTGGGTATAATTCCTGAGCTTTTTAATAAATATATAATGCACTCGTTAAATATAATAACCCAAATTCAACTTTATCAATACTACCCAAGACAGAACCCCAAAGGACTTAGTCAGGCAGAGACTTGACATGCGTTACGGGGCCCTAGATCAATCGGGCAGGGTATCGACTTAGTGATCTGGGGTTAAAATACTTAAAACAAGGCAGGGCTTTATAGTATTTAGGGGAAGTTTAATAATAAAAATTGAATATTATCTAGAAATTGAGAGGGGGCGATATAGCAGAGAAAGAAGGAAAAGCAATTGTCAAAAGCTGGTATCCACTTCTTTTTATATAGTACTCCAATTTCTTGTAGAGTAAGTTTGGCATCTCCATCCATTTAATGCTACCCATACACGTCCACACATTCTCATCCATATTATGAACACGTAGAAAAAAATGCATTTAATGTTTGGTCCACGTACTCACATGTACGTGATTTCTAAAATTCAATTGTAGTAAATTTAATTTTTTGTATTATTTTATATATTATAATTAATTCAGCTGCTTCACTTATTTGGCGCTTATAACTTCTAAAATATGACGTTTTATAAAACGATGAATATATATCTTTAGAACGAGAATATTTGTATCTACATTTTGACCAAGTTTCATTAAAAACGGAGTAAGTTCAAATTTTTATAATTTAATTATTAAACGGTTCCTAGGTCCATCTAGGTACTTTATATTTCTAACAGTCAATTTACCCGTAGTCTACCCATTTAATAATATAAGTTTTTATATACTTTATTTTAATATAGAAAATAGAAATTTCACACATATACAAGCCAATTAATTAGTATAACATTTTAACCAATTATATATATAAAATAATTTTTAAATTATGTAAAAACGTATAAGAATAAAATGGGTCGAATAATTATATTAAAAATAAAACTAGTTACTAGTGGTTAATAATTTTAAACAAACCTATAATTCTTATATGATCAAAATGGAAAGGTTACATCCTCTCCACCTTGTTTTAAATCTCGTCCTCAAGATTTGGGCTACGATGTCTTCTTAAAGTTATGTCACGTCTTAGTCGATAAGAAGGTAAATGACAAAGAATCAAGACATGTTCAAATGAATACGTGTTTTACAATAAACATGGCTCAATGGTTCAATTGAATTATTTCTAGGAATCGATGTCAAACGAACGAGGTGAAATGATATAATTTCCAAGGTGACTAGGTTCAAGCCAAAAGAGATATATGATTAAATTGACTGTTTACTAGTTGTAAATGACTTTTAGAAACAATAGAATTCACTGTCAAAAGAAAACTTACTTTAATTGTTAACTGAGGAAGATTTAGAATCAACAAGCTCAAAATGAAATAGAAGCACGAAAATGATTTGTCAACTATCAAACCATGACATGAGAAAATCAATGTGTTGACATTTATTGAATTGCAAGGATACACCGTAATACAACATAGTTTAGTGTATCATTGTCTTAATACATAATTGCATTAAGACTATTTTCTATGATAAGTCAAACGAAAGACATACGTGGTTTTGCTTGATTCGTATGATTATGATTAGCCCAAGCTACAAGTTGACGCCGCAAGGTGTTGAAATGATAGTTCAATAATTACGGTGACCGAACAAATTCACCGTGTTTGTAATCAACTGAAAGTTTTTCTGAAGTAAATTTGGATATTCATTTCAAATAAATCTTATAGGATTTTCAATTGATGATGAAAGACCAAACGAATATCATAGAATTTTTTATCAATGATGAAAGAAACGTTAGAGGTACACCGGAATATAACATAAAATTATGTACCCTTATCTTAACACATAATTGTATTAAGACTGTTTTAAGATAATGAATCAATAGAAATTAAAATCCGTACATCAGGTGTGAAAATGAGATTGGCTCAAGCTTCAAATTAATGAAAACGCCAGCACAAGGATTCGTAACCAAATAAATGATTCAGTGAAAGTGAAGACCAAACAAGTCTATTATGGTTCTGAATAGATGAAATACTTGACAAGATGCATTTATTTGTAAACTTTTGATTTATACTAGGGTCAAATAATAACTTAACTTAGATATAATATATCAGCGATTACGTCTGGAATCATTTCTGCTTCTTGCATAGTAAGTACGAATGCTCACGCGTTTTTCTTAGCCACGTCTGCTGTTTTTGCCTGGTTGTCGGGTGCTTTAGTCAGTTTCGGGCAATATGGTTTGATGTATCCCATTTCTCCGCAATTGAAACAAATATTAGTTTTCCTTCTACACTCTTCCTCTATATGCCCGGTCATCTTGCAGAAGTTACAGTAGGGTGTTCTCCTAAAATGGCATCTTCCTGAATGCTTTTTATTACAGTTTCTGCAGGTAGGTTGCTCCACTGACCTTTCAGTTCCTTTCTTCTTGAATTCTTGGGAAATTTTCTGGGCTAACTCTTTCTTCTTGTTTTCTTCTCTTGTGCGGATTAGTCCATCTGTTAGGAAGTTAGCTAGTTCAACTGCTTCTTCAATATTTTGTGGTCTAGGGGCCTTGACCATGTCTCGGATTTCACTCACTAATCCCCAAATATAACGAGAAATTAGTAAGGGTTCTGGCGAAGCCAGAGTTGGTACCATTCTTGCGTATTCGAAGAAGGTCGTCGTATACTCCCGACAATTTACATCTATCATTTTATGATTTAGGGACTCGTTAGCCATTCGTTCCTTTTTATAAGGGGGACAAAATTTCCTTTTTGCCATTTCCTTGAAATTTTTCCCAGTTCAGGGCATAAGCCATGTTACTTCCTTTTGCTTGAAGAATTGTATTACAACATTCTAAGGTTTATTCCTTAAAGAGGTTGGAAGCATACATCACCTTATCTTTTTCGGCACATTTGCTGATCTTCAGAACAACTTCCGTCTTTTCCAACCATCGCAGAGCAGCCGTGGCTCCTTCACTGCCTGCGAACTCAGTTGGTTTACAAGCTAGAAATTCTTTGTAGGTACACCCGAGAGTCATCGCCTTCATTTTCTAGGGAAATGGT
The DNA here is from genome assembly GCA_030545235.1 of Helianthus tuberosus. NCBI lineage: Eukaryota > Viridiplantae > Streptophyta > Magnoliopsida > Asterales > Asteraceae > Helianthus > Helianthus tuberosus. Next base: position 156,786,814 of record CM060394.1, read on the forward strand.
ATTTTGATAGTATCATTATTGCCTCCATTGACACTATGGCTAAAACTGTCATCACGAGTATGCTTACTACTCACAGCTTTGGTGTGTTCTACGGGGTTTTTAACACCTTTAATTATTAAAGGTATAGCATTAGCTATTCCTTGGGCTATTATATTTTCTATAGCATTTTTATCCAAATGATTTTCATTATTAGCATGAACTTCTGGATTATGTGATACTTCATTCGACATCTGAATTGTAAACATTTTCAATTATTAATATCACAGAATAATTAAAACAAAACAATACTTTCAAGAATCATATGTGCACATACATATATATATATACATATATTTAAATCTACAAAAATAACACATATGTTACTTTGTATTAGTTTCCTAACTTTATTGTTTAAGTTTAGGTATTAAAAGAACACCTAAATAGCTTAAACCAGTGGCTCTGATACCACCTTCTATCACAGCCCCCGACCCCACCCTGGGAGCAGGAGCCGTGAACCAGTCAGTTGGTATCAGTGTTTATTAATTACGCAGTGGAAATTTTTTTATCAGGATCGTAGTTAGGAAATAATTTCAGAGTTTGCAAAACACCAAACTTTTAATATTAAACAAATAGGCTAAAACCCATATACAATTCAATTGTTTTTATAGGGATAAACCCAAATAAATAAAACATAAAATTTTCTTTTATTCAGGTAATTATAGCCACTTTATTTAAGCATTCAGTGCTCCATAGCTGGCTTTTATTATCTTTACAGCAAATTACCTGAAACGCGTTTTGAAAACATTTTATCAGTAATAAATACTGGCGAGTTCATTCCATTTTTATAAAATATATTGTTATACTTTACAACATTAAGGGTTTTTATATTTGTTTATATTTACCCAAAACTCAATCAGTATTTGTCACATGGTGGTAGTTCTGATGTGATAGAGGTCATATCACTCATTGGCTCACGTTCGTCCAATAGTGAAGTTTATCAAGTAATTATATTTTACTATTATTCAAAGTATCTGTAACTAGGCTTTTGGAAAGCATTTTTAAATATAAATGTATCACAAAAAGGTGATAAAAAGATGAATGACTCACAAACTGTGATAAAAGAGAATGGACTCACTTTGTAACTTTAGGGTTCAACTAAAAGTCTCCTAGTATAATCTTGGTTAATTCCTGAGCTTTTTAATAAATGTATAATGCACTCGCGTTAAATATAATAACCCAAATTCAACTTTATCAATATTACCCGTGACAGAACCCCAACGGACTTAGTGAGGCAGAGCCTTGACATGCGTTACGGGGCCCTAGATCAATCGGGCAGGGTATCGACTTAGTGATAAGGGATTAAAATACTTAAAATGGGGCAGGGCTTTATAGTATTTAGGGGAAGTTTACTAATAAAAATTGAATATTATCTAGATATTGAGAGGGGGCGATATAGCAGAGAAAGAAGGAAACGCAATTGCTAAAAGTTGGTATCCACTTCTTCTTATATAGTACTCCAATTTCTTGTAGAGTAAGTTTGGCATCTCCACCCATTTAATGCTACCCATACACGTCCACACATTCTCATCCATATTATGAACACGTAGAAAAAAAAATGCATTTAATGTTTTGTCCACGTACTCACATGTACGTGATTTCTAAAATTCAATTGTAGTAAATTTAATTTTTTTATTATTATTTTATATATTATAATTAATTCAGCTGCTTCACTTATTTGGTGCTTATAACTTCTAAAATATGATGTTTTATAAAAGGATGAATATATCTTTAGAACGAGAATATTTGTATCTACATTTTGAACCAAGTTTCATTAAAACCGGAGTAAGTTCAAATTTTTATAATTTAATTATTAAACGGTTCATAGGTCCGCCTAGGTACTTTATATTTCTAACAATCAAGTTACCCGTAGTCTACCCGTTTAATAATATAAGTTTTTATATACTTTATTTTAATATAGAAAATAGAAATGTCATACATATACAAGCCAATTAATTAGTATAACATTCTAACCAATTATATATATATAAAATAGTTTTTAAATTATGTAAAAACGTATATGAATAATATGGGTCGAATAATTATATTAAAAATAAAACTAGTTACTAGTGGTTAATAAATTTAAACCAACCTATAATTCTTATATGACAAAAATGGAAAGGTTACATCACCATAATAAACCCAATATATATATATATATGTGTGTGTGTGTGTGTGTGACATTTCTATTTTTTTTATTAAAATAAAGTATATGAAACTTATATCATTAAACGGGTAGATTACGGGTAAGAATGTTAGAAATATGAAGTACCTAGACGGGCCTAGGAACCCTTTAATAATTTAATTATAAAAGTACAATATATTTTGTCACACCCCGACCACGTAAAACAACAAATCGTGGCGGAAACATCGGGGAGTGTCGTAACAGAATCATTGTTTCACAACCATGGATCAAATAGTTTCGTTTCATTGAATTATTGAACTCATTGTTTTGTTACAAATCAGATAAATACAAATATTGTCTTTCAAGTTTTAAAGTCGCTAAGGCACGAGTCCATCCTATGTATAGCAAGCATCAACAATCATCATATAGCAGCACCTGAAACATATGTGAAAATAGGTTCGTCAGCATAAAAATGCCTGTGAGATACATAGGTTTTATTTAAAACAGGATTCATGACTTGTAAGTTTAAGAAAATGTTTAAAAGAAGTCATGAACCTTAAAATATTTTCTTTTTAGAAATCAAACGAAGAATCGATAAGAAATCAGATAATATAAAAGAAAAATGCATAATGAAATGAATAACCAAGTAAAAATTAGTTTGTATAAAATATGTTGTTTGTAAAACAATGTTTTGATAAAAAGGTTTGTAGTATATATAAAAATATACCTTGGTTTTGAGAAAGTCGGATAAGTAATATATATTAAAATATATTTTAGTTTCAAAACAGTTAAACAGATAGTATATCAAATATACTTTAGTTGTTAAAATAATAGTTTTCAGTAGTATATCATAAGTATACTTTGGTTTTGTAAATAACATATCAAACTATGCTTTGGTTTCGTAAATAACATATCAATTATGTTTTGGTTTTGAAAATAACATATCAATTATGTTTTAGTAAATAACAAAATATATGTTGGTTTTGTACATAGTATATCAAATTATACTTTGGTAAACAATATCACATATGGGAGCATATCAAACTATACTTTGGAAGTATATCAAAATATACGAAAGAAAATGTGATTTAGTATTCATTCAAACCTTAGTGCATCAAATTACACCTTAGAGACTATAGAAATACCACAAATGCAATCTCTATTTGGATAAAATTTGGTTTCTGACATTCCATACAACAGGAATGGGGTGTCTAGTCCTATAGCGCTATATCGTACTACCAATCGGTTTGGTGAATGTATAAAATAAGTACAATCCAACAATTTGTTTTATAATCTTTGAAAATTAGTGTTTAAACCATAGACAATCATTCAGTTTGTCAAAAGACAAGTACTAGCATGTATAATCAATTTATACTTTGAAATCATGAAAATAATAATTAGGCACACATGTTTCACCCCAAAACATTTGAAAACAGTAACAGAGGGGACTATGTACTCACTTGAGAATGCTTAGAAGTCTTGAATAACAACCAAGCAAAGCTAGAGGGATCACGGAATCAAACGACACCAAATATAGGTAACTTAGTAAATAAATCGGACCTAAATCGGAAGATCGGATAGAATGAGGTTTCGTAAACCAAATGAGTATAGGAACTCATGTAATATGGTTTAACAAAGCTTACATCCTAAATCGAAACCTATCCTAATTGCTTACGACCCATTACGACCCGTTTAGGTAGCTTACGCTACTTTAACGCGTCGTTCGCATAAAACGCGTTCAGACCGCCTAACTAGTCCTATGACAAGTATTATATGCCTTAACATGTCTAATAATGTTACCTAATCAGTTTAGATGTAAAAATTTAGGTTACATATGCTTAAAATGAATTTATGCGTAAAAATGGCATTTTGGTCATTTTCCTAAGGCATATAAATTACCTATCATACAACTAACTAAACAAAGTAACCATAAGGTATAACCTCGGAAGGTTATTCCCTATACAACTATGGTCACAAAACATGTTTGGTCGGATCCTAATGATTGACCAAACGGGTCGGGTTCGAAAGTCTAAGCGGTTGTTTAGACCGCTTATCTTACGACCCTATATAAGCACTAAAATAAAAATGACGAGTTAAACATCTTAAAACATGTTTAACGTAGTTAGAAAACAAGTTTGATATCAAAACAAAGGGTTTTGATACCCAAGAATAGTTTGGTTGCAAAATACGCATGAATAGGCATTTTGACCGAAACTATGACTCGTCACTACGCCTAATCAACGTGGTAATCAGTAGGTATAGTCACAAGGGACTATGACCATCGTGATTACGCTCACGTTGCGAAGTTCAAACTGTAGGATCGGGGATTCGATCAAACGAGTCGTTCAGAAGAGTTCTCGATCAATACGAAAGGCGGAATCAGACGTATTGATGTTATATCAGCTAGATTCACACTTAGAATCACTTTAACTGTCGATTGTATTGATTTGATAGTGTTTACAGATCGTTCGACACTTCGGCAGCACTTCGTCTCCGGAATCACAAAGTTACAAATGAAGATCCAAGACCACCTATTTATACGAATGCTAGACCCCACGAACCATTTCATGCTTTCTAGCCAGACCCCATGAACATGCCAGGTCGCACGAACTGGCCAGGTCGCATGAACTTGGTCACCTCATGTGAGGTGGCTGGTTCAGGCCTGTTTCCCGATTCTCTCGTACAACATGTCCTGGTCTATCTATTCTATTACATGCCTCGATACAGGACGAAGTCAACAGACATATGCACTAACAAACTCCCCCTTGAATGTTGACGAGTCTTCAGTGTATTGAGTCTTCACTCTTGATCGGTCTTCTCGCTCTTTCCAAAGTATATTTCTCTGTAAGCATCCTTCAATCTCTCTCTTACTCTCCCAGAATCTCAACCTGACTCTTCAAATTCTCTTGATCAGATCTCTTGATTCCTTAAGCTCATCAGCATCAACATCAGTAACATCTCCTGGCTCTCCGTAGCAACAGGATCAAGAACCTGGTAACCTGCATAATTCTCTACCCAAAAGTAAATTTCACAATTGTTAAAATTTAACAAATTTAGAAACCTCTTGTAGAAATCATTCAACATCAACAATAGTTATATCAAGTTCAAATTAATGACCTTGATTATCTAACAGAAAAATCAGCTTCAAAACATCACTTGTAAGATTATCTTAAAACATTTCTCAAATTATCTCAAACTTAAACTTCATTTTTCATATCAAACACACTCTCCCAACCCACTGTCGTTCATCATGTTTAGCACTCGGAATTTTGAAAATCAGCTTTTCAACATCATTTGTCGAAAATAAGATGAAATAAAATCTTTTTGATTTTTCAAAATTTTATGCTAAAACACACTGAAAATCTTTTTGGATTTTGGAAAATAAACTATATACAGACATATTTTTATGAGTTAGTGTAAGAGGATCATATCAGCTTTTGAGACTTATCACTAACATTGTTGATCTTGATTTAACTTTAAGTCTTAAACAAATTCACTTCTGATTGTCAGTATTGTTGTCCACTTAAACTTCTACACAAGTTTCAATTGATTCGAGATACGAATTAGTTTTTTAAGGACTTAAACTTATTCGCGTGTCCCACCTCAGAATATACTCCCGTATCAAAATTCCCTAGATTCAGTCTTACATGTGAGTATACCAATTTGATATCTGTATCTGGGTTAGTGCGAGACCTTGAGAGCTCAGGTATGAACTTCCGTTCAGTCAAAGAGACGAAGGCTCGACTTTAGGTGTGTTCCCTTTAGGGAATCTTTTCTTCAACTGCAATTGATTCATATCTTTCGATATTTTTCAATTTTTATGCAGAGGGTAAGCTTTTAAAGCGCATAAAGTATTATACTATGTCTAGGCCATTGCTTCCACAATATCAGAAGACCAGGTATAATACCTCAGATATCAAACAGTATAAAGACCTAGTATCTCAGAATCAGGCAATCTCTCAAACAAGATTTCGGGGGTTACCCATATATCCGAGAGATGTTCCCCACTAGATAAGCAAGTATTGATATTTAGGTTTATATCTCAAATTCAATCTACTAGTCGTGTGAAGTCTACTGACACATCATCAGTGAGGCTTGATTAAAAACATTTTGACTTTCCATTTCTTTAGCATGTTGTGATAGTCCACTGATGTACTATCATTTCCCCTTTTTCACAACAAAACTAATTTTTTATTTTTCAATGTTTTTGTATTTTTCAAATTTTCAAAATTTTAATTTTTTACTCCCCCTAAAATAAAAAATATGTTTCAATTTTTTATTTTCTGGGAAAATTTGAAAGTAAAAGCAATAAACTGTACAAATAAAATGACAAACTGATGTGAATTGCTTCAAATCTCCATTCTCTTGGCTTAAACAATCAGAACTCCCCCTGCCAACAAACTATTTTCCCATTATGATTTCAAAACACTTAAGTTTGTTTTAATCAAAATGGTTTTTCCGGAAAATTAGTTTTGTTGAATTCACACACCATGGGGATTCATTCATCACTTTGTTATTTCAACCACTTGTAAAAAACTATCACTTGTAGATTTTTCACAGAAACATTTTTTATTTCTAAGAAAGATGCCGATTCATGCTCCACGATTACCAACCTGGGAGTTCCGGCAAGTCAGGATTTTTTAATCAAAGAATACAGACACCCAAGCCTGACCAGCTTTGGGTGCATCCGAGTTATTTTCACTCGGTGTGTAAGTTCTCCTCTTTGATTCATAAAATTCTTTTACCCCTTTTGCCCTACCATCGACCATTTTTCCAAAAATATGTTTTACTTTCCCATTGAAATCCTTTTCGACATCGAATTCTTTCTTTTCAGAATAGAATTGATTTGAAATTTCCACTTTTCCAACTTTTTGTTTTAAATTTTCAGTCCGCAATGGTGGAAAGTTTGCGTCATCCATTGGCGGAACTGAATTTTCTCTTTTTAGCTCAACCTGTGGCTCCTCTGACTTTGACGAGTCAGATTCATCGACAGAAAGTGGCTCCTTTGCTTCCGAAGAAACAAACTCATCGCCAGAAAGTGCCTCTGATTTCTTAACAACCCACTTGTGGTTGTTCAAATTCACTCTTCTTTTGTAGAAACGTGTTGAACTCTCACCAACCTCAAATTTTGAATTTTTGAACACTTTAAATTGTTCGGTTGGTGGTTCATTATCAACCAACTTTTCTTTCAAGTTTTCAGAGACTCCCTGTTTTGTTTGGGTTGCCTTTGGACAGTTCCATGCAATGTGCCCAACTTTTTTACATTGATAACAGGTTCTCATTTCCTTCTTCTGAGTAACATCATTCTTCATTCCCTCTTGCTTCTTAGCAAGGAATTCTTTGTTTGTCTGCTTTCTGAACAAATTCTCTTTTTCTTCTTCAGAAGATGTTCCTGATACAAAAACAACTTTCAATTTAAAATCTTTAACATATTTTTCATTTTCTTTTGGAATAAAACCTAATCCTTTATTTTTGAAATTCTTTTTGTGATTTGGTTTCTTATGGTGATTTGGACCAAAACCTTTTTTCTTGTTTAACCTTTGTTGAACTCTTGAAGTGTATTGTTTAGGTTTTTCAGAAATATTAATTTCTGTTAATTTGAAAATCTTTTTAATGTGTTCAGTTTGTACACTTCTTATCGGAAATTCTTCATCAGAATATAATTTGTCAGAGTCATTCAAAGTATATGCTACTTTGAATGTTTCGTCATTCAAATTTTTTTTTTGATATCAGAAAATCATTATTGTAAACTCTTTTGCCCTTTTCAACTGTTGGACTTGAAGTGTCAGACTTTGACTTTGACTCCTCGGTTTCATCTTTATCTAACACATGATCCACCACTTTCTTAATCAAATCAGATTGTTGATCAGTGTTAAATGCAGTAAATGTGATGTCAATATTATATGGCAATCCATCTGAAGATTCAGATTCCTACTTTAAATTGGTTGCCTTTTTGACTCTTTCTAAATTAGGATTTCGTGGAGAATATCCTTCTTCAAGCGGAGGTGGACACTTTGTATAATTGGTACTATGTTTCTTACCAGTATCTTTACTTCAGATTTCTTCTCTTCAAACGCTTCCATGCCTTCTACTGTAGGGTAAATCCTGTCAATCACATAAGAAGCACATGAATAACTGTTCAATAACCTGTTTACCCTCTCAGTTTCTATCCTCTGAGTTTCCAATTTTTGTTCAAGTTCAGCACATTTCTCAATGTACTGATTGATGATTTTCTGCTTCATCATGAACGCTCCATTGAGTGTCTTCATAGCTATCTCTTGTTCATTGCTTTACTTGCTATATTGATTCATAGCTTTGTTTAAAACATCATAAGATTCTTTCAGTCTGTTCATGTTATGAATCAATTTGTTGTTGTGCCTTTTCACAGTATCACAATTTACACACTTCTCAGGTATCTTTTCAGTATCTGCTTCCTTCTCAACCTTGATAGCTGGAATTTCTTTAACCTGCTTCTTTACTACTCGAACATTTTCCTCAGGTTTAACCTTTTCTTCAACAGTTGCTGCCTTATGATTCTTCTTTTTCGCAGCTTGTCTTTCTTTGATCTCTTCCATTTTACCTGCAAAATACAAATTATACCTAACAGGTGAAAGTTCTCTTTTATAATATTCAAGTTTTCGAATTTCTTCACTGTCATCATCACTCTCTTCATCTGATGAGTGATCAAAGATTGGTGCTTTTTCTGAAGCCTCTTCTGTTGAAACTGGTTCTTCTTCTTTCTTTTTAGGACTAAATTGCTGAGATTCGTAATAAGCATACACTATTTCATCTTCAGCAGTTGAATCTTTAAAAATTTGAGCAACGAATGCTTTAGAATCTGAAGTTCTGTTAGGATCATAATGATCCCAATTAAAACTTCTGGAATTCTTTCATCTTCTTGATGAACTAGATAAGCTTTCTTTGATGGCTCTTCGATCGGATCCTTCCTAGCATGTGAAGTTTGTGGTGATTGTTGTTGATGCGGCTGTAGAGCAATTTGATGATAAATCGCTTTTCGATGATAATCATTGTTGCCGAATGGATTTTGAGCTCCACTTGCTTCGCGATTTGTGCATTCTCGCTTAAAGTGCCCCTTCTCCCTGCAACGAAAACAAGTAACTTTAGATTTATCAAAACCTAAAGGTGAAGTTCTAGCATCACGGAAATCATCTCTTCCAGTGATCTGTTTAAACTTCTCAGCTCTTCTCAACACACTAGCCATACACCACTTTATATCCATTAGTTCCATCTCTTCAGCATCAATCTGATCATAATCCTCTTTGGTCAACATTGGATTACCAATCCTTCCGGCTACCAAACTTTCATAAGACTCTAATACGGTCACCGATAAAGACATATGACCTTTGGCAACCTCTTCCGAGAAATTCTGACCATTCTGAAGATGTAATGCAATGTTGCATTGTAGTACTTGGCCATTATTGTTGTATGAGCTTTGCGGTTTAGAATTGGTTGCTGAAAAATTTGGATCAAATGATGGATATGAAGAGAATCCATTATTGTTGTTTGATCCTTGAGATGACCCTCCAGAAGAACTGTTTGCGTTAAATGCAGTTTCGATCTTTGGTGCAATGTTGGTCTTATCAATCGTACTTCCATTGTAGTACAGACCAATGTCCTGTTCACCATTAGAATTCTTCATTTTCTCCATCTTCCGTTGTTCCATCTCTTGAACTTCGAGTTTTTCAATAAACTTGCTCAGCGATAGATTCGTAAATTCACCATTATTCTTCAAAATCATAAGATACGTGCCCCAAACATCTTGTGGCAACGCATCGGCCAACTTTTCCACCCATTCTTCTCTATCTTTCTTGATATCCAATCGCTTCATGTTAACCACCAAATGCAATATCTTTCTATAATCATTTTGGTGTTTTCAGTTTTCAATCCATGAAATAGATCAAATTCTTTCTTCAAAAGCGATTTTTTGTTCTTGATCATGTCTAAACTTCCAACAAACTTCGTTTTTAGTGCTTTCTGTCACACCCCGACCGCGTAAAACAACAAATCGCGGCGGAAACATCGGGGCGTGTTGCAACAGAATTAATGTTTCATAACCATGGATACCAAAAAGTGTTTTGTTTTATTAAACATTGAATAATTACATCGTCTGGAAATCTAATTACACAATTTAAACATAGTCTATCATTGTTATTGAGTCACTAAGGCCTTGTCCAGTCCTACGTGAGCATGCATCCTATCAATCGATATCTTTCAACAATACCTGAAACATATGTGAAAACGAGGTCAGCAAAGAAATGCTGGCGAGATACATAGGTTTTGTGAAAATAAGATTCATGACTTCTGTTTTTGAGAAAATGTTTAGTCGTGAACCTTGTAATTTGCTTTGTCTTGTAAATCATTTGAAAAATAATAAGTTTAGATGATATGTATAAATAAAAGAATAATGCATGATTAAATGAATAACCATGTAAAATGAATTTGTGTAAGATAAGTTGTTTGTAAATCAATGTCTTGTGAAAAGTATGTTACTTGTATAAAATGTTCTATGTCTCAAACTGAAATGATTCAAATAACGCTACGATATGTAATACCATACAAACACTTATATATAGGAAGTACCAGCGGCGTATCCACCATGCTTGTATCATATTACACACGCTTCGTTACTTAATCACTTACTCAAACCAAACCAACAATGTAAGATGTCTATGTTTAAACCAACTGTCAAATGTATTGAAATCATAGGTCAAAATGTTCCTGTCAAGATGTAAATCATGTAATGTGTAACCAAAATGATATGTATGGCTAGCGAAATGCATCAACTAAACCATAGGTGAAACGCACAAAACAAAGTATTGAAGTAAAACTTGGTTTAAATCAATACTATGTTTCGTGGAAATGCATGATCAAATGTAAATCATGTCCAAAAACATCTTGTTTTAATTGTTCAAATCGTCCTTGTTTTAATTGTTCAAATCGTCCTTGTTTTAATTGTGAACTACTTTTTGGTCGATTCTCTAATAACATTCAAACCTTCTTGACGCGTTCCTCGTTCCATCTCGCTCTCGTTCTTAACAAACCCTTACCAAAGAGTAAGTTAATAATTACAGATTCAGTCATTACCCAAAATACCCACACATAACTATAGGTATAGAGAATAACGGGATTTGTCAGATCCTATGGTACCATAACCTAATACTGGTCGGCTTGATCATTGCTAATGAATGTCATTTGGTTATGTAACTATAACCAACAAGTTTGTTCACTTTTTGAAATTGTAATTAGTTTTTGAAATCATTGAAATCGTTCTTGAAACCATTGTTATTGTTCTTGAAACCACATTGTAATTGTTATTGAAATTATTGTAATCGTTCTTGAAACCACATTGTAATTGTTATTGAAATCATTGATAAAGCATTTAGCACATATGAGTCACCCCAAAACAGTTGAAAACAGTAAAAGAGGGGAATAATGTACTCGCCTGAGAGTGCTTAGGAGTCTTGAACAACTACCAAGTAAGCTAGAGGAGTCCCAGAAATCAAACGGTACCTAATATAGGTATCTACATAAATAACCCGGACCTAAATCGGAAGACTGGGTAGCAGGAGGGTTTGTAAACCAAATGAGTGTAGGAACTCATGTGATATGGTTTAACAAAGCCTACATACTAAATGAAACTTAACCTAAGTATTATCGACCCATCGCGACCCATTAAGGTAGATTATTCTACTTTAACGCGTCGTTCGCGTGAAACGCGTTCGGACCGCCTAACTAGTCCTATGACAAGTATTATATGCCTAAATATGTTACATAATCAATTATGTGACAAAGGTTTAGGTTACATATGCTTAATTACCAATTATACATGAAAAGGGTATTCTGGTAATTTACCTAAGGCATATAAACTACCTATCATACAACTACTTAAACGAAGCGACCATAGGGTATAACCTCGGAAGGTTATTCCCTACCTACTATGGTCACCTAATGTATTTGGTCGGATCCTAGTGATCGACCAAATGGGTCGGGTTCGAGGTATAAGCGATTTATCAGATCGCTTACCCTACGACCCTAGACAACGTGGTAATCAGTAGGCATAGTCCCAAGGGACTATAACCAACGTGATTACACTCACGTTGCGAAGTTCAAACGAACTTCGCATTGACCATTACTGGTCAACGCTGAAAGTCAAACAAAGTTTGACTTTCGGACTCGAAAAGCAATAAAATAAGGAAAAGAACGAAAGAATACTTACGAAGGGTCCCCGAATGCTAATCTCGATCCAAGAACTCAGGTATGAAACAATGGTTTCAACTTAGAGCTCGCAAATCAAGATTCTTGTGAGAAAATGCAATGGGGGTGGATGGGTATATATAGTTTTCGGGTAACCGTTGAGATCGTTTCATGGTAAAGAGGGCACGATCAAGGCCGTACATGTGTTGGAATGTTGTGGTGTGTCAAATGGCCACTCACCATAGGGAATTGACATGTGGAAGAGGGATTGGAGGTGCTAAACAGCTGCAACCAGCTGTTAAATGCAGTTAACCTGGTCTGGAAGGCTGAGGCGGCCCGCTTCAGGATACACCAAAGCTAATGCGGGCCGCATGGGGCTTCTGATCCGAAAATAAGTTTCAAAAATGACAGTTTCAGCCACTGCACGTGTTTTAAGCCATTTCCGACACTTCTAAGGCCCGTAAAGCCAACTTTAAGGCCCTAAAATGTTGCCTAAACATTGTGGACATGAAACATGCTCAAAAATATGTCGGATGTCAGTTCGTTTGGTCGTACGAACGCGATGTTCGCTTAATTACGACGGAATGCGCATAAGCGCGAAAAACGATCCAAATGACGCAACGAATGGATTTTTGGCAAGCCAAACACTAAAGAATAATATAGTCATGCTTACATAAATTTTTGGATGTCCGGATGTATTCAGAACGTAAGTTATGCGCGAAAATGCAAACTTGTGCACTTTTTGACACTTTTAGTCCCTGAATGACCCAAAAGTTTATTTTAGCATACCGAACCCCTCAAAGCCTATTTCTAAGCTATGTAAAGGATATTTATGGTATGTTTAACTTATGGTCATGTTCCGGAATGTCTGTTACAGTTCAAATTGGCATACTTTCGCAGTTTGTCAACTTTAGTCCCTGTAAGCGAATTAGCTTGTTTTTGTCATACCAAAGCCTTCAAAACTTATTTCTAAGTTATGTAAAGGTTATTTAAGGTATGTTAAGCCTATGTCACTATTCCGGAGGGTTTGTTGCATTAAACTGGTTATATTTACGCATCGGTGCGCGTATAACCTTCCAGAAAGCGATTTAGAGTTTGGAATTGAACAAAAATTGATATGTGCAAATGATACACATATTTTTACAAATCCCAAGTATGAAATATAATATTTCATTGGTTTGGTATTTGTTTGATGGCCGTGGAGGCACAGGTGTTACACTTTCCACATTGAGTGTGCACTTTCGTTGTGTTGCAATAAGATCAAGATGTATTCCTTAATGGCTTGTTGCAATATACTGATCATCATCTTTTCACTTTTGTATTTCTTTTTCTCTTTTTCATCTAAATCTTTAATAGCAACAATCTCTCCGTATTCATCAATCGGTCTAACATATCGTTCTTCAACACATTCCCACGCCTCTAAGTGATTCTCTTGAACCCAATTTTCGAAACGTTCCTCCCATCCACTATACTCCTCGATATTCATGAGCTTAGGAAGTTTTTGCATGGTGCCCATTTCATTCTCTAAGTTCACGTTCTGAGCCATAGTGATCGGGGTAGCAAATGCGTTGTAAAATTCAGAATCCATGTTTCAGTGTAAAAGGTATACAAAAACACAATGTTCAAGCGAGCTGGATTTACAAACGATCTGGGATTTGAACTAATTTAACGCGATCTGAAATCTCAACCCGTGCGAGTTGGTAATATAATCCAAACGACCTGGTGATGTTTCACACGACCTGAAGATGTTTCACATGACCTGAAAAGAAATCAAGTGACCTGGAGATGATCCAAGCGACCTGGTAAGTTTTCAAGCGGCCTGGATGATCTTCAAGCGATGTGATTGTTCAAACCGTGCGACCTGATGAAATTTCCAAGCGACCTGACTGATTTTCAAGCGGTCTGGTGATTGTCGAACGATCTGAATGGTTTTTCATGCGATTTGGTTCAAAATTCAAACGATTTGAATGAATATCCACTTCGTTTGAGAATTCTAAGTCCAAAAGTTCATGATTTTGTCAATTTTTATCAAGTTTTAGGTTGAATTTGGTTCTGATTTGTTAACGAATTGATTAAAACTCAGTTTTACGTGTTATATCACAAAATCAGGTCATATTAACCACGAATTCATGGTTAATTTTGAGAAAAACGTGTAGAAAATGAGTAGAAAGAAGTTATTTTTGAAGAAATCAAGCTGAAATGGTAAGAACTCTTCCTCCTGAACTCTGATACCACTTGTAGGATCGGGGATTCGATCAAACAAGTCGTTCAGAAGAGTTCTCGATTAATATGAAAGGCGGAATCAGACGTATTGATGTTATATCAGCTAGATTCACACTTAGAATCACTTTAACTGTCGATTGTATTGATTTGATAGTGTTTACAGATCGTTCGACACTTCGGCAGCACTTCGTCTCCGGAATCACAAAGTTACAAATGAAGATCCAAGACCACCTATTTATTGGAATACCAGACCCCACGAACCATTTCATGCTTTCTGGCCAGACCCCATGAACTTGCCAGGTCGCACGAACTGGCCAGGTTGCATGAACCTTCCAGGTCGCATGAACTTGGTCACCTCGTGTAAGGTGGCTGGTTCAGGCCTTTTTCCCAATTCTCTCGTACAACATGTCCTGGTCTATCTATTCTATTACATGCCTCGATACAAGACGAAGTCAACAGACAAATGCACTAACACAAACGAACTTCGTGTTGACCATATCGAGGTCAAAGTAAAAAGTCAAACACCGTTTGACTTTCATGCTTAAAATACATGAACAAGCATGAAGGAAACTTACAAAAGGTCCAAGACTTGAATATTTGAATTCAAAATACTCAGGTATGAAGCTTGAGAGCTTCAACTTAGAGCAAAATGAGAACAAATGTGTGAAGAAGAAGTGAAAAACAAGTGGGTTTATATAGAGTTTGAAGAACCGTTAGGATCGTTCCTCGATAATTGAGCTTCGATCTGGACCATACATGTAAGGCACATGGTTTTGGAATACTAGGGGTGCCCAAAAACCATGATACGGTATTGCAAATGTTACAAAAAAGACCCTAAACTTCAAGTTAAATGCTGAAAATGGACCTGCTGTTACTGAACATGATATTCTGCGCAGATGAGGCTGTGGCGTCGTGCCACGGCAAAACCATATAGTGGTGGCGCAGCGCCACCACCTACCAGTGACCAGAAACTTTGCTAAATTGTCAGATTTGGTCCCTGCAACACTTTTGAGCCATTTTCGATGCGTTTAAACCCCGTTAACCCATTTTCAAGGCTCTACAACGAAGTTTAAGTATAGTGAACATGAAATATGCTAAAAAACATCTCGTATGTCGGTTCGTTTGGTGGTATGGTTGCGTTGTTCGGTTAATTACGACGAAACACGGACGGACGCGAAAAACGATCCAAATTACGCGACGAATGGAATTTTATCATGCCAATCACTAAAATAAAATATTCTAATGATTACATAAATTTTTGGATATCCGGATATATTCAGAACGTAAGATATGCGCGAAAATGCAAACTTATGCACTTTTTGACGCTTTTAGTCCCTGTTGATCAAATAAGTTTATTTTTGCGCACCAAACACCTCTAAGCCTATTTCTAAGCTATGTAAAGGATATTTAGGGCATGTTTAACTTATGATCATGTTCCGGAATGTTCATTACAGTACGAATCGGGATACTTTCGTAGTTTGTCGAAATTAGTCCCTGTAAGCGAATGAACTTGATTTCGACACACCAAACCTTCCAAAACTTATTTCTAAGTTATGTAAGGTATGTTAAGCCCATGTCACTGTTCCGGAGTGTTTGTCGCGTTAAACTGATTACGTTTACGCATCAGTTCGCGTATAACTTTCCAGAAAGCGATTTAGAGCTTGAAATCGAACGTGATTTGATATGTGCAAATGATACACATATTTATACAAATCCCAAGTATGAAATATGATATTTCATTGGTTTGGTATTTGTATGATGGTTGTAGTGACACAGGTGTCACAGTTTCCCCTACTTTAGGAAATTTCGTCCCGAAATTTTATTTTAGTGGAAGCCTGTGAAGACAACTGTGATTGTTTCGCTTTCGAATGAATCCTTCGTACCCTAAGTAAAAATCTGGGCCACGTTTGGATTCTTAGAGAATTTGTCAACTGTCAAAGTGATGTCCTTGTAGTGACAAAACATAGAGTTTCGAACTACGGATAGAAGAACGTTTCCTATGAAGACTATCATAGGAAATTTGTGTGTGCTCGAAAATCAGAGTCGGAGGTTGTAAGATAAAATAACATTGGTCAAGGTCCAGGACTTCTAGTAACTTAAATAACGCTACGTTCACAATGTAATAAGGAACACTTATATATAGGAAGTACCAGCGGCGTATCCACCATGCCCCTTTCTACATTGTTCCCGTTTCGTTATTTTCATCACTATAGGTCTTAACACATGACAAAACTTGTTGTGGTTTCTGTGCACTGAATTCCATAATTTTGTATGCATCCATAATTACGTAATTCCTTGCACAGTCCGCACAGTTCATTTCATAATGCGTAGGGGAAAAATCAATCGAATAAACATGAAGTGACTTGACTAGACCACCAAAGGATCTTTTTAACTAGATCAACGAACGATCTTTTTAACTAGATCAACACATGATCTCCTTAACTAGACCGTCGTATGATCTCCTTAAATAGACCACCTAAGGGATCTTTTCAGCTATATCATCACATGATATTCCTAACCAGATTTTTTTTGAATTAATCTTTTTAACTAGACCACTCGAGTGGTCCAATTATAGAATAGTACTTCATAATCTAAGGGTCTTAACTATTTCGTAGAAGCCCATTAAGGATTTAAGGTAGTACCTTTGGATATCCTACTATGAATCCCTCATATGGAGATATGGAAGATTCTACGAGGATTCGGATCACACAAAAACACAAAACATATAAGAAAGAACATAAGCATATAATCACATAATTGTTTAACTTGATCTTCAATTTGTTATCATTTTAGACACGGATATTTAAAGCACACCTGGAATCCAATCCGTGGATTTCAGTTGGCACTTTAAACATCTTCAAGAATCTAACTATGAAGATAGAAAGATCTTAATAGAAATTCGGCTTTGTCCTTATTGAATCATAATGTACATATTAAGGCATACAAATAATTCAATTAAGGGCTCCGATTAGAGCAATAATCATCCACAAAGATCTAATTGTGAAGATAAGAAGATCCTATATGGATTTTGGAATTTGAATAACGGGAGATGTTTCAAAATCTTGCACTAGACGTGCTTAAGTCGATACACGAGGTAGAATGTTCATGAGGTTGAGGTGTTAGATATGCCAAGGCGACATATGAAGCAGAGTTTGGAGGTTGGGTACTACGTATGTTAAGTTGATCATACGAGCAAGGTTGGCTTAGGGTTGGTTTGGACCACCTTGGCTTGGGTTGAATTGACAAGCATTTGCCAGGTGACCGAGTCGTCCACATGATGCACACAGATGACACTGCAGGTAAGCTTGGTGAGGTGCATTACATTTGTTGCACATCGGCGCAATACCAGCATAAGGTTTCCTTGCAGGAGGTTGAGCAGCAGCAGGATTTGCAACAGCTTTGTTTTGGATAGCAAAGCGGCACATGTTAACCAAATGTCCCCATCATCCACAGTGGGTACATTTGAAACAGGGTATTTGATTCGGATGATGACGGTTGCATTGATTGCACCAAGAAGCGGTTCCCTTGTACGGCTTCATCCCTGAGGCGAGTCATGGTGATAGCTAAATCAACGGTCCTCTGGAGTACGACGCCTGTTTGTTGGGCAATTGTAGTACCTAGTTTGGACATTTGAGTATTGTTGTGATGAAGAGGCATCTTAAAGACATTGGAAGACATGGGAGGAAACAAGTGAAATGTTATCGGATAATCAAAACAGAATGACAACGCATAAAAATGGTGATCATTTGTTTGTTACCTAATGCAAACAAATGAGATGGTGACTAATCAAAGTAAGTGGGTCATATTAATGTATCGCGAAGACATGCTTTAGCCTATAAGTGGACACTCACCCCAAGAGTTCCCAGGTAAGAGTGACTGGTCCGATTATGTGGATTTGTACGAACACTCTAGCCTTAGACAGAAAGCTCAGAGTACAGGCATCCACCCTTTCAGATTGCACGTGTTCACATATAAGACCCAGCTTTGACGAGATTTTGAAAACTTTGAAGGTTCAAAACCTTATAATAAATCATCCTAGAACAGATGATTGGTTTTCAAAGCGGATTTGAAATTTGTGTTCTTGTTGTGGTTGTCACCTAAGGATAAGTGACGGTATTGTTTTAAGACTAAACATAAGACAACTTGTGTTAGGGTCCTAGGAAGGTTATAGTCTAGGTCAAAGTATTACTAATAACCTAATTCCCTATAACCATTGGCTCTGACACCAACTTTTTTGTCACAACCCGACCACGTAAAACAACAAATCGTGGCGGAAACGTCGGGGAGTGTCGTAACAGAATCATTGTTTCACAACCATGGATCAAATAGTTTCGTTTTATTGAATTATTGAACTCATTGTTTTATTATAAATCAGATAAATACAAATATTTTCTTTCAAGTTTTAAAGTCGCTAAGGCACGAGTCCATCCTATGTATAGCAAGCATCAACAATCATCACATAGCAGCACCTGAAACATATGTGAAAATAGGTACGCCAGCATAAAAATGCCTGTGAGATACATAGGTTTTTATTTAAAACAGGATTCATGACTTGTAAGTTTAAGAAAATGTTTAAAAGAAGTCATGAACCTTAAAATATTTTCTTTTTAGAAATCAAACGAAGAATCGATAAGAAATCAGATAATATAAAAGAAAAATGCATAATGAAATGAATAACCAAGTAAAAATGAGTTTGTATAAAATATGTTGTTTGTAGAACAATGTTTTGATAAAAAGGTTTGTAGTATATATAAAAGTATACCTTGGTTTTGAGAAAGTCGGATAAGTAATATATATTAAAATATATTTTAGTTTCAAAACAGTTAAACAGATAGTATATCAAATATACTTTAGTTGTTAAAATAATAGTTTTCAGTAGTATATCATAAGTATATTTTGGTTTTGTAAATAGCATATCAAACTATGCTTTGGTTTCGTAAATAACATATCAATTATGTTTTGGTTTTGAAAATACCATATCAATTATGTTTTAGTAAATAACAAAATATATGTTGGTTTTGTACATAGTATATCAAATTATACTTTGGTAAACAATATCACATATGGGAGCATATCAAACTATACTTTGGAAGTATATCAAAATAAACAAAAGAAAATGTGATTTAGTATTCATTCAAACCTTAGTGCATCAAACTACACCTTAGAGACTATAGAAATACCACAAAGGCAATCTCTATTTGGATAAAATTTGGTTTCTGACATTCCATACAACAGGAATGGGGTGTCTAGTCCTATAGCGCTATATCGTACTACCAATCGGTTTGGTGAATGTATAAAATAAGTATAATCCAACAATTTGTTTTATAATCTTTGAAAATTAGTGTTTAAACCATAGACAATCATTCAGTTTGTCAAAAGATAAGTACTAGCATGTATAATCAATTTATACTTTGAAATCATGAAAATAACAATTAGGCACACATGTTTCACCCCAAAACATTTGAAAACAATAAAAGAGGGGACTATGTACTCACTTAAGAATGCTTAGAAGTCTTGAATAACAACCAAGCAAAGCTAGAGGGATCACGGAATCAAACGGCACCTAATATAGGTAACTAAGTAAATAAATCGGACCTAAATCGGAAGATCGGATAGAATGAGGTTTCGTAAACCAAATGAGTATAGGAACTCATGTAATATGGTTTAACAAATCCTACATCCTAAATCGAAACCTATCCTAAGTGCTTACGACCCGTTTAGGTAGCTTACGCTACTTTAACGCGTCGTTCGCGTAAAACGCGTTCGGACCGCCTAACTAGTCCTATGACAAGTATTATATGCCTTAACATGTCTAATAATGTTACCTAATCAGTTTAGATGTAAAAATTTAGGTTACATATGCTTAAAATGAATTTATGCGTAAAAAGGGCATTTTGTTCATTTTCCTAAGTCATATAAATTACCTATCATACAACTAACTAAACGAAGTGACCAAAAGGTATAACCTCGGAAGGTTATTCCCTATACAACTATGATCACAAAACATGTTTGGTCGGATCCTAATGATTGACCAAACGGGTCAGGTTCGAAAGTCTAAGCGGTTGTTTAGACTGCTTATCTTATGACCCTATATAAGCACTAAACTAAAAGTGACGAGTTAAACATGTTAAAACATGTTTAACGAAGTTAGAAAACAAGTTTGATATCAAAATAAAGGGTTTTGATACCCAAAAATAGTTTGGTTGCAAAATATGCATGAATACGCATTTTGACCGAAACTATGACTCGTCACTACGCCTAATCAACGTGGTAATCAGTAGGTATAGTTACAAGGGACTATGACCATCGTGATTACGATCACGTTGCGAAGTTCAAACGAACTTCGTGTTGACCATATCGAGGTCAAAGCAGAGAGTCAAACATTGTTTGACTTTCATGCTTAAAATACATGAACAAGCATGAAGGAAACTTACAAAAGGTCCAAGACTTGAAGATTTGAAGTCAAAATTGTCACACCCTCAAATTACCACCTAGGGAGTGTCCCTGTTAGGCGTGTGACTACTAGCAATGAGCCACTAATTACATTGAATCACAAGTTGTAATAAAGTTCCATCAATTAAGTAATAACAATTCCAATCATAAGTTATTCAAAATCACAAGTTCAGCGGAAGCATTAAAGTATCATAAGGTAAATACGAATCAATCATAATAAATAAGTATTTGACAAATAATCCCGTCGGTATGACCATGACCACTCTTGCTCTCCAGCCTGCAAGCTCCTGTTTCAATCACCTAACGACCTGCGAGCATGTAACAAGTGTATCAGACAAAGCTGGCGAGTCCACAGTTTAAGAAAACGTTTGTTACCAGTTGAATGTAAAACAGTTCAATAACCAATGCAAGTAATATTGTTAATATCTCAATTCCGAACAAGACGGCTCCTGAAGTACATGACTGCCCTTTCCCACGTACTCCTATCCAGTACTGGGCCCGACTGGGTCATTAGTTCACATCCGTCCTCTCTAGGAGCGGTGTGAGGGTGCCAAACCTAAGTAGCGCTACCAACTAATACCCGTTACCCTCCAGGTAACAACATAAGGGACTTACAAGAATGATAGGTGAGAATATTAACCAATATACCCGTTTTTACCCAAAAGACTTATCCCTCCACGGGATACCCACTGACTGTCCCCAACCACTGGGACGCATGCTCGAATGTAGTGAACTCACCTTTGGTTTGCTCGGTAAGATTAATTACTTTGTTTACCAGTTGAACAATCACGCCCTAAAAGGGTTACAGATAACAGTCAGTTTTACATGTATTTAGCGTACAACTAACTCACGTATTCAAGGTTCACATCAAGCATTTTCATTACTCACGTAACGCACACATGTAATCCAAATCATAACAGTTTATTCATCCATCTAGGGCACCAAACAAATGCTTTACATGCAATCACTCAAACATGTCATATACATACATACATAATCCACTAACCTACACTTCAAACCCGACGTGTATGGCCCAAAGATAAAACATGTATGTATCGCAATTACTTGCACATCTAAAACATTCGATGTCCAGCCAAATTATATCATGTGCGGCCCACTGCCTTGGCAGTCTTACTCGGCCCAAACATTGTTGGCCCAAAACTAATAACTAATTTAAATGGATGTGCGTATTCAGTGACCGTGTGCGGCCCAGCATTAATAATCAATGTAATGTTCAATTCAACAACACAGCCCATGAAGCTTGTTGATCTTAACTACACATGTTAAGCCCAATCGATTTGCTGGTAAGTCCGATATACATATGCAGCCCAACAACTAACATACAAGTCCCAATGGTTAACAACTATTGCTTTTATTATTACCTACCTATCAGTTTATCAACAAGGTTATCACATCATATTAATTACCTTGACTATTCTGACAACCTTTATAGAATATGCACATGGTTTGGTTTGATCTAAGACTACAAACAAACATAGCCGCCATTTTCTTATTTAAGGCTATCCAACCTTATCTAACCATTTCTTACAAATATATTGAACCGATAAAACTACTGTTACATCAAGACTAATTATGAATCAGATATCATTTAACATTATTCCCATCATCACTCATGCATCCATGTTAACACGATAACTCCTAAATCTAGTACCATTAATATCATCGCACATATATGTTACAGTTTCTCATCATTACCCTATTTCTAATTATGGCTTAATATCATGTTGTTCAATAAGTCATACAATTATATCATTCTGCCAAACCCAAATAATTCCATACACACTTCTACCCGGTTACACATCCCAAATAATTTCCCCTCCATCCGAACCAGATTATAATCATCGATAAATTATATATAGATACCTAATGTCAAGCCACGCCACCTATTTAATAACACAACAATACATACATATACAATTTGTCAATCAAGATTTTGCACAACCAAGATTACCAAACAAAGATCAACATCACATAGATTCACTAACCAGAAGATTGATGCCTTGAGAGGAGGGGGGTACCGTCTGCTGTCGCACAAACAAATGGGGAATAGGGTTTTGTTATGTAGTAAATTGTGAGATATAAGGATGTTACGTACATCCAGTTGTAATGCCAAATAAAACAATTAGTGGGCCGGTGATCATGTCACGTACCAAAGTTGGGCCAAGATTACAAGAGTTGGGCCGAAGTCAAAATCTACAAAAAGTGAGAGCATACAAGTGTGCAATGGGCTCAGGTGATCCATGCTGTGGGCCGACACATTGTCGAGTTTTAACGTGTGAAAAATGCGGCCCAGAAGATGTGCGGCCCAAAATGTCAATACATTATTTAACAAGTTATCGTATAAATAGATTTAACAGAGTTATACGAACAGAATGTTTAACACCAAGAAGAGGGATAACAAGGAGTGAAGATCACAAGATTCAACGTTACTAGCCTTGAGAGTTCGGGTTGTCACATCATCCCCAACTTGAAAGAAATTTCATGCCGAAATTTGACAAGTAAGCACAGAGGGGTGGAGTGGTAAATCAAGATTGTTGCAAGTTTTCCTCAGGTGCCACATCATCCCCAACTTGAAAAGGGAATTTCGTCCCGAAATTCGCGAATGATATCCAAAGTTGTTTCCATCGTTTGAACAATCGGGGATAACAGAGCTTCACCTGGCCTTTGCCTTCTCATGGTAACTTCGGTCCACGTCTTGAGTTCCAACGAACTCTCTCACGATTGAAATTCGACTGTGTTAATAGTGGATTCCTCACAAGGGTGTCACGAGTGTTGCGTCGAATAGACGCTCCATTAGGTTCGAGACATAATTGACATCGTGTACATTACCAAGGGTGCCAGGTAACTCGAGTTCGCGAGCCATATCATCAATCCGTTCCAGAATCCAAATGTCCTAGTGTACCGCAACTAAGTTGGCCACATTTTCCATAGTGTACCGCACCCTCCCAGGGTGAGACTTCTGCTACGTTCGTCTTCAGCGAACTCCCAGTGTTCCCTAAGCTTATCAGCTTCTCTGATGGTCACATGTTGCCGCCAATCGACTCCCGATCCAAACAACCTTCCCAAGAGTTTCGAGTACCAGTCCTGGACCAGTAATTAAGTTGTCAACCATCACAGTCTAATAAGAAGGTTGGCATTATCATCCATGAAATGCCTCAAACAGAGCTTGTATGCATACTAAAAAGGTAACGGCTGCAATAAAGCTTACCCAAAGATAAGTGTCCTTCCCAATTGTTTACCATAGTCAATTATGCGCATGCTCGCAGCATGTCTTCACATGTCAGGATGGTCCGTTACTCTGCCTGGTTTCCCTACAGTGATAAGTAATGCTCATGTCCAGGTGTGAGCCAAGTGTGTTGCGTATTGCCGGTCATAAATCCGGTATAGCTCGAAATCAAAAGGTAACAGAAGCTGGCACCTCGTGCCTAAAAGTCGCCTCTCTCAGCGGAACATTCACAGCTGTGAAGTCTCGTCAGTTTCCTTAATTGAAAGATAATGTGCTGATAACGTGAGACAATCAACGATAACCCAGGTGAGACTGTTTCCGTTTTGAGTTGTAAGTAGACTAGTGCCAGATTCCACGGCAATCGGCTCTCATTTCCATATGGATGTTTCTGGTTGCTGATACTGTACCTTGACTTTCCGACCAGTCAAACATCATTCCCATACATAGCTAGGTGGGCCTTCATGCCCGGTCACCAGTACAAGATCCTCCGATCCTAACATATTCCATCAAATCCAGATGACCAGCATATCGAGGCTGGTGTGTTTCGCTCAACAGAAGTTCCCTCGGATTGCTGCACAGTAGAATCCATATTTGTTCCATAAAGTAGCGAGTACCGTCCAACCCGCCACGGTTGCTTCCCCATGCCCCACATGGGTTCAACTTGGAATTTCTCTCTCTTCAGTTCTCTAGTTTGGTCATAGCAAGTCTGATCAGGTAGGTTAGAGTCGATAGTGAGCTGTAAAGCTCGTGTACATTCAAGTTTCACAGTCGTAACCGTCCAAATTCCATCCAGCGATGCCATTTAGCTTTTCTGAATCGCAAGTACATGGGAGGCCCTTGTGTTCGGTCTAAGCAGTGCATCTGGTACCGTCCAAGTAATGCCTCCAACTTAAATCTAATGACCACGGCTTCTACTGCAGGTTGTGAGTCGTGCAATTCCTCTGGTTATGCCACCACGTAACCCATCACCTTCTCGTGTTGCATCGGCGTGTAACTGGTACTCTGATTCAGACCATCATGGTATACCACTAGATCACCCGTACCCTCGGGTAAAGACGATGCTCAGAGCATTGCAGAGTTGAGGTTCAAAAGCTGAAAGGGCGTCCTCCTGTTTTGTCTTCCACGAACACAACACCCTGCTGTGCTAAAGAGATTTAAGTTGCACGATTTTCGAGAATCCTGTGATGAATCTGCGATAGCATCTAGTGAGACCAAGAAATTGCTGCATCCTCGAAGGGATCTCTGGTGTCGATCAGTTTCTAACCAAAACGGGTCTTAGCGAGATCCACGTGTATTCCCACTTCGTTGATTATATGACCAAAAAGGTATCCCTCGCATCCAGAAGTTACATTTATCAAGACTTCGCGCGGTGTGGCTCCTCCGTCAGGAGCTCTCAAATAAGATACAAAGCTGCCCATGATGTTCCTTTCTCCTGGAAATGATTTAACATCTCGTCAATAAGCATGGTCGATTCGTGTGATCCTTACAGCTGTTGGTGTGATGATTAGCTCGAAAGTCTTGGAATACAACGTCGAAATGGTCGGACTGCGCTTGGTATGCCGTTGCAGGCACATTCTCCCCTTAGACTACCTTCTGACAATAGCTCGTTTGTTATTCAATCCTCGAATGGAAGCTCGACCCCCGCAACTGGTCATCAGGTTGTCAATATATGGTCGAGGCAAACGGTTCTTGACTGTCCCCTCGTTGAGTTCTCGATAATTAGTACACATACGAAAAGGCTTATCTTCACGGATATAACTGGGGCTCCCCAAAGCGAAAACTAGGTCCGACAAAACTCTTGTCCAACAGTTCCTGCAGTTGATTAGACAGCTCTTGCAACCCTCCTGGTGCAAGACGGTAAGAGTGCGTGTAGTCAGGGCTGCCTCTAGCATGAGATCAGACTGGGATTTCGCCTAACAGTTGTGGAAGTAAGCCCGAAAGTTCCTTGGGTAGCACACCGAAAGGAATCACGAATGGTTGGTGGATCCTCGATCCTCCGTTTCCTTAGCCCTAACATCAGTAACGGTTGCTAGTATAGCGGCGTAATCCCTCCGTAGACACTTCTGGCCTTCATAGCTGAAACGGAGCTAACCTTTGCACCACTCTGATGCTTTAGAACAAATAACGATTCTCCACACAAAATTTTCTCCCCACTGGTGTATCTGCGCGATCTCTGGATAACCAATCCACACTAACTACTGCGTTGCAACCATCAAGGGTAGTGGAAGGAAGGTCGATGTCGAACACCTGTCCCCCAAGGTCGTGTTTGCATCCCAGCGAACATATAAGGCTTCAATTGACTTGCATCAGCCGACTCCACAACAGGTTCGGTTTCAAGAAGCATCAGGGTTAAACAGAACAGAGACGAAGCGAATAGCTACCCATCCAAGCTATCGTGTTGCTATTACGCCTGGTATAGCCTATGCCATGCTAAATGTCCTTCCATGAGCTTCATTTCCAGTGTTGTTTTCGTCACGAGAATTTCCAGTATTGTCGTCGTTCCCTTGGTTGTCGTCACCTTGACTTAACACAATCAATCCTTGTCGAGGTCACCTTCGTTTCCATACTGTAAGCTACGATCACGAGTACCTTGATGTTGCCGTGACTGTTGCCTCTAATATTGTTACCTGTAACGGTGTCATGCGTCCTTTCCCCAACAAGGTCCATCTTTTCACATTCCGTGCCACGCGCTAATCACTGTACTGGTAGCCACATATTTCACTCTATAATCTGTTGTCATCGCCTATGTCCCAATTGATTCGTAAGAGTTGACTCCCACGAGTCGCTTACTAGAGTTAAGAATTCAATTGAAGTCAAGTTGCTGGTGTTCGTTGCCGGTAATCAGGGTTGTCCAAATACTGAGGTCGGTAAAATACTACGCTTACCCTTTTGTCCATCAATCTAACAAGTCGATTGAGTAATAGACAATATGCTGTAAGAGTGTTGCAGAAGTGATCACACTTCGGGGTCTAAGACGTCAATACGTAGAGTTCCAGCAACAAAGAAAAGTGAGAAAGGTATAGACCAATCATTGTCGTTGCAACATCCCACTCAGGGATGTCCGTACAAGCACCTAACATTCTACACAGTTCGCTAGGCGTTCAGATGGATGTTCAGGTAAGACTCGATAGCATCGCGATTCGAAAGGATTCAGAGAGGAGTGAAAAGATCACGTTCAAGTAAGAGACAATCACTGATATGACTCTTATAGACTGTTGTGTTTCACATCGATCAAATAACGGAACGGAACCCCTTTTTCACTTGTTAAGCCTCACTGGGACTCGCATGCACCCCACATTGTTATTATGTGTGCACCCACAATAACACTGTGATTTGCATGCTCATCTCAGTTCCTCTTAACTCATGTCAAATGGTTCCTCCAACTCGAGTGGCAATCAAAGAGCATCACGTAACGTGGGTCATGAATGTTTAGGGAAATACCACCCTATCAGACACATAACAGAGGCAGGTGATACATGAATTCATACTATTGTGCTAGACGTGCAATCTCATGCAATATCATATGTAAGTGTTCACTAGTTATGCAGTACAATGAGTATACGAGAGATGAACCTTGCAGTCTGGAGCTGAGTGTCACGGTCGTATTCAGAACTTGTTCGGTTATAGTCTGGTTTTATAAAAACATTTTTAAACCAAGTTCACTATAACCAGTGGCTCTGATACCAAACTGTCACACCCTCAAATTACCACCTAGGGAGTGTCCCTGTTAGGCGTGTGACTACTAGCAATGAGCCACTAATTACATTGAATCACAAGTTGTAATAAAGTTCCATCAATTAAGTAATAACAATTCCAATCATAAGTTATTCAAAATCACAAGTTCAGCGGAAGCATTAAAGTATCATAAGGTAAATACGAATCAATCATAATAAATAAGTATTTGACAAATAATCCCGTCGGTATGACCATGACCACTCTTGCTCTCCAGCCAGCAAGCTCCTGTTTCAATCACCTAACGACCTGCGAGCACGTAACAAGTGTATCAGACAAAGCTGGCGAGTCCACAGTTTAAGAAAATGTTTGTTACCAGTTGAATGTAAAACAGTTCAATAACCAATGCAAGTAATATTGTTAATATCTCAATTCCGAACAAGACGGCTCCTGAAGTACATGACTGCCCTTTCCCACGTACTCCTATCCAGTACTGGGCCCGACTGGGTCATTAGTTCACATCCGTCCTCTCTAGGAGCGGTGTGAGGGTGCCAAACCTAAGTAGCGCTACCAACTAATACCCGTTACACTCCAGGTAACAACATAAGGGACTTACAAGAATGATAGGTGAGAATATTAACCAATATACCCGTTTTTACCCAAAAGACTTATCCCTCCACGGGATACCCACTGACTGTCCCCAACCACTGGGACGCATGCTCGAATGTAGTGAACTCACCTTTGGTTTGCTCGGTAAGATTAATTACTTTGTTTACCAGTTGAACAATCACGCCCTAAAAGGGTTACAGATAACAGTCAGTTTTACATGTATTTAGCGTACAACTAACTCACGTATTCAAGGTTCACATCAAGCATTTTCATTACTCACGTAACGCACACATGTAATCCAAATCATAACAGTTTATTCATCCATCTAGGGCACCAAACAAATGCTTTACATGCAATCACTCAAACATGTCATATACATACATACATAATCCACTAACCTACACTTCAAACCCGACGTGTATGGCCCAAAGATAAAACATGTATGTATCGCAATTACTTGCACATCTAAAACATTCGATGTCCAGCCAAATTATATCATGTGCGGCCCACTGCCTTGGCAGTCTTACTCGGCCCAAACATTGTTGGCCCAAAACTAATAACTAATTTAAATGGATGTGCGTATTCAGTGACCGTGTGCGGCCCAGCATTAATAATCAATGTAATGTTCAATTCAACAACACAGCCCACGAAGCTTGTTGATCTAAACTACACATGTTAAGCCCAGTCGATTTGCTGGTAAGTCCGATATACATATGCAGCCCAACAACTAACATACAAGTCCCAATGGTTAACAACTATTGCTTTTATTATTACCTACCTATCAGTTTATCAACAAGGTTATCACATCATATTAATTACCTTGACTATTCTGACAACCTTTATAGAATATGCACATGGTTTGGTTTGATCTAAGACTACAAACAAACATAGCCGCCATTTTCTTATTTAAGGCTATCCAACCTTATCTAACCATTTCTTACAAATATATTGAACCGATAAAACTACTGTTACATCAAGACTAATTATGAATCAGATATCATTCAACATTATTCCCATCATCACTCATGCATCCATGTTAACACGATAACTCCTAAATCTAGTACCATTAATATCATCGCACATATATGTTACAGTTTCTCATCATTACCCTATTTCTAATTGTGGCTTAATATCATGTTGTTCAATAAGTCATACAATTATATCATTCTGCCAAACCCAAATAATTCCATACACACTTCTACCCGGTCACACATCCCAAATAATTTCCCCTCCATCCGAACCAGATTATAATCATCGATAAATTGTATATAGATACCTAATGTCAAGCCACGCCACCTATTTAATAACACAACAATACATACATATACAATTTGTCAATCAAGATTTTGCACAACCAAGATTACCAAACAAAGATCAACATCACATAGATTCACTAACCAGAAGATTGATGTCTTGAGAGGAGGGGGTACCGTCTGCCGTCGCACAAACAAATGGGGAATAGGGTTTTGTTATGTAGTAAATTGTGAGATATAAGGATGTTACGTACATCCAGTTGTAATGCCAAATAAAACAATTAGTGGGCCGGTGATCATGTCACGTACCAAAGTTGGGCCAAGATTACAAGAGTTGGGCCGAAGTCAAAATCTACAAAAAGTGAGAGCATACAATTGTGCAATGGGCTCAGGTGACCCATGCTGTGGGCCGACACATTGTCGAGTTTTAACATGTGAAAAATGCGGCCCAGAAGATGTGCGGCCCAAAATGTCAATACATTATTTAACAAGTTATCGTACAAATAGATTTAACAGAGTTATACGAACAGAACGTTTAACACCAAGAAGAGGGATAACAAGGAGTGAAGATCACAAGATTCAACGTTACTAGCCTTGAGAGTTCGGGTTGTCACAAAAATACTCAGGTATGAAGCTTGAGAGCTTCAACTTAGAGCAAAATGAGAACAAATGTGTGAAGAAGAAGTGAAAAACAAGTGGGCTTATATAGAGTTTGAAGAACCGTTAGGATCGTTCCTCGATAATTGAGCTTCGATCTGGACCGTACATGTAAGGCACATGGTTTTGGAATACTAGGGGTGCCCAAAAACCATGATACGGTATTGCAAATGTTACAAAAAAGACCCTAAACTTCAAGTTAAATGCTGAAAATGGACCTGCTGTTGCTGAACATGATATTCTACCCAGATGAGGCCGTGGAGTCGTGCCACGGCAAAACCATATAGTGGTAGCGCAGCGCCACCACCTACCAGTGACCAGAAACTTTGCTAAATTGTCAGGTTTGGTCCCTGCAACACTTTTAAGCCATTTTTGATGCGTTTAAACCTCGTTAACCCCTTTTCAAGGCTCTACAATGAAGTTTAAGTATAGGGAACATGAAATATGCTTAAAAACATCTCGGATGTTGGTTTGTTTGGTCGTATGGTTGCGTTGTTCGGTTAATTACGACGAAACACGGACGGACGCGAAAAACGATCCAAATTACGCGACGAATGGAATTTTATCATGCCAATCACTAAAATAAAATATTCTACTGATTACAAAAATTTTTGGATGTCCGAATATATTCAGAACGTAAGATATGCGCGAAAATGCAAACTTATGCACTTTTTGACGCTTTTAGTCCCTGTTGATTAAATAAGTTTATTTTTGTGCACCAAACACCTCTAAGCCTATTTCTAAGCTATGTAAAGGATATTTAGGGCATGTTTAACTTATGATCATGTTCCGGAATGTTCGTTACAGTACGAATCGGCATACTTTCACAGTTTGTCGAAATTAGTCCCTGTAAGCGAATGAACTTGATTTCGACACACCAAACCTTCCAAAACTTATTTATAAGTTATGTAAAGGTTATTTAAGGTATGTTAAGCCCATGTCACTATTCCAGAGTGTTTTTCGCGTTAAACTGATTACGTTTACGCATCAGTTCGCGTATAACTTTCCCGAAAGCGATTTAGAGCTTGAAATCGAACGAGATTTGATATGTGCAAATGATACACATATTTATACAAATCCCAAGTATGAAATATGATATTTCATTGGTTTGGTATTTGTATGATGGTTGTAGTGACACAGGTGTCACATATTTGAACTTACTCCGTTTTTAAAATGAAACTTGGGTTAAAATGTAGACACAAATATTCTCGTTCTAAACATATATTCATTGTTTTATAAAACGTTATATTTTAGAAGTTATAAGTGCCAAATAAGTGAAGCAGCTGAATTAATTATTATACATAAAATAATCAAATAATCAAATCCTATTTAAAATATATATGTGTGTACGTGGACTACTTGAATGTGTGGGTACATAAAATTCAAATTGAAGGAATTAATTGTTGAAGTTGTTCCCCGTTTTATGTGTTTAACCCATGATCACTGAGTCGATACTCTGTCCGATTGATTTAGGACCCACCAATGCATGTCAAGGCTCTGCCCGACTAAGTACGTCGGGGTTATGTCTCGTGACGTATTAATAAAGTTGAATTTGGGTTATTATACTTAACGCAAGTGCCTTATATATTTTATTAAATAGCTCAGGAGTTATACCCAAGATTATACCAGGAGGCCTTTTAGTTGAACCCTAAAGTTACAAAGTGAGTCATTCTTCTTTTTATCACTTTTTTGTAATACAGTTATATTTAAAAATGCTTTCCAAAACCCTATGTTTATCAGTTATACTTACGGTGATTAAGTTTTTGTATTCTCCAATGGCCGCCAGTATATGGGGTTTTATACATTACTTGATACTCGTTACTATTGGCTAAAGAGTTAGCCAATAGTAGCACAAATATGGTTTAATATGGTTTAGTGGAGGCATGAACATTCAATGCCATATATTAGTAATATTATATTTAAACCTTTATTTATGGCTTTGTTATTTAAAAACTGTTGGTGCACGATGTCTATAGCCTACGTCTATCAGTCTAGGTCATATTAGTTGATTGTACAGGGTCTAGAATGTAATTTTATGGTAATTTCGTTTGAAATGGTACCATATCATTTCAAACAAAATTAACCATCTAATTCCGTTTGAAATGGCATGTTACCATTTCAAACGAAATTAGACTCCCTATATATATGGGAGGTGTCTTCTCATTTTCATACGGAATTCTGGATAGTGTCACGAAGTGCTGTTGAATTCCTGCCGTGTAATCAAGTTCATTTTGAATGAGAAGCAAGTATTAAAGTGATATCTCTGTTTTCTACACCATTATTTACTGATTCAGCTCTGTTTGTTTGTTTCCGCCATTCAAACAGTGAGTATTGACTCATATTGTGTCACACCCTCAAAATCCACACGCGGAGAACTACCGCGAGGCGTGTGACTGACCAGGATCCAGCCACTAATTATTTTGAACCGTTTAGTTATTATTACAAATAATGGTATAATTAGCGACCAATTTAAATTTTTCAAAACATGGTTTGAGTTTGCAGCGGAAAGGAAAGGAGAACATATCGTAATTTAAAACCATAAGTTTGTTATCATGATACTTACGCGCCACGCACTCCATCCGATTGCAACGTCCGTCCAGATCTGTATCGAGCAACCTGCAAGCATGCAGTAGGGTGTCAACATAACGTTGGCGAGTTCACGTGTTTACAGTTTTCTAGTTTTAATTCCAAAAACTTGTTTCAACAGTTAATTTACTCATTTATACATGCCATGGGGAGCTACCCCATAAGTAAGCTACTAAACTGTTTTTACAATACCGAATACTTACTTAACCGTACGTTTCCGCAGTGCCCCGTTTGTCAATGTTCTATCATCATTGACGGTTTGCCTGAGTACATTAGTTCACTCCCGTTCCCAATAACAAGGGTCGGTGTGAGGCTGGTTAGACCTAAATAGCGCTATCAACTAATAACCCGTTCGCCAGGCCCCGGTGACTAATCTGTATTAAGTAGTAGGGACTTGAGTGATAGAGTTTCGTTTAGTTTTGCTTGTTGCATCCAGTATAAATAGTAATTAACTAAGGGTCCCGCATAAGGGAAGAAAAGTAGTTTTGTATCCCTCACAAGGAGATAGCGTTGTTACCCGTATCCCACACAAGGAGATAGAAATACCGTATCCCGCACAAGGAGATAGTAAGCAATCCCAAACCAGGAAAAGTGTTTCGTTCCGTTTCCCAACCACCGGGAACGCATGCTTTAAGTGAAAAGAAGTGAACTCACCTTTGCTTTGCTCGGTAGTCAATTTACTTGTGTTACGTTGGTCAACCATACCCTATTATGGTTATTAAATACTTATTAGGTTTGTATGCAAGTAGTGTCACGCAGTCACGTATAGTCCTACACGTATCTAACACATAACATGTATGTTATACTAGCATATACGTTACTGGGCCTATCCTAGCATGTGAAAAGTTAAACAGTACAGTTAAACAACAACAATAGCACACAGTCCCTAACATCAGTTTGTATGGCCCAATAACTAAGCAAAGTTGTCCAATCGAAACCGGGTGGTCTCGACTCGGGACCAAGAGATCTCGAGTCGCAACCATGAGATTCCGAGTCGCAATCTAAGCGGTCTCGAGTCGTGCACTTCTGAGTCGCAACCTTGAGGTCTCGAGTCAGGCTTGAGTCGAGATCAGAAGATCTCGAGTCGCAACCATGCCGGTCTCGAGTCCTTACGTGTGAAGTGTCTGGTTTCGAGTCGCAATCTCGGATGAAACAGCTGCTGAGTCGAAACCAATGATGGATCCACTGGTATCGACTCGCAACCACTGTGGAATCTTTCTAGAACCCTTATCCAGTTTGTACGAACCAGTCATCTTTCCTTAACATGTTTTCATACACCGTACAATTACCAAAATGGATCAAACACAACCATTTCAAATATTTTCATATCATTCAAGTAGTTCATCATCAGGATTCTCAAAATTCATCAAAACAGATTCAACTTATGATAACACAGCATCATATATCACGGTTTTACCAGCACAATAGAAACATTCATTTTTCATATAAAAACCCCTAAACAATCATTACTGACAAGAACAAATCCCATTTTATGATTTTCAATCCTGGGTATAAACTTCTATTCTATTAACAGATTTTCATCATTATTTTAACCTTTTCGTAATGTCTAAGCGATATTCGAATCAAGGTTTTAACACTAACCCCAACACGTTATCACGAAGTATATCAGCACACATACCATCAGATATTTTACCACTATATACTCTAAACAACATTCATCATTCCAACTCAACAATTTCAACTATCACAGCCATAACTGTATGAAAAATCCCAAACCAAATTAAATCCACCGAACATACAGAACAGTTATGAAATCATTATTTAAATCCTACTATCAATAACAATTTATCAATTCTTTATAACTTAACCAGGACTTATAAACGCATGCCATTTATACATATTGGCCAAAATGGTTAACTACTGTATGCACTCACAACTTCAAAATGCACGAAACATCTCATTTCTCTTATTTGATTCATATACAGAATACACACATTAACAAATATTCAAAGGTAACAAATACCTCATCGACCGAGGGGCTGAAGAAACGAAAGGAATGCATGAGCAGTCCCTGCTTCTGATCTGGACCGAGTTCACTTCTTGAATCGAAACCCAATCTGCTCTAATATTGAACCGAACAGACCTGAAGCTTTTAACGAGACCCGGTCCTGCTGACTTGTTGACCGGACCAAACACCATCAGCAATAGAAGCTATCGAACCAAAAACACCACCACTCGAATCTCCACCGTCGTCGCTGTGAAACGTCACCGCCATCGCCGCTGCGAGCAGCGGCGCTGCCGCCTGAGATGGCGCTACCACCGTTGTCTCCTTCTCCGCTGCTCACTCTCTCCTTCAATCTTTTGATCTTCGTCACCGGGAAAATGAGAGTACGGGGGGGGGGGGAGCGTGCACCGGCTCCTTCTTGGCTGCCGATGTTCAATCGAGTGGGAGGATTGGGAGTGGTGAAAGGGTTAGGCTCGGTTGAGGGTGTGTGACGTCGGAGAGGGAAGGGCACCAGCCGGAATCCGATTTTCGGTCTCCGGGAAATCTGAACGAGGGAGAGGAGGAGGATCAGGTAGTTGTGCGGCTGACTTGTTGTTCTAGGGTTTTTAGAGAATTTGAATAAAAGGGGGGGTAAGGGTTTATAAGGTGTTTAAATAGGCTAAGGTTTTAGGTTTAGGGAGTGGGCTTGGGCCTAGCCCGAGTGCGAACCCGTTTAAACAACTACGCGTCTCGCTTAAAC
This sequence comes from Helianthus tuberosus, assembly GCA_030545235.1. NCBI lineage: Eukaryota > Viridiplantae > Streptophyta > Magnoliopsida > Asterales > Asteraceae > Helianthus > Helianthus tuberosus. Next base: position 156,822,595 of record CM060394.1, read on the forward strand.
TGATTGGCCCGGTTATATTAACTCATAGGAAAATAAATGAAACTCTCGTCGTGGATTATTATTATTTTACTTTTTTTTTGTAAAATTATGACGATAATAATACTAATAATAATAATAAATAATAATAGTGAATACTAATAAAATGCTCGTCTCTCGACGATCAGGATCAAGGGTTCGAGTTGTCACATTCTCCCCATGTTACAGGAATTTTGTCCTCGAAATTTAAGCAAAAGTCATACGATTCGCTCTATATGTAAACATAAACTCCATTACCACACGCAACTACAAGCAGTTTCGCGAGAGTCCACAGAACGAACATGTAAGCCACATAGCACATACAATCACATAGCACGAAAAATCACATAGCATTAGATTCACAGAGTTGTACGTATTTCACATAGTAGAGAATTTCACAAAATTAATTATAACATCCAAGGAACATACAAGAAAACCCTAAGTGCCACATTATCCCCAAATTTGAAGAAATTCCATCCCAAACTTTAGCGCGCAGCCACTGACCAGCTAGTATGTTTAAACGTTTTCGCGGGGTGTCACATCATTCCCCCGTTGGTTGGAATTTCGTCCCGAAATTCTATTGTAGCCTCGGTGCTGGAAGTTTTGCTTGCGAACAACTGGGAATACATGGGCATCATCTGGTTTTCCCATTCTCAGTTAAACTTTGGGCCCCGACGTGAGTTCCAACGAACTCGGTCTGTTGGTCACACTACGCTCGAGGGTTTTGATTTCTTGATCCTTGATCTCAACCGGTTCCTCAACGAAGCGTTGTTTGTTGCTGATAGTATGACAGACACTTCTCCAAATTAAGCAAGTGAAAGACGTTGTGTACTGCATTAAGCTCTTCAGGCAGGCTTAGTCAGTATGCTTCCTTACCAATCCTTTCGGTAACTTCGAATGGTCCAACGTATCGCGGATCAGGCTTATCCCGTTTACCAAAACGAACCACACCCTTCCAGGGTGAGGCTTTAAGTAGGGCCCGGTCCCTGATCTGGACCTCTAGAGGTTTCCTACGCTTATCAGCGTAGCTTTTCTGACGGTCACGAACTGCCGCCATGCGTTACCTGGTCTGGGCAATCTTATCCGTTGTGTCAAGTACAAGTCTTGGGCCGGTAATTCGGCTTCCACCAACTTCCGCCCAACACAGAGGTGTCCGGCATTTGCGTTCGTGCAATGCCCCAAATGGTGCTGCCCGAACGCTGGTGTGTTAGCTGTTGTTGGAAGAGAATTCTACAAAAGAGGAGTGTCACTCATGTCCAAGGTCGATAACACATGTTCTCAGCATGCCCTTGAGTGTTTGGATGGTGCGTTTGGCCCAACCATCAGTTTGCGGGCGATAAGCGGTGCTCATGCCTCACAGTGATCCAAAAGTTTTTGTGCACAACCTTGCGATGAATCGGATGCAAAACGAGGGTTACGATCAGATATAAGAGTAGTTGGCATCTCATGCCTAGTATCTTCTACTTCCTAGTAGATGGCTGTCAGTTCGAGAACTTGTCAGTTTCTTTGGTCGCGTGCCGTTACCAGCAGACATTACATCAATGTCTTGGACATGATAGAATAAGATAGAAGTACCTCATAGATTATCTTCCACTTTCCGGATTTACGGATTTTTGGGCATCTCCCTAATGTCAGGTGATACACTTTGAGTCAAAATCGTGAGGGGTTGCGTATACGGTCGAGAAATGCGGGCGTTGCGACGTTAAAAGTCATGCATTGAAAACTTAGCGCAAGGCGGTTTTGCGTCGTAGAAGTACCAGGGTAGTACGTAGGAGTCGTCCTGATTCCCACTGGTTTTCGGGATAGGTTCGGTCGTCGTCGAAAGAAACAAGTGTCGAATTTTGACAAGGTGGAATGATTTCGAGTGTCGTAACTAAGTGTTGATCGTATCGAGTTCGAAGAACAGTGCTCGCGATACCCATTTACACCCGGGGTATATTTTTGGCTCGTTGCTCCAACGAGTAACATTCGTAGAAAGTAGTTCGCCCAAACGGGGATTTGTACAGAATAGGGTAGGATAAGAATCAGGAAATTCATAACACGAGTAGCGAGATAGTGCAAGAAGGGTAGTCAAAATTGGTGCGTTCAACTTGAGACAAAACACAAAAGGCTTTGAGGTCGGCAATAAGGATTTATCTTACGTCGATGAGGTAGCTGGGCGTACACAAGCCATGGGCGGTTAGGATAAAGAACGTCGTTGGCCGACAGGGGATGTTACGTCGATGGGGTTAGCACAAAAAGTAGTTAGAGGGGGATGGTCGTCGTGCGGGTCTGTAGGTTTTAAGGTCTACTGAGATGTCTGGCAGGATGTGATTTCTCAGATTGGTAGAAAATCAAGTTCGAGTGGATTAGTCCGAGTCGTGCGAATGAGTTTGAAGTAGCGCTTGTGTCATCAAGGGGGGGGGGCTTTGATGTGAAACGGGCTTTCGAAAAAGCACGATTGAGGTAAACGTTGCCAAATTTAGGGTTTAAGAAGTTCGTCGACTTAAAGGTTGATCTTGCTGATTTTCATTAATCTGGACAGAAATCTGGTCAAAGTTCCCGTATGAAGAAACGTGGATATTGTGATAAAGAAACGGTAGAAGTGGGGATACCATTTTGAGTAACCAACGCGGATTCGTACGAAAGCTAGCGAAAGGATTCACGGACTCAGAAAAGTCGTCGAAGAATAACGGTTCTGGCGAATGAAGGATAAGGTAAGCATCTAGGTCACCGTACTCGTCGGTGGGTTAACTGGCTCGTATCTTCGTCTTGCCATGCCTTCAAATACGCCGGTTTGTAAGAAAGATATCACTTTGCTGGGTTTTGGGGCGTGCTAAGGTATAAGGTTGAACTTGAATAAGGATTAACCATGTAACGTGGAATTAGGGGAAATAACTTCGTGGTCGATGGAAAGGTGATACATTTGCTGGTACCACAATGAGAAGCATACACCACTCATGCTTTTCGTGTTCGAGACGTGCAAACAAAAACCCGAAAAGTGTAGACTTACTAGAATGCTTCAAGAATCCAGGTGACCAGTCGGGTGAGGGAACAAGTCTCACCACTTAAGTCGGGAAAAGAAATACATAGGTAAAAAGGATGCGAATGGCGTCGTCCTTCCTTCTAATATCCCATGATATAGGGGTGGCTCCCCTTCGTCGATTCGTTCTCGTGACTTCTCCCTGTGGTCCGTAGCAGGCCTTTCCTGAGCAGGTCTATCGAGTAAACGTCCTTCGCGTCGAATCGAAATCCATGGATGATATCAGGAAATACGTGGATGAGGGCTCGGAATAACTGGTTCCTTGCCCTTAGTGTATCGTGGTTTCGAATCAGGTTTAGGAGGACTCATTCCTATTTAACACGTAACACGCTAGCCTAGCCTTCGTATGATCCACTTTGTTAAATACTAAATATACGCATACATACTAACACATATATGCTAATTGTACACATACACACATGCGTGTTCACACACATAAGTTATGCACAAGTAAATGCTGATTACCAGGTGAGTATCTGAGGCTGACAAACCTTGCAATCTGGAGTGTGGTGTGGCTGTGGTTTTCGTTGAAGAACGGTTATAGTCTGGTTTTCATATAAAAATATTTTATGTCCAAAACATTTTATACTCCAAACCTAGTTCACTATAACCAATGGCTCTGATACCAATCTGTCACACCCTCAAAATCCACACGCGGAGAACTACCGCGAGGCGTGTGACTGACCAGGATCCAACCACAAATTATTTTGAACCGTTTAGTTATTATTACAAATAATGGTATAATTAGCGACCAATTTAAATTTTTAAAAACATGGTTTGAGTTTGCAGCGGAAAGGAAAGGAGAACATATCGTAATTTAAAACCATAAGTTTGTTATCATGATACTTACGCGCCACGCACTCCATCCGATTGCAACGTCCGTCCAGAGCTGTATCGAGCAACCTGCAAGCATGCAGTAGGGTGTCAACATAACGTTGGCGAGTTCACGTGTTTACAGTTTTCCAGTTTTAATTCCAAAAACTTGTTTCAACAGTTAATTTACTCATTTATACATGCCATGGGGAGCTACCCCATAAGTAAGCTACTAAACTGTTTTTACAATACCGAATACTTACTTAACCGTACGTTTCCGCAGTGCCCCGTTTGTCAATGTTCTATCATCATTGACGGTTTGCCTGAGTACATTAGTTCACTCCCGTTCCCAGTAACAAGGGTCGGTGTGAGGCTGGTTAGACCTAAATAGCGCTATCAACTAATAACCCGTTCGCTAGGCCCCGGCGACTAATCGGTATTAAGTAGTAGGGACTTGAGTGATAGAGTTTCGTTTAGTTTTGCTTGTTGCATCCAGTATAAATAGTAATTAACTAAGGGTCCCGCATAAGGGAAGAAAAGTAGTTTTGTATCCCTCACAAGGAGATAGCGTTGTTACCCGTATCCCACACAAGGAGATAGAAATACCGTATCCCGCACAAGGAGATAGTAAGCAATCCCAAACCAAGAAAAGTGTTTCATTCCGTTTCCCAACCACCGGGAACGCATGCTTTAAGTAAAAAGTAGTGAACTCACCTTTGCTTTGCTCGGTAGTCAATTTACTTGTGTTACGTTGGTCAACCATACCCTATTATGGTTATTAAATACTTATTAGGTTTGTATGCAAGTAGTGTCACGCAGTCACGTATAGTCCTACACGTATCTAACACATAACATGTATGTTATACTAGCATATACGTTACTGGGCCTATCCTAGCATGTGAAAAGTTAAACAGTACAGTTAAACAACAACAATAGCACACAGTCCCTAACATCAGTTTGTACGGCCCAATAACTAAGCAAAGTTGTCCAGTCGAAACCAGGTGGTCTCGACTCGGGACCAAGAGATCTCGAGTCGCAACCATGAGATTCCGAGTCGCAATCTAAGCGGTCTCGAGTCGTGCACTTCTGAGTCGCAACCTTGAGGTCTCGAGTCAGGCTTGAGTCAAGATCAGAAGATCTCGAGTCGCAACCATGCCGGTCTCGAGTCCTTACGTGTGAAGTGTCTGGTTTCGAGTCACAATCTCGGATGAAACAGCTGCTGAGTCGAAACCAATGATGGATCCACTGGTATCGACTCGCAACCACTGTGGAATCTTTCTAGAACCCTTATCCAGTTTGTACGAACCAGTCATCTTTCCTTAACATGTTTTCATACACCGTACAATTACCAAAATGGATCAAACACAACCATTTCAAATATTTTCATATCATTCAAGTAGTTCATCATCAGGATTCTCAAAATTCATCAAAACAGATTCAACTTATGATAACACAGCATCATCTATCACGGTTTTACCAGCACAATAGTAACATTCATTTTTCATATAAAAACCCCTAAACTATCATTACTGACAAGAACAAATCCCATTTTATGATTTTCAATCCTGGGTATAAACTTCTATTCTATTAACAGATTTTCATCATTATTTTAACCTTTTCGTAATGTCTAAGCGATATTCGAATCAAGGTTTTAACACTAACCCCAACACGTTATCACGAAGTATATCAGCACACATACCATCAGATATTTTACCACTATATACTCTAAACAACATTCATCATTCCAACTCAACAATTTCAACTATCACAGCCATAACTGTATGAAAAATCCCAAACCAAATTAAATCCACCGAACATACAGAACAGTTATGAAATCATTATTTAAATCCTACTATCAATAACAATTTATCAATTCTTTATAACTTAACCAGGACTTATAAACGCATGCCATTTATACATATTGGCCAAAATGGTTAACTACTGTATGCACTCACAACTTCAAAATGCACGAAACATCTCATTTCTCTTATTTGATTCATATACAGAATACACACATTAACAAATATTCAAAGGTAACAAATACCTCACCGACTGAGGGGCTGAAGAAATGAAAGGAATGCATGAGCAGTCCCTGCTTCTGATCTGGACCGAGTTCACTTCTTGAATCGAAACCCAATCTGCTCTAATATTGAACCGAACAGACTTGAAGCTTTTAACGAGACCCGGTCCTGCTGACTTGTTGACCGGACCAAACACCATCAGCAATAGAAACTATCGAACCAAAAACACCACCACTCGAATCTCCATCGTCGTCGCTGTGAAACGTCACCGCCATCGCCGCCGCGAGCGGCGGTGCTGCCGCCTGAGATGGCGCTGCCACCGTCGTCTCCTTCTCCGCTGCTCACTCTCTCCTTTAATCTTTTGATCTTCGTCACCGGGAAAATGAGAGTACGGGGGGGGGGGGGGCGTGCACCGGCTCCTTCTTGGCTGCCGATGTTCAATCGAGAGGGAGGATTAGGAGTGGTGAAAGGGTTAGGCTCGGTTGAGGGTGTGTGACGTAGGAGAGGGAAGGGCACCAGCCGGAATCCGATTTCCGGTCACCGGGAAATCTGAACGAGGGAGAGGAGGAGGACCAGGTAGTTGTGCGGCTGACTTGTTGTTCTAGGGTTTTTAGAGAATTTGAATAAAAGGGGGGTAAGGGTTTATAAGGTGTTTAAATAGGCTAAGGTTTTAGGTTTAGGGAGTGGGCTTGGGCCTAGCCCGAGTGCGAACCCGTTTAAACAACTACGCGTCTCGCTTAAACCGATTGGCCCGGTTATATTAACTCATAGGAAAATAAATGAAACTCTCGTCGTGGATTATTATTGTTGTACTTTTTTTTTTGTAAAATTATGACGATAATAATACTAATAAGAGTAAATTACAGAAAACAACCTTTATGTATACCCCAAACTGCACTTCATACCTTTCACTATGAAATCCGTCAAAACCAACCTTTACGTTCATGTTTTGTTACACATCACAACCTTTACACCAAACCTAGTAAAAAAAGTCAGTTAACTTACCTCACATGCTTTGCATGTGAGGGTATTTTAGTCTTTTTAAATCCTTATTTTCTTTTCTATTTTTTGTTTCATCAGTCAAACAACATAAGTCAAATATTCTTTGATTTCCTTTTAATCTCTGCACATACATACACACACCTAAACATCACACAGTTAATATGTTATAACCATGTGGGATTCGGCTTGAATAGCATCACGACCGTTAAACTGATTTAGCAAACCATAACAAACACAAATCAATAATAAGAAACCGATTCAGTTTACACATATAACCTGTCAACAGCATCATTGATCTGCTTCTTGATAATAGCACCCTTCCTCGGTGTCTTGTCCTGTAAAAAAACCAACTCAAACAAGTAAAACACACATTCTATATGATCCATATTAATGCAAATTCAACAAAATTCAAACACATTCAAACAAACCCACATCTAATATAGGAACAGACCGAATCATAACAGACTCGATCTCCCCGAACCGATCAAACTCCTTCAACAACGCCTTCTTCTTCACCTTCAAAGGCAGGTTCCCAACAAACACAGTTCTCAACAGCTTTTCTTCATCATCAAACCCTTCTTTAGCAACAAGCTCTTCTTTATCCACTTCCTTCCTCTTCCCCCCAATTTTCCCTTTCACCCCCTCATCTTTAACTAATTCCAAATCCACCCCTCCATACTTTCTTTCCTCATACTCTGCTTCAACCTCTGCCCTCTTCCTCTTCTTCTTCTTCCTCTTGTTATCATCTTCCTCATCAATTACCAACCTTTTTAATCTTTCTGAAACGACACCGTTTTCCAATTTTGATTTCTTGACTTCCAATTCGATGTCTGAATCATCTTGATCAATCTTTTGTTTGTCTTTTCTTTTTCGTTTGCTTAATAGTTTATTGGGTGAATTGGGTGTGTTTTTTTTGGGGGCTATCGATGTCTAATTGAAGAATTTGTTGGAGTTTTTGAGATTCGTTGGTGGGTCTGGTTCGAAAGGGGTTGGAATCTGAGAAGATTGAAACAGAGGATGGGTCGTTTGGTTCTTGAGTGTTGGTGATGCCGAAAAGGGTTTTGAATATGCTGTTTGAAGGTGGAGAATTGGGGGTTTCTGGTTTGGAGTCTTTGGGTTTCTTCCCCATTTGTGAATGTGGTGGATTGGTTTGAGATCTTGACTAAAACCCTAAATTTGTAGGGTGGTGTTAGCTTAGGGTAATAATCCAACAATGTCTTACGTTACTTTACTTGTGTTATGTTTATGTGTGTGTATGTGCAGATATTAAAAGAAAATCATAGAATATGTGCAGATATTAAAAGGAAATCATAGAATATTTGAAACAAAAAATAGAAAAGAAAATAAGGATTTAAAAAGACTAAAATACCCTCACATGCAAAGCATGTGAGGTAAGTTAACTGACTTTTTTGACTAGGTTTGGTGTAAAGGTTGTGATGTGTAACAAAACATGAACGTAAAGGTTGGTTTTGGCGGATTTCATAGTGAAAGGTATGAAGTGCAGTTTGGGGTATACATAAAGGTTGTTTTCTGCAATTTTGTCTACTAATAATAATAATAAATAATAATAGTGAATACTAATAAAATGCTCGTCTCTTGACGATCAGGATCAAGGGTTCGAGTTGTCACATATTGACTCACTCGGTCGGTAAAACGATCCTACAATTGGTATCAGAGCCAGTTATGAGCCAATACACTTGAATCAGTAGCTTTTTCTACTCAAAATTGGATTTCTAGACATTTTAACGGACAAAATGGACTGAGTTTTGATAGTGTGTGTAAAAGTGTGTTTTAACAAACCCTTGAGAGAATCAGATCAAAATTCGAGCTAAAAGTGACATAAATGGACCGTAAACCTTATTTCGTTTGAACGAAGCCAAGATATTCCGTTTGAAAAAATCGTATTTTGTTTGAAAATCTGAGGTTATTTCGTTTGAAATAACAATTTCGTTTGAAAAAATTCTTGCAATTTCAAACGAAATATCTTATTTCGTTTGAAAATAGAGATTTCGTTTGAAGGTCTTGGCTGATTTCATTTGAAAAGAGGTTGTTGGTCAATTCCGTTTGAAAATGGCACTCTATTCCGTTTGAAGGTACTATTTCGTTTGAAAGTGATCTCGTTTGAAAAAAGTTAATCTTGTTTAAAACATAATTTCGTTTGAGAGGATCTGATTTCTTGTGAAGAGTCCATTGTGTTCGTGATTTCGTTCGAAAGTCTAATTTCGTGTAAAACCTGTTTTCAAAACTTGAAAAATTGTTCGTAATCTGATTTTGTAAAATGGACAATCAAGATTTTTATAACTTCTTTGCCGGCGGTAGGATAACAGCAGCACAAAACCCAGGCAGTATAGTACAAAACGTGAATATGGAGAGCTCGGAACGATGCAGAAACCACCTAAACTGATGAATATCGATGAGTATTCGGGTTGGTCTGGAAGGTTTAAGACATGGGTTCAAGCAAACCACTTCGAGTGCTGGATGAAGATTGAAGCGAAATATGTTCCTCCAGTAGATGGTTTGGGTCATGTGAAAGTGATTGGTAGTTTGACACAAACTGAACAAGAAGATTTCAAAGCTGAGAAGAAGATGATGAGTATTCTTCAACAGGCGATTAAAGAGGATATTTTGGTGTTGTTGCAACATGAGGATAATTCACAATCTATTTGGGAGTCGCTGAAATTAAAGTTTAAAGGAAGTGTGTCCATGATCAAAATCAAAAAGGCTTTGATAAAGAAACAATTTGACATCTTCACTGGTATGAAAGGTGAAACTACAAAACAATTGATTGAAAGATATTGCCATCTAGTTGTGGAGATGGGGAGATTGGAGATAACCAAGACTAATGAGGAGTGGATAGATAAATTGGCAGATGCATTGCCATACGATGAATGGGGTACTTATTTGTTGGTGTTAAAGAACAATACAAATTTTGCTAATTTGAATCTTAGTGGTTTCATAGAGAAGATCGAAGCACATGAGTTAGAGTTAACAAAGATTAAACAGATGAATTCTGCAAATGTTCAACAGGATGTTTCACTATATTACAAAGGTAGTTCTCCGGCAACAACAAATCTAAGCCCGAAGATTCAAACAGGGTTTAGTGCAGATTTAACATCCGGTGCTTCGTCTAGTACTTCAAGCCACAACAAGCCTTCACCGTTTGCGAGTTATGAGCCAAATTCCAAAACTCCCGAACAAGTTACTCCACAAAGCTATTCAAGCTCGAACAATCAGGGTCAAGGTCCGGGGATACTGTGCAACATTGCAGTAAACATTAAGAACGCTCAAGATTTTACAGAATCTTCTGCTAAACAGCACATAGCACTACTCGCATCAGTACTGGAATCTTACGAGAGTTTGGTTGCTGGGAGAATAGGAAACCCCGATATGACGAAGGAGGACTATGATCAAATAGATCTGGAGGAGCTCGAATTGATAGACATCAAGTGGGGTATGGCAAGTTTGGTGAGAAGAGCTCAACGATTTATGGAAATTACGGGTCAAAACAGTTTGTCAGGACCAGATCAAAAGCTTGGTTTTGGTAAGTCCAAAGTGACGTGTTTCAGATGTAAAGAGAAGGGGCATTTTAAGCGAGAGTGTCCGAATAGAGAGGTCAACAATCACCAAAATCCATTTACCAATGATTACTACAGACAGGCGATCTATCACAAGACAAATCAACAACCTGTCATTCAAAGACCTCAGATCCAAAACAAGCCGGAAAAAGCTCTCATAGTTAATCAAGATGATGAAAAGGTAGCTGAGGGATTCAGTTGGGATAAGTATATCCCGGGCAGTGAGGGTAAAGCAATGATGGCTGAGATTGTGGAGGTGTCTGAGAGTGTTGTTGAAACAGAGGTTGTTAGTGAAGATATGACTAAAGAAAGTTCGGTTGATCTCGAAGAAGTTGCTGCAGAAGTCTACGATTATCAATCCGAACATGTGGTTTTAGCTGGTTCTTTAAAATCAATTATGCCTCCTAAAGTGTTTGATTCTTTTGCAGATGTTTTCAGTGAGCCAACAACAGGATTTTGCCCATAGTATGAGGTTGTGAAAGCTCCAGTTGAAGAGATTATTGATGTCTCCAAAGAAATGACTGAAGAAACACTGAAAGAGATTGCTGACAAAGCCTTAATGGCAAAGCTGAAAGAGGTAGATACAGAATCTGTAAAACCAGAGTCTGTTGATACTGAGTCAGTTGAAAGTGTGTCGGTCAAAACAGAGTCAGGTCAAATGGAGTCTGACGGGAAATCTGAAAGTGAGGAGGTCAAAACCAAAGGAGTGTCTGAGTCAGAGTCTGATAATGTCGGTAAATAGGATGTTGATTTTGAGCAAGAGGAAAAGATTGTTGAAAAGATTGATTCAATCTCTGAAACTCCATGCAAAAACTGTTCAAAACAATGCATGGAATGTCTTGAAAAAGACAAAAGGTTTCAGGAATTGAAACAATACACTGATGAGGTTAAATTTGATCTGAGTGAAGTAAAAGAAGCGTATAACAAATTGGCTAAATCTATCAAAATGATTCAAAAAGAGAGTCTTGAAAATGACAAAGCCACAAAATTGTTAAAATCAACAGTTTTGGATAAACAAAAGGAAATCAACTTTCATTTGGATACAATTGCCTCATTGAAAAAGGAATTGGAGTTAACAAAAATTAAGAATGAAAGAATTGATAAAAAATTGATGAGTTATGTTGCATCTTCATATGTGATTGAACAGATCGTCCCGCAACAACCAGATTCAACACCTGTCTTTAACAGTGTTCCACCCCTAATGTGGAGTCATTACACTCAGAAGTATCCAGATGGGGTGGAAGCTGCTTTGAACCTCAAATTGATAACCATTGAGAATGAGTTACCTGAGAGTATTGATGTTACATTCTCTCCGTCCGACACTGACAATGAGTCACAGGTTATTAAGACCGTTGTTGACCAAGTGTTAGACGAAGAGAGTGATAAATCGGAGTTTGAGACTGTGAAAACTCATTTTGAGAATTCGATTTCTGATTCTGAAGAAGATGGTAACTTCTTAGACAAATTCATACCAAAATCAGACAAAGTCGCGAATGATGATCCGATCAGTGTGGTTTACACAATGATTGGAACTGACAAGCTTTATTCTGATTTTGAGTATCCACTTCAAAATGCAAAGATTGAGAATGTTGAAAAAGTGTTTAAATTGGTCGAAATTGACATTTCTGAGGTGAACAACAAAGAGTTTTTTTCAAAACCCAAAAAGTCTTTTGTTAAATCACAATCTAACAACTCGGGAAAGAAAGAGTGGGAGGGAAATGGTAGTAACAACAAGAGAAATGGAAACAATTTAAAAAACAAAGGGATTGGATTTGAAAAGAAAATGGCCAAGAAGAATGTTAAGCCAAAGGAAACAATGAGTGATGTTTTTGTTGTTGGACCTAGTGTATAAGGTACCGATTAGAAGGATTCGGAGTGATAATGGAACGGAGTTCAAGAACAATCGCATGCTCGAGTTTTGTAACGAAAAGGGGATTCTTCATGAACAGGATCATCAATGACTCAAACGTTTGATCTTTCCTCTCCATGCACACTACCCAAGAAAATCTAGTGAAGTCATCAGTGACTACTAGACAGTATAAGTCTCCGCTGATACTTTGCACATTGACTGGTCCAAAGAGATCCATATGGAGTCTCTCAAGAGGCATTCTGATAGAGTTCAGCAACTTCTGTGGGTGTGACTTCTTTGTCTGCTTTCCCTTCTTGCATGCTACACAATCATCATTCAAATGGAAGTTTTTCAAATTTACACCTTCAACTAAATCATTGTGTACAAGAAAATTCATTTTTCTAACATGAATGTGGCCCATCTTTCGATGCCACATTATTGACTCTTTTTCAGTAGCCTTTGTTTTTGACACAAAACACTGTTTTTTTATAATCTGTTGTTGTAATGACACTCATATCAAGAATGTACAGATCATTTTCTCGTGGAGCTCGCAACAACACCATTTCTTCAGGAATTTTGAAACCAGGTTTTAAGACAAGACATTCATTTTTAGTGAAATGTACGGTAAAAGACTTGTCACAGATCTGTGAGATACTCAGCAGATTGTTTTCAAGTTCAATTATATAGTTCACTTTATCAAACGAAATGACTCCATTTGTTAGAGTCCCTTAACCAACAATCCTTCCACCCTGATTCCCAGCGAATCCCACATATCCTCCATTTAAAGATTTAACGTCATAAAGCAATGCTAGCATTCCGGTCATGTGTCTTGACGCTCCGCTGTCCATTATCCACTTCGAGATGAACGACTTCGGAAGCCCCTGCACACATAAAAGAAATTCATTCGAACAATGAGGCCCATGATTTCTTAACTGTTGAAACACTACCAAACATTAGATCACATTTCACATCAACTTTCGGAATACTGAAAATGACATTCGGAACAACAGGTTCAGCTTTTGGTTTTAAAATTTTCTCTTTAATTGGTGGAAATTCATCAAGGAACTTGTCTAGTTCAAATTCATATTTCTTAACATCATTTGCAAAAACTTTTGGTTAAGTTTTCAAAACACTTTCCATCTTTTTCTCTTCAACTGATGATTTTGGTTTCACCACCCAAAATTGATTCTCAAAAACTTTCATCTTTGGATAAATCTTTGAAGTCTTTTGGACTTTCGAAGATTCGCCAATCTCAAAAGTTGATTTCGGCTTTTCCTCGGGCTTCAGAGATTCACCTCTTTTCAAAATACGAACTGGTGAAATCATTGGTTTTTTACCCTTGTCATCAGTTGAAATTTTAGGTTTTTGTTTTTGCAAAACATGTTTCTTGAAAATGGGTTTTTCAATCTTTTTGGTACATTGTTTCACCATATGACCAATCTCATTGCAGCGGTAACAAACTCTTTTGTCATACTCAACAAAAGTTGATTTGTAGGTCTCTTCTCTCAACTTTTTCGCTGCATTGAAATCATCAATGGCTTTTTGACTGAAAATATACTCCTTTTAACCTGACGAAACATAAGGATGTTTCGTCATGCAGAGTCTCGACGAAGTATGTTCTTCGTTGTCTAGGAAATTTCGTCGTAAGATTCGGTGTGTAATGTCGGATTATTCCTCCTGCAAACGGGATGAAAATCTGTTTTCTGGGAGGGTAATCGAGTGTGAAGCCGAGGAGGACGGCGATCTGATGTGATCCACGTTATGTTGTCAAGTTTTTGTACAGTTTATTTTTCTGCTTTTGATAAAACCAAAAACACAAAAATATGTTCTTGTTTTTAGGGGGAGAAAGTTTGCAGAAAAATACAAAAACATGATAAAATTTCAAAATCCAAAAACATTTGAAAAAGTATAAAAAAGTTTGTGTAAAAAGGGGAAATGATAGTACATCAGCTAGACAGTGCAGTATGCTAAAGATATGTAAAGTAAAAATGTGAAGTAAAGAAAGAGTGGGAGGGAAATGGTGGTAACAACAAGAGAAATGGAAACAATTTTAAAAACAAAGGGATTGGATTTGAAAAGAAAATGGCCAAGAAGAATGTTAAGCCAAAGGAAACAATGAGTGATGTTTTTTGTTGTTGGACCTAGTGTATAAGGTACCGATTAGAAGGATTCGGAGTGATAATGGAACGGAGTTCAAGAACAATCGCATGCTCGAATTTTGTAACGAAAAAGGGATTCTTCATGAATTCAGTGCACCATACACTCCACAGCAAAATGGTGTAGCTGAAAGAAAGAATCGCACTCTAATTGAAACTGCTCGAACGATGCTGGCCGATTCCAAACTACCGATTTATTTCTGGAGTGAAGCTGTGGCAGCGGCATGCTATACATTGAATCACGTTCTTACTGTGAAGAAATACAAAAAGACCTGCTTTGAACTTCTTCATAGATATAAGCCAAATCTGAAGTTCCTAGAATCGTTCGGATCACCATGTACCTTCATTGATCAAGATGGAAAGTTTGGCGCGAAGAGTAATGAGGGTTTCTTTGTTGGATATGCGAGTCCGCTAAAAAGAGTGTTCGTTCCATGCCTGAAGAAGGTAATTGAAGTTCAGCATGTAGACTGTCAGAAGCATACGGCTCCACCTCAACTTCCCGGACAAAGATTGGTTTTCGATTACAACAAACTCTGGGAGTCTTTCCAACTTCCGATTGAGCCAAGTGAAGAGGAACTTGCTTTCTTATACCAACAGCAGCAATCCATGGTACAAGATCAGATACCTAGACCATTGGTGGTTTCTCAACCTGATGTGGGAACAAACATTCCTACAACTGGTACAAACGATCACGAGGCCGATCCCAGTGGAACAGCTCATGAACCACCAGAGGAACCAGCTCCATCATTTGATCAATCCGATGACTCAGATTCGGAATCCGGTCTGACATTTGACGAGGAACCAAATGTTGCTACGACTGAAGCTGAGGATCACACTGGTGATCTAGACATCACGAACTTGCAATCGGAAGTTAATATGCCTGACACTGCAATGCCAAGAACTCTTTCTTATCATCCTTCAGAGAAAATTATTGGTGATCTTCAGAGCGGAGTAAAGATGAGAGATTAGATCAACAGAGCACTTACTTGTTTTTATACTTCTGTTGCTCCTTTACAGGAAGAATTTTCACTTAAATGTTTTATCTCGCAGATCGAACCCAGAACATATAAGGAAGCTTTGACTGAAGACAGCTGGGTGAACGCTATGTAGGAAGAGCTGCAGCAGTTCGAGAAACTGGGTGTTTGGAGATTAGTAGACCTTCCTGAAAACTAGAAGCTGATAAAGACAAAATGGGTCTTCAAATGCAAAAGAGATGATAGAGGCGTGATTGTAAGGAATAAAGCACGAATGGTAGTACAGGGTTTCAGCCAGCAGGAGGGGATCGATTTTACTGAAGTGTATGCCCCTGTAGCTAGGCTCGAGGCGATAAGAATCTTCCTGGCATTTGCGTCATGGAAAGGATTCAAAGTCTATCAGCTTGATGTGAAATCTGCATTCCTGTATGGCAAAATCAAAGAAGAGGTGTATGTTGGTCAACCGCCAGGGTTTACTGATCCAGTACACAAGAAAAAGTAAGATTCTTCTGGATAATTATCTTTTGAAATTGAACGGGATGAAAAATCTGTTTTCTGGGAGGGTAATCGAGTGTGAAGCCGAGGAGGACGGCGATCTGATGTGATCCACGTTATGTTGTCAAGTTTTTGTACAGTTTATTTTTCTGCTTTTGATAAAACCAAAAACACAAAAATATGTTCTTGTTTTTAGGGGGAGAAAGTTTGCAGAAAAATACAAAAACATGATAAAATTTCAAAATCCAAAAACATTTGAAAAAGTATAAAAGAGTTTGTGTAAAAAGGGGAAATGATAGTACATCAGCTAGACAGTGCAGTATGCTAAAGATATGTAAAGTAAAAATGTGTTAAGCAGTCTTGCAGATGATATGCCGATAGGTTTTTACACATTTAGTAGGTTTGTTCGGGATATAAACATAAAAATTCTTGCTTTTATGTGGGAACATCTCTCGGATATATGGGTAACCCCCGAAATCTTGTTTGAAAGGTCCCTCTTTCTGAGATATTAGGTCTTTATACTTAGTGATATCTGGGGTATTATCCCAGGACTTTTGATAATGCGGAAGCAATGGCCTAGTCCCCAGAGAATACTTTACGCTGCTTGAAATAAAAGCCTCCCCTCAGCATAAAAAATGATGAAACATTGAAAAATGCTAATCATGTGCTGTTGTAAAAAAGATTCTCTAAAGGGAACTCACCAAAAATTCTAATCATGGATCGAGAGACCTTGAAACTTCGACGTAGTCGCATTCCCATAGTCAAGGTTAGATGGGAAGGCAAACGCGTCGCCGAGTTCACTTGGGAACTAGAAAGTGATATGAAAGCTAAATATCTGCAACTCTTTGTTACGTCTACTACTTAATTTCGGGACGAAATTCCCTAATGTAGGGGAGACTGTAACAACCCGACTTTTGGTTGTTCCTATTTTTAGCGTTATTTCATTCGTAAACGTTTGTACTCTGAGATTCGATGATTTGGTAATTGGTGTGTGCGAAGCGTGATATGTTTTTATTGATATTTTAAGCCGATTTTACACATTAATCAAGTTTTAAATTTATAAAACACGATGTTCTACTAACACTAAACACACACTTGGGTAAGTGCACCCATCGTGAGCGTAGTATAGCGTTGGTAAGATACCGAGGTCGTCCAAGGACACAAGAGCTTTTAGTACCGGTTACGTCTAATCAATCTAAATTTTTTTTGAGAAAAGTTTTGAAAAATGAAAATAAAAACTAAAAATGAAAAAATAAATAAAATAAAAATAGATAGACAATATAGAATCACTTGGATCCGACTCGCCTTTAATGTATCCTTTGATGATTTTCGCACTTTCGGACTTTTTAAGAGATTATCTTAGTTATAGTAGTAGGCCCCTCTTTTGAAGGTGACGTTACCCTCAACCTAGTGGTTTGAGTCAGCAGGGATACAATACTAAAGGGTCAGAATATTGAAAGATAATTAATTAAGTTATTAATGCGAAAAGTGGTAGGCCCCTCTTTTGAAGGTGACGTTACCCTCGGCTAAGTGGTTTGAGTCAGCAAGGATACAATCCCAAGAAGCTGGTTTAATGTATTAATAGTAGTTTACATATGAGGGGTTCAAGCTATTCGCACCCCCACCATCCAATACCAGTGGGTATTGAAGGAGGTTCTAGTAAGCTTGAACCAGGTCCTTGCAGGATCTATACACTGAACAAGGCAAGAACCTTACCAAACCATTCCCCTAACCCCCGACCAGGTAGTCAACATGCTTTTATATAGACTGTAAAAACATGAATGATGTAATCTTTTACTTTATATAGACAGTAAAGTAACGTCAAGACAACACGGAAAAATGATAGGAAGAATTCACCTTCAACATAAGAAACTAGTTATTAAAGTCATTAATACACAACCAAATAAAAAGTGCCGAAAGATTAAAAATCAAAAGTAATACAATAAAGACTTGTCTTCACCAAGTGATGTAAGAGGCTAAACCAAACATGGCCTTTGATTGGCAAGACCATTTCAATCAATCTTGGATCCCGAGACTACTACACACTCTAAAGATGGATAATGGGTGATGGTGGTGGGTGTTGGTGGAGTGGTGGCAAAGTGGGAGAGTAGTGGTTTGCCAAGGGATGCCTTTGAAGTGAACCAAGCACCCTTATTTATAGCCTGCACAGAGCTCTGGCCACGGCCCCGTGTCCAGCGGGCACGCCCCCGTGGCCAACCTTTTCTTCATTAATTGCAAGTGTTAGCAAAGGGTCCCACACGGCCCCGTGTCCGGCGGGCACGGCCCCGTGGTCAACATCATATCTGTACTATCAAGATTTGCGTTGACCATGCCCCGTGCTAGCTGGGCATGCCCCCGTGGTGGGCGTGGAAGCTTCTATAGGTTTGTCTTTTGTGCAGGTTCCTGACCACGCCCCGTGTTCGGTTGGGCACGGCCCCGTGGTTAGTCTTCTGTTGCCTTGTTTTTGCTTTGGGGATGCTTCCGAGGGGTCGGGCATGTCACGTTTTTTCCTTTTCTTTGTATTTATGTTGGTTTTGGCTTCTTACTTGCTCCTTGTGTTCGCTTAAGCTCATTTGGTCCTGTAAATCCAAAAGGAAGACAAAAACAAGCTTTTTCCAACATTAGTACTAAAAAAGGTTAGTTTTATGCCTCATTTGATGTAATTTTATGTTGCATTTTGCACACATCAGTAATCTACGCGTTAACGCTTTTTATATCGCTTATTATCACAATTAAACGCTATTTACTTGAACGCTCATCGCAACGCAAACTCAAAAGGTGGATTTATTTATATTATTTGTGTGTTTAATTGTTAAATGTGTTATATGTGCTTTATACTCGCTTAAAACGCTCAACACTCACTCGCTCAACCCAATCTATCATGCTAAAACGCAACGCAACGTAACACGACACTCAATTACCTGGCTAAAATACTTAGCATACTGAAACTAACTAACGCAACGAAACGCACCAAACGAACATCCGACATGCGAAACGGGAATCTTTTACACCAAACTGGTCCCCTCGTATGAAGACACCGGCACGAAGGCAGGGCCTTCGTACAAAATCATCAGCGCACCCTATATATACCTAACTCACTCCTTTCCTTCTCATTTGCTGCCATTTCGCTCAAGAACACTCCCTACTTGCTCCACTCTATTTTCCCAGGTAAGATCTACTGATTATACACAAACATGATGATTTCCACAACAATTTTCCACGAGTTTATCTCCGATTTCATCCAAACTTCTCTATTTTCATCCAAACTTCATCTTTTCATCTAAACTTCTTTGAAAACCTTCATCTTTTTTCATCCAAACTTCTGATTTTACCACGGATTTACACTTAAACGAGTGTATTGGGCTAGCTTTGGCTTCCCAAGATGTAGATCTGAAGATCTCGCACTCACCAAGTGATTAATCCAAAGAAAAACAGTTTTAAACTCGATTTTTACACTAAAACGGACCAAAACCGACGTATATTTCGTTCACTGGACAGCGGAACAAAGTGGTGTCGAAACCGTCATGAAAAGGACTCGAAAATACATCCGATTCAGGTGAAAACACAGGTCTGAACGCTCAAAGATGCTGAAACAGTCGCTTGTGTGAAGCCAGACTGGCTTGTACGAAGCCCGGCTTCGTACGAAGGCACCTTCGTACAACCCAGCCCAGTTCTCCGCATGTGACTCAAACGCTCAAAAGACCTCTCCGGCTCTAAGTTTAATCAGTAGCTTAAGGATGGAGGAATGAACACTCGATTTCCCGAAGAAAGACGCGAAGAACACTCGATTTTGGATACGGAAGCAAACACTTGTATGAAGCATCCCTTCGTACGAAGGCACGCCTTCGTCCGAAGACACTGGCTTCGTACAAAGCCTCTGTTTCCCACCCGACACTTCAACTCGACCGTTTCAGCACTTTGGAAGACTTATGCACTTCTGTTCCCGTAGGCGCTCCTTTCACTCTGTTCCAAACCGTGTTTACTATTAAACACGCACTGTGAGTATACTCGAACCCTTTTTCACATAACGCACTTTTGGGCATTACATACATTCTCTATCAAAACATGACGCACACAATGCTTCTCTTTTAGAAACACTAACCGCTCTCTCATGTTATACGTGACTAGTTGAATGCTTGATTTGCTATGTTTACACAGTGATGACTTGCCCTACCACCCTTAGCAACGATATTACTATAGTTTGGACTCAGCACCTGTTTATTCAGGGGTTATTAAGGATTACCTACTTTACGTGCTCACTCCGGTGAACACGTATCGCGCATACACAACTCGCAGTCATGTTGGTTAGCTTGTATCATTGTCGATAGCTTACTTGATTCGCCCTTTACATGTTACATGCTGGTTATGCGTAAACGCTTTATTACTATACTTATGCAAACTTGTGTACTCATCTTTACATTATTGTATTGACTTTTATTTTAACGTATGTGACAGGTTGATGGATTCACTGCTGGAAATGGTTTAGGAATGTCTAGAAACCCGCCTAAACTAAGTTGCAAGTTTTGAATGTTATGTTTTGTTGCTTGAGAAACTTATGAATTTTGTTTCGATTTTGTGAGAATGTTTTGTTTGATAGTATGGGATATTGAACCTTAATAAATATTGTCACAATTAGTCGTTATGGATTCTCTCAAGCAACCTATTCGCATCATGCCACATCTCGATGATTCTGCCATCGGTTGGGGTGTGACACTGAAGGCTTAAATAAAGTGGCTATAAATACCCGAATAAAAGAAGAAATTTATGCTTTATTTATTTGGATTTATCCCTATAAAAACAATTGAATCGAATATGGGTTTGAGCCCATTTATTTAATATTAAAAGTTGGTGTTTTACAAACTCTGAAATTATTTCCTAACTACGATGCTGATGAAAATTTCCCGCTGCGTATTTAATAAACACTAGTACCACTTGACTGGTTCACGGCTCCCGCTCCCAGGGTGGGGTCGGGGGTTGTGACAGAAGGTGGTATCAGAGCCACTGGTTTAAGCTATTTAGGTGTTCTTTCAATACTTAAAACTTAAACAATAAAGTTAGAAAATTAATACAAAGTAACCTATGTGTTATTTTTGTAGATTTAAATATATGTATATATGCACATATGATTCTTGAAAGTATTGTTTTGTTTTAATTATTCTGTGATATTAAAAATTGTAAATCATTGCAATTCAGATGTCGAATGAAGTATCACATAATCCAGAAGTTCATGCTAATAATGAAAATCATTTGGATAAAAATGCTATAGAAAATATAATAGCCCAAGGAATAGCTAATGCTATACCTTTAATAATTAAAGCTGTTAAAAACTCCATAGAACACACCAAAGCTGTGAGTAGCAAGCATACTCGTGGTGACAGTTTTAGCCATAGTGTCAATGGAGGCAATGATGATATTATCAAAACCCCATTTCCCAAGAAAATGAAGGCGATGACTCTCGGGTGTACCTACAAAGAATTTATAGCTTGTAAACCAACTGAGTTCGCAGGAAGTGAAGGAGCTACGGCTGCTCTGCGATGGTTGGAAAAGACGGAAGCTGTTCTTATGATCAGCAAATGTGCCGAAGAAGATAAGGTGATGTATGCTTCCAACCTCTTTAAGGAAGAAGCCTTAGAATGGTGGAATACAATTCTTCAAGCAAAAGGAAGTGAAATGACTTATGCCATGAACTGGGAAAAATTCAAGGAAATGGCAGAAAGGAAATTTTGTCCCCCTTATGAAAAGGAACGAATAGCAAACGAATTCCTAAATCATAAAATGATAGATGTGAATTGTCGTGAATATACGACAAAATTCTTCGAATATGCAAGAATGGTACCAACTCTGGCTTCACCAGAACCCGTACTAATTTCTCGTTATATTTGGGGATTAGTTAGTGAAATCCGAGACATGGTCAAGGCCGCTAGACCACAGACTATTAAAGAAATAGTTGAACTAGCTAACATCCTGATAGATGGACTAATCCACACAAGAGAAGAAAACAAGAAGAAAGAGTTAGCCCAGAAAATTTCCCAAGAATTCAAGAAGAAAGGAACTGAACCGTCATTGGAGCAACCTACCTGCAGAAGCTGTAATAAAAAGCATTCAGAAGAATTCCGTTTTAGGAGAATACCCTACTGTAACATCTGCAAGACGACCGAGCATATAGAGGAAGAATGTAGAAGGAAAACTAATATCTGTTACAATTGCGGAGAAACAGGACACATCAAACCATATTGTCCGAAACTGACTAAAGCACCTGGCAACCAGACAAAAACAACAGACGGAGCTAGGAGGAACGCACCAGCATTCGTACTTACTACGCAGGAAGCAGAAATGATTCCATACGTAATCGCTGATATGTAATATCGAAGTTAAGTTATTATTTGACCCTAGTACAAATAAAAGTTTATAAATAAATACATCCTGTCAAATACTTCATCTATTCAGAACCATAATAGACTTGTTTGGTTTTCATTTTCCTTGAATCATTTATTTGGTTACGACACCTTGTGGTGGCGTTTTATTTAATTTGAAGCTTGAGCTAATCTCATTTTCACACCTGATGTACGGATTTATTTATTTAATTTCTGTTGGTTCATTATATTAAACAGTCTTAATACAATTATGTGTTAAGATAAGAGTACACAAATTCGTATTATATTCTGGTGTACCTCTAAAGATTCTTTCATTATTGATCGAAAATTCTATGATATTCATTTGTTCTCTCATTATCAATTGAAAATCCTATAAGAATTATTTGAAATGAATATACAAACTTATTTCATTAAAATTTTCAGGTGATTACGAACACGGTGAAATTGTTCGGTCACCATAATTGTTGAACTATTTCAATCATTACGACACCTTGCGACGTCAGTATAAACTTGTAGCTTGGGCTAATCATAATCATACAAATTATGCAAAACCACGTACGTCTTTCGTTTGATTCATCATGAAAAAGTAGTCTTGATGCAATTATGTATTAAGACAATGATACACTACACTCTATTGTATTTCGGTGTATCCTCGCAATTCAATAATGTCAATACATTGATTTTTCTCATATCATAATTCGATAGTTGACAAATTATTTCCGTGCTTCTATTTCATTTGATCTTGTTGATTCTGAGTCTTCCAAGTTTTCTTTTGACAATGAATTCTATTGATTCTAAAAGTCATTCACAACTTGTAAACATTCACATCTATTGATCATATATCTCTTTCGGCTTGAACCTAGTCACCTTGGAAAGTATATCATTTCATCTCGTTCGTTTGACATCGATTTTTCAGTTGAACTATTGAGTCATATTTATTGTAAAACTCGTATCCATAAAATTTGAACATGTCTTGATTCTGTGTCATTTACCTTAATATTGTTCTTATTGACTAAGACATAACATAACTCTAAAGGAGACATCGTAGCCCAAATCTCGAGGACGAGATTTAAAACAAGGTGGGGGAGGATGTAACCTTTCCATTTTTTTATCATATAAGAATTATAGATTGTTTAAATTTATTAACCACTAGTAACTTGTTTTATTTTTAATATAATTATTCGATCCCTTTTATTATTATACCTTTTTAAATAGTTTTAAAAAAACTATTTTATATATAATTGGTTGGAGTGTTATACTAATTGATTGACTTGTGTATATATGTACCCTGATAAGTTTAGTTCAAAATTCATAAAAAGTTGTAAGGTGCACTAACATAATACCAATGGGAACAACCCAATATATATATATATATATATATATATATATATATATATATATATATAGGCTAATTATAATGAGAAAACCCATCCCAGTTAAGAAAACTGAAGAAACCCATTAAACGGCTCTTGTTTTGCCATGTCGATTATGTAACAAATGTCTCTAAGGGCATTTCTGGAACTTCACTCTAATTTCACTTTATCACTTTATACAGAGTAATGACATACATCTCTCAACTTTAACATCCCATTCATATATATCTCTATCTTCTTTAACACATTACTCATATCTCTTTCCTAATTTTTCTCAATCTTTTGAAAAGCAAAATTTACAAAAGTAATCAGAGATGAATAGCAAATCCATTGTTTTTATTTAATCAGATCCTGTGATGATCAAGCAATGTTTAAAAGATCTGATGCGTGCGTGAGTCAAGATCCAGCAATTTAAAAGATCTGGTGCTGGTTTAAAGATATGGTGGTGGAAAACAAATCCGGTGGTAAACAAATCAGGCAGTTAATCATTCGTATTGTTCATATTTTTAAAACATAGTTATAAGAGTGTGTTTTATCTTTTTGTGTTGTGTAGATCTAAATTTTTTAGTGACTGAATATTTTATCTTTTTGTGTTTTATGAAGTTGTGAGGGGGTTTTGCATGTGTGTTTGAGGGCTTCGATGATGCGATGTTTTGGTTCAAGAAAAGTGTGAATCAGTCACCAAAAGATCCGAAACAACAACCAATATCTAAACCGAACATCCAAGATCTGAAAAAAAATTGGTGCGGTTCAGCGACCAAGATTCGAAAGCGGACAACAACCATCTAGATCAAGTATGTTTTTAGGTTGGGGTCGGGGGTTGTGACAGAAGATGGTATCAGAGCCACTGGTTTAAGCTATTTAGGTGTTCTTTCAATACTTAAAACTTAAACAATAAAGTTAGAAAATTAATACAAAGTAACCTATGTGTTATTTTTGTAGATTTTAATATATGTATATATGCACATATGATTCTTGAAAATATTGTTTTGTTTTAATTATTCTGTGATATTAAAAATTGTAAATCATTGCAATTCAGATGTCGAATGAAGTATCACATAATCCAGAAGTTCATGCTAATAATGAAAATCATTTGGATAAAAATGCTATAGAAAATATAATAGCCCAATGAATAGCTAATGCTATACCTTTAATAATTAAAGCTGTTAAAAACTCCGTAGAACACACCAAAGCTGTGAGTAGCAAGCATACTCGTGATGACAGTTTTAGCCATAGTGTCAATGGAGGCAATGATGATATTATCAAAACCCCATTTCCCAAGAAAATGAAGGCGATGACTCTCGGGTGTACCTACAAAGAATTTATAGCTTGTAAACCAACTGAGTTCGCAGGAAGTGAAGGAGCTACGGCTGCTCTGCGATGGTTGGAAAAGACGGAAGCTGTTCTTATGATCAGCAAATGTGCCGAAGAAGATAAGGTGATGTATGCTTCCAGCCTCTTTAAGGAAGAAGCCTTAGAATGGTGGAATACAATTCTTCAAGCAAAAGGAAGTGAAATGACTTATGCCATGAACTGGGAAAAATTCAAGGAAATGGCTGAAAGGAAATTTTGTCCCCCTTATGAAAAGGAACGAATAGCTAACGAATTCCTAAATCATAAAATGATAGATGTTAATTGTCGTGAATATACGACAAAATTCTTCGAATATGCAAGAATGGTTCCAACTCTGGCTTCACCAGAACACGTACTAATTTCTCGTTATATTTGGGGATTAGTTAGTGAAATCCGAGACATGGTCAAGGCCGCTAGACCACAGACTATTGAAGAAATAGTTGAACTAGCTAACATCCTGATAGATTGACTAATCCACACAAGAGAAGAAAACAAGAAGAAAGAGTTAGCCCAGAAAATTTCCCAAGAATTCAAGAAGAAAGGAACTGAACCGTCATTGGAGCAACCTACCTGCAGAAGCTGTAATAAAAAGCATTCAGAAGAATTCCGTTTTAGGAGAACACCCTACTGTAACTTCTGCAAGACGACCGAGCATATAGAGGAAGAATGTAGAAGGAAAACTAATATCTATTACAATTGCGGAGAAACAGGACACATCAAACCATATTGTCCGAAACTGACTAAAGCACCCGACAACCAGACAAAAACAACAGACGAAGCTAGGAGGAACGCACCAGCATTCGTACTTACTACGCAGGAAGCAGAAATGATTCCATACGTAATCGCTGATATGTAATATCGAAGTTAAGTTATTATTTGACCCTAGTACAAATAAAAGTTTATAAATAAATACATCCTGTCAAATACTTCATCTATTCAGAACCATAATAGACTTGTTTGGTTTTCATTTTCCTTGAATCATTTATTTGGTTACGACACCTTGTGGTGGCGTTTTATTTAATTTGAAGCTTGAGCTAATCTCATTTTCACACCTGATGTACGGATTTATTTATTTAATTTCTGTTGGCTCATTATATTAAACAGTCTTAATACAATTATGTGTTAAGATAAGAGTACACAAATTTGTATTATATTCTGGTGTACCTCTAAAGATTCTTTCATTATTGATCGAAAATTCTAGGATATTCATTTGTTCTTTCATTATCAATTGAAAATCCTATAAGAATTATTTGAAATGAAAATACAAACTTATTTCATTAAAATTTTCAGGTGATTACGAACACGGTGAAATTGTTCGGTCACCATAATTGTTGAACTATTTCAATCATTACGACACCTTGCGATGTCAGTATAAACTTGTAGCTTGGGCTAATCATAATCATACAAATTATGCAAAACCACGTACGTCTTTCGTTTGATTCATCGTGAAAAAGTAGTCTTGATGCAATTATGTATTAAGACAATGATACACTACACTCTATTGTATTTCGATGTATCCTTGCAATTTAATAATGTCAATACATTGATTTTTCTCATATCATAATTCGATAGTTGACAAATCATTTCCGTGCTTCTATTTCATTTGATCTTGTTGATTTTGAGTCTTCCAAGTTTTCTTTTGACAATGAATACTATTGATTCTAAAAGTCATTCACAACTTGTAAACATTCACATCTATTGATCATATATCTCTTTCGGCTTGAACCTAGTCACCTTGGAAAGTATATCATTTCATCTCGTTCGTTTGACATCGATTTTTCAGTTGAACCATTGAGTCATATTTATTGTAAAACTCGTATCCATAAAATTTGAACATGTCTTGATTCTGTGTCATTTACCTTAATACTGTTCTTATTGACTTATGACATAACATAACTCTAAAGGAGACATCGTAGCCCAAATCTCGAGGACGAGATTTAAAACAAAGTGGGGGAGGATGTAACCTTTCCATTTTTTTTATCATATAAGAATTATAGATTGTTTAAATTTATTAACCACTAGTAACTTGTTTTATTTTTAATATAATTATTCGATCCATTTTATTATTATACCTTTTTAAATAGTTTAAAAAAACTATTTTATATATAATTGGTTGGAGTGTTATACTAATTGATTGACTTGTATATATATGTACCCTGAGAAGTTTAGTTCAAAATTCATAAAAAGTTGTAAGGTGCACTAACATAATACCAATGGGAACAACCCAATATATATATATATATATATATATATATATATATATATATATATAAGTGACCGCTAAAATGAGAACCACCTCGAGTTGTAAGAACCGTAAGAACTTTTTGATCCGGGGCGAGGTGGACCAAAATTTTTTTTCACAAACGTAGATGCGTGTATTATAAACACATTTGTAAAAAAATGTCGTGTGTGTAGTTTTGAGCACCACAAGTTTGTGTTTACGGGTACCGTAAATTTTCCGGTTAAATTTACGGTACCCGTAAACACATACTTGTGGTGCTCAAAACTACACACACGACATTTTATTTTTATTTTTTTTTACAAATGTGTTTATAATACACGCATCTACGTTTATGAAAAAAAAAATTTGGTCCACCTCGCCCCGTACGGTGTAGTTCTCACGGTTCTTACAACTCTAGGTGGTTCTCATTTTAGCGGTCCCCTATATATATATATATATATAGGCTAATTATAATGAGAAAACTCATCCCAGTTAAGACAACTGAAGAAACCCATTAAAAGGCTCTTGTTTTGCCATGTCGATTATGTAACAAATGTCTCTAAGGGCATTTCTGGAACTTCACTCTAATTTCACTTTATCACTTTATACAGAGTAATGACATACATCTCTCAACTTTAACATCCCATTCATATATATCTCTCTCTTCTTTAACACATCACTCATATCTTTTTCCTAATTTTTCTCAATCTTTTTAAAAGCAAAATTTACAAAAGTAATCAGAGATGAATAGCAAATCCATTGTTTTTATTTAATCAGATCCTGTGATGATCAAGACATAACATAACTCTAAAGGAGACATCGTAGCCCAAATCTCGAGGACGAGATTTAAAACAAGGTGGGGGAGGATGTAACCTTTCCATTTTTTTTATCATATAAGAATTATAGATTGTTTAAATTTATTAACCACTAGTAATTTGTTTTATTTTTAATATAATTATTCGATCCATTTTATTATTATACCTTTTTAAATAGTTTAAAAAAACTATTTTATATATAATTGGTTGGAGTGTTATACTAATTGATTGACTTGTGTATATATGTACCCTAATAAGTTTAGTTCAAAATTCATAAAAAGTTGTAAGGTGCACTAACATAATACCAATGGGAACAACCCAATATATATATATATATATATATGCTAATTATAATGAGAAAACCCATCCCAGTTAAGAAAACTGAAGAAACCCATTAAATGGCTCTTGTTTTGCCATGTCGATTATGTAACAAATGTCTCTAAGGGCATTTCTGGAACTTCACTCTAATTTCACTTTATCACTTTATACAGAGTAATGACATACATCTCTCAACTTTAACATCCCATTCATATATATCTCTCTCTTCTTTAACACATCACTCATATCTCTTTCCTAATTTTTCTCAATCTTTTGAAAAGCAAAATTTACAAAAGTAATCAGAGATGAATAGCAAATCCATTGTTTTTATTTAATCAGATCCTGTGATGATCAAGACATAACATAACTCTAAAGGAGACATCGTAACCCAAATCTCGAGGACGAGATTTAAAACAAGGTGGGGGAGGATGTAACCTTTCCATTTTTTATCATATAAGAATTATAGATTGTTTAAATTTATTAACCACTAGTAACTTGTTTTATTTTTAATATAATTATTCGATCCATTTTATTATTATACCTTTTTAAATAGTTTAAAAAAACTATTTTATATATAATTGGTTGGAGTGTTATACTAATTGATTGACTTGTGTATATATGTACCCTGATAAGTTTAGTTCAAAATTCATAAAAAGTTGTAAGGTGCACTAACATAATACCAATGGGAACAACCCAATATATATATATATATATGCTAATTATAATGAGAAAACCCATCCCAGTTAAGAAAACTGAAGAAACCCATTAAAAGGCTCTTGTTTTGCCATGTCGATTATGTAACAAATGTCTCTAAGGGCATTTCTGGAACTTCACTCTAATTTCACTTTATCACTTTATACAGAGTAATGACATACATCTCTCAACTTTAACATCCCATTCATATATATCTCTCTCTTCTTTAACACATCACTCATATCTCTTTCCTAATTTTTCTCAATCTTTTGAAAAGCAAAATTTACAAAAGTAATCAGAGATGAATAGCAAATCCATTATTTTTATTTAATCAGATCCTGTGATGATCAAGCAATGTTTAAAAGATCTGATGCGTGCGTGAGTCAAGATCCAGCAATTTAAAAGATCCGGTGCTGGTTTAAAGATATGGTGGTGGAAAACAAATCCGGTGGTAAACAAATCAGGCAGTTAATCATTCGTATTTTTCATATTTTTAAAACATAGTTATAAGAGTGTGTTTTATCTTTTTGTGTTGTGTAGATCTAAATTTTTTAGTGACCGAATATTTTATCTTTTTGTGTTTTATGAAGTTGTGAGGGGGTTTTGCATGTGTGTTTGAGGGCTTCGATGATGCGATGTTTTGGTTCAAGAAAAGTGTGAATCAGTCACCAAAAGATCCGAAACAACCACCAATATCTAAACCGAACATCCAAGATCTGGAAAAAAAAATTGGTGCGGTTCAGCGACCAAGATTCAAAAGCGGACAACAACCATCTAGATCAAGTATGTTTTTAGGTTTAAGGAAATATTTTTTAAGAGATCCGGTTTTCTTATACGTATTTGTTTAAAATTTTAATTATGTATCAGTTTCTTGATTGATTTATTTTGATGTTAATGGTGGATTGAAATGGCACAAAATGATAAGTAAAGTAGATTTGGTTACTATTTATTTTGGTGTTTATGGTGTTTATCTTTTTAAATTAGTTGGGTGTTAATAGATAGAGACATACTTGATTTTGATTATTTGAAGTTATAAATCTCTAAGATCTAGTCATTTCTTTATTGTAACACTATGTAACAGGGTGTTAGAAATGTAACAATCAAAGCAAAAAATGTCTTCTACATTTTTTTGTGTTACAAAAAATAAAGTGAATTGTTACACTTTTTCAGATTATTATAAAAATAAAGTGCATTGTTACATTATTTTTCTTCAGATGATTGTAAAATAAAGTGCATTGTTACATTATTTTTCTTCAGATTATTGTAAAAATAAAGTGCATTGTTACATTATTTTTCTTCAGATGATTGTAAAATTAAAGTGCCTTTTACGAAAACAAAGTGCGTTGTTACATTTCTTGTGTTACAAAAACAAAGTGGTTGTTACATATGTGACGTAAAACTGATCAATATATAAAGGTATGTTAACATTTTTATGTTACAAAAATGAAATGTGTTATTACAAATGTGACTAAAATTAAAGTGCCTGTTACAGAAACAAAGTGCGTTGTTACATTTCTTTTGTTACAAAAACAAAGTGGTTGTTACATATGTGACGTAAAACTGATCAATATAAAAATGTATGTTAACATTTTTATGTTACAAAAATGAAATGTGTTATTACAAATGTGACTAAAATTAAAGTGCCTGTTATGGAAACAAAGTGCGTTGTTACATTTCTTGTATTACAAAAACAAAGTGGTTGTTACATATGTGACGTAAAACTGATCAATATAAAAATGTATGTTAATATTTTTATGTTACAAAAATGAAATGTGTTATTACAAATGTGACGTAAATTTATCATGTAAATATGTATGTTACATTTTTTATGTAATATAAATGTCAAGGTAAATATAAAAAAGAAACAAGATCTGATGTATATCAAAAGAAAATGAAAAAGAAAAATAAAGAAATACATGAAAAGTAAAAGTATGAGAGAGAGAATATATAAAGTAAAAAAAAAGTACATCAATTTCTCTTTATGAATGTTAACAATGATTACTGAAAATTGAAAATAACAAATTATTATTCCCATAATACCCTTGGTTGTATTTTTGTTATTATTTTAATAAAAGTATTATTACTTTTACAACCATTTGATCAGCACCATCCATGACAACTAATCAACGGTAGATGTTGAGTTTTCTAGGTTTTCTCAACTCAATTGGGTTTTCGATTTATCGTGTGTGTATATATATATATATATATGTGTGTGTGTGTGTGTGTGTGTGTGACATTTCTATTTTTTTAATTAAAATAAAGTATATAAAACTTATATTATTAAACGGGTAGATTACGGGTAAGTTGAATGTTAGAAATATGAAGTACCTAGACGGGCCTAGTAACCGTTTAATAATTTAATTATAAAAATACATTATATTTGAACTTACTCCGTTTTTAATGAAAGTGGGGTCAAAATGTAGACACAAATATCCTCGTTCTAAATATATATTCATTGTTTTATAAAACGTTATATTTTAGAAGTTATAAGCGCCAAATAAGTGAAGCGGCTGAATTAATTATAATATATAAAATAATCAAATAATCAAATCCTATTTAAAATATATGTGTGTACGTGGACTACTTGAATGTGTGAGTAAATAAAAGTCAAATTGAAGGAATTAAATGTTGAAGGTACGTGTACATCATGCATGTACTCCAAGTTTGTAGGAAAAGTAGTATAAATAGACATAAGCCTTCAACTTTAGAATTGCTCAATTTCTTTTTGTCGGCCTACTCTCAGTCTCGCCCCTCTCTCTTTCTTTTTATATTCTTTTTTTTCTTTTTCTTTAATATTTCACTAATAATAATAAAGCCATGTCCCATTTTAATTGTTTTAACCCATGATCACTGAGTCGATACCCTGTCCGATTAAATTATGACCCACCAACGCATGTCAAGGCTCTGTCCGACTAAGTACGTTGGGGTTCTGTCTTGTGACGTATTGATAAAGTTGAATTTGGGTTATTATACTTAACGCGAGTGCCTTATATATTTTATTAAATAGCTCAAGAGTTATACCCAAGATTATACCAGGAGGTTTTTTAGTTGAACCCTATTACAAAGTGAGTTATTCTTCTTTTTATCACCTTTTTGTAATACAGATATATTTAAAAATGCTTTCCAAAACCCTAAATGTTTATCAGTTATACTTACAGTAATTAAGTTTTTGTATTCTCCAATAGCCGCCAGTATGTGGGGTTTTATACATTAGTTGACACTCGTTACTATTGGCCAAAGAATTAGCCAATAGTAGCACAAATATGGTTTAATATGGTTTAGTGGAGGCATGAACATTCAATGCCATATATTAGTAATACTATATTTAAACCTTTCGGTAAATTACTTTTTGAGTCCCTGTGTTTTAGGGGTTTTAACCACTTGAGTCCAAAATCAAAATGTTTAACGACCTAAGTCCCTATAGCCACTTTTCTTAACCTTTTAAGTCCAATTTTTTAACACTGTTAGAATATTCTGTTAGTTTTTCTTGAAAAGACTAAAATACCCCTAACATTTAAAAAACATAAAAATAAATATAAATAATATATAAACCTACAATCCACTAAAATCCTTTCACTTCTTGTTCTTCAATCTTCAATCAATTCTTCGTTTTCTGTTTATTCTCTCTTATATCCACCAAGTTCCATACTTTTCAACAAAATCAAAGGTCCCAATTCTGTGCGAATCAACTTAATATTTTTATATATTTTCTTATAATTCTCCATCAAATCCTTTGTTTTACACCTGTTTAATCCTTCAAGTGCATTTGATTGGAGGTTCCATTGAAGTTGCAGGTTTCTTCTCTTCTTCTTCAGATCTAAAAAAACCCACATCAATCGCCTCCATCACCAACCACCGCATCACCATAAACCACCACCACCACGAGATCATCACTGCAACCACCACCACTAACCATCACAACCGCCGCCATCACCAACCACCACGAAAGCAGATCTGACGATTTCGGAGTGAAATCTGTTGTTGCTTCTGAAGATTCAATAGGGATTTATCGGAAGTTGGTTTGACGGTCTCAATTTTGACCTCAATTTTTTCTTCTTTGATGCGGGTTTTCTTATGCTTGTGCTTCTTCTTTGTGTGTTCTTCTGGCACGACGTCGTTTTCCAGCATTGGAGCGTCGGTTTATGTATCGATTGTGTCCCTTTTGTGCTTCTTGCCCATTGATTTAGGCAGAAAACTGATCGAAGAAAATGGACGACATGTAATTTCCAAATGAAGTATAATTGCAGGTAAATTGCAGATCCCAAAGTTTTTGTTGTTTGGCTGGTGTAGTATTTTAATTGTTGAATCTAGTGTAATATTTGGGAGTTGCAGAGCTTTGTGAGTGAAGATCTTGATGAATTTTTTTGGCAAAGTATTGCAGTGTAATATTTGGCTGGTTTTCTATTGTTTTTGATGAATTTTTTGTTGTTGTTGGGTATGAGGATCTTGAATGGGGCTGTATTTCGGTGATAAATTATTGTGAGTGGGGCGGCAGTAGTGGTGGTGGGTGTTTGGAGGTGGCGGTAGTGCGATGGTGGTGGCAGTGGTGGGGATGATGTTGGGGCAGTGGTGGGGATGGTGGCTGTGCGGTGGTGTTTACAGAGAGAGAAGAGACCTGTACTTTATGTGCACATAAGACTTGTACTTTGTGTGTAAATGACCAAATTACCCTCTTAGTTAACACACTTGGTGGATGGAGTTAGAAAATTGGACTCAAATGGTTAAGAAAAGTGGCTATAGGGACTCAGGTCGTTAAACATTTTGATTTTGGACTCAAGTGGTTAAAACCACTAAAACACAGGGACTCAAAAAGTAATTTACCCTAAACGTTTATTTATGGCTTTGTTATTTAAAAATAGTATTATATTTAACTAGGTTAGTTCCCCGTGTGTTACACGGGTTGAACAATTTAAACTATATAATAAATCCTATGTATTCTAATATATGAATTAAATATATGTAAAATTACTTTTATAATTTATAACCCGATTAGATGGTTATAAATTAATATTGGTCATAATTTTATCACAATTAAATATAGTCATATATTTTTTTAATGTTTTTCAGTGATGGATCATCGTATAGCACAAATATTTATTATGATTATCACAATTAACCAAGATTATTTATAATTATCGTACTAAATAAGTCCTAAATCTTTTATAGTTGATTAATACCATGGATATTGATTATGACCAATATTGTTGGTTAGATGTGATATTGATTAACATTATGTGTTTGGTGTTATTTAATTTGAAAACTTAGATAACAATGTATTTAAATAATTAAATAACTCATATCTTTACTATATAATAAAGTAAACTCTTAGAGGACATGTGTCGCATTTTTATGCATTCTCAGAATCTTCTAAGACTATGCGTAATGGTTAATACCCCTTAAGGAGCAGTTTTCGCCACATCAACATTATAGTGCCTCTTCAAAAACTGTGTAACGGTTAATGCCTATTTCATTCATTATTTTCCATTTTTTTCTTCTCTTTAGACAATGGCATTTTTAGGAAACCTTATAAATGTATTTCTTTAATTGAATAATGATAAGGGTTTGAGCGGGAAAAAATTGTGAGGTAAAAATATGGTAGTGACATATCTCAAAG
Organism: Helianthus tuberosus; assembly: GCA_030545235.1. Taxonomy (NCBI): domain Eukaryota; kingdom Viridiplantae; phylum Streptophyta; class Magnoliopsida; order Asterales; family Asteraceae; genus Helianthus; species Helianthus tuberosus. The sequence goes on from CM060394.1 coordinate 156,857,278, forward strand.
TTTGTAATAACTTAAAATTTTCATTCGCAGAAAAAAGAAAACAAAAAATGTTATATATTAGTAAGATTAGATCTTTTATTTAATAATTATAACAAAGTAACATGTAAAGAAAAATATGATAGAAATACAAAAGTTATTATTAGTAAGATTAGATCTTTTATTTAATAATTATAACAAAGTAACATGTAAAGAAAAATATGATAGAAATACAAAAGTTATTATTATTAATATATCATTTAAATACTACAAAATAATATATTAATACGTTAATGATAATAAAACAATGATATTACGGACATGCTATTAATGATAATGATAATAGAATATTTAATTATTTATTTAGGAAATATCAAATAGTATATTTTATTTATAGGTTATATCATATATTGATGGGATTTTAATTTTTGTAATTTATAAATATTAGAGATAACTAATATTAATTATCAGTAATATCAAATAGTTAAAAAATATTGATATGGTTGAAGAGATTAAACTAAATAATATTTCATAGTAGATTATCTATAATTAATTAGAAGATATTAAACTAAATGATAATTATCCATAGAGTACATGGCCTAATATTGTGACAAGTGTCCCAAACATGGTTTCTTTTATTATATAGTATAGATGTTTAAATATGGTTTAAATATTATATTTAATATTAATGTCTACCATAATAAAATTTAACGATATATATTATTTAATTTTTAATATACTAAGATATATATCGTGAGATTTAAATATTATATTTTATATTTAAAATAGTATATTATAATATATAACCCTTAATGTATATCTTAAACGATATATGTCAAATATCAATTTAACTTATAATATACTAAGATATACATTGGGAATTATATTTTAAATCTTAATCCCGTTAATATACTAAATGATTATATCATAATTATTTAATTAATATATTATAAATAACAAAGTTATAACTATTAGTTTGACAGAAAATGATATATTTCATTTTCTGGACAGATTTGTTCTATGCCATAGAAAATATATTTGACAAAGTGATATCATGAGTTTTATAGTATATACTTTATATATAAATGTATACACTACTAGTCCACAGTCACCAAAGGTGTGACATTAACAGTTACTGTTGGGTGAAAGGACCCAAAGTAATATGACTAAAATCACTAGTTGAGATAATGATCAACAGTGATATGACCAGAGTCATTAGTTGAGAGAATGATCAACAGTGACATGACCAGAGTCACTAGTTGAGAGAATGGTCAACAGTGATACGACCCCAGTCACTAGTTGAAAGAATGATCAACAGTGATTTGACCACCGTCACGGGAATCGCCTAGTGACAGATACCTTTGAATAATAGTAAGATATAATTACTTGACAAACTTTACTATTGGACGAAAGTTAGTCAATGAGTGATATGACCACCGTCACATCTCGGAAGTGCCACCATGTGACAAATAATGATTGCGTTTTTGGGTAAATATAAACAAATATAAAAACCCTTAATGCTGTAAAATATAACAATATATTTTATAAAAATGGAATGAACTCGCCAGTATTTAAGTATTTATTACTGATAAAAATGTTTTCAAAACACGTTTCAGGTGAGTTGCTGTAAAAATAATCGAAGCCAGCTATGGAGCACTAAATGCTTAAATAAAGCGGCTATAAATACCTGGATAAAAGAAGAAATTTATGTTTTATTTATTTGGGTTTATCCCTATAAAAAAAATTGAATTGAATATGGGTTTGAGCCCATTTATTTAATATTAAAAGTTGGTGTTTTACAAACTCTGAAATTATTTCCTAACTACGATCCTGATGAAAATTTTCCGCTGCGTATTTAATAAACACTAGTACCACTTGACTGGTTCACGGCTCCCGCTCCCAGGGTGGGGTCGGGGGTTGTGACAATTTTATTGGTGACCCTCAAGATGTTATATCCGTAACCACATCCATTTATATACAATATATCTACGATTTGCGCTTCGTAATATATTTACATAAATATGGACATATTCGACATATATCGTAATTCACGTATTTCATCAACTTATACATTTTATCATTTTTAAAGCATTTATACACAAAATAACTCATCAAGTTAACCTATATATTTTTTTCATGCTCAACAAATAAGTTATATATTTAACGTGATATTTAACGATATTACGGTTTTAACTTAAAAGTGTACATGAAAAGTCTTAACTCCTACTATCATGTCAACACTTAATATATCACACTAAACATACTCATATTCACATATCACATTGTAACACATAAAGTTCACCCTTGAATATCTCGTTTTCGCGTACGTTGAAATATGCGTATTTTAACGTTTTCGGACGTCGGAAGTCACGTATGACTAACCAAACACCAAAGTTACTTAATATAAGTTAAAATACTTATATTTATTATAAAAATATCAGTTCATAATCTGTTTTAACACAGTTTTGCAAAAATCGCATTAAAATCTGATTTTTACGGTTTTTAACGCATAGTCTCGTACTGAACTTTACTGTAACCATCCCAAGTCGTCACGACTTCATATTTTAACACAATACATGTTATTTACCGAATAAAATGATGGTTATACTCATGATAGTGTAGATTTCATGCATACCATATAAACCACATAATTTAACCCATTTTACTACTTTTTAAGCTTCATGTACAACATGCAAAACTACCAAACTTATGACATAATTTCATATTATCATAACATATCATTTTTCATCATTTTAACATGTTCATTTACTGATTTGTTTCATCTTTATCATACCATTTCAAAATCATCATCTTATGATCATTTAATCATCATGTGCACCTATGTACAAATACCTAATGCATGATTACCATATCATTATCATCATTCAAGAATCTAAATGCATTCAATCATATATTTAATTCAATTCCATGTAATCCAAATATCATCTTTACCTAATCATCATCATATCATTTCACACATAAATCTTTCACATTTATAAGCATGCAAACAAAACCCACAAGTTTATGTATATGTATACATATACACGACACACACATACATATATACTTCCAAAATTTCACTTTTTATATGTTCATCATCCATCATCTCATCTTTATTTCAAATCCCATTTTTAATCATAAAATCATCTTTCAAGAATCATGTCAATCAAGACTCACTTAACATCAAAACACAATCCACTAATCCATACCTAAATATATTTTCGACCATATATACATACTCAATCATGAACTTTTCATCAACCCACTTTAATCACGATCATTTTCATATAAATCACTTTCAATCATATAAACATGAACTTTTCAAGTATCCTTTCTTTCAAAACTTGACATATTATCAAAATACCATTTCCAACACACATCAACACATACTCACGACCTCACATATACACACACATACTTCCATTTTATTTTTATTAAAAACCCATTTTTTATTAGTTTTTAAGTTTGTGAAGAATTCCAAGTCTATGAGAAACCTTCCACCATCATCATCATCACCAAGAATCAAGAACAATATTTTTAAGAGTAAATTTATACCTTTCAAAGTTTTGATGGGTTTTGATAAGAATTGATGAGATGGAGCTTGTTCTTCTTTGGATTCACCTTGAAAACCTTCTTGGATCTTCAAACGAACTTGAAACTAGCTTGGATTGAACTTGGTTCTTCAAAACTTGAACAAAAAATGATAATGGAGGTGGTGGTGGGAGTGTTCAGCCAAAGAGAGAGAGGGAGAGATGAAGAGTTTTGTTTTGGATAATGTTAAATTGTGGAGTGCTCGATATTTAGTTATGATGATAATTTCTCCATGGCCAACACTTGGCACAAAAAAAAGGTGGGCACCCCATGGGGCTGCCACCTATACATGTACACACGCACATTTTACATTTACATGCACATATATATGTATATTCAAGCAAAAACAGGTATTTAACTGACCGCCGGGTATTTTATCTCGCGTTTTTATTGTGTTTTTATACGTTTAAAATTATTTTTATCACTTTATAAAATTTATCTCACCCTAATATTACTGAACAATATTTTATTTGTCTTGACTGGCTTTGTTGTCTGTACTTTGCAGTATACGCGCGGCATTGCGCAATATGCGCTTAAATTCACAAAATAGGGATATTAAGCGTTTTAGTTAACTCACAAATATGATTAAAATAGAATTTTTAATCATAATGAAATATTTTCAGGATTTTAACATTAACCGGGCGGTCACCGACGTTTGTTCCGCATTTTGTTCGTTACACGATAAGGGTTTATCTTATTATTGTCAACATAATTTTTAACAAAGTTTCGATTTACCAACACTTCAAATACTATATATATTAACATCGTATTTAATATTGCATTGCCTTTATTTATTCATAACACGTGTCACATTGGTACGGTACGGGCTTAAAATAGCCGGGTGTCACATTGGAGGGTTAGGTTATTGTTCAATGGAGGGCAACACACTGGAATGGTTGGGTTGTGGCACTAGAGAGTTACGGTTAGGTTGTGGCTTAACATTTAAGGAGATCATGAGGAGGCTTGTGCAAAGTATACATGAAATATAGCGAAGGAGCATTATGCACAACCTTTTTTAGTCATTTTTAAGCAACATGTCAAAATGACTAAACCCTGTTTTCGGGCTGCGTTTAAAGAAACAAAAGACCTTCCAATGACCCGAAGGCTTATGTTTTCCTCATCAATCACCCGAGTTTTAGATAGGAAACGAACCGTGACGGTAACCAACATTGTACGGATGAGATAGCATGGTCCAAAGTGGCCCATTTAGTCATTTTTAAGCAATATGTGACGAACACGTAATCTCTCGTTTATTACTATGGACCCACATAATCAAACTTCCATTAAAAACACTTCATACGATAAATTAAGCATGATACAACATTACATAATAAACCTACGATAAATAAAGCATGATACAGCGGTTCATCGAATTTCATGAATGATCGGGTTTTAGGGTTTTTAGCAAGTATATAAACAATCTTATTGTTTAATTTATACCCTAGAGGAATTTGGATGATTGTGTGCAACTTGGAGCTCTGGTTTAGCAAAGTTTGAAGGCCATTGAGCATACGGAATCGCTTGGTAGGAGTTTGGAGCTTAGAGATTGAAGATTTACAGGTTTTGTCTTCCTGGTTTTCTTTGTTTCTTTCTTTTCTTATCTACTAAGATGAATTCTCTATTCAAGACTATTGTTTATTCGTTTTTAATCATGTTTCTTGGCTAAACTTGTTAAGCTACTTAGGTTGTGATGACTAGTTGAATAAAGTTTGGATTTTTATCGTTTGTTAATGTGTTTTATGGATTTATCTTGAAAAGTAAAGAACCTTTTTACTTATATTTGGTGTATATGCATGTCTTTACATGTTTTAATGACTGATTATTTGTTTCACATATATCCCGATGAATGTCTTTCGTATAATGGGTATTTGTTGATTATCGGGTCTCTTGGGGTTTCGGGTAATCTTATGGTGAATTGGCCAATAAACCTAGAAACAGTTCTAATAATTTAATTCGGTTAGATATTGTACAAATTCTGGTCATTTTAAAGTGCTAGGTTATTAATAGGTCTAGCTTGGTAAATTGCTAGAATTAGGTCTTGTAAGAAGCCGGTTTTAGTTTCCTTACCAGGTCTTTGTCTATTAAACCAAATCAAGTTCCTTAGTTGCCTTAGATTTCCAACCGTGAGGTAGTTAGTCAAATTAGGGCACTTTTCTAGATAATCTAGATAACCGTAAGGTAATCTAATTAACCGGTAATCATAACAATTCTTTAGAATTCCATAGGTGTTTTCTCGAGAAGGGTCGGGGGTCCTGTTCGGTTATTCTTAGGAATTAGTATTTAAAGATCCCGGTTCCATAACACATCAACATTCGATAGAAAACCATACGATATCAATTAGGAGTCCAACCCAAGTAGTCCTTTGTCAGCACTGGTTTCAATCAAGTTCACGTTTGTCTTAGTTAATTTATTAATTTAATTTTAAATTAAAAATTTAGCTTTTTTAGTTAAACCCCCCCCCCCTTTAAATATAAAAACAATTAGTGTCATGTCCGTGTCAGTGTCAGTCTTGGTAAATTAATTAGCGTAGTTAAATTGAGTCCTGGGGTTCGATATCCGGACTTACCGATCTTTACTAGAGCCGATCGGTTCACTTCCCGATCAGTAGTATAGTTAAGTTTAGAGAGTCTAGAGTATTACTTCGTGTCTAGATTAGGTTAATTGAGTCTGTTTTTATTAAACTACTTTTAGCACATCAAGTTTTTGACGCCGTAGCCGGAGACTCTTTGGCAATTGCGTTGATTACTTTATTTGGACTTATTTGGCATCATACGTGCTAATTGTTTGTTTGAGTCATAGAAGTCTAAGTATTTATTTTTATACTGTCTTTTATTTTTATTGTCGGTTTTTGCAGTGGATGCCCCATACACGTTTGCAAGGACCACCGTCGAAGCCGGCAGCGGACAAGCCATCCTTCTCCTTTTCAACCCCTACGGTAAGTACATCTTTTTCATCTTCTTCCACCCGTCTTGACTCTACCCTCCAATCTAAACCACCTAGCTTTGACTTCACACCGTAGTCATCACCACACAATTCCCCACCACCTTCCCGTCCTACTAGTCTACAACCATTTGCACCAACACATGGACCGTCAAACCGTCCACCAACAATACACCACCGGTTTCACCGGTGTGAACTCTTCCATCACCCTTCTCCCAATTAACAATGACAAATCCTGGCAGATCTCGTCCTATATCATGACCGCTATCACCAATTCCTGCCAATTTCACGGCCGTGATGACGAGGATGCCCCTGCCCACATTAACTGCCTTCACCGAATTTGCAGCACCTTCTCTATCGAAGGTGCTAATCTTGACGCCCGTTACCTTCAACTTTTCCCGTTCTCACTTGTTGGCCGCGCAACCACATGGCTTGATTCGCAGCCAGCAGGTTCCTTTACCACCTAGGCTGCCCTTCTAGATGCTTTCCTTGCTAAGTACTTCCCACCCGCCAAATCATATCGCCTTCGCGATTAGATCCATTTGTTTCGAATGGAGCCTGACGAGCCATACTACCTAGCCTTGGAGAGATTCCAAAGTATACTATCTCGTTGCTCTCAGCATGGTATGTCCGACTGGCACTTGTAGAGAAATTCTACAACAGTCTCACTCCTGAGACCCGAGCTCGGTTCGATACCTCAGCAGGAGGCTACCTAATGGGTAAGAAAATAGTGGCCGAATGCAATGACCTTTTTGAAAGTTTTGCTCATTCTGATCATGAATAGCAATCTACCGCCAGGAATTCCATTCATGTGTCTAGTACTTCCTCAGCCACTTGAGGAGTACACCAAGTTAGCTTGGAAACGACGGTAGCTGCTGCTTTAGATAGCTTTAAGTAGGTATGTATACGAACTGAACGTTCATGAACTGTTCTTGAACTTGATCGGTGGGAAGTTCCTTTATGTTCGAATAAACAAACGAACACGAACAAAAAAATTTGTTCGTTTAATTAAATGAACGAACATGAACACACCTTGTGTTCACTCATTTACGTTCGTGAACATTCTTTTATGTTCGTGAACGTTCGTTTATTTACATTCGTTTATGGTCGTGAACATTTTTTTATGTTCGTGAACGTTCGTTTATTTATGTTTGTTTAAATTTTAATAAATACATGAATAGTTATATTTGTATAAATATTAGGTTTTCTAACTACTTATATAAATATAACTAATTAGTATATCTATGAACCCTTATTTAGATGTGTTTCCGGATGAAATGTAATATATTAGACTTTTTTCTTCAATCATGTTAATTTATGTTTATTCAAATATGTTCTGTTAATTTGTTTATGTTCGTTTGTGTTTGTTTATGTTCGTGAACGGTTCGTTTAGCCTTTAAGCGAACGAACATAAACGGACACGAACATGCCCGATTTCTTAATGAACGAACACGAACAAAAAAAATGTGTTCGATTATATGTTCGTGTTCGTGTTTGTTCAGTTCGTTTACAGGCCTAGCTTTAAGAGAGAAGTTAGTAGGGAAATTCAAGAGTTGAAGAATAAGGTCGATAAGTGTGAGGTTTGTAGGGGAGGTCACGATACAAATGAGTGCCCAATTCTCACTCAAGAGCAAGTCGAGTACATTACTGGTCAAAGTCGGGGTCCCACGAACCCTTTTAATAATAATAATTATAGTTCTAGTTGGCGAAATAATAATAATAACAATAATAATAATAATAATAATAGTAATAATAATTTCCGTTCTTCTGGTAACCCCCTGGTTTCCAATCAGGTTCAAATCAAAACAGGGGGCAGGGTCATTATTCTGGTAGGGGTTCGAATCAAGAGGGTCGATATTTTAGTGGGGGTTCAAATCAGCAGGGTCAGTTTGGTTGTGCAGGTCCAGGGGGTCAGTATGCTAGTGGGGGTTCAAATCAAGAAGGTCAAACTAGGAGTGGGGTTCAAGTGGTAGTCTAGATAGAATTGAGGAACTTCTTTCTCAATTAGTGGTTAAAGATCAGGTCACACAGAAAACGTTAGCGGAACATGACCTTCTTTTGAAGAATCAACAGTCCGCACTCTTAGATCTTTTAGCGGTCCGTAGGTGTTATTGCTAGGTAGTTGCAAGAACAACAGTCGGGTCAGTTCTCGGGTAACACTCAACCCAACCCGGCTGCCCATCAAGCAAAAGCAATAACTACATGAAGTGGTAAGACGTTAGGAGAGGTAGTTAGAGAGATAGTGAAGGAGGAGGATGAGGAAGTAGTCGATGAGGAGATAGAGATGGAGATTCCGGGGAAGGTGCAAATTAGGCTAGACCTAGAAAGTACCGCACCTAATTAACCGTGAGCCCCAAGTTGAGAGTAGGGTAAAAAAGAGGCCGATAGAGGTTAGGCCGTTACCACACATAGATCATTCACGCGTTCCCTACCCCGCCCACCTTAAGCAACAAAATTATGCTAAGGAATACGGGAATTTTCTTAACATGTTCACACAACTAAAGATTAACCTCCCATTCATTGAGGCACTCCAGCATATGCCAAAATACGCCAAGTTTTTGAAAGACCTTCTTAAGCGCAAGGACAAGCTGGGGGAGATCTCAAACATTCCATTGACAGGGGGTTGTTCCGCGGTGGTTTTGAACAAATTACCGGAGAAACTAACCGACCCGGGAATCTTCACCATTCCGTGTCTATTCGAGGTGCCATTACTCCCGCTTACGCATTAGCCAATCTAGGTGCTAGCATCAACTTGATGCCATTCTCTATTTATGAGAAGCTAGACTTAGGAGAGCTCACTCCCACTCGCATGTCACTGTCTTTGGCTGACCGTTCGGTCAAGTATCCACGTGGGATCATAGAGAATTTGCTTGTTAAGGTTGATAGGTTTGTTTTTCCCGTTGTTTTTGTTATTCTAGATATGGAGGCCGAAGAGAGTGTTCCCATCATATTAGGTCATCCATTCCTTCGCACTGCAAAGGCACACATAGATGTCTTTGACGGTAAGATCACACTCCGCGTTGGTGACGAGAATGCCACATTTGAGATTGCTAGGTCTATGCAACATCCGAGTGGTAGAGATGATGATGGTGGTCCGTGTCATTCTGTTTATTTTCTAAACTCATTTATTTCGTGTGTGGATCAGTGTCTTGAGTATATTAGTGGAGCCGATTTGGTGAGTGACAGTAGTAGACGAGGAGGTTGAAGAAGAAGATGTATGGGAACACGCATTGTGGTTTCCCGAAACGGTGGAACTTAATGAGATTAGTAAGGAGAGTGATCTCGTAGATATCATGGCCCCTCTAGAGCTTAAGGTCCTTCCTTCACACCTAGAGTATTCCTTTTTAGGAGAGCATTCGAGTTTGCCCGTCATCATTTCTTCTAAGTCGACGGAGGAGGAAAAGTTGAGGTTACTTGAGGTGTTGAGAACACATAAGGAGGCTATTGCATGGAGGCTATCAAACATAAAGGGGATAAGTCCCACCTTTTGCACTCACCGGATTCTCATGGAGGAAGTTTATAAACCGGTGGTGCAACCGCAGAGGCGCCTCAATCCAAACATGCAAGAGGTAGTAAAGAAAGAGGTGTTGAAGTTGATGGAGGCCGGGTTGATATACCCAATTTCTAATTCCTCATGGGTGAGTCCAACTAAAGTCGTCCCAAAGAAGGGAGGTATGACGGTTGTTATAAATGAGAAGAATGAACTCATCCCATCATGCACGGTCACCGGTTGGCGAGTATGTATTGATTACCGAAATTAAACGACGCCACCCGAAAGGACCATTTCCCGCTTACGTTTATCAACCAAATGCTAGAGCATCTGGCGGGGCAACAATTTTATTGTTTCCTCGATGGGTTTTCAGGTTACTTCCAAATCCCCATCGCACCGTAGGATCAAGAGAAGACAACCTTTACATGTCCCTATGGCACGTACGCGTACCGACACATTCCGTTTGTATTATGTAACACTTCGACGACTTTTCAGCGGTGTATGTTTGCCATCTTCCAAGATATGATTAAGAGTTCCATGGAGGTTTTCATGGATGACTTTTCGGTTTATGGCAATTTATTCGATCAATTCTTATTTAATCTTGAGGGTATGTTGAAGAGGTGTGTAGAGACGAAGTTGATGCTCAATTGGGAGAACTGTCACTTCATGGTGACGGAAGGGATCGTTTTAGGACATAAAATTTCCCGAGAAGGAATAGAGGTGGATAGGGCTAAGATAGATACCATTAGTAGGCTTCCTCCACCGACAAGTGTGAAATCAATTCGAAGCTTCCTTGGTCATGCGAGCTTCTATAGGCGTGTCATTAGGGATTTCTCCAAGATCACACGCCCCATAACCCGACTCCTTGAAAAGGACGTCCTTTTCATCTTCGATGAGGAGTGTCTTAAAGCCTTTGAGTTCTTGAAAGAGAAACTCATGAGTGCCCCCATTCTAGATTCGCCTGACTGGAGCTTGCCCTTTGAGCTCATGTGTAACGCAAGTGACTACGCGGTCGGTGCAGTTTTGGGGCAAAGACATGAAAATCATTTCCACCCGATCTATTATGCAAGCAATACTCTAAACGATGCCCAAGAGAATTACACCACCACCGAGAGGGAAATCCTAGCTGTAGTGTTCGCATTCGATAAGTTCCGTTCATACCTCGTGCTGTCGAAAACCATCGTTTTACCGATCATTCGGCTTTGCGTTTTATCTTCCAAAAGAAAGATGCTAAGCCTCGTCTCATACGATGGATTCTCCTACTTTCCGAGTTTAACATAGAAATTAAGGATAAGAAAGGAGCGGAGAATGTAGCGGCCGATCACCTTTTTAGGTTAGAGGATCCGGGTGGAGAGAAGAGTCGTGAGGAGGCAATAGGTGATAGATTCCCTCACGAATTGATTGAGGTTGTTGATGCGGAGAAGGAAGGTATACCATGGTTCAGTGATTTGGCAAATTACCTTGCCAATGGGGTGGTGTTGAAGGGGATGAGTACCCAACAAAAGAATAAGTTCTTTCGAGATGTGAGGAGGTACATATAGGATGACTCATATCTCTTTAGGATATGAGGAGATGGAATCCTTAGGATATATGTGACGAGAGAGAAAGGTTTAGAGATCCTTAGGCACGTTCATGAAGGGTTAACGGGAGGTCACCACGGCCCACATGTCACCGCCGAAAAAGTGTTTTTTGTGGGTTTTATTGGCCTTCGGTAGTTAAGGATGCTCTAGAGTTCGTTAGGAGATCTGATGAGTGTCAACGCACCGACAATATCTCATCCAAGGATGAGATGCCCCAAAATCCGATCCAAATTCTTGAAATCTTTGATGTCTGGGGCATCGACTTCATGGGACCTTTCTCCGTCGCTAGCGGGAATAGGTACATCCTCGTGGCAATCGATTACGCCTCTAAGTGGGTTGAAGCTCAAGATTTACCTACGAATGATGCCCGAGTGGTGGTGAGATTCCTCAAAAAGTTATTCACGCGTTTCGGTACACCGAGAGCTATCATAAGTGACCGTGGCACTCACTTTTGCAATGCCGTGATGGAGAAGGCATTGGCACGCTACGGGGTCACTCATCATTTTTCTACCGCGTACCACCCTCAAACTAGCGGTCAAGTGGAATATGCGAACCGAGGAGTGAAGAGAATCCTAGAGAAAACAGTAGGGAAAAGTCGAAAAAGATTGGTCGGACAAGCTTGATGATGCGTTGTGGACGTGTCGAATTGCCTACAAAACACCCTTAGGTACCACTCCTTTCATGATCGTATATGGCAAGGCTTGCCATCTCCCCGTAGAACTAGAGCACCGTGCGCTTTGGGCTCTTAAAACCTTAACTTAGATCTTACCGAAGCGACGAGAAAGTGTTACTTCCAAATTCACGAGTTGGAAGAGTTGAGATATGCGGCGTATGTACGTTCTTGGAGTATCAAGGAAAAAACGAAAGCGTTGCATGATAGGAAGTTGGGGGGTTTGAAAGAGTTTAGGGCATGCGAAAGGTGCTTTTATATAATTCGAGGTTGAAATTGTTCGCCGGGAAGTTGAAGTCGAAGTGGACAGGGCCATATTTAGTGAAGGAAGTGTTTCCGTATGGTACAGTGGAGTTACAAAACGAAACCGACGAAAATACATGGAAAGTGAATGGACATAGGTTAAAACACTACTTAGGAGGGCCGTATTCTATACAAGCCGTATAACCTTATACTGCACGTATACACCATGCGAGAATAAGATTTTATCATGTGAGATTATTAACTCCCTAAAAGAACCGTTACCTTGGTAACTAAGCAAAGATAATAAATTATTGAAAAATATATGGTGTCTAAGTTAGACAGTCTAACAGAGGCAGCAATTTCGACCGTTCACGTGTATAACTGAGTCAAGTTCCAATATGTTGAATGCAGAATGTAAGAACAAGCGTCCAAAAGTCTTACTCTATGCTATTGCTATGCATAAACATAAATAATTTACTAAGAATTATCTTCATAACTAAAGCCGATCTCTATCCCTCTTTTATTTCTCGATTTACCTCACTTGCTTCACGACTTCAATCCTTGAACTTTCACGATTCAACAAAACCAACCCTTTCACTAATTAGCGTTAAAACAGGTTGGGTCAAAACAGGTTCGTTTTCGGTTTCCTTTCTGAGTGTGTGTCGAAACATGTTAAGTCAGGTGAACCATTTACAATGTCACTTTTTCTTAAAAAAAGTTATTAATCAATGCATAACATGTCATCACAGATGCTACATTTACAATGTAAAGGTCATTTCTTTTTACATATAAAGTGATTAAGTTAAACAAATTAGGCAATTTTTTAACCCGTTCTGGTCATGTGACCCGCTACATAACAAACATGTGATGAAGAATTACACATAATTTGCTTCCCGACTATGCTAAATAGTAAAAAAAATTAAAAATAATAAAACCCTTAAAAGAATACTTAACTTTTAGATCCTTAGTACTTGAAACGTTTTCTTTCTTTCATTTATATTTGCTTTTATTGAACGGTCACATCTACATATTGATATATATCTATTAATTCATCACATCTTGATGAATAGTAAGTTACTATGTCAGTAACCCGTGTATTACACGGGTTGACAAAAAACACTATAAAATTGTAACATAGATCGAATGTTTAAAACTTGTTATTTAAAAATAAAATATGTGAAAAGGATCATATAATAAAGTAGTAGAAATATACACACTTAATGGTATGAGTAAATATTTGGTGGTTAAAATACAAAACCATCCCATCTCTAATTTCAAACCAAGGCAACCTTTTATCCGACCAACCAAATTGTTATAATAGGTTAAGGGGCTGTTTGGTAGCCTCTGAATGGTCATTAAGAGGCTACCTCTTAATGGAACCATTAAGAATTTTACCAATGAAAAGGTAGAAGAATGTGACATGTGATGAGTTACCATTCAGAGGTTACCTCTTAACCATTCAGACTTGAGGTTACCTCTTATTCATTCAGAGGTTTTAAACAATTAAGAGGTAGCATCTGAATGGTCATTAATAGGCTACCAAACAGCCCCTAAGTCTTCTTAAAAATGGTTTACAAGTATCTCCTATATTGAAAGAAAAAAAACACAAATCACAGAATCTTAGCGTACCCATACTAAGACCTAAAGCTTTTTTTCCCAACCCCTTAAGGCTGAATGAAAGGAGATTTGACATCCTACAACCACAAGGCCGACAACAGAGTGGGTTAAAAGTTTGGAAACAATTATTAAAAATTACAATCATATACCAATAAGAAACACAAACAAAACGATCGTACCAATAACAAACATAAATTCAAACTTATCAAAAGTCATACCAATAACAAACACAAATTTAAAATTACCAAAAGTTTTGAGTTGAAAATTAACCTTAAAGTTGACCTTATTTCTTAAATCTATGGTAATAGGCGAAGTACCATGGCACCATCTTTGGATTGTCACAAGAAGACTCACACTCAATGCAAGTCATACTTCCCACATCTTCTTTATCATGAGAATTTTCAACGTGCTCGTCATCATTAGCAGTTATATGTCCTTGAACTCAATCTCAACCAATACTACTAAACAAACACAAACAATGTCTATATCCAATAAGCTATCTAATTTATGTTAAAAATATATTTTTTAATCTTTAAATCTTACTGTATCATCACCTAATACTCTATTAGCAAAGGAGGGTTTTGAAACCTGCTGCATCAAAAGTTTGTTAAAATAAGTTATCTAATTTAGTAATTTATGTTAAAAATATTTCTTTAAATCTCTAAATCTAACTTCAATTATATATATTTTTAGTTTTAATGTTTGAACATCAAAAGTTATGAAAGAAAATAATTCCTAAATACTTTTTGACTTCAAATCTGGTGCAACATATAATATCAAATATCCACAAATAATAATAAACAAAACAGACACTTTTTAACATTACAAACTAAAAGAGTACGTAAAAGAGGGGTGTTTGGGAAGTAAAAGATGCACAAGCAATCTCAATCACCCCTAAAACAAACATCAAATATGATGGACCTGTTGCTCTCTGTTTTTTTCCTACAGAAAAGGTCGGAGTATTCTTAATTTGAACCAAGTAGAAAAACAAAATTTGAATAACAAATTGTTGTTCATGAAACTACCAAACTCTTCTATTAAGAAGTGTCAAAGGGAAAGTTAATTGAGCATAATAGAATAGGTCAAACGGGAACATGGTTTACGGAATTTATATAAATTAGAGTAAACTGCCATTTTGGTCCCTGTGGTTTGGCCAGTTTTGCCACTTTAGTCCAAATCTCAAACTTATTACATCTGGGTCCCTGTGGTTTCACTTTTGTTGCCATTTTAGTCCAAATTTCAAAAACCCCCTATTTTGACTGTTGAAAGCTGCTTATTTTGTCCTTTAGTGCAGGGGTATTTTGGTCATTTATGTTTTATTTAAAGCAATTCATTTAATAAAAAACCCCAAAATATAAAAACCCCCATATCATCATCATCTTCAACCTCAACCTCAACCCCCTGATCATCATCATCTTCTTCAACCTCATCATCTTCAACCACCACCACCCCCCTCTCGCCGCCAAGCACCACCACCTGCCACCACCCTCTCGCACCCCCTGCAACCACCGCCCAACTACCCACCCCCACCCTCATCATCTTCAACCTCATCATCTTCCTTCCCTAAACTGCTTCTCTCTCCTAACTCTCTCTCTCTCTCCATCACTTCTCTCTTTGAGTTCAAAACCTAAAATCAACAACAAAAAACCCTTTCTCTCCTCACTCTCTTTCCATCGCCTAAAATCAACAACAAATCCATCTCAAAACAATCTGAAAAACCCTAAACCAAGAAACAGAAAAATCAACAACAAAAAAATCCTTTCAAAACCTAAAATCAACAACAAAAAAAACCCGATTTACAAATAAATGAATCCAAATTCGTTAAAATCAAGAAACAGAAAACTAATTTGATAACTGAAACATTAACCTTGATTCTTAAATCATCATCTTTCTGCACCTGAATCGATACTAATCGCATCAAATCCATCTCAAAACAATCTGATCTCTTAAAGTTTGTTTGTAAACACCATGTTGCCACTGAATCGGAGCTTCTGTAAACAGTATCCTTCATCGAGGTGGATGATGCGGCGGTGGGTGGTGGCATCATCTTTCTGCACCTGAATCGGAGCGGCTTTGTGTATATGATGATGGTGGTGTTGGACGACGGCGGCGTTCACAGTGGCGGTGATGGTGGTGCTTGGAGAGAGAAAGAGAGAGAGTGTGTTGTTAAAATTATGATGATGAAGATGAGCTGCTGCCACTGAATCGGAGCTTCTTTAAACAGTATCCTTCATCGAGGTGGATGATGCGGCGGTGGGTGGTGGCATCATCTTTCTGCACCTGAATCGGAGCTGCTTTGTGTATATGATGATGGTGGTGGTGGTGTTGGTTGGACGACGGCGGCGTTCACAGTGGCGGTGATGGTGGTGCTTGGAGAGAGAAAGAGAGAGAGTGTGTTGTTGAAATTATGATGATGAAGATGAGCTGCTTTGTGTATATATATATATATATATATATTAATTTTTGAATTAAAAAATGTTAAATGAAAAGCAAAATGACCAAAATACCCCTGAACTAAAAGACAAAATAGAAGATTGCAACAGTAAAAAAATAGGGTTTTTGAAATTTGGACTAAAATGGCAACAAAATGCAAACCACAGGGACCCAGATGTAATAAGTTTGAGATTTGGACTAAAGTGGCAAAACTGGCCAAACCACAGGGACCAAAATGGCAGTTTACTCTATAAATTATTTTGTTTACATATTTAAAATAGGAGGTTGCAACAGTCAAAAAATGGCCAAACTCTCCAAAATGCCCCTGAACTAAAAGACAAAATAGGATGTTGCAACAGTCAAAAAATAGGGTTTTTGGATTTTGGACTAAAATGGCAACAAAATGCAAACCACAGGGACCCAGATGTAAAAAGTTTGAGATTTGGACTAAAATGGCAAAACTGGCCAAACCACATGGACCAAAATGGCAGTTTACTCTTTAAAGAAATTAAAGAATTAAATTACTTAAATAATATATATCAATATTGTAGAAAACTTTCCCTACAAAATAATAGATTTTCAAGGGTGTCATGTGGCAACCCAAGTTCTTCATTTATTAGATAGGATAGATTTTTGTCTTTTTGTGGTTTTTGTTCTTTGTTCTTTTTTTGTGTGTGTGTGTGTGTGTTAACTTTAGGGTATTTTTTCATTTTTTGTTTTAGAAGTTTATTTTTATTTTTATAATTCGTTACATCTTGATTTGGTCGTCATTTGATTGCTACTTAGCATAGTGTTTGATTGTCACGTTTGGTCTCTTAGTTTTTTTGTTCGGTTGCTATTTAGTACGATGTTTGGTAGCTTTTTATGTCATGTGAGTCACTTGGTGTTAAAAATTCATGTTTTGGTTTTACGTTTTTCCCGGTTTTAGTTGTGGTTCGGTTGCTATTTAGCACGGTTACTCCCCGACCACGCAATACTGGTAACACGGTTTTACGCCCCTCCCCGCCAACAAGTAATTGAAACCCACATACAAGTACAGTTAAACGATCGCACCTCTTTTTTTGAACGATCACAGTTAAACGGTCACATCTACATTGAAGTAATACCACCTATCTCAGTGCATGTGGAGTTTCAACCAAACTAAGATTTGCCACCAAATTGACTTAGATATCAAACATGTGACGATTAAGTGATCTGTAATACACAATAATAAACAACACAAACACCAAGGGGAGAACATCAATATACACAAGCATCAACACAAAGATAGAAACAGATTTATGTTAATAACTTGTCGTCATTCATACATGGAAGAGAATATGAACATAAATACAAAACCGCTGTTTGTGAGTGTGGACTTGTTTTGTTGAAGCACACAGATTACTTGTAAAGGTCGCTGATTCAGAGTGCGTACTTCTCCTTGCAGGAATGAGCAGTTACTTGAATAGACTTTATCTTTTTTTCTGGACACCATGTGAAGGCTGAATAACACAGAGTACTGTCATCTCATTAAATATGCACAGTTGCTTTAAATAATGAGTTTCAACGTCTCTCTTTACACTATAAGGCCGATGTGGGACTAACTCCACTTCAACCCTTTCTTCAATTTTCAACATTTCAGCCCTGTTTGTTTCACAATCATCAACTCTTTTTTTTAAGTTTCTTTTATTTGTTTCAGTTCTGATCTATTCACCAACTCATAACAATCTCGAAATCATTTCATGTTTTCAAATGAAATGTTGATAAGCCTGATTTCAGAACACACAAATCTATATATCTGCTCAGAACTGAAGAGATGATTATTGTTCAAGACTAGATTATATTATCTTTTTTTTTTTTCCAAATTTTCATGTGTCAATCTTCTTATTTTTTCGGTTTAATGACAGGTTTCATATCGGTTCATCATCAATATGTTGTTGATCACTTGGATGCAGAGATACCACTACAGAACCTGCAACTTCTGTTAGTGAAGATTATGTTCACATTTATAGGCCGAGACGGGTCGGATTGAACTGCAAAGTAAATACGATGTATTACATGGTTAGGAGCGTAAACGTGTCAAGCCACTCGTGAGCTACTTAAGATCGGCTCGTTAAAAGCTCAAACCAGTCGAGTTTAATACAAAACTTATCAAACAATGCGGGTAAAATGGCTATGAGATGCGGTTCTAGACCCGCATCTTGTGGCATAGCATCTTTTAGCTTAAAGCCATAAGATGCGGGTCCAAGAGATGCGGTTCTAGACCCTCATCTTTTGATAATTTAAGCAAAAACTACCTTTTCTCAATATATTCAAGAGATGTGGTTCTAGAACCGCATCTCTTGGTGTTTAAGCTAAAAAAATATTTTATTTTATTTTTTAATTTTCAGGAGATTTTATTAAAAATTCCTAATAAATTCCCATTATAAACAAATTGTATAAAAATGATAATTAAAAACATAAAAAACAAAATTAAACAAAGCCAATAAAAATAATCCAATAATATGAATTTCAAAGATTTCAAAGTAATACAAAATTACAAAAGTTTCAAATTAACACAAATTAAAATGAAAGTGATATTTAATAACTTTCTAAACTGATATTTTCCTACTTGCAACCCAAACCAACGTCTTTAATTCATACTTGCAACCGAAACCATAGAAGTTGCCTAACAAAACATAACGTTGTATTAATAAAACGAAGCTTAAAATGTATACGCAAGTGTACATATGTATAACATATTAACATGCAATCTTTATATTGATATGTTAAAATGCTCTCATACATGAATAAGCATAAGACATGTTGTTCCAAGTCTACCCTACATATGCACATAAGACATGAAGATCCAAATCAACGAACTGCAAGTTCGACAATACAACAATCGACCAATATATCTACCATATCATAAATCACAAACCATACAAAAAGCATTTATCAAACCATGCAAAGATATACATGTCTTATGTGATTATCAAAGTTAATGAGTTACAAGTGTCTTGGTCGTCAGGCTGAACCATATATATGTATATATATTTTACTAATACACACACATATATATACATCGTTATACTACATACTCAACAATTTTTTAGTTGACCCGTTAGATATAAATGATCATTAAATGGTAAAATTCGAGCTAACCTTGAGACGCCTTTACAGAGTTTATGGCCGGCCCTTAAACATCAAACACCTCCTTGATCCAATGCTCCATTAAGTCTATGACCATAATTTGAACTTCCCCATGCAAAGTCTTCTCTTTTGTATTCCATAACTGAAAACAAACAAACTATCTAAATGTATACAAATAAATTAAAAAGTTGATTATTCTAAACTTTAAAACAACATTAGATAAGACAACTAATAAACTATAAAGAATAAGTCTTAACTAAGTACTTATATTAGATCGCTACTGTCACTGTTGTTGAGTTGTGTGCCTGAACCATTCGTTCCATTGTTTGCCGGTGTGGATGTTGTACTCTCAAAATCCGGTAACTTTGAACTAATTGAAACTCAAATTTAAACTAACCTAGTGGTAGTATCTTTATGTACTAAAGAGCTGAAGAATACAACTCAATAATATGTACCGTAGGAGATAGGAGCAACAATGGTATGAACTTAGATCATATAAAGCCATGATATTAACAATAACTTCAGGGTCATATTCAAATAGAAAATTGTTGCTTAATGTAGGGGTGTAAACAAGCTGAGGATTGCTGAGCCCGAGCCTAATTCGAGCTATATTTTTAAAGCTCGAGCTTGCCTCGTTCGTAAGTAGTTTTTCTAGCTCAAGCTCGCCTCGGGCTCAGCTTGTTTACTATTTGTTAACTACTTTATATGCATTTATACTTAACTTTTATTATAGTTTTTTATATAATATATTATATTATATTATATTATATAGTTTTTTTATCACAATTTTGATACATATAAACTATCATATATTTATAAGTTTCATATATTTTAAATACAAATTAAAAAAACAAAAAGACTTGTTTGGGCTTCGAAGCCGAGCCGGCTCAAGCTTGATAAGTGAAGCTCGAGGTCGGGCTTGGGCTCGATCTCGTTTAAGCTCGACTCAATTCGAGCTTTTAGTAAGCCAAGTTCGAGTAGCTCAT
Source organism: Helianthus tuberosus (assembly GCA_030545235.1). Taxonomy (NCBI): domain Eukaryota; kingdom Viridiplantae; phylum Streptophyta; class Magnoliopsida; order Asterales; family Asteraceae; genus Helianthus; species Helianthus tuberosus. Next base: position 156,877,915 of record CM060394.1, read on the forward strand.
GAGCGGCTTGCCTCGTTTGCACCCCATGCTGAGCGTATCTAAAATTAATTAAAGTGACTTCAAGAGAAGAGTTAAGATGTTTTACCTACGAGCAAGCTTCTGAACTTTTGTCTCAAAGAAGCGGGTTTGTTCATGTAGAGTCAATTATTTTTGCTTCAAATGCGTGCAAGGATCAATTCCTCCGGTAGTATCACAAGCCTTTATGACTGTTGTCATGATATTATTATCCAATAAGCAAATTCCAACTATAAAAAAAGATGATCATCCAACAATGGCCTTCAATGAAAATTATAATGTATATCATCAATAAAAATCAAATTTTGTTAGAAGATAATAATTAAGATATTTAAGTCAATTAGTTTGTAACAGAAAATCAAAATAAAAGTCATCTGGTGTGTTTAGTGTCTTAATAAAATAAAATGAAGCTTAAAATGTATACGCAAGTGTACATCTGTATAGCATGCAATCTTTATATTGATATGTTAAAATGCTATCATACATGAATACGCTATACGCATAAGACATGTTGTTCCAAGTCTACCCTACATATGCACATAAGACTTGAAGATGCAAATCAACGAACTACAAGTTCCACAATACAACAATCGACCAATATATCTACCATATGTCCATATCCTAAATCACAAACCATACAAAAAGCATTTATCAAACCATGCAAAGATATACATGTCTTATGTGATTATCAAAGTTAATGAGTTACAAGTGTCTTGGTTCGGTTGAACCATATACACGTATATCTATTATACCACATACACACACATATATATATATACATCCTTATACGAATTTTTTGCATAAATAGGTGGTTTGACATGCAAAAGAGTGCTTATAGGTGGTCAACAAAATTGTTTTCAAATATAGGTAAGTCGCTGTATGAAACAGCGACCTTCTGCAAAGATTCTGACAGAATTCTGTCAAAGCTGCAATAATGTTAACATCGCTGTTAGGCTTTACAATCTTATACAAAGTTCGATGTTTCATGTTAAAAACTAACATAAGGTCGCTGTTTGGTATCTAGAAGTAACTAGTGGGAATGCCCGCGCGTTGCCGCGGGTACTTATGTTTTTTAGCGCACGTTGCGTGACGGGTTTAACATAATTTACTTTTAATACCAATTTGCTAAGACAACTAATATATCACAAAGAGCAATTTACTTTTAGTACATGTCAAAGCAGATTGAGCCTATATATTTAACCAAAACTGACAAATCTTTGTACAAATGGATGTAAGAATTAGTAATTTTCATTCCTTAAAAATACACTATTTCCTCTTAGGCTACTTCTTTTCATATTACCCATTTGGCGCATTATAAAAAAAAAACATAACCTTAGCAATCAAAAAATAAGTAAAGGCACCTTTTTTCCATCTCTTTCTTCTTAGTTCAGCCAACTTTGTTTTCACTCATTTTGGTTACATTATCGTATAGTTTTTCACTTAAACTTGACTATACACTCAATGTGCTCAGAAAAAATAACCTTACATAGAATGGCAATAAAATAAAATTAATATCAACCCGTCATTATCCTAATATTTGAGAGCCTTGGCGAAAGCTTTTAACCAAAAACCAGGTTGGAACCCGAACTGGTTTAACCAAAGGCAAGTTTTGATTTTCTTTGACCAAACCCAACCCAGTTTCAACCGGAACCGGTTTAGGCCAGAATTCCGAGTCATGCACCAAGTCTCCTACTCCAACCTTCTCTACAGCCCATAAACTCAAATCAATTTTATACATAAGAAATGAAAGTTAAATCAAGAAAATATAGATTCTGAACCTGTATATTGACAATGAGAAGAGAGAAGGTAACAATCTGTGGACAATGACCGGAGAAGGAAGCTCGAGAAATTGGGCAACAGTGGCGGATATACCTTAGGCCGGGGGGCAACGCCCGCTACGGCTTGGCGCGGAAAAATTAGTGTAAATTTTGGAAAAATTTGAGGTTTTTTCGATTTCGTTACGGCTTATTTATAAAACGTTACGGCTTGGCGGATTTTCTAGATCCGCCGCTGTTGGGCAATGTGGTTTATCTTTCCTTGAACGTATAAAACTTACATCAAGTGACACAATTGGCGAGTACTGAATATGCCGCTCAGCTGCAGAGCAGTTATAAGTTCTAGTGCGTGTCATCAATTGGATTGTGTTGTGTACTGAAACATGCTTAAGGTCTCTAGAACTTATATCTAAATCCATCCATTTTATAAGAAAAACAGCGGACCGTACAACCACGGCAGTTAGTCTGATGATCGGTCCGCAGTCATATACAAATAAAATAATAAAAAATATATAAAATCTGTCTGGAAGTGACCTACATAAACAAAACAGTGAATAAGACGTATCGGCTCTTGTTAGATATTTGTGCAGTTTATTCCATAGAAAATTTTCTTCAATATCCATCTCTTTCATCATAACCCAAACAATACCAATATTTTAATTATAAGACATGATACAAATTTGTTGGCTAAAACTTTTAGGTCTGTTAATCATTGTGATTTACGACAATGCCACGTAAAATAAAAGAAAGAGTAAAATGCCACTTTCGTCCAAAGGTTTGTTTTTCCGCATCCGGATGCAAAAGGTTTGAAATCTTGCCATTTTCATCCGACTTATTGACTCCATCCATTTTTTAATGTTAAGTCAGGGGTATTTTCTTCTTTTTAGACATTTTTTTGATGATTAAAGGGCTTGGTGGGGAGAAGTCAACAGAGGTGGATCTTTATTTCTTATAGTGTTTTTTTTAAATGCCTAAAAAGGCAAAAAATGGCTCTCATTTAACTGAGAAAATGGATGGAGTTAACGAGTCAGATGAAAATGGGAAGATTTCAAACCTTTTAGATCCAGATGCGAAAAAACAAACCTCTGGCCGAAAGTCGCAAAAGTGGCCAAACCTCAGGGACGAAAATAGCATTTTACTCTAAAAGAAATGGTAAACTATTAGATCAATTAATCACCAATTACCTATAATAACCTAGGCCCTCCAGCATACATAGGGCAAAATGCCAAGATTTTGTAGCTCAAAGTTAGTAATGAAGAATACCTACAATCCATCAGGTCATACCATTTAGTCATTGATCTCACATAACAAAATAGAATAAGTAATGCAGGAAGATTTAGTGACACCTTTCCGGATACAATGAGCATGTGTGAAGTCAAAGCAGCTTCTGCACAGATAAGGGCATGAGCAACGTTTTCCACATAAGTGAAGTCAGAAGTCGTTTGATCACTTCCTATAATGAACTGGAATGAGAGACTCTATTACTTATATAATGAATAAACAAGAAAACACTATTCTAAAGCTGCATGGCTTTAATATATAGAAAATAAGAAACATTGCACTTAAATAAATAATAATTAAGTTTGCAAACCTTAGCCCAACCGGATTTTGCAACTTCAATAAGAGATGGCAAAAGAACCAGGTCACCAGGTCCAAAAACATTGCTGGAGCGAATAGCACATGTAAGAAGCCCATCAATGTCATTAGCAAGCAAAACATACGCATCTGCTTGAGCTTTAAGTTCACTATACAAATCCTTAAACTGTGTAACAACAAAGAATCATACCACTTAAACATTTGGGAGACTAAACGCGTCTACAGGATTTAAAAACATAGAATATCTTCAGAAGGTCACATACTTTTGAAGAGTACAATAACGTCTCGTTCCCACTGCATATATCATGTGAACAATCAACAATTACATTTGCAGTACTTGTGTATATTAACCGCTTAAATTTGCATCGCCGACACGCATTAACAACATTTTTGGCACCCAAATAACATGTCAAAAATAGATCAAAACACCAAAATATACAATAACATATCTCAAATTGAAACACGTTCTACTTTAAAGTAAAGTGATGATTAACCTTGAACAATTAGTGAGTAACCAGCAAAATTGAAAGCAGAATTTAAATAAAAGATGAATTAATCTTTTTTAAATAATAGAGAAATTAAACAAAAACATGAAACACCCGATCGATTTCCTTACCACAATCAAAACCTAAAAGGTACTCGTTGGTATGGATGCGTTGAGGGAGTGGCGGGAATTGTAGACGATAGCGCAACATACGAAGCTGATTTTGATGGATTTGTTGCTCTGTAGTTGAGGGGATTTGAAACTGATCTTACATTACATTCAATTGGGGATTTCTTGTATCACGGATGCCTATTCAGAATTAGAACCCTGTTGACAATTATATTATAATATTATTAATACATTAAATTTGGACATTTCAAAACTGATAGGAGATGAAGGGTTGACACTTGGGTGGTGTTTGTTTGTTTTTTTTTTTTTTTTTTTGCCAAAAGCTCTTCTGAGCATTTATGTCTGCGTTGCGCAGACGCGCGCAGACATAAGGGTACTACAGCTTGTTTGTTTTCTTGAAGATCTGCAGAGCTTATACCTCTGCCTCACCTCTTCTCCAAGCAGATCCTTCCCTATGTCTTCAAACCTCTGCAAACCTCCTCTCCCTCTCTCCCTCTTCAAAACATCTATCTGCTCCAAAACCCTAGCTCCAGCTCCACCTCCGACACCACCTCCACCTGCCGACACCACCTCCACCTCCACCACCACCATCGTCAAAACCCACCACCACCAAACCCATCAATTAAAATAAAACCCAGATCGGTGAGAGAGATCGTAGAAACGGAGAGATCGGTGAGAGAGAGAGACAGTACAGAGAGAGATCGGTGAGAGAGAGAGAGCGTAGAGAGAGAGAGATCGGTGAGAGAGAGAGACCGTAGAGAGAGAGAGGCGGTGGTGTGATGGCGGAGGTGGTGCGGTGGTGGTGGTGCTATGGGCGGTGGTGGTGACAGCTTGTAGAGAGAGAGAGTTCAAGGCAGAGAGAGAGAACTGTTGTGTGTGTGAAGTGGTTTTTGTAGAAAAAAAACAAACCCTCTTCTCTTTGCAGACTGCAGACATTTGGTCCACCTCTTCTCCTGCAGATGCCTGCAGATGTGGTCCGCAGACTGCAGATCTTTTACCTCTGAAAAAACAAACAGCACCTTAATACATTTAATTTCAATTAAAGTTATCTATGAAATCCCCTTTTTTATCCCTCTAGTGTCTTAAAACTTTGGGTGAAATACAAATTTAACCCCTCTAAAATGGCTTAAACGTCCTTGTACATTGTGCTTCATAACTTGTAAGCATGGTAAAATTACAATATTGTCCATCATATTTGCTTTATATAATATATTATAGATTAAGATCGTTGTTTCAGTTGGAAATGTAATATAAGGTCACTGTTTCATCCGGAAAAGTGAAAGAAGATCGTTGTTTCATCCCTGTATGTAAAGATAGGTTGCTGAAGAAACAGTGGTTTGAATGACCGGAATCAATCAGACCAGGGGTTTAGTTCTGCATAAAAAGGTTAGTCCTCTCGCTGATTCGGGGGTTTGACTGAGCTCCTTCTCCGGTGATCACTGCAAAACAGAAAGCCGTTAGACTCGCCACGGGGAGAATGGGGGTCCTCTCCGTGACCACCCTCCGGCGTGAGAATAAGTACAGTGATCTCGATGAAGAAGAAGAAGAAGTAGTAAAAGTGAAGTGAGTGTAACTTGTGAGATCATACCTACAACCTTCTATTTATAACCGTTTTTGGCGGGAAATTGATGCGACGAAGAGAGTAACGGAAAGTATTTTTCGTTGGTGGTTATGCCCTTTTCCGTCAATCACTAACGTCACATCCATGCACACGGATCGTGAGTGTGATCGACGGCTGGGGAGATGCCACGTGGAAAGTGGGTTTGTTGTAGATCGATCTTCAAAGGAGTGCCATTTCCATGATCAGATGAGCGTTCCAGATTATGCCACGTCACAGTTAGTTATAACTGAATGGCCATGCACGATAAAATCTTCTAGAAGGTTTACAGTTGTAACCCTTTATGCCCTTGCCACGTGTCCATTCTGTTGCAACACAAAAAATCCTTTTCTTCAAGTCTTGATTCCAGGCGCGCGGAGATGTTCAGGATCTTATCTTCAATCCTATCTATACCCTTGCGCGAGCCCGCACAAGGATGTTAGTTGAATGTTAGTTTTCTCTGGCGCATGGTTATCGAAGATTATTTTCTTTTATATCTTTGTTTAGAACCGCTGCGCAAGGTTCTGTTAAAGGTGTTCTTGGAATAGGACTATTGTATGGTCTTGTGATCTTGCGCGAGGTTTCCTAGACCATATTCCTTTGTCTTTGAACTGTTTCTTCCCAAATCCTGTTTAGGACTACTGCGCAGCCACGCATGGTCTTTATTCAAGATGTTTTTGGGATAAGGTTGTGGTATGGTCCAATACGCCTGCACAAGGTTTTTGGGACCATACCCCTTCAGTCGCTGTTTCATCCGGAAATGTAAAAGAAGATCGTTGATTGAACCAGAATATTATTAAGGTCGTTGTTTCATGAGAAAATCTAAAGATAGATCGCTGTTTGAAGAGTATATGTAATTGAAGTTTGCTGTTTGATCCAAATTATTAATAAATTTGTTGTTCGAATGCAGAAGAGTAAGGCTGTTCACATGTGACTTTATTTTGAATTTGTGGTAGCATTAAAACACTACAATATGCAGCAGAATCACGTGAACCCCTGCTAGCATGCATTAAAACCCCTGCATTCTTACAATGCATGCAAGGAAAAGAAATTGGTGATATGACTACACCATCAGAAATCAAATTCAGTATAATATTAAATCTGCTTGTGTAAGATTTACATACTGTTTAGAGGGTTGGGATTCGAAATATTGTACAGTAGCCTACAATTGAAGCCAAATTTGAGCCGAAGATAGGTGTAAGCATGATTAATTCAAAGAGTAGTCATATCCTATAATTGTACATACATGTAGATAAAAGTTTGTATGAAGAAGAATATATACCCATACACACTTCATTTCAAAATTCTAAGAAACCCACCAAGAAACAATACTTTGCAAATACATTTTGTGACAACTTCGATCTGTTTGAAAATGAGTTTCGAATGTAATCCTGGTCCTCTTAGTGACGCGTTGTTGTTTTTGCACAAGGATCACCATGCATTCGAGGTTTTCAAGCATCCCAAAAATTACCGTCAACTAATAAATATTAAACGATCAGATCGTTCGTTTTGGAAGCATCTGAAACAACATCTTGTTGGACCACGGGTAGAAGTATTAATACGTGCAGCAGGATTCGATGGGATCTTGGACAGTGGTTGAACGGTGGAGGCGGGCTACCAATAGAAGGGGTTGATGTATGTGGGGTTGACAGTGCGATAACATTCGCTGGGGAAGCTTCGTTGTGTGAAAATCTGGGGGTTTACCCCGGCAGAAAATCATGTGAGGGAAAAAAGGGTTAGTTCGGTGCGTATTTTAGAAGAAATAAAGTCGGAGTTTTCAGAAAACGACGCATCGGATGAAGAGTGCATTATTCGTGCACACTTAATAACTTTTTATTTGATAGGGTGCACGGTGTTACTTGATAGTGCGAACAACTTGATATCTCTAAATTTTTTGGACTTTCTAGAAGATTTGACTGCATGTTCGGGTGTTAGTTAGGGCAGTGCTGCATTATGCAGCGTTTATAGAAACCTTTGTAACGCTGCAGCACCTGATGCTAAAAGCGTTACCGGCCCAATGTCGATTTTACAAGTGTGGGCGTGGGAGAAGTTTCGTTGTTTTGCTCCTGAGATTGCCTCGTTCCACTACAATGCGCCGTTAGCTGCCCGGCATACTAAAGTTTAAAATTTTAAAATTATTTTTTCGGTAGGTTTATTATACTACGTTAAGTTATTATTTACCTTTGTAGTTGGAAGGGGAGCCTAAGTTGTGTAGACGTTCCGACACATTGCCTCAGATCATATAGATCTCAACTGCAATTTTTGAACGAGGCAATGGTATGCTAGTTAGTTGTAGACATATAAAAATTATTTTGACCACGTTGCTAAAGTTTGAAAATTTTTGGTTTCAATTTAATTGGAGACCGTACGACGAAGTTGTGGATAGACTCCCCGAGATATGTAGGAGTGGTATGGGAATTTGGAGGAGTGCTTGCCCTCTGTTATACTACGAGGTTGTAGAGCATCACTATCCACAGTGCGTCATGAGACAGTTTGGCATGGTTCAGTATATACCTCCGCCAATTACCATAAATATTACTGAGCATGCCAGGCTTCATTCCTTAAACCGGATCGGGAAAACCGGGTGGAACTGGAGATCTCGTCACGATTCGTATGTTCGTGGTTGGGACCTACGTCATGAAAACTTGGTAGACGGAGAATTCATCACATCTTATTCCGTTGTCAATGATTATATGGCGTGGTACATGCAGCATACGGTGTTATATTTGACGAACCCACGGTTACCACCTGTCCCTATGAGCGGATTCCAAGATGAAGGAGCAAGGGTCCAAATGATGGTATATTTAACTTTAAAATTATGCAAGGTTACCTTTATTATTATTATTATTCAAGTTACTGTTAGATAAAAATTAACTATTTTTTTTAGTCGGAGACGATGGGTGTAATACACCGATCTCAAGATCTGGACTTCATTCAGGGTGCGGCGTATCAGGCACTTGATATGTCAAATGTTCCAGATTACACAAAGTATCCAACTCATCTGACACAAGAGCCGGTGGACCTTGTTTCATACCCTCGCACACAGAGGTTAGGCAGACCACGACGTCGGGGACGTGGTGGTAGAAACATTCAAGAGACGAGGACATCAAATTGGGGCAGGAATTACGAAACAGGGGGGATCCAGATCTGGTGTTAATGAAAATCAAAATTATGGTGGAAACTTTGGTGATGCACAAAACGTTGGTAATACGTTTGACGGCGTCAATCTAGCCGCAAACAATGAAAATGATAGTTGGCAGTCACTTTTGGCTAAGGCATGCAACGACGCACAGTATAACATAAACGGCTTATTGGATTTCACCGAAAATCCTTTGGATAACAACAATCAGCTTGTGGACCCCCACAGAGGTCAGCCGGGCTTTACTACCCCCGCGTCACAGGTCATGTCCTTTATGCCGGACAGCCAAACGGACTATCAGTACTTTGCTCATCACCAAAGTCATGAAGATCACCGGAGCCGGTATGAAAATCCTGAACCAAACCCCTTGGACTGGGCGATGACTTGAACCTGAACCTGTTTCCACGGAATGACCAGTAGTTAACTTTAAAAGAATGTAATATATTTTTACGTGAATATATCGTGTTATTTTGTTGTAGTTAATGATGTAATATGTTTTACTATTATTTTATTGATAAATGATTTATAATATTAAAAAATAGTTGTAGTAAAAACCCAAAATTTTAAAAATCAATCCCACAAAAATTAGTCACAGTTAGGTTTAACAAACTAGTTTCCGAAGTTTCTTAAACCTTGAAATATCTCGTTCAATTCACTAAGTGAATTAGTCATGTCTAAGTACATACTTATGGGTAGTATTTTTACAAGTCATGTCAAGATACATATTTTAACCCATGTGGTATTTTTACTAGTGTTTGTAATCAATGATTATGTACATTATATGTAAGTTTTTTTTTTATAAAAACTGTAATATATGCGTTCACTCCCAAAATCCTCTCTCGAGGCGAAGCCATGGCGATTTCAAAACACCGGCGATAATCTTCATCTATCATCGTTCTGAAGACGAAGATAGAAAACAACGATGATCGTATACGAAGACGACAACACAAAGACGATGATGCTGACTCGAGAAGAAACCTGCAACTCACCGACGATGAAACTAGGGTTTACTCTGCATGAGAAGACACCTGCAACCAGATAATATCTTATGGGTAGTATTTTTACCGGTGAAACCAAATTCAGAAATCATAGAAGGTAATTCCAGGACAGGCAAAACAATGTGGGCAAGATCTTTGGGAAGATGTAACTACATATGTGGTCATCTGGACCTCAACAAAAAAGTCTTCTCAAACAACGCTGACTACAACATCATCAATGACATACCACCACAATACTTCAAGCACCTGAAAGAGTTTATTGGAGCTCAACGAAATTGGCAGTCTAACTGCAAATACGGCAAGCCAAGGCTTGTTATTGTACCACTAAGCATTAAGGTGTGTTGACAAGTCAACGGAACCCAAATGCTACAGTGTTTTGACTCCATATAAAGTATAGTCCTATATTTGGATATTGGGTTCCTAACTCCGTTATAGGGTCGTCCATACTATATAATATTACTGGACGACCTCAGGTCCGCTAGGACCTTGATCGGAGGGCTGAGAGCGTGCCACGTCATCATCTTGATCTGATCGGACGGCTGAGCCTTCTTCAACCTTGTAATCCCTTTGAACTATATTAGGCTCTGTAGAACTTTCGTATGTCTGTTGTAGTCCTTTAGCGGCATCTGCAAGTAGTTTCTTCTTCCAATGAGTTGCAGGTGTCTTCTCCTGCAGAGTAAACCCTAGTTTCGTCGTCGGTGAGTTGCAGGTTTCTTCTCGAGTCAGCATCATCGTCTTTGTGTTATCGTCTTCGTATACGATCATCGTTGTTTTCGATCTTCGTCTTTAGAATGATGATAGATGAAGATTATCGCCGGAGTTTTGAAATCACCATGGCTTTGCCTCGAGAGAGGATTTTGGGAGTGAACCCATATATTACAGTTTTTATAAAAAAAAAAAACTTACATATAATGTACATAATCATTGATTACAAACACTAGTAAAAATACCACATGGATTAAAATATGTATCTTGATATGACTTGTAAAAATACTACCCATAAGTATGTACTTAGACATAACTAATAAAAATATTAGCCGTACTGGCCATGTATTGACATGACTAATTCACTTAGTGAATTGAACGAGATATTTCAAGGTTTAAGAAACTTTTAAACTAGTTTGTTGTTTGACTGTGATTAACACACCCCCTAGCGGGATTGATTTTTAAATTTTTGGGTTTTTACTACAACTATTGTTTAATATTATAAATCATTTATCAATAAAATAATAGTAAAACATATTACATCATTAACTACAACAAAATAACATGATATATTCACGTAAAAATATATTACATTCTTTCAAAGTTAACTACTAGTCATTCCGTGGAAACAGGTTCAGGTTCAAGTCATCGCCCCAGTCCAAGGGGTTTGGTTTAGGATTTTCATACCGGCTCCGGTGATCTTCATGACTTTGGTGATGAGCAAAGTACTGATAGTCCGTTTGGCTGTCCGGCATAAAGGATATGACCTGTGACGCGGGGGTAGTAAAGCCCGGCTGACTTCTGTGGGGGTCCACAAGCTGATTGTTGTTATCCAAAGGATTTTCGGTGAAATCCAATAAGTCGTTTATGTTATATTGTGCGTCGTTGCATGCCATAGCCAAAAGTGACTGCCAACTATCATTTTCATTGTTTGCGGCTAGATTGACGCCGTCAAACGTATTACCAACGTTTTGTGCATCACCAAAGTTTCCACCATAATTTTGATTTTCATTAGCACCAGATCCGGACCCCCCTGTTTCGTAATTCCTGCCCCAATTTGATGTCCCAGTCTCTTGAATGTTTCTACCACCATGTCCACGACGCCATGGCCTGCCTAACCTCTGTGTGCGAGGGTATGAAACAAGGTCCACCAGCTCTTGTGTCAGATGAGTCGGATTCTGTGTGTAATCTGCAACATTTGACATATCAAGTGCCCGGTACGCCGCACCCTGAATGAAGTCCAGATCTTGAGATCGGTGTATTACACCCATCGTCTCCGACTGAAAAAAAAATAATAGTTAATTTTTATGTAACAGTAGCTTGAATACTAATAAAGGTAACCTTGCATAATTTTAAAAGTTAAATATACCATCATTTAGACCCTTGTTCCTTCATCTTGGAAGCCGCTCATAGGGATAGGTGGTAACCGTGGGTTCGTCAAATATAACATCGTATGCTGCACGTACCACGCCATATAATCATTGGCAACCGAATAAGATGTGATGAATTCTCCGTCTACCAAGTTTTCATGACGTAGGTCACAACCACAAACATACGTATCGTGACGAGATCTCTAGTTCCACCCGGTTTTCCCGATCCGGTTTAAGGAATGAAGCCTGGCATGCTCAGTAATATTTATAGTAATTGACGGAGGTATATACTAAACCATGCCAAACTGTCTCATGACGCGCTGCGGATAGTGATGCTCTACAACCTCGTAGTATAACAGAGGGCAAACACTCATCTAAATCCCATACCACTCTTACATATCTCGGGGAGTCTATCCACAACTTCGGCGTACGGTCTCCAATTAAATTGAAACAAAAAATTTTCAAACTTTAGCAACGTGGTCAAAATAACTTTTATATGTCTACAACTAACTAGCATACCATTGCCTCGTTCAAGAATTGTAGTTGAGATCTATATGATATGAGGCAATGTGTCGAAACGTCTGCACAACTTTGGCTCCCCTTCCACCTACAAAGGTAAATAATAACTTAACATAGTATAATATACCTACCGAAAAAATAATTTTAAAATTTTAAACTTTAGTATATCGGGCAGCTAACGGCGCATTGTAGGGGAACAGAGCAATCTCAGGAGCAAAACAACGAAACCTCTCCCACGCCCACACTTGTAAAATCGACATTGGGCCGGTAACTCTTCCAGCATCAGGTGCTGCAGCGTTACAAAGGTTTCTGTAAAGGTTGCATAATGCAGCACTGCCCCAACTAACACCCGAACATGCAGTCAAATCTTCTAGAAAGTCCAAAAAATTTAGAGATATCAAGTTGTTCGCATTATCAGGTAACACCGTGCACCCTATCAAATAAAAAATTATTAAGCGTGCATGAATAATGCACTCTTCATCCGATGCGTCGTTTTCTGAAAACTCCGACTTTATTTCTTCTAAAATACGCACCGAACTAACCCTTTTGCCCCTCACATGATTTTCTGCCGGGGTAAACCCCAACAGATTTTCACACAACGAAGCTGCCCCAGTGAATGTTATCGCACTCTCAGCCCCACATACAGGCACCCCCTCTATTGGTAGCCCCCACAGCACGTTAACATCATGTCAGATCACCGCCGTTTCGCCAAAAGGGAGGTGAAACGTGTGGGTTTCTGGCCTCCACGGCTCAACCAACGCGTTTATTAACGCATGATCTATATACTGGTACCCACTGTCCAGGATCCCACCGAATCCTGCTGCACGTATTAATACTTCTACCAGTGGTCCAACAGGATGTTGTTTCAGATGCTTCCAAAATGAACGATCTTATCGTTTAATATTTATTGGTTGACGGTAATTTTCGGGATACTTGAAAACCTCGAATGTACGGTGTGCAAAAACAACAACGCGTTACTAAGAGGACCAGGATTACATTCGAAACTCATTTTAAACAGATCGAATTGTCACAAAATGTATTTGCAAAGTATTGTTTCTTGGTGGGTTTCTTAGAATTTTGAAATGAAGTGTGTATGGGTATATATTCTTCTTCATACAAACTTTTATCTGCATGTATGTGCAATTATAGGATATGACTACTCTTTGAATTAATCATGCTTACACCTATCTTCTGCTCAAATTTGGCCTCAATTGTAGGATACTGTACAATATTTCGAATCCTAACCCTCTAAACAGTATGTAAATCTTACACAAGCAGATTTAATATTATACTAAATTTGATTTCTGATGGTGTAGTCATATCACCAATTTCTTTTCCTTGCATGCATTGTAAGAATGCATGGGTTTTAATGCATGCTAGCATGTGGAAAGAGGGGTTCACCTGATTCTGCTGCATATGGCAGTGTTTTAATGCCGCCACAAATTCAAAATAAAGTCACATGTGAACAGTCTTACTCTTCTGCATTCAAACAACAAATTTATTAATAGTCTGGATCAAACAGCAAACTTCAATTACATATACTCTTCAAACAGCGACCTATCTTTAGATTTACTCTTGAAACAGCGACCTTAATAATATTCTGGTTCAATCAGCGATCTTCTTTTACATTTCTAGATGAAACAGTGACCTATCTTTACATACAGGGATGAAACAATGATCTTCTTTCACTTTTCCGGATGAAACAACGACCTTATATTACATTTTAAACCCAAACAACGATCTTTGTTACATATTTAACTGAAACAACGACCTTTGTTTAAGATTGTAAACCCAAACAGCGACCTTATAATTTGTTCAGCTTTCACAGAATTCTGTCAGAATCTTTGCAGAAGGTCACTGTTTCATACAGCGACTTACCTATATTTGAAAACAATTTTGTTGACCACCTACATGCACTCTTTTGCATGTCAAACCACCTATTTATGCAAAAAAATCTCCTTATACTACATACTCAACATGTTTTTAGTTTACCCGTTAGATATAAATGATTACTAAATGGTAAAATTTTAGCTAACCTTGAGACGCCTTTACAGATTTTATGTACGGCCCTTAAACATAATCCAATGCTCCATTAAGTCTATGACCATAATTTAAACTTCCTCGTGTGAAGTCTTCTCTTTTGTATTCCATAACTGAAAACAAACAAACTATCTAAATGGATACATATAAATTAAAAAGTTAATTATTCTAAACTTTAAAACAATATTAAATAAGACAACTAAGAAACTGTAAAGAATAAGTCTTAACTAAGTACTTAGATCAGATCGCTACTGTCACTGTTGTTGAGTTGTGTACCCGAACCATTCGTTCCACTATTTGTCGGTGTGGATGTTGTACTCTCAAAATCCGGTAACTTTGAAGTCATTGAAACTCAAATTTAAACTAACCTAGTGGTAGTATCTTTATGTACGAAAGAACTGAAGAATACAACTCAATGATATGTACTATAGGAGATAGGAGCAACATTGGTATGAACTTAGACAAACTGAGTTTACAAAAATGTCACCCTCAAGCGTCTATGGAGCGACGCCTCAACGATGGGAGGCGTCCGTCTGTCATCTATTACTTTTGTATAATGGCGTCGTGACACGAGTCTGCCTAGCCTCTTGCGTCGTCGGCCGACACATCTAAGCCAAAAAGGACGTCTCCTACACGGTTTGCGTCAGTTATGGAAAAGTAGTTTTGCTTGTGTCTGTGTCGCCTTATGGCTGATGCAGTCTATCGCATTAGAGCGTAAAAGGCAGACGCCTTCGAGAGGTCTGGCTGACGCATTAGAGTGTAAAAGGTCGACGCCTTCGAGAGGTCTGGCTGACGCACTAGACCGTAAAAGGCTGACGCATTTTAGGGGTCACCCCGACACACTAGAGTGGTCTGGCTGACGAATGGAAGTGGTCTGCGTACTTTCAACCGTACAATCGTACGACCGATGCATCCAAAGGCCATATTGACGCTTTAACTGTCCATTGATATGTGGTCGAAAACCGGTGTCCGTTTACGTTTAAGTTTTTACTTAACTTTTAATCTTGAAATGCCTACTTTTGATTAGATATGTGTTTTGCAGGTATAGTGGAGTTTAAAGAGCTTTTCCGGAGCATTACGGGCTACCGAGATGAAAAACGGATCACCGAATTCGACATTTGGAAAACCACCGTCGCTTGAAAAGTTCCGTAGACAGGAGTTTAGCTCGTCGCCAGAATTCGACATTTGCACAGGGCGTCGCCGACGGGGCTTCAAGCCGTCGGCGATGGCCCTCCAATCTCGTTGCGTGCATTTATGTTGTTTTTGGTTGGTGAAACAATTTTAAAGAGGTTTTTGCCATTCAATACGGGGGTTACACTTCTTTTGAGTTTGAATATGAGTTCTTGGAGCCAAATTCATTATCTTTTTCATTACCAATCAATCCATATCATAAACCTTCACCCGAATCAAGATCATTCACCATTCAATTTCACCTTCTTCTCCATTCAAAACCCTAGTCATTCATCCATTGATCCTTCCACCATCACCACTCACCAAAACCCTAATTTTCACCATCCCATCATTCCACAAGCCCCAAGATGATCCAATTCAAGTCTCCATCATCCGTTGATCAAGTCCCGTTCACCATGAGCAACTAATTTCTTGAAGGTTTCACCCCGGTGTAGGTTATTGTAAGTTTCTAGGGTTGAACGTTGTTTGAACTTTGATTGTGACAAGTTGTATTTTGATTTTGAATCCTTAGATAATTGTCGTGCATTTGAATTGAATTTGTGAATTGTCGAACGATGATAAAGTTATGACTTTATGAAATGAATTTGTGCACTTATGCCTTATCTAAGTTAGGATTTACATGTTCTTGGTAACAAAGTGCATTGCGGTCCGTTGTCTACGACGTTGATAACTCTTGGCACCTAAACCACGTGACACTAATTCCGTTAATCACTTTTGCAATTGAATCAAATCTAAAACGTGTAGAAACCCTAGGACTTCAATGACCGAACCGGGTGTGAACCTTGTTTACATATCTTGTTTGATACCATCAATTACGTTTCTTGCAATTGTTTGTTTCTATTAGTTAATCCAACCCATTTTCTATTTACATTTAAACATCTTTTCAAAATCAATCAAAAATCATAAAAACAAGTTAGCAAGCTTCATAATTGTGACACCTTTTAAGAATTCATTAAAGTCCATTCGCAAACCACGTACTCTTCGTGGTTCGACCCCTTACTACCACTAGCTATTTGTTAAGGGTAATTTGGGTATATAAATATTATCTTTGACCGGAGCACGACATTCCAATCAAATTTTGGCGCCGTTGCCGGGGAGTTAGTGCGCTTTGTGTTTGGATACTTGTTTGTATTTTGTGATTAACTGTTTAAAGTGCGTAGTTCTTTTTGTACTCTTTCTTTTTCCTTGTTATGCGGGTTGTGTTATTTGTGCAGGACACAGATAGTGCATGCATACAAGGAATTCCGGGCGAACATCACCGTTAGTCTACGAACCGAAAATCGAGCGAGTAGCAAGAAGGAACCTAGCAAGCCGGTTAGAAGCAACCCTTGTTTCTAACCAAGTCACCCAAGATCCACAATCCACACCATCCATTGAAACCGATTCAATGGCAAACCAAAATTCCAATCACCCAAACCTCAACCAAAACCAATTTCAATCTCAAGGAACCTTCCATCCCGCCCAAAATGTCCAACATATACCTCAAGATCAACCGGGTGGTGGTAACAACTCAAGACCACCCACACCACCTTTTCGAGATCAAGGTCCCAATAATAACCAAAGAACACCCCAATAACAAAACCTTCACCGACACAACTCCTTACCCACTCAACTTGATGACCGGAATGTTAATTCCGATCGTAGAGGCAACCGAGATCGTGGCAATCCCGCGAACGAAGACCCATTTTTCAACATTGACGACTTACAAAATGCCATCCCCGATGATGAGCCGTTTAGTGTTCCCGGTTACCAATCGCCAGAACACGTGAGTATTCACTCGGAATACTCGGATGACGGGGGTAATTATGATGAACGGGTATATGGTAACAGTTGGGGGTATGTGAGCCGGGGCAATATCAACAATGCTAGAGGGTTTGATGATGATGATGAATTTGGCTATCAAAATGCCAATTTTGTGGGGAATGAAAACTACGGTTATGGAAATGTTCGAAACGACGGTTACGGAAACAACCGAAACCCACGGAACAACAACCAACGAAACCGGAATGATGGGTACTATAACAACAACAACAATGTGAACCATAACCAGATTCCTCGTTTTGTGGGAGGGGGTGATTAAGGTGGTAATCAAGGTATGAATCAAAGGGGTAATCGAAGAGATAACCGAAGACCAAGGGATCAAGAAGTTGATGGTCCACGTCGTCATCAACAACCTCCAAGGGGCGTCAATGATCGTTTTAGGCTGGTGGTCACCGACAATGACTCATCGATTGTATGCGAGAGAAGAATGTTTCATTGCAAGCCCCATTACATCAACATCCTCCCTCACTTCAACGGGAGGACTAATGATGAACCGTATACCTACTTGGCGGAGTTTTCGGCCATATGTAGTACGATCGGAGGGCATGATTTCGCATTGGAAGAGGTAAAGCTACGATTATTTCATTTCTCTTTGAAGGATAAGGCGTAATAGTGGTTTCTCACACTTCCGGTGGGTAGTATTCGTACATGGGCTGAAATGCAATAGGTTTTCCTTGACGAGTATTATTCAATGGCAAAGACCGATGATGCTAGAGATGAAATTAGGTCTTTTCGCCAACTCTCGAGTGAACCATTACATGAAGCCTTCACTCGATACAAGGAATTAATCCGGAAGTGCCTACATCATCAAATTGAAAAATGGGAGTTGGTTAAGTGCTTTGTACGGGGGTTGGATGATGAGACATGGAATCACCTTGAGTCAACGAGCAAAGGAACGTTGTTGAGTAATCATGATGACGATTGGGAATTTCTTGAGTGGATGAGCAAGCGATCAAAGTCAAAAGAGTCGGCCGATAGAGCTAAGAAACATCCCGTTTCCCGATCACTTCCCGATCTCGATTCAAACTCTAAGGATCGGATTACTACTCTAGAACGGGAGTTAGCTCGCATGAAGAGGAAAGAGGTGAACGCGGTGCAATTCACGGTATGTGAGGATTGTGGGGAGATTGGTTATCGGATCGATCAATGTCAAATGGGACCGGGTGATTACATCGAAGAAGTGAATCAAGTGTTCGGTGATAGAAAGAACAATGATATGAATTCGAACACTTATCATCCCGGATTGAGAAACCATCCCAATTTCCGATACGGGAATGCCGTAAACCAAATGAACCCGAATTTTCAACCGGATAACCAAAGCGGGTCATCATATCAAATTCGCCAAGGTGGTAACCAAGGGGGTTACCAACGTAATTACGACCAAGGGTACCAAGGTAGGGACAATAATTATCAAGGTGGGTACCAAAGGAATTACAACGACCAAGGCGGTAATGGAAGTGGGTCGAAAAACCAAGGGGTGGTAATGATTTGAATGCAAAGATGGATGCAATGCTTTAGATGATGCAAGAATCCAAGAAAGAGAATGAGATTCGGGACAAATCGCATGAAGCATTGGCAAAGCAAGTGGGCCAACTTGCAGAGGAAGTGGCTCAAATGAGGGGAAGCATGGGGAAGTGATGTAGACTAGGAAATAGGAAATGGGATATGAAATCGGACCTGTTGATTCACACAGAATACCAGGAACAATTCTTCCAAAATTCTTTGATTCTCGTAGAATACCGAAAATTGGGGGTTTCACACTCAAAACACTCACAAGTGAATTGGGAGAGAAAAATGTCTTTTCATAAACTTCAAAACTGATTATCTTCCTCCCTTTACATCCATATAAATAATAACGTAAATTCAAAACGGGCCTCAAAACACACTTGGGCAAAAAACTA
Source organism: Helianthus tuberosus (assembly GCA_030545235.1). Taxonomy (NCBI): domain Eukaryota; kingdom Viridiplantae; phylum Streptophyta; class Magnoliopsida; order Asterales; family Asteraceae; genus Helianthus; species Helianthus tuberosus. The sequence goes on from CM060394.1 coordinate 156,897,195, forward strand.
GAACGAAATAAAAGTCCACGAAAAGCACTAAAAAACATAAAAATATAAATAACTCATAGAAATAAGCGTCTTTGGGCCCGAACGATGACCCAAACCACCAACGGTGGTTTGTAGAAAGATGGGCTTCATTCTCACGATCGTTTCGCCTGGTCGCACGCCCAAAACGGATACCTGTAGCCCAAGTTAGAGCCATTTTAGTGAAGCCCCTTTTGTCACGCGATCTTGGGCCTCCAAATACAACATGGCCTGCTCATCCACACTTGGGCCCGCATCATTCCCCCCTGGATAGACAAAATTCGCCCTCGAATTACCAACAGGTTCATCATCAGAAGAATCACCATAATAAGGCAACAGATGCTTGACGTTAAACACATCAGAACAACGAATGTGACTTGGCAGCTTTAGACGATACGCATTCGAATTGATCTTCTCCACGATTTCAACTAGGCCAATCTTCTTGGCTGACAAGTTATTGTATTCCCCAACTGTAAAACGATCTTTAGTCAAAACAGCCCAAACAAAATCACCTTCCTCGAACTCAACATGCCTACGCTTCTGATCAGCAGCTTGCTTATACTTCAGATTAGCTTGGGTCAAATGATCATACACAGCATTATGAACTTCATGTAAACCCTCTACAAAGTCTTGAACTTTTTTTGGGACAGATCCAGAAACAGAAAGAGACATCAAATCAAGTGGTCCCCGAGGCTGAGATGAGTAAACTATCTGAAATGGGCTATACCCGGTGCTCCGATTAACAGCATGATTATGAGCAAACTCAGCTTGGCATAATTTTTGATCCCATGCCTTCACATGATCACCAACCAAACACTTCAGCAAATTCCCAAGTGATCGATTAACAACTTCAGTTTGGCCATCAGTTTGTGGGTGATAAGCACTACTGAAGTTGAGTTGAGTATTTACCATCTTCCACAAACTACGCCAAAAATGACTCAGAAAGCGGGTATCCCGATCAGACACAATAGAAGAAGGTAGCCCATGCAAACGGTACACGTCCCGAAAAAAGAGTTGGGCCACATTAACAGCATCAGTTGTCTTCTTGCAGGGAATAAAATGGACCATCTTAGAAAACCGATCCACAACAACAAAGATAGAATCATTACCCCTCTGAGTACGAGGTAACCCCAACACGAAATCCATACTAATATCAACCCATGGCTGTGAGGGAACTGGCAAAGGCATATAGAGACCCGCATTGGTAGCCGTACCCTTTGAAACCTAACAAATACGACACCTCTTCACATAACGATCCACCTCTTTCCTCATAGTAGGCCAATAATAAGAAGCTTGCACCAGTTGTAAAGTACGATCACGACCAACATGCCCCTCACCATGTAACTCCTTAATAATCTGCAAGCGAAGACTGGAGTCGGGAATACATAGTTGATTCCCCTTGAACAGAAAACCATCATCCAAAAGAAAGTCTGACTTTTTCCCAGTTTCCACATCCTGCAAAATAACTGAGAAATAAGGGTCAGTGGTTAACTGCTCACGAATGACCTCCAGACCCGGCACATCAACCTTCATGGATACAAGCAGATTACTCCTCCTGCTTAGGGCATCAGCAACCCTATTTGAAACACCAGTCTTGTGTTTGACCACAAAAGTAAACTTTTCAAGAAAGGCCAACCATCGCCCATGTTTATGAGATACCTTGTCTTGAGTACGAATGTGCCTTAGGGAATCATGATCAGTGAATAAGACAAACTCCTTTTGAAACAAGTAATGGCGCCAATGCTTTACAGCTTGGACCACTGCATAAAACTCTAGATCATAAGTACTGTACCTTAACTTAGGCCCAGTTAACTTCTCACTAAAATAAGCAACAGGTCGACCACCCTGACTAAGAACCCCACCAATCCCAACCTTTGAGGCATCAGTATGAAGTTCAAAAACTTGAGAAAAATCAGGCAATACCAGAATTGGTGCTGTAGTGAGCTTCTCTTTCACAACTTGAAAAGCTAAATCTGCCTCATCTGTCCATACAAGCGTCTTCCCCTTCATGCAATCTGTCACTGGGCCATAATAGAACTGAAGTGTGGAATAAACCGTCTATAAAAAGAAGCAAGCCCATGGAAACTACGAACTTCAGTAATGGTAGTAGGAGTTGGCCAATTTTGAACAGCCGCCACCTTGGATTCATCAACCTGTATCCCATCACCAGAAACAACATACCCCAAGAACAACACCTTAGGGGTCATGAACACACACTTCTTGGTGGCTGCATAAAAACGGTCCCTGCGAAGTAGGGCCAAAACCTGCCTCACATGCACAACATGATCACTGAAAGAAGCACTATAAATAAGAATATCATCAAAATACACAACCACGAACTTCCCAATAAAAGGTCTAAGTAACTGATTCATCACACGTATAAAAGTACTAGGTGCGTTTGATAAACCAAATGGCATCACCAACCACTCATACAACCCTTCACGAGTCTTGAAGGCAGTCTTCCACTCGTCACCCGGTCTAAGACGAATCTGGTAATACCCACTCTTCAAATCTAACTTCGTAAAAATAGTAGCACCACTAATCTGATCAAGTAAATCATCAAGTCGAGGAATAGGAAACCTGTACCTCACAGTAATCTTGTTGATTGCTCGACTGTCAACACACATACGCCAAGTGCCATCTTTCTTTGGAGTCAATAAAGCCGGAACAGCACAAGGGCTCATACTTTCACGAACGTGGCCCTTAGAAATCAATTCCTCAACCTGCCTTCGCAACTCCTCATGCTCACCAGGGCTCATCCTGTAATGTGGTCTATTGGGAAACTGTGACCCAGGCTCCAAATCAATATGATGTTGGATGTCACGCAAAGGTGGCAATCCATCAGGCAATTCATCAGGGAAAACATCATAAAATTCTTCAAGCAAAGGAAGCATAGCATCAGGAATGTTGACCCCGTCAACCACTTCCTTACCAATCAACACAAAAACATCATCTCCCACCTCCAATTCATTCTCAAACTGAGAAAGAGTCAACAGGGTACCAGTGGGCTTGGCGGCCACTTCCTTAGGTTTATTAGGCAACAAAGTTATCTTCACATTATCAAACATAAAACTGTAGGTATTAGAACGCCCGTTATGCTCTACGCATCGATCATATTCCCAAGGCCTCCCCAACAACAAATGACAAGCGTCCATAGGTACCACATCACACCACACATCATCCTTATATGTTTTACCAACAGAAAAAGAAACAAGGGTACGCTTACTGACTTGTACCTCGCCTCCCTTCTTGAGCCACTGGAGCTTATAAGGTTTACGGTGGTTCTCCGTCTTCAACCCTAGCTTTCTGACAGCCTCCTCAGAAACTAGATTGTCACAACTCCCTGAGTCAATAACAAAGGTACAAACCTTTCCCAACACAGTACATGTTGAGTGGAAGATGTTATGCTTAAGCCAATCATCATCACTAGCCTTTGGTATATAGCATGAGCGCCTAACCACCAGACTCAACCCCACATCTCCAGCAACCTCCTCTTCTTCATATTCAGGCTCCTCATCATAAACCGGGCCGTCTTCATAAGTCTCACCAACCTCATCATCATCTTCCCATCTATCAAGTTCGTTAAACAAGTGTCTCTTCCCAGCCTTCTTGCACTCTGCCTGGCGATGACCCGTCTCTCCACAATTAAAAAATTTCATGTTACTAGTACCGGCCCCTTTAGAACTAGATCCATAAGCACCACCCCCCGGTTTTGCTTGGTTGGGCACAAAACGAGACGCCACATTGCCCGAACCCTAACTACCTCCTGTCAAGGCAGATGAGGCTGAACCACCACTACGTCGGTTTTGTTTTTCAAAAACCAGGGCACGCTGATGTGCATCAGCAATAGTCATCGGATCAAACAAATTCACAGACTCCATAATCGAAAGCCTTAGACCACCAATGTAACGAGAGACAAGTTGATCTTCAGTCTCTTGAATATCATTTCGAGCCACCAACTGATAAAACTCTGTTGTGTAATCTTCAACCGTTTTGGATCCCTGCTTTAAATTCTGTAACCGCTGGTACATTAAACGCTGATAATTATGAGGAATAAAGTTGGCCCTCATGCACTTCTTCATCTTCCTCCAGGTTGTGACCTTTGACTTTCCCATCCTTTCACGAGACAGTTTCAGTTGTTGCCACCAAGCAGATGCCCTACCACGTAACCTGGTAGCAATCAAAGGAACCCTTTTGTCTTCGGGTACCTCTTTGAATTCGAACACCTCTTCAACCACAACAAGCCAATCAATGAAATTTTCTGGATTCAAAGTGTCACCATCAAATTCTGGAATGCTAGTTCGCATTCCTGACTCCCAACGCCGATTACCATCTCCACGTTCTTCCCTAGGTCCACCTTCCTGTTCATCATCGGAATCCGAACCGTCACCAAATGGGTTACTGAGATCAGTACCATACCCATCATTGGGTCGTTGCCTCCTACGATTGATCAAGTCAGCCATCCGATCAGTCAACTGATTGACCACTTGATCCAAACGTTGATCCATTCTTGCCATAAGTCACTGCTCTAATTCCCGTTCATACACTTCATCGAGAGGCCTGTTGTTGTTTCTCCTCGGAGGCATTTTGAGCCAGGAATTTGGCTCTGATACCAACTGATGTAGACTAGGAAATGGGATATGAAATCGGACCTGTTGATTCACACAGAATACCAGGAACAATTCTTCCAAAATTCGTTGATTCTCGTAGAATACCGAAAATTGGGGGTTTCACACTCACAAGTGAATTGGGAGAGAAAAATGACTTTTCATAAACTTCAAAACTGATTATCTTCCTCCCTTTACATCCATATAAATAATAACATAAATTCAAAACGGGCCTCAAAACACACTTGGGCCAAAAACTAGAACGAAATAAAAGTCCACGAAAAGCACTAAAAAACATAAAAATATAAATAACTCATAGAAATAAGCGTCTTTGGGCCCGAACTGTAACAACCCTCGGTAAAACTGACACTCTCATAATATTTCCGACATTCTATTATATCTTAAAATATCCTTATATATCTTTAAATATACCCCGTATGTGAAAACCAAGCCCGAATTATGTTATAGCATATAAAATAAATTAAAAACAAGAAATTATAAGTTGAGGCGGGCCGCGTAGACCCACCCCAACCATTCACGCGGGCGGTATCAGGGTGGAAACCTGATATCGTTGATTTCTTTAGTTAAAACGGGCCGCGTAAGACCCCGTTTAAGTTCACGCGAGCCGCGAGTGTCTCAAATGGTGGCGCAGCCCTGAGCTGACGCGTGTCGACATCGTGGCGGACCTACAAGCTGACCCAGCTAAGCTACGCATTGACCATATGTTGGCGCGGGCCGCATAAGGCTTTGCCTTATCTTACGCGGGCCGCGTGAGAGTCGAATTCAGCAACTATAAATAGAACGCATCAGTTTTCGTTTTCCGTCGCTCACAATCTCAATTCTCAATCTCAAATTCTGTAGAAGAGTTATAATATTCGGGTATTATACCCCTAATTAGCGAGGTTCTGCTCCGTTGTAAGTATTATAACCCCAATTTCGTAATAGTTACGCTGCCCGATTGATTTAGGGTTCCGTAACAACTGTCGTGGTTCTGCCCGACGTAGTTGTTGGAATGCCGTCTCGGGGAGGGTATCATCAATATTTTCAAAGGGTTATGATACTAACCAATGTACATTTGTATAAATTATAGATTATATCCAGGAAACCCTTACAAGAAGTCTAAGATAGCAATGTGAGTTTATCCTCTTTTTGTTAACCTTTTTGTAATGTTTTACAAAACCTTAATTGTTTACAATGTGATTAAGCGGTGATTGAGTCTTTGTAGTTCTTCAATTACTGCCGGTATTATGGGGTTTTGTATACAAAATTTATTACTACGAGTAGTAGTAATAGTCGGAATGACAGTACATTACCATTGGACGACGAGTTAGCCAATGGGTAATTTGACCATAGCCACAGATCCGGTCGAGTGGCAAATACTGAATGAGTAATTGTGTAGAAATAAACAATGTGATCGCTCTCAATACTGTTTTAATTGATAAAATGTTTCTTGATTAAACTGGGATTCACTCACCAGTATTTCCGACTGACAAATGTTTTTAAAACGCGTTACAGGTAACACAATGTGAACAGCCAATTAGTGAAAAGCCAGCTGGAGAGCACTGAAGGCTTGGGAAAAATGTGGCTATAAAAGTTACCTAATAAACGATGTTTTAAATTCAATAAAATAGGGTTGTCCCTATAAATGGATTGTAATAAGAAACTTGGGTTTTGCCCATGTTATTATTAATATCAAATATGGTGGTTTTACTCTGATAAACATTTCCTAACTACGGTCCTGATGTAAATTCCGCTGCAAGATTTAAATAACTGATACCACCACTACTGAGTTCGCGTCCGCCCGTTCCCGGGACAGATAAGGGATCGGGGGTTGCGACAGAAGGTGGTATCAGAGCCTAGCCACTGGTCTGAGCCAAAGAAGTGTTCTGCTGACACTTAAATTCTAAATTTTGTGTTAGGAAATAATGGAAATACGTGCATAACTGTATTTAATTGTTATGTGTTATTTGACTATTTGTTGGTTTACAGTATGAGTGATCAAGGACCCTCAGACATGAGACATGAGTCATCAGTTGTCTGATTCACCTAAGAGTGAAGGTACCTCTTCACAGCCTGCCCTTTCTGGGTATTCTGCTGATCAGGAAGAAGGAGTGTTTGCTTTTAGAGCTCAGTCAGAAGAGCCATTCCCTCATAAGAAACGAGGATGGTTCAGTAAGGAATCCTTTGCTCGTAGGAAAAGAATGCGAAAGTTGCAACAGCAAAGAGTTTTAGCAGCCGCTAAGCGGAAGACTGATGTCCATACACAGGATATACTTAATAGAAGCCTAGCCAATTTCCATATCCTAGCTACAACTGCTGCTGACCCGAGTCTGGAACAACTAGTAGCCCCGCAACCACAAAACCCAGACCAACCCATGGAGATAGAAAACCAGGAAAACCAAGTGGAGATGCATGAATTTAACCCAGAAGAAATCCCTAGGATACCTGCACCAAACCCCCTAGATCCAAATTACGACCCCTGGTGGGACGATAATAGGGACTTTGTGCAACGTTACCCTATCCATGAAGACACACCCATACAGAACATAGGAGCCTACCCAGGTATGGACCCTTTAGATCCCTATTACCATGATGATTATATTAGGGAGATCTTAGAAGATCCTTACCGATTTCAGGCACCTTCACCCCCATATCAGGAACCCGCACCCAGATTCCAAACCCAGTCCTAGAACCTGCACCCCCAATGAGTGCAGAAAACGTGCAAGAACTTAGGACTTTCGGGGAGGAAATTTTAGAAAGCAGTGAGAGAATGCGTCAGGTGGGAGAGCGTCTCGTATGGAAATACGATGAGCGCAATATGGATTTTTGGATAAATCCATATCCGTGAATGTGATGGTAGAAACAGTAATAGTAATAATATAATAAAAATAAAATAAAATATGTGTGTACGGATGTATATTACTATTAGTGTGATTCTATTTATGTTGGTATTGTAATTTTTATTTCAGTACTAGTGTGTAATAGATGCATAATAGTATATGAATAGAGTACAAGTCGCAATGATCGACGTTTTTTGCTAGATTGAGTGTCATATGATTAAGATATTAATTGTGACATTAATATGGGGTAAATGTTTAAAATTCAGATGGCCGACGAAGGAAATCAAGGAAATCTGAATAATGATAACCAGAGTAACATTAACGTGGTTAATGAGAATCCAAGCATCAATAACAATAACAATCAAGTGGATAATAGTGCCATCCAACACATAGTAGCACAAGGAATTATAGATGCAATGCCATTTATTCTTCAAACTATTAAGGATGCTGATAATAAAAGTAAGCATAGCAGTAAGCGACCAAGCGAACCAGAAAACAGCGTGAACAATAGACCTGTACTTCAAATGCCCATTCCCAAAAGAAGAAGAACCATGCCTTATGGTTGTTCTTATAAGGAATTCTGGTCTTGTAAACCAATGGAATTCTCAGGCAACGAAGGGGCCATTGCAACCTTACGCTGGATAGAAAAGATTGAGGCAGTCTTAAGGATAAGCAAGTGTGCTGAAGAAGATAAGATACTGTTTGCTTCTAATCTATTTAAGAATGCAGCACTAGAATGGTGGAACACAATCCTCCAAACAAAAGGAAGTGATAGAACCTACAATATGGAATGGGAAGAATTTAAGGACAAGGTAGAAAGGAAATTCTGCCCACCCAATGAAAAGGAACAGATAGCAAACAAATTCCTAAACCTTAGGATGACTGGTGTGGATAGTAAGGGATACACTAAAATATTCTTTGAATATGCCAGAATAGTGCCAACTCTTGCTTCACCAGAACCAGTGTTAATCTCCCGTTATATTTGGGGATTAATTGGAGAGATAAGACACGTAGTCAAGGCAGCTAGACCTCAAACTATAGAAGAAGCAGTAGAACTAGCAAATACCTTGACAGATGAATTAGTCCGTACCCAAGAAGAGAATCAAAGAAGGAACCTAACCCAAAAGCTCAAACAAGAATTTCGTTCTGGAAATTCTAACCGTGGGAAAAATATAGGTTCTACCTCTGCACCCTACTGTAGGTATTGCAAAAGAAAGCATTCCGGAAGATGCTCCATATATTGTAACTTTTGCAAAATATCGGGACACAAGGAAGAAAACTGCAGGAAGAAAGCTAACAGCCGGGTATGTTACAATTGCGGAGAACAAGGTCATATCAAGCTAAATTGTCCAAAATTAGCTCCAGCTCCAGACAACAAGAATACTAAAAATGCTAGAGCATTTGTTCTGACTGCAGATGAAGCCAAGATGATTCCAGATGTCATAGCTGGTACGTTTTTAGTTAATGATGTTTTTGCTAAAGTATTATTTGACTCTGGTGCAAACCAAAGTTTTATTAATACATCATTTTGCAAATTTCTAAATCAGTCATTAACTAAACTACCACAAGAATGCTTAGTAGAGACAGCCAATGGAGAAACCGTTAGAATTTCTGAAATCTTGCAGGGAGCAAGCATAGAAATTTTAAATCAAAAGTTTATTGCAAATCTTTATCCCATGAATCTGGCAGGATTCGATGTTGTTTTAAGAATGGATTGGTTAATAGCCAATAAAGCCAGTATTTTATGTGATCAAAAGTCAATTTAAGTAAATTCACCAAAAGGTAAAACGATCACAATTAAAGGAGATAAAATCTCTAGGTCCACTAAATTCATCTCTGTGATGAAAACTGCAAGTTATATAAGAAAAGGTTCTATAGTGTATTTGATTTCTATAATCACTAACACTAAAGGAAAGGATTTAAAAGATATACCCGTAGTATCGCAGTTTTCAGATGTATTTCCAGAAGAATTGCCAGGGCAACCTCCAGACAGAGAAGTTGAATTCAGAATCCATTTAATACCAGGAACATCACCGATTGCCAAAGCACCTTATCGGTTGGCACCTGCAGAAATGCAAGAATTGAAGAAACAATTAGACGAATTGTTAGAGAAAGGATTTATACAACCAAGTTCGTCGCCATGGGGAGCGCCGATATTGTTTGTTAAAAAGAAGGACGGATCAATGCGTATGTGCATTGACTACCGTGAATTAAACAAAGTCACGATTAAGAATCGGTATCCATTACCGAGAATCGATGATCTGTTTGATCAACTGCAAGGAGCTCGATTTTTCTCTAAAATCGATTTAAGGTCAGGATATCATCAATTAAAGGTACAGGAAGAGGACATTCCTAAAACCGCTTTTAGAACAAGGTATGGCCATTATGAATTTACTGTCATGCCATTTGGTTTAACCAATGCCCCAGCCGCATTTATGGACATGATGAACCGAATATGTAAGCAATATTTGGATAAATTCATAATAGTCTTCATAGATGATACTCTAATTTATTCTAAGAATAAAGAGGATCATGCAAAGCATTTGCACGCACTTTTAAGTTTGTTAAGAAAGGAAAAGCTTTATGCTAAATTCTCTAAATGCGAATTTTGGTTAGATCAGGTACAATTCCTTGGACATTTAGTTAACCATGAAGGAATTCATGTAGATCCAACAAAGATCGAGGCAATTACTAAATGGAAAATCCCTGAGTCACCAACCGAGGTTAGAAGTTTCTTAGGATTGGCCGGTTATTATAGAAGATTTATTCGAGATTTCTCTAGAATAGCCTTTCCCTTAACTAAGCTAACCTGTAAATTTGTTAAGTTTGAATGGGGAGTAAAACAAGAAGAAGCCTTTAGAATTCTTAAGCAAAGATTAACTCATACACCCATATTAGCATTACCAGAAGGAACTGAAGACTTGGTAGTCTACTGTGATGCTTCTAAATTAGGCTATGGATGTGTATTAATGCAACGACAAAAGGTTATAGCTCACGCATCGAGACAACTTAAGAATCATGAAGAGAATTATTCAACTCATGATTTAGAATTAGGAGCCATAATTTTTGCTCTTAAGATTTGGAGACATTACCTTTATGGTAGTAAGTTTACCATATTCACTGATCATAAGAGTTTAAGGTATATCTTCAAGCAAAAGGAGTTGAATATGAGACAAAGACGCTGGATGGAGATGCTTAGTGACTATGATTGTGATATCCAGTATCATGAAGGAAAAGCAAATGTAGTGGCAGATGCTTTAAGTCGAAAGTATCATGAAAAGCCAAAAAGGGTACGTTCTCTTATATTAAATCTGCAAGTAGATTTAAATGATCAGATAAGAGAAGCACAAGAATCAGTAATCAAGGATGATTCTGAAAAATTAAAAGGTATGCTAAAAGAATTGGAACAAGGAATAGATGGAATTTGGAGGTTCCATAAAAAGAGAGTGTGGATACCTAAATTAGGAAACCTACGTCATCGTATATTAGAAGAAGCCTATAAAGTCTAAGTGTACGATGCATCCAGGAAATGACAAAATGTACCAGGATTTAAGGAAAAATTTCTGGTGGATAGGAATGAAAAAGGACATAGCAATCTATGTTTCTAAATGTTTAACTTGTTCACAAGTCAAAGCTGAACACCAGAAACCCTCAGGTTTGTTACAACAATTAGAAATGCCGGTGTGGAAATGGGAATTGATAACAATGGATTTTGTTACTAAATTACCCAAAACAAAGAAAGGTAATGATACAATCTGGGTGATTGTAGATAGACTAACCAAGTCAGCTCATTTCCTACCAATGAGAGAAACTTTCAGTATGGAACAATTAGCTAAACTATATGTAAATGAAATTGTTTCTTTACATGGTATTCCTTTATCAATTGTTTCTGATAGGGATAGTCAATTTACCTCTCATTTTTTGTGAAGTTTCCAAAAGGCAATGGGAACCAAGTTAAAGTTAAGCACCGCTTATCATCCTCAAACGGATGGACAAAGCGAAAGGACAATTCAGACAATGGAGGACATGCTTAGAGCTTGTGTAATTGATTTTGGAGGTAATTGGGATGATCATTTACCTTTAATAGAATTTTCTTATAATAATAGTTATCATACAAGTATCAATGCTGCACCATTCGAAGCACTTTATGGACGAAAGTGCCGAACCCCAGTCTGTTGGGCAGAAATTGGGGAAAAGCAACTATCTGGACCTGAGATAGTACAAGAAACAACTGACAAGATTATTCAAGTCAAGGAACGACTGAAAGCAGCACGTGATAGACAGAAAAGTTATGCTGATAACAGGCGAAAACCATTGGAGTTTCAAGTAGGAGATAAAATATTATTAAAGGTCTCTCCTTGGAAAGGAATAGTAAGATTCATCAAACGGGGAAAGCTAAGTCCCAGGTATGTTGGACCTTTTGAGATTATTAGAAGAATAGGACCTGTAGCCTATCAGCTACAACTGCCAGAGGAAATGGCAGGAATACATGATGTGTTTCATGTATCTAATCTCAAAAAGTGTTTAGCTGACGAATCACTATTAGTACCTCTTAAGGATATAGAGGTAAATGAACAACTCAAGTTTGTAGAAAGACCTCTACAAATTGAAGACAGGAAAGTCAAGAATCTCAAACATAAGAGACTAGTTCTGGTCAAAGTAAAGTGGGACTCCAAAAGAGGACCTGAGTACACATGGGAGCTTGAATCTGAAATGCAAAGGAAATATCCGCATTTGTTTCAATAGATCTCGACGACGAGCTCTAAAACAAGGTGGGGAGAATGTAACAACCCTCGGTAAAACCGATACTCTCATAATATTTCCGACATTCTATTATATCTTAAAATATCCTTATATATCTTTAAATATACCCCGTATGTGAAAACCAAGCCCGAATTATGTTATAACATATAAAATAAATTAAAAACAAGAAATTATAAGTTGAGGCGGGCCGCGTAGACCCACCCCAACCATTCACGCGGGCGGTATCAGGGTGGAAACCTGATATCGTTGATTTCTTTAGTTAAAACGGGCCGCGTAAGACCCCGTTTAACTTCACGCGGGTCGCGAGTGTCCCAAATGGTGGCACAGCCCTGAGCTGACACGTGTCGACATCGTGGCGGACCTACAAGCTGACCCAGCTAAGCTACGCATTGACCATATGTTGACGCGGGCCGCGTAAGGCTTTGCCTTATCTTACGCGGGCCGCGTGAGAGTCGAATTCAGCAACTATAAATAGAACGCATCAGTTTTCGTTTTCCGTCGCTCACAATCTCAATTCTCAATCTCAAATTCTGTAGAAGAGTTATAATAGTCGGGTATTATACCCCTAATTAGCGAGGTTCTGCTCCGTTGTAAGTATTATAACCCCAATTTCGTAATAGTTACGCTGCCCGATTGATTTAGGGTTCCGTAACAACTGTCGTGGTTCTGCCCGACGTAGTTGTTGGAATGCCGTCTCGGGGAGGGTATCATCAATATTTTCAAAGGGTTATGATACTAACTAATGTACATTTGTATAAATTATAGATTATATCTAGGAAACCCTTACAAGAAGTCTAAGATAGCAATGTGAGTTTATCTTCTTTTTGTTAACCTTTTTGTAATGTTTTACAAAACCTTAATTGTTTACAATGTGATTAAGCGGTGATTGAGTCTTTGTAGTTCTTCAATTACTGCCGGTATTATGGGGTTTTGTATACAAAATTTATTACTACGAGTAGTAGTAATAGTCGGAATGACAGTACATTACCATTGGACGACGAGTTAGCCAATGGGTAATTTGACCATAGCCACAGATCCGGTCGAGTGGAAAATACTGAATGAGTAATTGTGTAGAAATAAACAATGTGATCGCTCTCAATACTGTTTTAATTGATAAAATGTTTCTTGATTAAACTGGGATTCACTCACCAGTATTTCCGACTGACAAATGTTTTTAAAACGCGTTACAGGTAACACAATGTGAACAGCCAATTAGTGAAAAGCCAGCTGGAGAGCACTGAAGGCTTGGGAAAAATGTGGCTATAAAAGTTACCTAATAAACGATGTTTTAAATTCAATAAAATAGGGTTGTCCCTATAAATGTATTGTAATAAGAAACTTGGGTTTTGCCCATGTTATTATTAATATCAAATATGGTGGTTTTACTCTGATAAACATTTCCTAACTACGGTCCTGATGTAAATTCCGCTGCAAGATTTAAATAACTGATACCACCACTACTGAGTTCGCGTCCGCCCATTCCCGGGACAGATAAGGGATCGGGGGTTGCGACACGAACGATGACCCAAACCACCAACGATGGTTTGTAGAAAGATGGGCTTCGTTCTCACGATCGTTTCGCCTGGTCGCACGCCCAAAACGGATACCTGTAGCCCAAGTTAGAGCCATTTTAGTGAAGCCCCTTTTGTCACGCGATCTTGGGCCTCCAAATACAACATGGCCCGCTCATCCACACTTGGGCCCGCATCAGGAAGCTTCCAAGTGACACCACGGTGAACCCTAGCATCAAGGGTCAAGCTCGAATAACACACACAAGGTACTGATTAATAAAATAACATTACGTAGTGGTCGAGTAGTTGATAATGGTGTTAAAATACCATCACCCTAGTTTGTTGAAGGGGTGGTGGAAGATGCTAGTGATGAAGAGGCTGATGATGGTCAAACGAGTCAAAATAAAAACGATTTGAAAATTAATAATAGCACACCCGTTGTGACCTCTCCCGTCCCAAAGGCTAAGGAAAATGGTGTGGAGGTTATTACCGCCCCTTATCCCGAAGCATTGAAGGGACCCGTGAAGAAGGTTGTAAGCAAAGGAGGTCCACAACAAGAAGAGTTGTTGGAAGTTTTTAAACAAGTAAAAATTAATTTACCTCTTTTGGATGCAATTAAGCAAGTACCCTCTTATGCTAAGTACTTGAAAGAATTATGTACCCAAAAACGAACTCACAAATTTCCAAAAAAAATAGATTTAACCGAAAATGTGAGTTCGATTCTTTCGGGTGCACTTCCACCTAAGCTCCAAGATCCGGGTGTGCCTATCATTTTAATTCAAGTAGGAGATTTTAAAATTAACCGGGCACTTCTAGATCTTGGTGTGAGTGTGAGCATGCTACCGGGTAGTTTGTATGATCAATACGAGTTTGGTCCACTTCAAACGTCGAACACCACCGTGGTGTTAGCCGATTTGACCCCTAAACTACCCCGTTGAATAATTTCGGATGTGATAGTAAAAATAGAGGATTTTTACTATCCGGTGGACTTTTTAGTGCTTGATTATGTGACCAAGGACCCAACCAAGCAACCTACGGTGATTTTGGGTCGACCATTCCTAGCAACCGCAAACTCTCAAATTGATTGTAAAACGGGAACGGTTGACATGACATTTGGAAACCGAAGGTTGAGGTTGCATGTTTTTTCGGGATTGACGACTCCTTCAATCGACGATGAATGCTATATGGCAGACATTGTTGATAGGTGTATACCTCTCTGCGACACTGTTGTAGACGAGGAAAACACAATGGAGGATTGTTCTATGTTTGACAGGTCACAAGTGGAGATGAATCGAAGCATAGACGAGGAAGTGAGAAGTTTGGAGGTGCTTTCGGTTAAAGAAGGGAAATCGATATGGACGCACCAAGTGGAGAGCTTACCGGAAACCATTGACACAAAACTAAAGCCGTCATTGGAAGAGCCTCCGGTTGTAGAATTGAAGGTGCTACCTAAGCATCTTAAGTATGCTTATGTGGGTGAGGGTAGTACGCTCCCGATTATCATTGCATCCAACTTAACCGGGGAGCAAGAAGAGAAGTTGATGAAGGTGTTGGTCACCCATAGAGCCGCTATTGGATGGACGATTGCGGATTTGAAGGGAATTAGTCCCTCGGTGGTGATGCACAAGATCATCACATAAGACGGCATAACCCCTTCTCGTGACACACAACGGAGACTAAATCCGAACATGCGGGAAGTGGTTAAGAAAGAGGTATTGAAGTGGCTAGATGCGGGTATTATAAAAAATCACAAAAAGATTTTTAATAATTTTTAGGATTTTATTTAGCATAGGTTTCTTTTGTAAAAAAGTCATAATTTTCTTTCTATTTTTTCTCATAATAAAAAAACATAAAATTTGAAAAATTAAAAAGTTGAATTTCCGTAACCCGTCGGCGACGGAGGGTTTGCGCGTCGGGGACAGGACCTCAAAACTTGGCGTCGGCACAAAAGTGGCGTAGGCAGGAACATATGCTGTCGCCCACTCTCCCATTTCCCAGCAACCGTCACCGACGGAAGAGTCCACCGTCGCGACGGGTCCTCTAACGTCCTGACGAAAGTGTTTACTCTGCATAGAAATTCGAACCCAAACCAATTTCTACCTTATCAAACCTAACCCGAAACCTCTCTACACCACACAAGTAACCCGAATTCAGACCAACATTATCCCAACCTCATTTGAACCTCCAAATTACTGCATAATCTTTCTCCTTCACTTCATCTTCCCCAACTCATTCCAAGAACCCTAAATCTTCAACTTTTCATAACTCTTTCAATTCTCAACCAAATCGAACGATTCTTGAGTCCATTCTGAGTAGTTTTTCAAGAGGAACAAAACCCCTATCACGGTTTTCATTAATTCTTGCTGGTTTGCAAGATTTCTAACCTTGATTTTTCAGGTTTTTGAAAGGGTGTTCATCAAGTTTAGTGCTTTGCATCTTTTTCTAGTAGTTCTTGTTCTACAACATCAAAGGTATGGATTTTACTTAAATTTAAGCATGATTATCATATGATTAGTTGATTTCTTCTAAAATTTTAAACTTTTTGTTTAAGAGTAGGTTGTTTGTCACAATGTATGATGTTCTAGCATAAATTCTAAGATGGTTGTTTGATTTGGGTGGGATTTGAACATGCAATAGTCATAGTGAGGTGATTACACTAGTTATTTGTATGATTGAACATTGATTTGATGTTGAATATTGTTGAACCATAAGAATTTATGAATAAACATGGAAAATTGATATGTAGATGATAAAATATGCGACTTTGGAAGTTAAAAAGGGCGATTTTGCATCTACTTGTTAATTAAAATTCAGCATCATATATTATGGTCAAAGTGGAGAATGTTTTGAAGATTGGGTTGTTCTAATTGTTCCCTTGTTTTGTAATTGTAGCCATGTTTGGAAGAAAGAGAGCCAAAACTTCCGGAGAAAGTTCATCTTCAGGAGCCGGCTCAGGCTCGGGATACGTTCAGAAAAAATGGGAACAATTGAGTAACGTGGAAAAAAGGATATGGACAGTTGTATAGACAGGATTGGGCCTGGGAAGAGTTTAAAAATAGTCGGTCAGCCTCAGCATGGAACGATAACCAAAAGAAAGCTCTTTCTAGGTACAACAACAAGAAATTGGAGGCGAAGATGTTGAAATGGAAGATGGTGTCAGGTGTGTCAACTTCTGTGCCGGAGAGGGTAGTTTGTGAGCGTGCGGTAAACGTTGAAGAGTTCCGTACGATTGGTATCACTCAAAGGTTTGAAGAGCTTGGTTGGGAGAGAGTATGGGATTGGTGTGAGGACATCACCTCACGGGTTTATTTAGCGGCAGTGTGCGAATGGTTATCTACTCTGTGGTTTGTTAACATGGACGGGCCAGCACCTACATGGCAATTGATCGGCCAAATTTGAAAAGAATCAGATGATCATGTCTTTTGAGCATAAGTGCCTAAAACACTAATTTCGTATCTCGATTCAGTTAAACTTTGTGTGAAAATTTTAGTGGATCAGTATGCTGACAATCTAAGTGAATCGTTTAGAACTTAAAGTGTTTATAGCTCAACGGTGCTTGTGATTTGTCAAAAACTGATATGATCCTCTGACACGAACTCAAAGAAAAATATTGTCTGTAAATATTTGTTTACTACTTTATGTTTTAGAAAATATAAAAAGGTTTTGTCTCTACTTTATTTTCGACAACCTATGTCTGAGAGTTGAGTTTCAAAATCTAAGTATGCTGAACGTGTTTATGAAAATAAACAAGTTCCTTAATTTGAAACTTGAAGTTTTAAAATAAAACATTAAAAACAGTTTGTGAGATCTCCAAGGTCATTAATTTGGACTTGGATGATAAATTGTGAAGGTTTTGGATTCTTAGATCTGTCAGATATAAAGTAATTTGATAGGGGGAGTAGAGTCAAGTTAATCCTGGATATATTCATATTGTTACATTTGTGTAATAGAGCCAGGTTTTCAATCTAAAAGAGATTTTAAGAAGCCAGGTTATCATTCCTGGAAAACCTAAAAAGCTTCCACTGTCACATATTTGAAATGCTCCAGCTTATGCTGAGAGTTAGGTTTTCAATCTTATACTATCAAATTTCTTATAAATGTTTGAGATTTGCAGATGTTAAGCCAGATTACGATCCTGATAGCCGAGTCTAAGGGGGATTCTGAAGACGAGCTCATCGCAAGGGGGAGCTTGTAACTGAAGAACCAGGTGTCGATCCTAAAAGCATGTGTGCTTTACCAAAGGGGAAGCCTGAAGGAGTCTAACCGAAAGGGGGAGCTGATTCGGAACGCAGAATCAAGAAAAGCTTGAAGAGGGAGTCTGTGGTTGCTGAAGATTGTTAAAGCTTCATAAAGACTCAGAGAGAGAGAAAAAAGACAAGATGCTACGAGATTGACTGCGGCAATATCCAAGGGGGAGTCTGTGAGTGCATTTATGTCTATCGCCTCCGTCAATCCGAACCGTAGCATAAAACTGAATAAAACAAGGTTTTAGTTTGTTAATTATAGGGCAATGGCATTATTGTAAATAAGGAAACCCTCTTTATTGCCATGGTCTATAAATAGGAACCTTATGTCTTCATTTAGGGACTTTTGCCATTTTCATCATTTGGATAGCTTGGAGCTTCTAGAGAGAGAAAGTAGCAAAGGTTGTGATTCAAGGTGTAAACTTTGTCAAATATTCTATAGAATCACGGTTTATTACGTTCTTGTGTTTGGTTCACACACGTGCACGGATTCCGCACGTCGCACGTGTCGTTTCACAATTGTTCGGGAGTCGTTTACGGTCCTACAACGCGTTCACACTCTTGCTCCTTCGTCTTGGTATCCACTCATAGGGACAGGTGGTAACCGTGGGTTGGTCAAATATAACACCGTATGATGCATGTACCACGCCATATAATCATTGGCGACGGAATAAGATGTGATTAATTGTCCGTCTACCACGTTTTCATGATGTAGGTCCCAACCACGAACATACGGATCGTGACGAGCTCTCCAATTCCACCCGGTTTTACCGATTCGGTTTAAGTTATGAAGCCTGGCATGCTCAGTAATATCTATAGTAATTGGCGGAGGTATATACTGAACCATGCCAAACTGTCTCATAACACGCTGCGGATAGTGGTGCTCTACAACCTCGAAGTATATCAAAGGGCAAGCACTCCTCCAAATTTGCCTCCCACTACTACATATATCCGGGAGTCTATCCACAACTTCATCATAAGGTCTCCAATTAAACTGAATCAGAAATTTTCAAACTTTAGCAAGGTGGTCAAAATAGCTTTTATATATCTACAACTAGCATACCATTGCCTCGTTCAAAAATTGTAGTTGTGATCTATATGATCTAAGGCAATGTGTCGGAGAGTCTGCACAGCTTAGGCTCCCCTTCCACCTACAAAGGTAAATAATAACTTAACATAATATAATATACCTACTTAACAAATAATTTAAAAATTGTAAACTTTAGTATACCGAGCAGCTAATAGCGCATTGTAGTGGAACTGAGCAGTCATCTCCGGTGCAAAACAACGAAACCTCTCCCACGCCCACACTTGTAAAATGGACATTGGGCCGGTAACGCTTATAGCATTGGGTGCTGCAACGTTACAAAGGTTTCTATAGAGACTGCATAATGCAGCACTGCCCCAACTAACCCTGGAACATGCACTCAAATCTTCTGGAAAGTCCATAAAATTTAGACATGTCCAGTTGTTGGCATTATCAGGTAATACTGTGCACCCTATCAAATAAAATATTATTAAACGTGCACGAATAATGCATTGTTCATCCGATGCGTTGTTGTTTGAAAACTCCGACTTTATTTCATCTAAAATACGGACCAAACTAACTCTTTTTCCCCTAACCTGATTTTCTGTTGGGGTAAACCCCAATAGATTTTCACACATCAAAGATGCCCTAGAAAATGATATTGCAGAGTCCGCCCCACATACAGCCACCCCTTCTATTGGTAGGCCCAACAGCACATTAACATCTTGTAACGTCACAGTCGTTTCACCAAAAGGGAGGTTAAACGTGCGGGGTTCTAGCCTCCAGTGCTCAACCAACACATTTATTAACGCGTGGTCTATATACTGGTACCCACTATCCAGGATCCCACCGAATTCTGCTGCACGTATTAATGCTTCCACACGTGGTCCAATAGGATATTGTTTCAGATGCTTCCAAAACGAACGATCTGATCGTTTAATATTTATTGGTAGTCGGTAATTTTCAGGATGCTTGTAAACCTCGAATGCACGGTGCTCCTTGTGCAAAAACAACAACGCATCACTGAGAGGACCAGGATTACATTCATAACTCATTTTACAGAATTGTAGGGTTTCACAAAATCTATTTGTTGGGTATTTGTTCTTGGTGGATTTCCTTATATTTTCAAATGAAGTATGTATGTGTATATATTCTTGTTCAAACGATTTTAATCTGCATGTATGTACATTTGATTGATATGACTAATCTTTTGATTTATGATTCTTACACCTATATTCTGCTTACTTTTGTTTTGAATTGTAGAGGTTTCTGTATATATTTTAGATTCTTACACCTCTAAACAGTTACGTTTTCTTACACAATACTTTAAAATTACCTTGTATTGTAAGAAGCTTTATTTTTTGAGGGACTAATCAAATCGGCTATCCGAATTTGTTTATTTATTGCACGCAAGTGAAATGCAGAATCAAATTCAGAATTCAAACAACAAAGACAGGGGTTCACGTGATTCTGCAGCTTCTTGCAGAGGTCACATGTGAAACAGCAAACTTGACTAGCATGCATTTGAAATGCAGAATCAAAATCAGAACAGCAAATTTAGATACTTGTATCAAACAGCAAACTTGACTGACTTATTGGTTTCAAACAGCAAACTTATTTTACTTTGTTGGATGAAACAGCGAACATTTTTAGTTTATCATATCAATCAGTTAACTTTAATTACTTTTTTTATGATTCAGCGAACTTGTGTTAGTTTTCTTTATCAAACGACGAATTTTAATAAGTTGGCATCATCAAACAGCGAACTTATATTAAGTTTGCTTCTTTAAACAGCGAACTTAAACTTTTTCCAGCTTTTTTCAGAACTTTGTCAGAAGGTGTGTAGAAGTTTGTTGTTTCAAACAACGAACTACCTAGTTTTGAAAACAAATTTCAGGACCACCTACTTGCACTCTTTTGAGGTTGAGGTCCCCTACTTTTGAAAAAAATTCTTAGTTTACTCAGTTGATTATTAGATAAATATTTTTAGTAATTTATATTAACCAGTTAATTAAAACAAATATATAGAGATATATATACACTAATAGTATACGCATACATAATATGTATGTATTACACTAGTGGTAACGCGCGACCAACTCATCGATTAAATTAACGTGTTCGCTCGTTGAGGATTGTGGTAAATTACTAATAATCATAAAACAAAATTTATAATGTGTACCCCTTCACAAGTAACAAAGGTTGAAAATACAGGTTGTCACATACTCTACCTATTAAAGAAATTTCGTCCTCAAAATTTAGGTTATGTTATATTGTAAACAACAATTGTGAGTTTGTCCACAATGTCATTGTTAAAGCACCAGACGATTCAACAAGGCGAGATATTACCAAACTAGGTGATGGCTGTTAGCGGAAGCCGTTATCATCATCGTTGTCTATTTATGTTTGTGACTCTGTACGTGTTTGTACAGAGAGTATACAACGAACTCTTGTAAATGGATATTGTATTGAATATCTTGGTACTCGGCAAAGATTGTTGGCAACCATCATTTATACATAATAGAAGACGGTTAAGTGGCAGTTAAGTATGGCGGGAACAATTGTCATTTGAAACGGTGTTTAGCCAACCTACATGTCTCTCAGCTTATATTGTAATACATACATATAATCCTAAGTTAATTATTAACATGATAGAGTTAGGATCCTGTAAAAAAGGCCCAAAGTGTGAGAAACGTAAGAAAGAATCTCAGCCATTAGATCTTTTGATCTAATGGTTGAGATCAATAGGGACCAAAATGTAAAATATTTTTATTAATTTGGATTGAATTGAAATATCTAGGGGCAATTGTGTCTTTTTATCTTCATTTTGTAAATCAAAATCCCTACAATTTCGTTCTCTCTCTATCATACGTTCCTAATTTCTCTCTTTCTCTCTCTTTCTTCTTCCATATTCAGAAAGGAATCCCTGCAAACAGAAAACGTAAACATCAATCGGAAGCGGACCGGCAGTGGTGGTCGACGACGGCGGTGGCGGACCGGCAGTGGTTGGGTTCGACGACGCGCGGGTGGTTGGGTTCGACGACGGCGGCGGTTGGGAACCATGAGATTTTACTGTCGGGTGGTTGTGTTCGACGATGGCGGTGGCGGACCGACAGTGGTGGTGCCGGCAGCGGAGAAGAAGATGATACAGAGATGTAAGGATTATTGAATAGTGTTATTTTTCTTTTCATTAATGGTGTTATTTTCCTTTGTTAATGGTGTTTTTTTCTTTTCTGAATGGTGTTATTTTTCTTTTCTTAATGGTGTTTTTTTCTTTTCTGAATGGTGTTTTTTTTCTTTTTCTGAATGGTGTTATATTTCTTTTACTGAATGGTGTTATATTCTTGAACTGAATGGTGTTTATTTTATTTACTGCTGAATGGTGTTTTTTTTTTGTGCTGAATGGTGTTATTTTTGTGCTGAATGATGTTATTTTTTGTGTGAAAGTTGTTTTTTTTGTGCTGAATGGTGTTATATTTTGTGCTGAATGATGTTATTTTTGTGTGAATGGTGTTTTTTTTTTGTGCTGAATGGTGTTATGTTTGTGCTGAATGATGTTATTTTTGTGTGAATGGTGTTTTTTTTTTGTGCTGAATGGTGTTATATTTTCTGAATGGTGTTATATTTATGGACGGTTATAAGTCCTTAAATCAAGGATTTTCTCTCTCCAAATCCTTAAATCAAGGATTACCATATTTGAATTTGTTAATGCATTTACAATTATACCCTTTTCAATTAATTTAGATCTAATGGTTGAGATTCTTTCTTACCTTTCTCACACTTTTGGTCTTTTTTACAATAACTCCACCCCAAAAATAATACATAACATATAACAATAATTAAGTTTATTTACTAACACACTCCCCTAAACTTAATTACTCCTTCGAGAATGCATCATAACACTCCTGTTGGCTTCGTCCAAAGCTTTTTGCTGCTTGTTTGAAATTGAAACGTCTCCTTTTCTGCAGCCTCTTCATTCCATGCCAGTCACTTCCAGCAAACAGAGCATAGTGTTGGAGTGTCTCTCCTTCTTGAACATATCCCTCGCTCTTCCTCCTTTCTCGGTCATAATCAGAAGGACCTTCATTACCTTCATATTTTGCTGATCCATGCCCAAATCTTTGGTGATGACCAGATTGAATAGATCCATATTGTGACATATCAAGAACAGTGAAATCTTGAAGATCTTTATCCTTGGTCTTGTGATCTTCTAATTGAATAGTATAAACATTCAGCCTTTCCCTTATAAAGGCAATCACTGCATCTTTTAATTGCATATAATGGTTATGTATTGTATGCCCTGGTTCTCGATAGCAATGATGTATTGGTTGTTCCCTTGTTTTAGTCTCTACTCCACACGAGTTTCGTATTCGTTTAAAAACATCTAAATTACCCGCATAATGGTGCTTAAACGTTGTACTTACCTGCCATATATCTGCCCATAATCCATGTTCTGTGCCGGCGACAATCAGTTCTTCGAAAAAATCGTATTCTGCCCTCGTTTGTTGACTTCCGGTGTTGATCTTTATCATCTGTCTCTTCCCGGGATAGTGTAATTATGATCGTAATTCTCCGATTTCCAACCATTCCCGTTCTCGTTCCATTTCTCTGTTCTTATGATCATCAAACATCTCCTTTTCTTTCATACCTTCATTACCGTGATCTTCCTTGTTTACATCACTGTGAGAATTGAAATCTCCCATTTCTATTTCCGTTGTTTCTTCTCGTCTTTCTCCCGTCTCTCGTTCCAGTAACTCGATTTCGATTTCTAATTTCATTAGAATCTCTCGCTTCATTCTTGCGAACATTCGTGATCGCGGAGTTGTGCGATCGGGGTTGAATTCGTCTCCATATCCTCTATTTTTGTTCTTCATCCGGTTGTGCCCGGAATCGTATAATATCGATCGATTTTCATCGATTTCCCACCGTGGCTCTGATACCACTATGTTAGCGGAAGCCGTTATCATCATCGTTGTCTATTTCTGTTTGTGACTCTGTACGTGTTTGTACAGAGAGTATACAACGAACTCTTGTAAATGGATATTGTATTGAATATCTTGGTACTCGGCAAAGATTGCCGGCAACCATCATTTATACATAATAGAAGACGGTTAAGTGGCAGTTAAGTATGGCGGGAACAACCGTCATTTGAAACGGTGTTTAGCCAACCTACATGTCTCTTCGCTTATATTGTAATACATACATATAATCCAAAGTTAATTAACATAATAATACATAACATATAACAATAATTAAGTTTATTTACTAACAATGGCGAAGGCATTCGACTACAAATAAGTATCAAGTGTCAATCCGAACGAGTTACGAGGATATAACCATCACAAGAATCAAAAGAGCGTATTTTGAGGAGTTGATTATTAGAGTAGCCAATTGATTTCAGTAGGAGCTCTAGTACACTGTTTGTGACGATCAAGAGCTACAGAGGGTTCTTTACAAACTGAGCATACACGAGAGTTACAGTAATGACACAATTTTCAAATGGCATCATGATGTAGAGCCTAGGTAATTTAGTTTTCTACCACTTAAATAAAGAAAGTACCACTACCCATATACATAGTTAATCACAATAGATTGAGGGGGCGAAGCGACATTCTAGTCAAAGGGCTAGTAGAAGAAGCTACAATAGCTTGCATAATCTACAAAACATCAGTGTAAAGACGATCTATTGAATCGAATAATAATATTGTAAGAGAGAAGAACCTTAATGTTAATTTTGTTCGGCGTAAAGAAGTCAACTAGTGTCGTTTGCCAGTAATGTAATCCGTATTGATTGGACCAAGACATGGGTCTCAAACACAAAGTTCGACTTGTCTATGAACACGTACCCAAACCATGTAGTTAGCACAAGTAGTCATGCCTTGCGTGATACTTTTCACTACGTAGGCTTGTATTCATAAGAACTCAATAGTAAAGAACACTTGTATTTGGATATTTTTGGCACAGGATTCGCTCAGGAAAGGCGGAGCATCATTATGTCCTATAGTGGTATTACATAACTAGTGTGCATACAATATGTCGGGGAGGGTAATCACACACAGCACTGTTGAGACGAGATCTGCACTCTATGAATTAGAAAGAAATAAAGCAGTGATACTTAGTTACCCGAGTTCGACGGAATATTGAGTGGTCCAAATTTCGCAAGGCGATGGTATTCTTTGTCTATTCTGGATTACGCATGTAGATACCAATTACATGTGTCATGGAATGAGGGAACGACAAGATAGATTGAACTAGAATTATGGTGAGATAATTTGTTACATGCCAAATTACTCATTCCTATAAATATATAGGTGTTGTGAGAACAAAAGAGAGTTTGTTCAAAAGGACTTAATGAATGTCAAAGGTGATTCGTTGTTGTGATATCGCTACCGGATATCAGAAATGGTAAAAAAAAAAAAAATTCATACCCAACGCTTGATGATACTGACACAGGTATTCCAATATCTAACCATGGGAGCGTCCGGAAACAAGGGGCAAATAAGTTTTTGGAATAGATAAATCAGTGCATTTAATCAAGAAGAGACGGGTTGAAGATACAAAGTCAAGTATTAAGCCATTTATTTTAGAGTGTCAATGACTTTACATGTTCATAAATGCGGAAAGAGATATTCACGCTGACATCATGAACCCTATTTTTAGTGACAATAGTTAAGAGGACTTATTGGTCTAATCAAACTGATCACCATAAAAGTGGCATATATTGTCCGCTACAGTTATCCTTGCATGGACCGAAAGGACCCAAAGGAATTCGTTATTGGTTGTCTAAGCAAACAAGGATCCATTTGTAGTAATGAACCTAAGGACTTCATTGATCCATCTGGGTTTTTAAGACTTCTTTAATGACAAGGAATTATATCAATTCGGCTGAGGAACGAGGAAAGCCAAATTCAAACTAAAAGGGTTCAAACTCCTCAACTTAGATGTGAAAAGGGAGTGACTGATGTGTAGTTCCATGAAGACACGGGGAAAATGGGAAGTTCTAGATCCGATCGTGACAATCGTTGTCATCAGTTTTCTCAGACTTGTTTCTAAATTCTAGAATTATCGGTGAATGGAAATAGGTTGCAAGATTTTACTGGGAGTTCTCCAGAACTAAAGGATCACAAAATTGGGTTATGACAAACAAACTCAGAAACATGGTTGAATACGATAGATGATGGTACACTTTTTTTTGCAATGATCAAGAGTCTGAAGTTCCACATTGCAAGTATACACAAGAATTTAGAAGTAAAATTCAAAATGTTTGTCCATAATACAATCCTAATCAGAACATGAGTCTTACACACATGGTTTGACAATACTGTATACAAGTAGAAAGACCATGGGCTTGTGTTTAGATATTCAAGGAATCGGATCAGAGTCTGGGAACAGGTTTGCACCTTTACTTGACATCCCTTTATTTAGTGAGAGGGCAGTCTAAGACTAACACCGAGTAGAGTCGAGTTCGTACTTATGACGGGTCTAAGCATGAACTGGACTCACCAGGCATCAGTAGAAAAAAAAAACATAAAAGATGTTGCAACCAAAAATTGTCAATAATCGGTAATTTTCCACAAAAGTTGGAACAATATTATGTTATAGTGGGATGACATGGTTGGTATGCATACATACAACCTACCTGAAAGAGATAAATTTAAGTATCAAAATATAAAAAAATGAGGTCCACATTCTATTGGAAGTAATTCACTAATAGCACGTGGATTTTAATTTGGACGTCCAAATTAAAATCCACGTGCTATAGTGCTGTTTTCAAAATCATGATCACATCTAATGCCTGTTTGAAAAATGATTCACAAATAATGCCATAGCCATTATAAATGGCGAAATTTGAAGGAGCTAGGTTGTGTAAGGGAATAATCAGAAATGTGTAAGAACCAATCATCTTGAAAAGGACGAAAGGCTGCAAAAAGCCATTTGGAATGGCGAAAATTTTGAAAGTAGCCATTTGGAATGGCGAAAATTTTTAAAGTCTGCATAGCCATTCAAAATGGCAATTTTTTATAAAGCCTGACATTTTCCATTCAAAATGGCAAATTTTTGTTTCTCATCATTTCTTATAATTATCACAATTCCATATTAGACCGTGGGGTATGGTGGGGCGGGGGTTTGGGGCATGAGTTGACACGTGGAGTTCGAGCCCCCCCGCTGCCGAGTGACGTGTCCGTGGGGTATGGCAGGGCGTGGCTAGCCCTGCGTATTAGAAAAAAAAAATCTAAAATAAAAAAATACACACAACATTTAAAAAAAAAATCCTACAATTTTATTAAAATTTCCTAAACATATCACAAAATTCTACAAAAAAAAAAAGATTACAAAATAAAAAAAGCCTAAAAAGGATTACAAAAAAAAAAAAAAAAAAAAAAACCTAGAGCGTTAGATAGATTTCGAAAAGGGCAAGCTTGTCGAACGGCTTGCGCTCCTTGCCCCGGAACTCGATGTTCGCCACCCGCCACCCGGTCTTCGTGGCTTATCTCACAGCTCGGAACGGCTTCGTAGTAGGCTTTGAAACGATCGAGATTCGGTCGTAGCTCGCGCCATTTATGTTGGCACGCGTTTAAATTGTGTCGGTCGTTTCCCACCACCCGTCGCATTCCGTGGTGGCCGTGAAGAAACTGTGGCACAACGTGGGAAACGACCGACACAATTTAAACGCGTGCCAACATAAATGGCGCGAGCTACGACCGAAGCTCGATCGTTTCAAAGCCTACTACGAAGCCGTTCCGAGCTGTGAGATAAGCCACGAAGACCGGGTGGCGGTGGCGAACATCGAGTTCCGGGGCAAGGAGCGCAAGCCGTTCGACAAGCTTGCCTTTTTCGAAATCTATCTAACGCTCTAGGTTTTTTTTTTTTTTTTTTTTTTTTTTTTGTAATCCTTTTTAGGCTTTTTTTTATTTTGTAATCTTTTTTTTTTTGTAGAATTTTGTGATATGTTTAGGAAATTTTAATAAAATTGTAGGATTTTTTTTTAAATGTTGTGTGTATTTTTTTATTTTGGATTTTTTTTTCTAATACGCAGGGCTAGCCACGCCTCGCCATACCCCACGGACACGTCACTCGGCAGCGGGGGGGCTCGAACTCCACGTGTCAACTCATGCCCCAAACCCCCGCCCCACCATACCCCACGGTCTAATATGGAATTGTGATAATTATAAGAAATGATGAGAAACAAAAATTTGCCATTTTGAATGGAAAATGTCAGGCTTTATAAAAAATTGCCATTTTGAATGGCTATGCAGACTTTAAAAATTTTCGCCATTCCAAATGGCTACTTTCAAAATTTTCGCCATTCCAAATGGCTTTTTGCAGCCTTTCGTCCTTTTCAAGATGATTGGTTCTTACACATTTCTGATTATTCCCTTACACAACCTAGCTCCTTTAAAATTTCGCCATTTATAATGGCTATGGCATTATTTGTGAATCATTTTTCAAACAGGCATTAGATGTGATCATGATTTTGAAAACAGCACTATAACAGCAAAAAACTCCGTAAGCTGCGTGAAGTTTCATAAGTGGGTCAAGTCAACTTTGTCAGTTACTTTTCAGTTTCTTTGTTTTTATTATTTCAGTATTTTACTTTAGATAATGGGTCATGTTTCTAGTAGTGGTGTAGTTGAGTGCGTGGGTGTCAGTTTCTTTTATTGGTTCCTTTTTATGTAAGTGTCTGCATTATTATGTTTGAGTTGGTTGAATGAACTTTGTCTTTTCACGTAAACATTTGTGTGTGAGGTTAGTGTTCTGTGCCAACACATTCTTCGGATTAGAACGAAATGGAATAGTGTCTATTTGCCAATGACTGATTAACGAGTAGTCCAAACGTCTCCACAGAGCCAACGCATCATTCGTATGTCTCGGAATAAAGGCATGTCACAAGGAATTCACACTCTGATATCTCACCATGTGATCGTCATCATCTGAACCGTAAAATAGTCAAGAGAGACAAATATAAATGTATGTGAAGATTCCAAGGGAAAGACTTCATTTCATTAACAATGAGATCATCTGAGAGTAGAATTTTAAGGTATTCCAATAGGTCATTTTAATGGATCAACTAAAAAAATATAAGTAAATAAGAGTCCAAAATCGGGTAACGGACCATTTATTTTGGAGATTCGATGATGAGAAAGGAAAGAATGAATTCGAATGGTAATACAGAAACCAAAAATGAATTTGAAAAGTGTTGTAAAAAAGAAACGAATTTGCATGGGGTTCAAAGAAAAGTGTGAATGATTCTCATCCCAAAGATTAGGTACAAGGGGTAGAGTTCCATCTTTATTTGTTGCCATAGTCGAGTGGCATGTCTAAGGGTACATAAGTGAACAATCTAGATGGTTCTCATTTGCTCCACGAGAAGCACTCTTTGAGGCAGTATAGTCTTCCATACTTGAATCACATTCCTTATAATATAATTCACCCATCAGCATTGGTTGTAATGGGTTTTATGGTTTCAAGGTTTCCTTTAGGCTAAAGAAGATCGAGTTGATTACTCCACTAATGATTGTCTATGTTGCATTACTACTGGAGTTTGGCTTTCGGGTTATATGGCCACAAATCACCGGTTCACAACTTTACAATCAAACCTATGAACAACTTTACAATCAAACCTATGAGGCAAAAAGAAGGTATGGAATTTTTGAATCGGTTCGTGACAATCGCCATCATAGGCCTTCAACACTGAATGTTTGAGCAACCTGGCATACGAAACAAAGAAGTCAACAAGACTGCACTTGGGCGCGACACATTCAAAAGGGGAAGTGTGTCGATCTTGGCATACTTATCGAAGTTAGACACTACGCCATATGCTCGAAGACTCGCTCCAATACTCGATGATCATAAGCGACTCATCAATTATTGAGTAACGTGCATTTTAAGTAATTTGTCCTAGTGTTGAGGTCATAAGATAGGATTAGATAAGAACTATAATGTTTAATACAACATAATAGGATAAGACGTGAAGAACATAACAAAGTATAACTGAAATCAATGCGCTCCACTTAATATAATACATAAATGTATTAGAATCGCCAGTATTGATTGATCAGATGAAAAAGGTGCAGTGTAATCCATCGTACACGAGGCGTAAAAATAAAATTAAGCGATACCACAAGTCGACATGCACATCACGTTGAAGGTGTTGCCCCAATAGGAACAATTCAATAAAAGCAATAAAGGAGTTGGAAATGTCCATAATGTTGATGTTCATTTGAAACGTTCATCAAGGTTGTATCGAATATTGATAATTCTTGTAGAACTTGCAAAGAATCTAGTTGGAAAGATGAACAAATGTTTAAAGAGTTGAACAAAGGCTTGTGTATGAATCAGGATGAGCACATACATCGCCAAAGATATTAACATAACTAAGGTGTAAAGATGCGTTTCAAATGGTATAGTTGTATCAACAATACGTGACTAAGTTCAAAGTTCATAGGACGATCACCAAGGAATGATAGACGGGATGGTCCAGATCATAGACCAGAATGCGGTCTTATTGCAGTTTCTGAATTAGAAATTGAAGTCGTAGTAACAACATACGGTAGATCTCCTAACTACTATGTCTGAGGTATTAGTAGTAACTAGCTATTCATGATACTTAGGTCAGCACAACCGAATTTCCCAGAATTCCAAGTACCTGTAAATTCACAATTACATGACGTCAAGTGTAATTGTTAATTCACCTTACCGTATAAGTCTAGTATTCTTCCGCTGTGGGTCATAATATAGGTGGCGGTTGTTTTCACGTAAGTACGCGTAGCAAACGATAGTCATGTCTGCCACCTAATTGTTTCTACTGTTAATGTAGTAATTGTAAAGCCAACGTATACACTATAGTTGGCTCACATTAACTGACAACGGTTGGAATTCTATACCAAAGTGTTAAGCATTCTTAGTGGCGTTCAAGTCTTAGTAGTCTTTGACCCTAATGAGATCAAGGTTAAAGCCTAGATACCACCAAGGAAACCTAATTCACCGAAACCTATGGCTCTGATACCAATCTGTCACACCAGCAAAAATCGGGGTGATCCGACTGGTATCTTCATTGCACAACGGAAGTATAATGCTCAGACTTCTAGAAAGTTGAACGCCTACTAAGGTACTCGATTCCTAAAGGGCTCTCCTATTCCAACCATGCCATAGCCAATTAAGACCTGAGAAAAGCATTCTAAAAGTCAACATAAAGTTGGTGAGTTCATGGTTTGTTTTATAAGACAAGTGGTGTGTGGGTGGGAAGATTGTTGGCGAAAACTCCTCCACCAGCCGCCAGTCGGAAATAGTTTCACCGACACAGTCTCAAACCCAACAGTTTCAAAACCCAATCTCGTCAGTCCGACTATAGCCACCCACCTCCCCTTCTCCTCAAACCCTCTTCCACTGACACCCACCCTTCCTCCAACAGCAACTCCACCACCAGCCACCAGTCGGAAAACCGTTCCCCTTCTATGGAAGACAAACAAGAATCGCTGCCTCCCCCTCTCCTCAAACTCATACCCTCTAGAACACCCCCCCCCCCCACCCCCCACCCCCCACCCCCAATTCCTCATCAGAGAATACTACTTGTTGGAGTATGCAGCCTTCACGCTTTTCGCCGAAAAACCTGTAACTCCGACCACCCTTTCTCATATAGCATGGGTGATCGATTCCTCTATCTAGGTGTTGGTTATTGCAGAGTGAGAAAGAGAGGGAAAGTAGAGAGAGCAAGATAGGGTTGGGTTAATTTATAAAAAAAAATGTTTGTTTTATAGTTCTTTTTAATAGAGTGGTATTTTAGTTAATACACCAAAACTTAACGATAAATTGGATGGGGTTAACAGGGGTGGACTGAAATAATTACGAAAGTGAAACCATGGGAGTGAAATGGCAATTTTAAACTAATTGACCAAAATATTGAT
Organism: Helianthus tuberosus; assembly: GCA_030545235.1. NCBI lineage: Eukaryota > Viridiplantae > Streptophyta > Magnoliopsida > Asterales > Asteraceae > Helianthus > Helianthus tuberosus. The sequence continues at coordinate 156,929,108 of CM060394.1, forward strand.
TTTTGATAAATCACATGGACGAAAAAATGTAATTAACTCTTTTTTTATTTATAACATGTGGTCATAATCCCTAGAGAAGCAAAAGGTGGTCATAATCCCTATATAAGAAAAAGTCACACTAGGCACTAGCCCCTCCCACCCACCCGGTGTACATAACTGTAACACCTCGTAAAATAGTGTCCAACAATGTGTTGACACGTGTCTTAAACCCTAATAATGTCAAATGTTGACTATGAAGGACTATTGTTGCCAAACAGTGAAAAGATGTATGTGGAGGGACTAAAAGTGTCAACATGCATATTCTATGCCTCTGAATGACCTTTTACGGTGTTCGATTCCTTGACGAATTATTTATTTGATAAAGGAAACAGTTTGCAAGTAAATACAAAAGATTATGATTCGTAGGGTTAAAAGCATCAACATGTTTAATATACCTCTGAGTGACCTTTTAACGAACCCGGAGCTTAACGATGTTCGGTTATACTTCCAAGGATACCTACAACCTAACTTGAAAGTTACTTCGAGTTAAAAGGTTGAAGGACTGAAACTGCCAAACTTTTAAAAAGTTTGGCTGAGAATATAGGGGGTCGCGGGCCGCGACCGGCCCCCTTGTTTTGTGTCGCGGGCCGCGAGGGAAGCACCAGCACAGAAAGTTAAGGATAGCTGCCCTTTGCAGCCTTGTTCACCACTGAAACAACCATGCACTCACAAAACTTGAAACTAGAAGCTCTTTGATGCTTTTATAATCATCTATGACACTTGGGATAATCTTAGCACCTCCCTAACACCTGGCTTCATCTTAGAATGTCACCTTCAAGTATAAATAGGGGTGTTCATCCTTCACATTTCCTTGCACCTCTCAAAAATTCACTTCTTTCACTCTCTTGGAGATTCCTGGCTATAAGGAGACTCCCCTCAGTTCAAGTTTTCGAGCTAGGACCCATTGTAAGTATCCTTAGCCTCTGCTTTTCAGTTTAGACCATTATGGTCCAGCCATTGTTCGAGGCGAACATGGCTACGTGATCGTAATTAGGTAGGTGTTAATCCCTCAAAAGGGTACCTCCTAATAATCACGTTTGCTTGGTCAATTGTCGGTACAAAGTTATTAATTTAAAAAGTCAAACGGGTCAGAGTTTAAAATAATTCAAATATGATAATGTAGATGTTATAAAACATGTTTTATCACTTTAATAACTTGGTAATAATTATTAGAACATGTGTAAACATGTTCAACCCGACAATTCCAGGTTTAGAGTCGGTTCGCAACCGAAAGTCGCGAAGTTTGACTTCTGCTTTGACTTTCAATTCTGACCCGAATTACTATAGTTTCATTCTGTTTTAAGGTTCCTTTGTGACCATATTATATTGTAGTATAACCCTCGGAGGTTATATTGTCACACCCCGACCACGTAAAACAACAAATCGTGGCGGAAACGTCGGGGAGTGTTGTAACAGAATCATTGTTTCATAACACATGGAAATTGAAATTTTGTTTTGTTGATTAAAAGAAGTTACAAGTCTTAAAAACAGAAATACACAACATAATTAACTAGTCTTGCATCTTTTATTGTCACTAAGGCCCAAGTCCGCCTAAGTGTAACTTGATCAATCCTATGCATCATCTCCTGTAAACACATGTGAAAATAGGTACGTCAGCATAAAAATGCCTGTGAGATACATAGGTTTTATTAAAATAGGATTCATGACTTGTAAGTTTAAAAGAAAATGTTTAACAAAATTAGTCATGAACCTTGTAAAATGTTTTCTTTTATAAACCATACAAACAGTGATAAGAAATCAGATGATATAAAAGAAAGATGCACAGATAAATAAATGACCAAGTAAAATGAGTTTGTATAAAATATGTTGTTTGTAAAACAATGTTTCATGAAGATATGATGTAAGTGTAAAATGTGTTATGTCCAACTTGAAATGGTTTAAATAACGCTACGATATGTAATATCATAAAAAGCACTTATATATAGGAAGTACCAGCGGCGTATCCACCATACTTTTATCATATTACACACGCCTCGTTACTTAAATCACTTATCCAAACAAACCAGCAAAAATGTCATGTTTAAACCAATTGTCAAATGTTAATGTGTAAACCATGTCTATTGTCAAATGTAAATCATGTAATGTGTAAACAAATGTCATGCATGGCAAGTAAAAAGTGACTACTTAAACCACATGTAAAAATGCACAAAACAAAGTATTTGAATAAATCAAAAGTTATGTTTTGTAAAACAAATGCATGCCTTACTGATACAAACATCTATGCGGTATTGTTCTAATGCATACATTCAAGCCTTGCGACTGTGGCGACAAACCCTTAATCGAAATTAAAGGTTTATCTAAACCATGTATATCGAATTCGGTCATTCCTTCCATCCAAACAAACCTAGGATTTCAGGAACGGGAGTTGTCAATTCCTATGGTACCACTACCTAACGAACGGCGTGATCAATGTTAATGAATGTATTTTTGTCCCATTTAAACAAACCAAATGTCATACCAAAATGTAAGCATGTTTTATGAAAATAATGTACTAAGTATGCAACAAATGAACATATATAGCATGAAATGTAATGTAAAACAATGTACTAAGTATGCACTAAATGGACATACATAGCATGAAATGTAATGTAAAATAATGTACTAAGTATGCACTAAATGGACATACATAGCATGAAATGTAATGTAAAACAATGTACTAAGTATGCACTAAATGGACATACCTAGCAAAAACACGGATAAAATCATGTACTATACGTGTACTAATGAACATAGCAAGTATGATATAAAAACATGGAAAGCACGAAAGTAACAAGTAGGCACATGTGTTTCACCCCAAAATGTTTGAAAAACAGTAAAAGAGGGGACTACGTACTCACTTGAGGATGCTTAGAAGTCTTTGAATAACAACCAAGCAAAGCTAGAGGGATCACGGAATCAAACGGCACCTAATATAGGTAACTATGTTAATAAACCGGACCTAAATCGGAAGATCGGATAAAATGAGGTTTCGTAAACCAAATGAGTATAGGAACTCATGTAATATGGTTTAACAAAGCCTACATTCTAAATCGAAACCTATCCTAAGTGCTTATGACCCATTACGACCCGTTTAGGTAGCTTACGCTACTTTAACGCGTCGTTCGCATAAAACGCGTTCAGACCGCCTAACTAGTCCTATGACAAGTATTATATGCCTTAACATGTCTAATAATGTTACCTAATCAGTTTAGATGTAAAAATTTAGGTTACATATGCTTAAAATGAATTTATGCGTAAAAAGGGCATTTTGGTCATTTTCCTAAGGCATATAAATTACCTATCATACAACTAACTAAACGAAGTGACCATAAGGTATAACCTCATAAGGTTATTCCCTATACAACTATGGTCACAAAATATGCTTGATCGGATCCTAATGATCGACCAAACGGGTCGGGTTCGAAAGTCTAAGCGGTTGTTTAGACCGCTTATCTTACGACCCTCTATAAGCACTAAACTAAAAGTGACGAGCTAAACATGTTAAAACATGTTTAACGAAGTTAGATGTTACACCCCCAAAATCCACCTGCGGAGTATCACCGCTTGGAGGCGTGACTGACCAGGATCAAGCCACCAATCATATTGAACAAGCATGTAAGTAATTATAAAATCCAACCAATACAATTGGTGTCCAAACAAACATAGTTTAAGTTGCAAAGCGGAAGCATAATGTTTAAAACCAAAACATAAGTTTAAACGTTTCAATGTTTAACATGGCACACAGCTGTCCATGTCCCATAACGACTCTTCCCCATGCAAGCTCCAGCTAAGTACCTAGTGACCTGCAAAGCATGTAGTAACGAGTCAACAACTAAGTTGAGCGAGTTCACAGTTGGGTGTTCATTTTAAGTTGTTCCAAAAACAGTTTCCTTTAACTGGCATCCCTGCCGTGGGGGTTACCCCATAGTTGAAAACGTGTTTTGTTTAATCCCGTTCACTCTGGCAATCCAGCCGTGGGGGCTACCCCACGTTTAATTATCTGGCTCACTGGCCGTGGGGGCTACCCCATGTATATACTACTAGACTCGTTACCATATCGACCACTGACTTTAGTCATGTTTATGTGCCCTTAGCGTCAATGTCTATCATCATTGATGTGCCCAGATCCATTAGTTCACGCCCGTCCTCTGCGGCACGGTGTGAGGCTTGTCAGACCTAAATAGCGCTATCTAACTAATGACCCGCTCGCCATTGGCCCGGCGATTAAGTCGATATAAAAAAGAGGGACTTCGTGATAGAGTTTTGGTCTAGTGCAATTCAAACTGTCCAAGAGGACGAGGAAGTTATATTCCTTAACCCGTACTGTCCTACCCAAGAAGGACGAGGAATCCATGTTCCTTAACCCATTCCCAACCCCTGGGAATCCTATGCTTTGTAGAAAGTGTGAACTCACCTTAGGTTAGCTCGACAGATAAGTAAAGGTCAATCGAGCTGCTAGAGGTCAACCACGTCCTAACATGGTTACCATACAAGTCAGGTCTAGGTTCAAATAGTGCACGTATGTTTACACAGAGATAGCAAGTTACGAACACATGGTATACACGACATACACGTAAAGCAATACCAGATAAATAAATAACAAAGCCCAATAATACCCAGCCCAACATGTTGTGCGTTCAGCACAGCCTTGTGCGACCCACAACATGTTGTGCGATCCAACATATACCCGGCCCAATAATTTAGAAGCCCAAAAATGACAAACAGTGATCTTGTGCGGTCCGGATGGACTTGTGCGATCCGAATGACTTATGCGATCCGAACGACTTGTGCGATCCTGTTGGGTTGTGCGAATGGACATTGGGCTTTAAGGCCCAACAGTCCTAACGTTCGTGTGAGGCCCAAGCCTTGTGCGATCGGCACAACCTTGTGCGATCCACAAGGTCTTGTGCGATCATGCAATCCTAAGTTGAACGTAGAGCATTAACCATTGTACCCTATCTTGTGCGACTGTCTTGTGCGATCAAATCAGATCTTGTACGATCTGGTCTTGTGCGACCAAGGAGTCTTGTGCGATCAGTTATAATTTCTGAATTTCATGCAATCAGTTTTATTATTTCCATTTATGTAGCTATCAATCAACAACTAACAGTTTCCAAACAAAACAATAATCGATCAAAACAAGCATATTCCAACCAATTCCTCATGAACCCTAATTATGAATAACACATGAACAATAATCATAACACTTAAACATCTCAATCATGGTTCACGATCTAATCACTAGCATACATCCTAACATGACAACACAATAAATCATCCTAACATAATCATATCACAACCGACTCGGTTTTCATTCATCATTAACAAATCCAATCCATACTAACACAACCAAACCATTCGGATCCGAATAGAATACATATATGGCCGATTACATTCATTCATGATTAATCACCTATCATTCGTACCAATCATAACAATACATCATCGTCCGAATAACAACATATCATAGTCGGTTCTTAGCTCAATATTATGAAATCCGATTCACATAAACATCACCACATAACATCGTCATTCATTATACATGCAACCCTAACCATTATATCAAATCATGGAATCATAACATCATTTACAACACATATCATGAAACACTAACCGATTAAAGATGGATGAGGGGGATCCGAATCAAAAGCTTCGATGGAGATGGGATGTTGTTTGCCGTCGGCTTCGAGAGAAGAGAAAGAGGTCGTAGGGTTTGTGTGTGTGTTGTGTTTTGCAAGTTATGAGGAGTATACCCATTCCCCATAGTGTTATGTGTGTAGAGAGAGTGGGCCGAACCCTTCATGGGTTGCCCTTGTGTTTTCGAGTGCAACCAGTGTGGCCCGAATGGGCTTGTGCGATTGGGTTATTGTTGTGCAACCGGTTCGTTTTGTGCGACTACATCATACATGCATATATAACACACATAAAACCAACATAACATTCCATTAAGACCTCATATAATGTAATCACATATTGTTCAAACAAGTTACATCAAAGTACAAAGAAGGTTCTAAAATACGAGTTGTCACATTATCCCCAAGTTGAAAGAAATTTCGTCCCGAAATTTGGTACGTACTCACTGAGGAAGCTAGTTAAGTTGCATGGTTTTCCTGATTTTCCTGGGGTGTCACATTAGAAAACAAGTTTGATATCAAAACAAAGGGTTTTGATACCCAATAATAGTTTGGTTACAAAATACGCATAAATGCATATTTTGACCGAAACTATGACTCGTCACTACACCTAATCAACGTGGTAATCAGTAGGTAAATTCACAAAGGACTATGACCATCGTGATTACGCTCACGTTACGAAGTTAAACGAACTTCGTGTTGACCATAAACTGGTCAAAGTAGAAAGTCAAACTTTGTTTGACTTTTACCCTTAAAAACGCATAAAAGCATGAAAGAAACTTACAAGAGGTCCAAGCAATGGAGATTTGATTCAAGTTGCTCAGGTATGAGGTGTGGAAACCCCAACTTAGAGCATAAATGAATCAAGGTGTGAGGTTGAAAATGAAACATGATGGGTATTTATAGATTTCGGGCCACTGTTAGGATCGTTCCTCGATTTACGAGCTTCAATCTTGGCCCTCCATGTGTGCCCATTGTTTTACAAACCTATGGGTGCCCCAAAACAAGCTCATGGTATTGAAAAACCAAGAACTAAAGCCAGAAACCAGTTGCTGATTGAAGAAAACCATTTTTGCAGAACTGGGGAGTTTACGCGGGCCGCGTAGACTTAGGCCAAGTCTTACGCCCCACTCCTAAGCCAACTTTGACAGAAATGTCAAGTTTAGTCCCTGCAGGTGTAAAACTTGGTTTTTGATGCATTTTTGACACGTTTAAGCCCCGTTAACCTCATTTCAAGGCTCTATAATGAAGTTAAAGTATAGGGAACATGAAACATGCTCAAAAACATCTTGGATGTCGGTTCGTTTGGCCGTACGATTGCGTTGTTCGGTTAATTACGACGAAACACGAACGGACGCGAAAAACGATCCAAATTACGCGATGAATGGGATTTTAACATGCCAATCACTAAAATAAAATATTTTAATGATTACATAAATTTTTGGATGTCCGGATATATTCAGAATGTAAGATATGCGCGAAAATGCAAACTTATACACTTTTTGACGCTTTTAGTCCCTGTTGATCAAATAAGTTTATTTTTGCGCACCAAACACCTCTAAGCCTATTTATAAGCTATGTAAAGGATATTTAGGGCATTTTTAACTTATGATCATATTCCGGAATGTTCGTTACAGTACGAATCGGCATACTTTCGCAGTTTGTCAAAATTAGTCCCTGTAAGCGAATAAACTTAATTTCGACACACCAAACCCTCCAAAACTTATTTCTAAGTTATGTAAAGGTTATTTAAGGTATGTTAAGCCCATGTCACTGTTACAGAGTGTTTGTCGCATTAAACTGATTACGTTTACGCATTAGTTCGAGTATAACTTTTCAGAAAGCGATTTAGAACTCGAAATCGAACAAGATTTGATATGTGCAATTGATACACATATTTATACAAATCCCAAGTATGAAACACAATATTTCATTGATTTGGTATTTGTTTGATGGCCGTGGAGGCAGAGATGTCACATATATTACATGGTCACGTAGTAATCTGAGTTCATTTGCTAAGTTCTGTTATTATGCTTAAATGTTGACTAAATTGCCCTTTTGTCTAAAAATAAGGTTTTAATTATAAATGAGCATGCAAATAAGTTATGTACTAATAAGTAAACGTATTTAGCATATTTTAGTGCTAACATTCTGGTCATAAACTGAGTTTACCTATTTAATCGTAAATCATGCCTTTAAAAGGACTAAAATGCTCTTGTACATGCAAATTGAGTTTTTAACATAATTTCTTGACAAAACTCATTACATACTGATATAATATCATATTTAATATTATTTGAGATATCAAGTCTGATTATATACTGAGTTTATGCATATGTTCTTGTTAAATGTTCTTAAATGACGATAATGCCCTTATGACACTTAAAATGTGTTTTAAACATAATAAACATGCAAAATCTTTTACCTACTGATATGTTATGAAAAATAACATATTTTGACTATTCAAAGCTAGTCATAACATCAGAACTACTTAAACATCGTAATTATCGTCATTTAACGACTTTTACGCCGTTTAGGCGCATAGTATGGTTTTAAACCATACTTATCACCCAAGACTTGTTACCTACTAATTTTATAAATCATTTTAAATATTTTTACAGTAGGTAAAAGTCATAAACTCAGAATTCCAAATAAGTCCTCAAAACTATGTGTGAAATGACCAAAATGCCCCTACGGTGCATAGTTTGGTCTTAAAGCATAAACCACACATATAATTGATATCCTACTGATATTATATCATAAATTAAGTATTTTTAAAGAATTTTTATGACCAAAACTTCAGTTTACTTGCAAGCTCCTTTTATAAGTCATAAAATGACCAAAATGCCCTTACGGGGCTTAATTTAATTTTAAGACCTTAATGGGCATACATGTTGATATGTTACTGATATTATAACATGTTCTAAGTATAATAACATTTGGAACTTGTATATGACTCATCCGATTACCCATTAATGCTTATACGCGTTCGGTTCGACTTATGTGACTAGTTTGCATAAGTTAACCGAAACGGGTTTAACCTTATCTTTTAAACTTCAAATTCCAGAATGTATTTAGTTTACCCACACTATACAAGTCTTCATACTTATTGGGTATAAATTACATTCTATTCCGGTCATCGCTTAATCTAGCGTATTGTACCGTAATTCATTCTTTAATCTAGTCGGTCTAAGTCTATGACTTGAATAGCACCCGTTAGCCTTCTAATTGGTTAATATTACCATTATTCCAGACTAGAGCCTCCCGGTAAAAGCTATCTACACGTGTCTAAGTGAATTATACGACTGAGTTGTTAATTTTTGCATTTAAATCAAGTTAAAACTCAAGTAAATACTTTTAACTTATTTTCTCTTATACGGGCGTGGGATACGGTAAATTATTACTGATTGGTCGGGTATGGGATCACTTAGCCGGATTGTGTCTATCAAATCTACATAACCCGTTTTAACCTATTTTGTTTGATAACTTAAACATTGGGGGTTAACACCGTGTCCTGGATATCATCGGCTTATTTAAGTTACTAATGGCCACGACTTAAGCACGAGGTGTAGGCATACACCTGACAGATGCAAATGCTAAAATATAAATTTTACCCACAAGTTGGGGATAACTCCTTTGTGGGTTTTATAAGTGGTGTGTCGTTTAATCATGTCTCGGTTTGTATACTAGGCCTCATATGTATTGACAAACATGTAAAACTTTGTACAAGATTAAAATTCTTAATTGTCCTAAGTTATAAAAGATCTTTCGTGCCTTGTGCACCTAAATCAATTTTTGAAAATGTATTCAAATGTGTCAGTTAATTGTATTTACCAGTGTAAACTGACGTATTTTCAAAAGACTAAGTGACAGGTACTAAACGCAGTAGGCCGGGAGCTGCTTGGTATCAATAGAGGATCTTGCAAATCCTTAGGATGCCTCAAAGTCTGTTAAACATCATTTTGTACATTTATTAGATCCGCCTATGGATCCTTTCATTACAACCGTCTGTATTCATTATTTTGAATTTTAAACACTCAGTCTGTAATAGTAATTTTACTCCAAGCCTTCCACTGTGTTATATCTGTGTTTAATTGTCTATGATGATATCAACTATATCACGATACTCCCCATCGGGCCCACCGGGTTATTTGGAAATTATCGGGGTGTGACAATAACCTACCAAACACACCCACACCAATTTACCGCCTATTCTAACTTCTATAGAAAGTTGATATGTGAATGACCTCAGGTAAGGTATATTTTGACCCGTTTGACACTTTCATTTTCTTTCCTATATTTTGACCCATTTCATATTTAATTGCTAAATATTGACCCGTTTCATATAAATAAATTTATTTTGACCCCCGTTTCAAATATATTCGCTATATTGACCCGTTTCATTTTTATTGTTGCATCTAAACCATTGTAAAATTTTTATTGTTAGAACTATTACACTTCATGTCTTTAAAACCTTCTTTATTGCATGCGTATATCCTTCGATAAGGTTCATTTGTTGTCTTATATTTGAAAGCCAAAGAAATACGTATTCCGAATCCATGTAAAAACGCATAACGATTGTGGAAATCATATGCATCATTGGGAGAATTGAAAACCAATCCCATTAAATCAGTAGCCTCTTCTTTTTCAAACCCGGAATCTATGTCTACATCATTTATTTTCTCTGTTTCAATGTTTGGACCAATATTCGCATCAATATCTTCATTTAGTTGTGATTCGCAAACCGTAGTGTTACACATTTCCTATATGAACAACAATTACTTTACATATAAGTTTAACTCCATGATCGAGCAATTGGAAATCAAATTTTGGGTTCGAATTATGGTACGACAGATTGATCTTCACGATTGTATAGATCGAAATCAATTGATATAAGTTAGAGGTTGATGTTAATAGGATTGGGAAACGTTGAAGACGATGATCAATTGCTTGGATGATTGTCGAGCGAAATTTTACGTAATTGACTAAATGGGGTTGGCTGGTTGAGTTTCTTGGATGATTCCCAAACAAAATTTTACGTCATTGTTGGAGTAGATGACTTTTTTTCCAAAGTAAAGGGATTTAGGGCATGTTTGGCTAAGCTTTTTGAAACAACTTATTGACTTTTTCAAAAAAACGAATAAGTCAAAATAATGTTTGGGTAATTAAAAAGGACTTTTTGAAACAACTTCTTGTATAGAAGTAAAAATCAGTTTTGAAAAGCTAGTATTTTATGACTTTTTGGAACTTCTTATAACTTTTCAAAACACAATTAGAGAATTACCCCAACCCTAAGCTAATCCACTCATAAGCTAATCCAAACATTTTTTTTAAAAACAACTTATTAACTTATTGAATTTTCCCACCTCATAAGCTAATCCAAACGCTTTTTTAAAACTCTTTTTCAAAAAGTCATAAGTCAATAAGTCATTTTAACAAAAAGGACTTTTTGAGTTAAATAAGCTTACCCAAACAAGCCCTTAGTTAATGTGTAGTTTTAGAAGGTTATTTATTTTACAAAACTACCTAGTTTTGGATGGTTTCGCATATAACCTTAAGACTTAGATGTGAAACTGATAGGCAGGACCGACCTGAAGATCCGATTCCGCTTGTCGAACCAGACCCATACCCGCTCCAAGATTCGAGTCAAGTGGGACATGGATGGGTTAGCTTGATTCAATCAGACCCCGTTTATTGATTGCAAGCTTCACCCCCACATTTGCTGCACACCCAGTTAATTTATTTCCAGTCAATTTTATTTCCATATCATTTTATTTTCGTTTATTTGGCATTTTCCGAGCAGTTATTTACTTTACCTAAATGTAGCTACGTGGGTGGTTTTATTTTTCCTCTCTCGTATATAATGCAAATAGTGATGAATGAGAAAGGCAGTTTTTGATTTCTTAAAATTCTATCTCTGTGTTTAGAGAATGTTTTCCATTACTATCCTAGTTTGTGGCAGAATTAGGAGGTGATCTTGGAGGCTAATTCGGAGGCACCTTGAGTGACGAACCTCTGATCGGACCTCTGTCCAGGCTTCGGCGGTGGCTGTTAGCTTCTCTGTCTATCTGGTTGGTTTTTTTATTATCTATTTGCTTGATTGTTCTGTTCTGAGTTTGATTTTTTTACTGCTCTATTCTGTGTTTCCTTATCTTGCTATTATGACTGATAAAACTGAATCTGCTGTGACTTTGGTTAGTAAGTTAGATGCTAGTGACCCATTATATCTTCATGCTAGTGACTCTAGTGGGCTCACAATAGTTAGCATAAAACTAAAAGGGACTGAGAATTATGTGGCCTGGTCTAATGCTATGAAACTTGCCCTAATGGCTAAAAATAAATTAGGCTTCATTGATGGAACTTGTAGTAAATCTAAAGACAATGATGTTCTTGCTAGTCAGTGGGATCGATGTAATTCTATTGTACTCACCTGGATTCTGAACTCTGTTTCTGATGAACTATATGTTGGTCAAGTCTATTCTAAACTTGCCTCAGAAGTGTGGGATGATTTAAAAGATACCTATGATAAAGTTGATGGGTCTGTTGTGTTTAGCTTATATCAAAAAATCAACTCTGTTAGTCAAAATGGCTCTAGTGTATCTGAGTATTATCATAAAATCAACACTATAGGGAAACAGTTTGATGCAATGCTTCAACTGCCTTCTTGCACCTGCAATGCTTCTACTAAATTCAATGAGTTCAGTCAATTAATCAAACTTATGCAATTCTTAATAGGATTAGATGACATTTATCAACCTGTTAGAACCAATCTGTTGACAAGGGATCCTTTACCAACTATCAAAACTGATTTTTCTATCATCTCTAGAGAAGAATCTCATAGAGGTTCAAACAGTTCTTCTAAAATTCCTAATGTTGGATTTGCTACTAAATCTAACAATTTCAATGATAACAAGAAAAAATTCAATAAAGGTCCTAACCCAAATCTAAAATGCTCTCATTGCAACAAGATTGGACATAAAGTTGATAAATGTTTTGAACTACACGGTTATCCTTCAAACTATAGACCAAAACCTACTCAAGGCAGTTCACAGTGGGCTAGGTCTAACAATGCTGCTAGTAGTGGTACTGGTTCTTCTATGAATAATAATGTTAATGATAAAAATACTAGCTCTTTGAACTATTTAACTGCTGATCAATTTTCTAAGTTGCTAGGTATGCTTAATGAGAATAAAACAGAGGACACAAATAAGTCCAATGTAGGAGGTAAATGCTTCAATTCTTTCTCTGAATACAAAAATATTTTATGTTTCAACTCAAAATTGTTCTCTTCACAGAATCAAAACTGGATTATTGATTCTGGTGCAAACCAGCATATGGTTATGTCTAGTAAGAATATGTTCAATCTTGTTGATGTTTCTGAATATAATATAACTGTTAAGCATCCAAATGGTACTGATGCTAAAGTCACTCAAATTGGATGTTTTAAACTTTTGGACTCTGTGATTCTAAAAGATGTGTTTGTTGTTCCTGAATACTGTGTGAATCTTATCTCTGTGTATAAGCTAGCCAAAGACAATAAGCTTAAGGTTGTGTTTGATGAAAACTCTCGCTATATTCAGGATTCATGCTTAAAGAAAACCCTGGTGACTGGTAGACAAACTGGGGGTTTATATTTCTGTGGTAACTCTCTAAGTTCTAGTTTTTCTTGTCTAAGTATGGCTGAAAAAGCAAAGCTCTGGCATTTCTAACCCTTAAAGGTTAGAGGTTCTTCAGCTTAAATCTGAGTCATCCAGCTGAACAAGTGTTAAAGGTTCTTCAGCTTAAATCTGAGTCTATTTCTAACCCTTGTGATATATGTCACAAGGCTAAACTATAACACCTCATAAAATCGTGTCCAATAATGAGTTGACACGTGTAATGAACCCTAATAAAGTCAAACGTTGACTGTGAGGGACTAATTTCATCAAAATCGAAAACTTTGATTATAGAAGGACTGAAAGTGTCAACATGCCTAAAATAGGCCTCTGAGTGACCTTATACGGTGTCCGTATTCTCAAACGAGCCACTTGTTGGACGAGAGGAACCGTTTGTGTAATTATGTGAATGTTTGCGCGTAGAAGGGTTAAAAGTGTCAACATGTTAATTCTTATCTCTGAGTGACCTTTTAACAAACTGAGAGCTTCATTATGTTTTATCATGATCTCGGGAATACCTAATATTGGCTATTAAAGGCTTTTATGCCAATAAGTGAAGTTACGCGCAAGTTTGCGAGTTAGAGGGGTTAAAAGCGTCAATATGTTTAATTATACCTCTGAATGACCTTGTAACGAACCCGAAGCATTTTTATGTGCCATCATACTTTTGAGAATCCTTAATATGGGCTACATAGGGCTTTGATGCCATTAAATGATGATGAGCGCAAGTTTGCGCATTAGAGGGACCAAAAGCGTCAATAAGCGAAACTATGCTTTCAAGCAACCTTTAAGAGAACCAGAGACTCCGTAATGCTCAGTCACGTTCTCGGGAATCCCTATATGGGCTATACAAGACTTTGATATCAATAAATGGCATTACGCGCAACTTTATGCGTTCAAAGGACTAAAAATGTCAAAACGGCAAAACTATGCATATTCGCGCGTATTCTACATTCTGGCCATACCCGCACATCCATAAATGTTTGTAATCATTAAAATATTATATTTTAGTGATGGGAATGTAAAAATACCATCCGTCGCGAAATCTGGATTGTTTTCGCGTCCGTTTGAACGTTCGTCGTAATTAAGCGGAAAACGCGACTGTGCGACCGAACGAACTGGCCTCCATAATATTTTTGAGCATGGTTGAAGTTAAATATACTTTAACTTCCTTATAGAGCTTAGTAATGAGGTTAACGGGTGTTAGATGTGCCAAAACTCAACGATACGCATTCAGGGGCCAAAACTGCCAACTGTTGAAACTTCATGTGTGCTGACCAGGTCCTTACGGACCGTATACCAGGGACCCTTATGGTCCATAAGCCAAGTTCCAGATACGAATTTTGTTTGCAGCCCAAGGAAACTGCTATAACTCTCATCAACCGACTCTAGGGGCTTGTTGCTGGTTTTTAACATATACCAGGGTACTTGTAATCATCTGAAGATGCCCTTAACACCTGTCAATCATCTACTAATTCACCCAAAACTATAAATAGGCCTCTTGTTCAACCATTTCATTTGCTCATTCATTCATTCTTCTCCTCTCTCAAGTTCTGGAGCTTCTTGATTTGATTAGGACTTGTTTTCTTGTAGAAAAGATAGCTAGGACTTGTTGTAAGTGTCTTGGCTCCCTCCTTGGTTCAGTCTTATGTTTTAAAAACTGAAAAGTCAAGATATCATAAATTAACTTTGACTTTTGGTTTGAACTCTAATGGTCCAGCCACTGATCAAATCGAATGTGGGTATAAGACCATAGATAGGTAGGTGATTAACCCTTAAAAGGGCGCCTCCTAATTCCTTCATTTGCTTAGTTAATTGTCGGGTCAAACTATTTAATTAAAAAATCAAACTTGGCAGAATTGTGATTAATAAGTAAAACCAATAATACAAGGGTTATAAATTATATTTAACACTTTAATAACTTGGTAATTATTATTTAAACATGTCTAAACATGTTTAACCCGACAATTCTAAGTTTAGGGTCGGTTCGCAACCGAAGGTCGCGTAGTTTGACTTCTACGTTGACTTTTGGTTATAAGCCGAATTAGACTAGTATGCTACTGATTTTAGGTTCCGTTATGATCGTATTATAATGTAGCATAACCCTCTGGGATTATATTACATGATCATACTAGTAATCCGAGTCTTATGCAAGTTTCCGTTAATATGCCATACTTTGACTATTATGCCCTTTTTAGCAAAAATAAGGTTTTAGATACCAATAAGCTTTCAAACAACTTAGGTACTGATATGTTAACATGTTTAACATATTTTGATGTTATAAATCTGATCATAAACTGAGTTCGCGTATAATGTCGTGAATTGTGCTTTAAAGTGACCAAAATGCCCTTTAGGCGCATAGATCGCTTTTAAGCATAATTCCTTATACCAAACTCATTGCCTACTAATTTAATATCATAATTAGGATAATTTGGGATATCAATTCAGATTATAAACTGAGTTTACACACAAGTTCTTGAATTATGTCTTCAAATGACGATAATGCCCTTTTGGCACCTAAAATGGTTTAAAAGCATGATTATCATACGAAACCTTTTTACTACTGATATATCATATTAAATAACATATTTTGGTCATATAAACCTGACCGTAATATCAGTTTTCATAAAAGATTGCATATATCGTCATTTAGCGACTTAAACGCCGTTTCGGCGCGTAGTATGGTTTTAAACCATAACTAACAATCAAGACTTGTTACCTACTGATTTTATAAATCATTTTAAAATATTTTTACAGTAGGTATATGTTATAAACTCAGATTCCCAAATTAGCCTTCAAAACTATGTGTGAAATTACCAAAATGCCCCTATGGAGCATAGTTTGGTTTTAAACTGAGAAACACACATATGTTTGATATCATACTGATATTATATCATAAATAAAGTATTTTAAAAGGATGTTTATGATCGTAACATCAAATTGTACCCAAGTTCCTTTTATACGTCATTAAATGACCAAAACGCCCTTACGGGGCATAGTTTGATTTTAAAACCTAAACGGGCATACAAGTTGATATCCCACTGATATTATAACTTGTTTAAAGTATATTGGCATACGGGACTTGTTCATGACTCATCTGGTTACTCGTTAACGCTTATACGCGTACGGTGAGACTTATGTAACTAGTTTATGTAAGTTTGCCAAAACGGGTTTAACCTTATCATTTTATCTTCAAAATCCAGAATGTGTTTACTTTACCCATATTATACAAGTATCCAAACTTGTCTGGTCTAAATCACATTCTATTCCGGTCATCGCTTAATCTAGCATATTGTACCGTTCTAGATATTTTAAGCTAGCCGGTCTAAGTCTACGACTTAAATAAGACCATTAGCATTCTGAAATGGTTATATATTACCATCACTCCAGACTAGAGCCACCCGGTAAAAGCTACCTGCATTTAGATAGATTGGATACGACTAAGTTATTGTGCTGTGAATCAAGTATTAGCTCAGGTAAATACTTTTAACTCATTTTCCCTTATACGGGCTTGGGATACGGTATCATAAAAATACCGCTTGGTCGGGTATGAGATCATTTAGTCGGATTGTGATTTAATAAATCTGCATAACCCGTTTTAATCTGTATTGTTTGATAACATAAACATTGGGGGTTAACGACCGTGTCGTGGATATCCTCGGCTCATTAAAGTTAAATATGGCCACGACCTATGCACGGGGTGTAGGCATACACCTGACAGATGCAAATGCTAAAATATAATTAACCCACATGTTGGGGATAACTCCTTCATGGGTTTTGTAAGTGGTGAGTCGGTTAATCATGACCGACTTCCAAACCGGCCCCATATGTATGACAAACATGTGAAACAACATACAAGATTTTATTTAAGATTGTCCCAAGTTATAAATGGTTTGTGCCTTGTGCACTTAAATCAATTTTCATAAACTCTTTTAAAATGAGTCGGTTAATTGTATTTACCAGTGAAAACTGACGTATTTTCCAAAGACTAAGTGGCAGGTACTACTCGTAATAGGCTGGGGGATTGCTCGGTGTCGAAATAGAGGATATTGCAAATCCTTAAAGATGCCTTAAATTCTGCTAAACTTCATTTTATACATTCTGTAATGATCCTCCTGTGGATTTGATATTACAGACTCGTCTATAATAAATACTTTGATATTTTCAGACATTGAGTTTGTAATAATATTTTATATTCCAAGACTTCCGCTGTGCTATTCTGTGTATGTTTGACCATGATGATATCAACTATGTCACGATACTCCCCACCGGGCCCACCGGTGATATGTGGAAATATCGGGGTGTGACAGGTTGGTATCAGAGCCAACATTGAGTGAATTAAACACTAGTCTTTTGTGTTTAATCTCAATGACACAGTATCATATCCCTTAGACCTTTTGAGTCTAGACTAAACATAGGAATGCTCTCATCCCTATTAAGTATACATTGTTTTCGATTTTATGTATTTTAAATAAGTCGCCAAGCAAGGAAGCCGTTGATAGGGATTCTCCTCATCCGAAGCCAAGGAATGCCAAGCTTCACAATACGGCTAAAATAAGCGTGCGACCGGTTTGGAGGAAAACCTTTATGGATTCATTCCCAAAACCAAACCCATATGAATTGGAATCAGACTTCAGAGTCCATACCGAAGGTCCCTGAGGCTCAAATTTTAAAGTCTGCGCCAGTGGAGTCCATACCAGGTGGTCCCTGAGGCTCCTGTATTGAAAATAATACCAGTGGATCCTAATGATCCCTATTTCTTGCCTTCAAATTTTGAAATTTCCAGATTTGGATTATATCAGTCAAACCCAATTCATGATCCATATCATTCCTTAACCATGGGATCCTTAAATTCTACTTCTATAACGGATCCTGATTGAAATACTTACCTTATTCATTAAATCTTCAGTATCTCTACCATGTACGTAAACAAAGAAGAGAAACAACTGAATTGGAGCAAGGAAAGCGTTAGAGAATCCTTCTTTCATAATATTCTTTTAAGTCCTTATAAGGACCTATCTCTTCTATTTAGTCCCCGTGTGGACATACCTTTTTCGACTTAAGACCCCTTATGGGCATTTGCTATTTAGTCCTTTTATGGACATTATCTTTCAATATAGTCCCTTGTGGACATTATATTTTCAATAAAGTCCCTTGGTGGACATACTATTTTAATACAATCCTTTCATGGACGTATGATTTTATTAAAATCCCTTTTGTGGATACACTATTTTAAAATAGTCCTCTCATGGACTTGATGTTTCAATATAGTCCTCTCATGGACATAATAATTCATTAATAAGTCCCATTATCTTTCAATAATATGTCCTTTCAAGGACATATTATTTCATCAAAGTCCCTTTTATGGACAAATTATTACATTAAGATCCTTTGTGGATATGATATTTTATTATAGTCCTTTCAAGGATATGATATTTCATTAATAAGTCCCATTATCTTTCAATATAAAGTCCCTGTGAGGACATCTGTACAGCAAAGCGCTTTTTGTGTGCGCACTGTACCAATATAGTCCTTTTATGGACATGTTATTTTATTAAAATCCCCTTGGGGATACGTTATTTCGAAATAGTCCCTTTGAGGACATTGATATTTCATTATAACCCTTATATAAATTTGTAATATTTTATAGTCCTTATACGGGCTTATAATTTTTCCTCTTAGTCCTCTGTGGACAAATATATTACTAGAAGTTCTGATTAAGGCACTATTGTAAATTCCTAAATGATTTAGGAAAGTTTTGAAAATTTCATGTAGGTATTCATTTCGTCCTTTATTCCGCGATAGTTCCAAATTTTACTCAAACTTTATCGATCAGCTGAAAATTTTAAAAGATCCTCTTAATGGTATAACCTAGCCTATATGTTTATGAACATGGCTATGATGGTAAAACCCTCTTAAGATAGTTAATCCCTGTTAACATCTAAAAACATGTTAACATTCCTGGCTGTGTGACTTGAGAGACCACACTAGCTTCCAAAAATACTTGGATTTTTCCAAGCCACCTTCATAGCCTATATGATCAATACGAATCACGGCTATCAAACAACAGTATGAAGTATACATCAAAACATCCAATTAAGATGTATGCCTATGGGCGAAGGTGTATTCATGACAATGATAGTTTTATTTTATAAACTTCTTGTCAAAAGGCGATGAACTATGTTCGACCCTTAAA
The DNA here is from genome assembly GCA_030545235.1 of Helianthus tuberosus. Classification (NCBI taxonomy): domain Eukaryota; kingdom Viridiplantae; phylum Streptophyta; class Magnoliopsida; order Asterales; family Asteraceae; genus Helianthus; species Helianthus tuberosus. Next base: position 156,948,631 of record CM060394.1, read on the forward strand.
GATCACTGATCCAAGAGATCATTGATTATGTTTTAATTGTCCTTGTGACAAGGCCTTTTGTGCCATCTAACTGTCCTTTGAAGCAAGCCTTGTGCTATATGAGGACGTCTCTATGACATTGACATTGTGATCTTTATGATCCCCTGTCCAAGGTAATGAGCTGTGCTCAAACCTAATAGTCTATATGATCAATGCGATCATGACTAAAATCATCAGTACGATGATTAAATCTGACATCCTTAATGATGTTTGGCCTAAGGGTTATATTATATTGTCCATCTGAGACCAGGCAAATGTAATCTTTTGTGATTCTTTGCCCAAGGGGGTGAGCCATGCTCAAATCCCATAGTCTGCATGATCATTGCGATCTTGACTAGTATCATCAATATGATAATCATAATATTAACATCCCTTGTGATGGAATGCCTACGGGCTATACTTTACTCTATTGTCGATAAGACAAAGTTAGTGGTGGTCTTTAAGATCCCCTGTACAAAGTGGTGGGTTATACCCAACCCCAACAGTCTATATGATCAGTATGATCATGACTAATATCATCAAATGCAATGATGATATATGAACATCCAGTAGTGATGTCAATTGGGTTACCTTTGTGCCAAATAAGTCATCTTTAGAAACAATGACAGTTGTAGTTTATGACTCCCTGTCCAAAGGTGAAGAACTATGTTCAAACCTGGAAGCCTCTAATCCAATAAGATTGAGACTTATAAACTAACGTCCTTGATGACAAAAACAAGGAGTTATATTTTAAAGTCATTCATGACAAGCTAATGTGCTATAGTTTGTCATTCGTGACAAGTTAACATATTAAGTGTTAACATTCTTAGTCACAGGCCTTTTTGTGCCAGCATTGATAAATGTCCTCCGTGACAGGCCTTGGTGCCATATCTTATAACGTCATTGTGACAAGGCCACTTTGAGCCATATCTAAATGTCCTTTGCGACAAGGCCTTCATGCCATATAATCATTTGTGTCCTTCATGATTAGGCTTTATGCCATATATATTTTTACGTCCTTCGTGACAGGCATTTATGCCCTATATGTATATAATTATAATAAAAGTCATGTAAGGCTAGCCTTCGAGCTATTCATAATCGTCCTTGTGACAAAGACAGTCGTGACATTATGATCCCCTGTCAGGCAGGTATTGGACTAGCTCCAAACCTTAAATGCCATTGATGGTCCTTTTGTAACCTAGGCTAAATGTAATGGATATACATTCAAATAACATTTGTTAGGAATGTTTGGAACATAATAGCCTATACGGTTTATGGATACCGTGGCTGACCTACGTCAGGTCATCAGGAGGATGACTAACGATTGTTAATTTGGTGGTTAGTACCAAGTTTCGAGTATGGAAAACTCGGATGAGGTAGACAACAGTCGCAATACTATTAAGGCGACAAAGACTAATGATGCTACAGACACAAACCTCAATATTAATGGAGTTAGTCTCCAAGCTGTGATGGACGCAGCAGTTTGAAAGACCATGGAAAAGGTCATGAAACAATTCAAAGAGCCGAATGCTTCTCGCTCTAAATTTCATTCAAAACCTCAACCAATTGCTCATGAAAAGAGCTTTGTTCACATTTCGATTGTGAAGGATGAACCAAGGGAGGAGGATAACTCCCAGAAATCGAAGAAAAAAAAAGAGCAAATTACGGGCTTAATAAGAACCATCATAAGTTCAGTAAGAAGCCTGTATGTCAGAATTGCTATAAAAGACACTGGGGACAGTGTCGAATAAGATAAAGACCAAAGCAGTGTGCATCTGCAAAGAAACTGGTCATCAGTCCCATGAATGTAGGGACATGTGGAATAACAGTCTGTTACGACTGTGGTGAGTAAGGCCACATCAGAACTAGATGCCATAAAGCTGTCAAAGAAGGTGCAGCTAGGCCTTGAAAAGCTAAGGAAGGAAATGCCTGAACTCGCCTGATAAATGCCAAAAGGCAGTACATGATGTCATCAAGTACATTCCTTATCATGTACCAATGATAATCTCTGCTAAGTGTTCTGTTTTAATACAGGCAATAATAAGTCTTTCATAGACCATAAGCTTAGCAAAACCTTGATGATATTCATAAGAACTCCAGATTCTTAGTCAGGTAGAATTTACCAATGAAATCTGAGAGGCCGATTCTTCTATTATCGGCAATGAATCTTTCTGCGAAATCTAAGAGTACTATTTCTTTGAATAGAGTACGACAATATATGTTATTTTAATTATTTTCCTCATTGATTTTATCAACTGCGAGTGCCAACTATGTATGATAAAAGTGCCATATGAGGATTGGCGTAACCTAGTGTGTCCCATAGATTGCTTCCATGCCTGATCAGTATGGAGGTTTAATGCATGGAACCACTAAGATATACCAATGGTCATATTGTACTAAAGTCAGCTAGTGGTATTCAAAGGAGATATCCATAATAGAAAATGCCTAAGCAGGCGTCTCTACTTAAGGCATTCGTGCACTCGTAAAGCAGATGTGTCATTTGTATGGCACAATCGACGGTAAGTGGACCGAGGTCGAAGATTGAAGCTATCTCTATCATATTTGGATAACTTGATTTCTTCTCAGTTGAACTACCCTGTTTGACCTCTAGAGAGGCAAGATGGAATTAGGGTTTACATCCTATTAAGAGCTGTATTTATTACAGAAGCTCTATATCGGTTAACATCAACGGATATGGAAAAACTGAGGGCTAAACAGATAAGTTAGGAAGAAAGGCTTGTACAGCCTAGCTCATTGTCTTAGGAGCCCCGACTATTATTGTTGATAAAGGAAAGCACAATGCAATACCCTTGTGGATTGGTTACTGCAACCTAGCTAAGAAACGATTAAGAATTCGTTATCAGCTGCCCAGGATCGTCGATTGGTTCGACTAACCATGAGGATAATTAATTCCTTAAGATTGATTCGGATAAGTAGTTGGAATAACTATCTCACCCAAATTAAGTTCTCCTATAACTGATAGCATTATATAAGCATCAAGGCTGCTCCTTTGGAGACCTTGTTTGGGAGAAATAGCTAACGCCCATTTGTTGGGTAGGAAATTGGGAAAACCCCAATTAACAGGATCTGAGATTTATCTTAAGGATGACGGATAAGATATTATGAATCCGTAATCGTCTGAAAACTGCCAGTAATCGGCAGAAGAGCAATGCAAAAGAAAGGCGCAAGTCTCTTAAAGTTCCAAATAAAGAACAAGACTCTATTAGAAATATCAATTTGATAGAGTAGGATACGTTTCGGTATAAAGGGCAAGTTAAACCCTGGATATATAAAATCATTCGAGATCATCGAATGTGTCGGCAGTATAGCTCATAAGCTAAACTTGCCTAAGGAGCTCGGTGGAATTCACGATGTGTTCCACATTGCTAACTTAAAGCAATGCCTAGCTGATAAATCGCTAGCAATGTCTTGTAACGACGTATAGATTGATGAAAGCCTGAAGTTTGTTGAAAGACCTAGATCGACCAAGGATCGACAGGTTAAGAAACTCCGAAAAGGAGCATGTACCTATTGAATAGGTCAACTGGAATACCCGTAAAGGTCCCTAAAGTACTATGGAAATTGAGTCCATTACACGACAGAAAGTACTTCCATCTTTTTGAACAAATCTCGGGGTCGATATTTCTTTTAAGGGGGTGAGGATGTAACACCTCATAAAATCGTGTCCAATAATGAGTTGACACGTGTAATTAACCCTAATAAAGTCAAACGATGACTGTGAGGGACTAATTTCATCAAAATCGAAAACTTTGATTATAGAAGGACTGAAAGTGTCAACATGCCTAAACTAGGCCTCTGAGTGACCTTATACGGTGTCTGTATTCTCAAACGAGCTTCATGTTGGACGAGAGGAACCGTTTGTGTAATTATGTGAATGTTTGCTCGTAGAAGGGTTAAAAGTGTCAACATGTTAATTCTTACCTCTGAGTGACCTTTTAACAAACCGAGAGCTTCATTATGTTTTATCATGATCTCGGGAATACCTAATATTGGCTATTAAAGGCTTTTATGCCAATAAGTGAAGTTACGCGCAAGTTTGCGAGTTAGAGGGGTTAAAGGCGTCAATATGTTTAATTATACCTCTGAATGACCTTGTAACGAACCCGAAGCATTTTGATGTGCCATCATACTTTTGAGAATCCTTAATATGGGCTACATAGGGCTTTGATGCCATTAAATGATGATGAGCGCAAGTTTGCGCATTAGAGGGACCAAAAGCGTCAATAAGCGAAACTATGCTTTCAAGCAACCTTTAAGAGAACCAGAGACTCCGTAATGCTCGGTCACATTCTCGGGAATCCCTATATGGTCTATACAAGACTTTGATATCAATAAATGGCATTACGCGCAACTTTATGCGTTCAAAGGACTAAAAATGTCAAAACGGCAAAACTATGCATACTCGCGCGTATTCTACATTCTGGCCATACCCGCACATCCATAAATGTTTGTAATCATTAAAATATTATATTTTAGTGATGGGAATGTAAAAATACCATCCGTCGCGAAATCTGGATTATTTTCGCGTCCGTTTGAACGTTCGTCGTAATTAAGCGGAAAACGCGACCGTGCGACCGAACGAATTGGCCTCCATAATATTTTTGAGCATGGTTGAAGTTAAATATACTTTAACTTCCTTATAGAGCTTAGTAATGGGGTTAACGGGTGTTAGATGTGCCAAAACTCAACGATACGCATTCAGGGGCCAAAACTGCCAACTGTTGAAACTTCATGTGTGCTGACCAGGTCCTTACGGACCGTATACCAGGGACCCTTACGGTCCGTAAGCCAACTTCCAGATACGAATTTTATTTGCAGCCCAAGGAAACTGCTATAACTCTCATCAACCGACTCTAGGGGCTTGTTGCTGGTTTTTAACATATACCAGGGTACTTGTAATCATCTGAAGATGCCCTTAACACCTGTCAATCATCTACTAATTCACCCAAAACTATAAATAGGCCTCTTATTCAACCATTTCATTTGTTCATTCATTCATTATTCTCCTCTCTCAAGTTCTGGAGCTTCTTGATCTGATTAGGACTTGTTGTCTTATAGAAAAGATAGCTAGGACCTGTTGTAAGTGTCTTGGCTCCCTCCTTGGTTCAGTCTTATGTTTTAAAAACCGAAAAGTCAAGATATCATAAATTAACTTTGACTTTTGGTTTGAACTCTAATGGTCCAGCCACTGATCAAATCGAATGTGGGTATAAGACCATAGATAGGTAGGTGATTAACCCTTAAAAGGGCGCCTCCTAATTCCTTCATTTGCTTAGTTAATTGTCGGGTCAAACTATTTAATTAAAAAGTCAAACTTGGCAGAAGTGTGATTAATAAGTAAAACCAATAATACAAGGGTTATAAATTATATTTAACACTTTAATAACTTGGTAATTATTATTTAAACATGTCTAAACATGTTTAACCCAACAATTCTAAGTTTAGGGTCGGTTCGCAACCGAAGGTCGCGTGGTTTGATTTCTACGTTGACTTTTGGTTATAAGCCGAATTAGACTAGTATGCTACTGATTTTAGGTTCCGTTATGATCGTATTATAATGTAGCATAACCCTCTTGGATTATATTACATGATCATACTAGTAATCCGAGTCTTATGCAAGTTTCCGTTAATATGCCATACTTTGACTATTATGCCCTTTTTAGCAAAAATAAGGTTTTAGATACCAATAAGCTTTCAAACAACTTAGGTACTGATATGTTAACATGTTTAACATATTTTGATGTTATAAATCTGATCATAAACTGAGTTCGCGTATAATGTCGTGAATTGTGCTTTAAAGTGACCAAAATGCCCTTTAGGCGCATAGATCGCTTTTAAGCATAATTCCTTATACCAAACTCATTGCCTACTGATTTAATATCATAATTAGGATAATTTGGGATATCAATTCAGATTATAAACTGAGTTTACACACAAGTTCCTGAATTATGTCTTCAAATGACGATAATGCCCTTTTGGCACCTAAAATGGTTTAAAAGCATGATTATCATACGAAACCTTTTTACTACTGATATATCATATTAGATAACATATTTTGGTCATATAAACCTGACCGTAATATCAGTTTTCATAAAAGATTGCATATATCGTCATTTAGCGACTTAAACGTCGTTTCGGCGCGTAGTATGGTTTTAAACCATAACTAACAATCAAGACTTGTTACCTACTGATTTTATAAATCATTTTAAAATATTTTTACAGTAGGTATATGTTATAAACTCAGATTCCCAAATTAGCCTTCAAAACTATGTGTGAAATTACCAAAATGCCCCTATGGAGCATAGTTTGGTTTTAAACTGAGAAACACACATATGTTTGATATCATACTGATATTATATCATAAATAAAGTATTTTAAAAGGATGTTTACGATCGTAACATCAAATTGTACCCAAGTTCCTTTTATACGTCATTAAATGACCAAAACGCCCTTACGGGGAATAGTTTGATTTTAAAACCTAAACGGGCATACAAGTTGATATCCCACTGATATTATAACTTGTTTAAAGTATATTGGCATACGGGACTTGTTCATGACTCATCTGGTTACTCGTTAACGCTTATACGCGTACGGTGAGACTTATGTAACTAGTTTATGTAAGTTTGCCAAAACGGGTTTAACCTTATCATTTTATCTTCAAAATCCAGAATGTGTTTACTTTACCCATATTATACAAGTATCCAAACTTGTCGGGTCTAAATCACATTCGATTCCGGTCATCGCTTAATCTAGCGTATTGTACCGTTCTAGATATTTTAAGCTAGCCGGTCTAAGTCTACGACTTAAATAAGACCATTAGCATTCTGAATTGGTTATATATTACCATCACTCCAGACTAGAGCCACCCGGTAAAAGCTACCTGCATTTAGATAGATTGGATACGACTGAGTTATTGTGCTGTGAATCAAGTATTAGCTCAGGTAAATACTTTTAACTTATTTTCCCTTATACGGGCTTGGGATACGGTATCATAAAAATACCGCTTGGTCGGGTATGAGATCATTTAGTCGGATTGTGATTTAATAAATCTGCATAACCCGTTTTAATCTGTATTGTTTGATAACATAAACATTGGGGGTTAACGACCGTGTCCTGGATATCCTCGGCTCATTAAAGTTAAATATGGCCACGACCTATGCACGGGGTGTAGGCATACACCTGACAGATGCAAATGCTAAAATATAATTAACCCACATGTTGGGGATAACTCCTTCGTGGGTTTTGTAAGTGGTGAGTCGGTTAATCATGACCGGCTTCCAAACCGGCCCCATATGTATGACAAACATGTGAAACAGCATACAAGATTTTATTTAAGATTGTCCCAAGTTATAAATGGTTTGTGCCTTGTGCACTTAAATCAATTTTCATAAACTCTTTTAAAATGAGTCGGTTAATTGTATTTACCAGTGAAAACTGACGTATTTTCCAAAGACTAAGTAGCAGGTACTACTCGTAATAGGATGGGGGATTGCTCGGTGTCGAAATAGAGGATATTGCAAATCCTGAAAGATGCCTTAAAGTCTGCTAAACTTCATTTTATACATTCTGTAATGATCCTCCTGTGGATTTGATATTACAGACTCGTCTATAATAAATACTTTGATATTTTCAGACATTGAGTTTGTAATAATATTTTATATTCCAAGACTTCCGCTGTGCTATTCTGTGTATGTTTGACCATGATGATATCAACTACGTCACGATACTCCCCACCGGGCCCACCGGTGATATGTGGAAATATCGAGGTGTGACATAAACAGCATAGGTCCCCCTTCCCTCTCAGTGACCATCAATTAACTAAGGTTGGGGACCTCATTCACTTAGATGTTTGGGGTCCCTACAAGGTCACTAGTCTGGAAGGATACAAATACTTTCTTACTATTGTAGATGATTTCACCAGATCTGTTTAGGTTTATCTAATGAAATCTAAGTCAGAAGTTTTTGAAAATATAGAAAGTTTTTACAGTCTTGTTAAAACTCAATTTGAAGTCAACATCAAAGTGTTTAGGAGTGATAATGGATCTGAGTTCACCAATTCTCAAATGACTGCTTTTGTTAAACTAAAAGGTATCATCCATCAAACTTCTTGCATCTATACTCCACAACAAAATGGTATTGTGGAGAGGAAACGTAGACACCTGTTGAATATTGCTAGAGCTTTGCTATTTCAATCCAATGTTCCTCTTAGGTTCTGGTCTGAATGTGTTCTTACAGCATCTTACTTAATTAACAGGCTTCCTTCTTCTGTGTTACATGGCTGTTCTCCTTATGAAAAATTGTTTGGTTTCAAACCTTCTCTTGATCACTTGAAAATCTTTGGTTCTCTTTGCTATTTCACTATTTTAAATAATCCTGATAAACTTGAAGAAAGAGCTGAAAATTTTGTTTTTATGGGATACTCTAATTTTAAAAAGGGATATAAGGTGTGGAGTCTAGAACAGAAAAAATCCATCTTCTCCTGGGATGTTAGTTTCCATGAAACCACATTTCCTTTTAAAAATGAATCACATTCTGTTCTAGAAGGTCCAAATAACTTAAACTAATTAAATTTTTTTGATACCTATGAATTTTCAAGTGACCTAAATCCCAATCATGAAGAGAAGGTCTCCACTGACTCAACTACCCTGACACAGCAACACAATGATGAGGTTGAATCACCTGTGGATAGTAATACTCAGCAGTCATCAGGGACTGATGACTTATCTGAGAGTAAGGAGTCCTTAGGAAATGAAACTGGTCCTGTGAGGGCTGAGTCTAGTAGTGTCAATGACGAGTCAAACCTTCCTGAGGGTACCATTCCTACTAGAAGATCCTCTAGATCCTCGACCGCCCCTAAAAGATTTGATGATTTTATTGTTGGCAATGCTAAATATAGTTATGATAAAGTAGTTAATTATTCCAACCTACCTAGTGAAAATATATGTCTTGCTGCCAATATAAATAAAATTAGTGAACCACACACTTATAAAGAAGCTCTTAAAGATAAAAGGTGGATTGATGCTATGAATGATGAATTGTCTGCTCTATATAAAAACAATACCTGGGATATTGTGGATATCCCTAGTGGTACAAAACCTATTGGATGTAAATGGGTGTTTAAAGTTAAATACAAGTCAACAGGTGAAATAGATAGATTTAAAGCTAGGCTTGTTGCTAAGGGGTTTAACCAACGTGAAGGGATTGACTTTGAGGAAACATTCTCCTCTGTTGTCAAAATGGTTACGGTTCGATGTGTTGTTAGTCTATCTGTTCAAAACAACTGGCCCCTATACCAACTTGACGTAAATAATGCTTTTCTTTATGGTAATCTTAGGGAAGATGTCTATATGACTCTACCTGATGGGTTAAATATTGATCAACAGAATAAAGTTTGTAAGTTAAACAAATCTTTATATGGGTTAAAGCAAGCCCCACATATGTGGAATGAGCGGCTTGTTCAAACATTAGTCAAAATTGGGTTTGTGCAATCTAAATGCGATCATTCCATGTTTATTAAGTCTGAAAATTTTGTCTTTATTGTCCTCTTAGTGTATGTTGATGATATTGTGTTAACAGGGAACTGTGAACAGGAGATAACTAAAATCAAGAGTCTTTTGAAAAATGAATTTTTGATCAAAGATCTTGGTTTACTAAAGTATTTTCTTGGGATAGAAGTGATCAAATCTAATAACGGTGTTTGCCTTTCTCAAATAAAATATTGTATGGACTTGTTAAATGAGTATGGGATGAGTGGTAGTAAGCCCAATAGCTGTCCCATTGATCAAAATCATGTTTTGACCAATCTGACACTAAATAACTCAAAACCTGTTGATGTCACACAGTATCAAAAACTGATAGGCAAACTTATTTACCTATCACACACTAGACCTGATATTGCTTACACTGTTCAATATTTATCTCAGTTTATGCATAAGCCTACTGAGGCCCATACCCAAATCGCTTTCAAAGTGTTAAGGTACCTAAAAGGTGCACCTGGCACTGGGATCCTGTTTACAAAAGGCAACACATTTCAGTTAACTGCGTTTGCAGATTCGGATTGGGCTAAGTGTGTGGACAGTCGTAGGTCTGTCACTGGTTTTTGCATATTTCTTGGTGGATCCTTGGTTTCATGGAAAAGCAAAAAACAAAGTGTAGTTTCTCGGTCCTCTGCCAAGGCCGAATACAGGTCCATGTGCAGTGCCACATGTGAAGTTTTGTGACTGCTGAATATCTTAAGAGAACTTCATGTTGATGTGAATATTCCGGTTGTGTTGAAGTGCGATAACACTGCAGCATTGTCTATTGCTGCCAATCCTGTCTTTCACGACAGAACCAAGCATTTCGAAGTTGATCTATTCTTTCTAAGGGAGAAAATTGCATCAGGATTGATCAAAACTCAAGGTGTTAAGACCGAGCATCAGCTAGCTGACATATTTACCAAAGGCTTACTCCCAAAAACTCATGCTGAAATGTGTAAGTCGCTAGGTCTGTCCAATCTTTTTGCACATTTAAACTGAAGGGGGATGTTAAAAATATAGTATTTATCCGGTATAAATGTGCCTTCTTTGTATTTCCTTTTATTATTTTAACCTTTTTATTTATCTTTGATTGTGAGGTTTGGGCTTGGAGTTTGGGCTGTTGGCTTTGGGTCTATTATCAAGATGGTTCGGTGGCTTGGGCTTATAGCCTTATGTCCAGATGGGCTGTTGTCTTGGGCTCCTGTGTTGTCGCTTAGGGTTTGCCAGGATAAAAGGGGGCTTGGTCCCTTGGCTTATTCACTCGAGCATTTCATTCTCTTGTTCGTCATTTCATTGTTCCCTGCTGTGTTTCCCTATCCTCACAAGTACATTCGTGAGTCTAGGGTTTTATCTACACTTGTACAGATCATCCGGCTGGAGATCTTTTTGTTCTTTTGTTTGATTGTTAATCTGTGATGATAGATTTGCTTTGTCTTTGTATTTGGTTCTATGCTTAATAATAAAGGTGTTTGATTCTTGGGTTCTGACAATAACTTGTTTTTTTTTTTGTGCTATCTGTTTTTAAAATATCTAAGTTTTGTTTGAACTGTTATCAAACTAAAAGTTGCTCATTATTCATTTTTGAACCGAGTGCGAGCTGCTAGTAAGATATAGTGAGTTGCCAATGAGATAGTGGTGGAGTGGTTGTGAAAAGATTTGGTGTTCCTTGTAACCCAGGTTCGACTCCCACTCTGCCCATTATTTTCTGTGGCATCCAGGTGAAGGTCGAATACGGGTGGCGCCGGTTCGTCTTGGATGGGAGGCGAGGTTTTACCGATTATTCCCCTGTCGTGCCTTCCGGCGGGTGGAGGTCGTGTTTCCGCGCATCTGGGAGAGCCAAGGGGTTGCGGCGGTCGAGTAGTCGACCTTAGCCACAGCGCCCGGTGTCACAGTGGTTGGCACGTCGTTCCTTGCCGTTAAAAAAAAAGATATTATTTGCTCCCAAAGTGCAGTGCAGTGATGATTAAAAATCACGCATGTTGCAAATAACATGTTAATTTTTGGTATAGAAATTATTAAAAATACACTTCAGAAGGATTTCAACCAGTCGGATCCGTTCTCCTTTTACCCAAAATTTTCAATTTGACCCGTTTGACCTAAAATACGTTTAAAAAAACACAAAATTGACCGTTGAAAAAGTAAACGGGTTGAAGTGAATGTAACTACAGCATGGAAGAAGACAAACCGGTTCGGTCTGTTTATGGAATGCTTCTAGTCTCGACTTGAGAACAGCTGCAGCGTCATCTTTATAATGAATCAACGGTTCTCTATTGACCTTTAAAAAATTTATGCTTAGTTAAACGGATTAGACACGTCAACCTGAACACTAAAATGAGTTCAATAGGTCAACGGTCAACCTGAACTCGACATGTTTTTTAAACAGGTTAAATTTGACAACTAAAACTTGATTATTTTTGTGTCGTTTCAAGAACTACCCTTTTGATGGAATGCAATTTTAATTTGTAGGTTAAACTATACGAACAAATTCAAACTTTGAAAAAAAAAAGATTTTCTTTTCTCCAATAATCACTTCTTCAGTTCTTAGCAGATAGATAGATTTGTATGTTCCGTAAAAAGGACTTATCGGCATTTCATTTACCCACACGTTAACTACTACAACAACGGGACATGAAATAATCATGTGAAAACGTGATATGATTTCGAGATTGTTTTAAAATTTGACTTGAAGTTTTTGAGATAGTTTCAAAATTTGAGTTGGTGATTAGATGAGAACTGAAACAAATAAATAAAGCTTAAAAAGAGTTGATGATTGTGAAGCAGGCAAAGCAGTAAAGGACCCTGGGGGTGTGAAATGATGAAAAATGAAATAAAATAAAAAATAGAAAATGAAATGAAGTCCGTCCCACATCGACTGCATAGTGTAAACAGAGGAAGTGAAACTCAATATTTAAGCAAGCAGATGAGAATGTTGAAAAGCACGCAGCCACGCAGTGAGCACAGAGCGAACTATTCTTTCGCCTTTTACTAAAGAATACGTGTGCTCGCTGCTTTTAAGTGGCATATGCCTATTTTTGGAGAGATTTGAAAAGCTCCAAACCAATGGTTATAGTCTAAGGTTTGTAAAAAGATTTTTTTTCATTGGTCTATTATTTGCCCCCACACACTTTTACAACAACTACACTTGTTTGTCGCTTATTCTATTGTTCGGGCCAATGATCTCCACCCTTGTTCTTTTTGATACGTGCTATGTTGGCTATTACATGAGGTTAAAAAATAAACTCACTTTTTTTCCTAAAAAAATAGTGAATTGGTTCAAGATATATAACCCATATGCCTCATGGTTAAACCTTAGAGTAGTGAATCGGTTCTGTATTTTATGTTTGATCGGTTCTCAGGTCGGGTAGGGTCCGGTTTTGTCTTTTGTTCACCCCTACCCTGAGGCCTAATAACAAATCTGTTTTGATGTGCTCTTTTATTTGTCTAAAATTCTTTGAACCCAGATGCCAGATGGGGTTCTAAGGTCTTTTTAATCTCTAGGCGTCTTCTTCAGCGACAAGACTACCGTTGAAATTGCAAAACGTCCAGATTATGGTATGCATGTTTTCGCTTTTGTCTGGGATCAAATCAGAACCTAACCAGATTAAAGGGGCCGTGTTTGGTTGAATGAATTAAATAGGTCAACCTGAACTCAACATGTTTATTAAACGAGTCAAATATAACAAACAAAATCTGGTTATTTTTCGTGTAGTATTAGGATCGCCAACCTAGTCTGTGGATCTCTGTAAAAAAAACTATTTAAAATTACCCATATTTTGATAGAATGCGATGTTAATTTGGAGGTTAAATTATATGAAAAAGCGCCAACGATTTTGAATGCGGCAAAAAGAGCAGCTTTAACATGTCGAACTAAAAACGAGTCAAAATGAGAGCCTATAACTATTGAATATTTAAAAACTACTTTATTCACCGATGAATACACTACACTATATAATTTACTAACCGATTTATTGATATGTTAATGGTTCTATGAATATAGTACTTAAATGAAAGTATACAAATAATTTTCAAGATTATTTTAAAAAGAAACAATAATTACATAACTCAAATACATAAAGTTTCTCAATTCAAGAACAAGAACCCTAATCAACAACATTTCACAATTTACCCTGCTCCTTCTCAAGCATGGCTCTAACCCTCATAGGCAACCCATACAACTTAATAAACCCAGCGGCATCAGCCTGATCATAGATCTGCCCACTTTCAAAAGACGAAATATCCTCCCGATACAGACTAAACGGACTCTTCCGGCTAGCCACAATGACCGAACCCTTGTACAACTTAAGGGTCACCGAACCCGTAGTGGTTTTAGTGATATTCTCCATGAACGCATCCATGGACTCACGGAGTGGGTCGAACCACCGGCCCGCATAGACGAGTTCGGCATACTTGAGAGCCATGATGTCTTTGAACTGGATGGCTTCTCTATCGAGAGTTAGTGACTCGAGCTCACGGCACGCGGCGGCTAAGATGGTCCCGCCAGGGGTCTCGTACACCCCACGGCTTTTCATTCCGACTAGACGGTTTTCCACCATGTCGATTCGGCCGATACCGTGGCGGCCACCGATGTCGTTTAGCTCGGTTAAAAGAGATGCGGGAGAGAGTTCTTTCCCGTTTATGGAAACTGGGATACCAGAAACAATACCGATTTCAAGGTACCTGATGTAGTATTAAAAAGATGAGAAAGTTATCCAACAATGTGTTGAAACATAATGAGCCCATATATGAGTAAAGCAGTTGAAATAATGATTAAATCAAAACCCTTATTAATAAAAGGACTATAATGCAAATAGAACTTACTCGGGTTTGTCAGGTGCATCTTCTGGGTCAACAGACATCATGTACATATCCTTGTTGGGCTCGTTTGCAGGGTCTTCCAAGATATCTCCCTTCGATACCACAAATAAAATAAACAAACGAGTCATTTTGTCTGCCACAAACAAAGCTTTGAATATATGGTAGAGGTGCCAAAATGGGTGGGTTGGGTAATGGACCGAAATAGGGATGGGATTTGTACATTACCTGTACATGTACCGGTACCGAATATGAACAAAGCCAGGTACCAAATACTGTACCGAATATATTGGTACGGTACGAGTATTGGTATAGGCATTTCGGTACGGTACCCGCTTTGGTACCACTTTGTTTTTATTTATTTTTTAGCACTCGTACGGGTACTAAATAGGTAAAATCAACATGAGTACCAATATCAACGAGTACCAGATAGATAAAATCAGTATGAGTACCAATACGATACGGGTACCAAATAGGTAAAATCGATACGAGTACCATAGAAAACATAATACGAAACAAAATATAATATAAAAAAACTTCTAAAGTTCTATATAAAATTCGGTAACAGTACCCTTTTTACTCGTATCGATTCGGAAAGTACCGAATACCGAAATGAATTAAACTGGGTACCGATACATGTTCCGAATACCTAAAATCGGTACGGGTATTTGGGGTGGGGGGGGGGGGGGGGGGGGGGACTCATCCCTAGACCAAAACATGTTCAGGTTGAAACAGACATTGTTTAGTTCGGGACAACACACGCAGGGCCAAGTTCGGTCGTCCTATAATAAGTAAATTGTGTCTTTTTAACCAGTCCCTTTTTAGCTAAGTTTTTTTATTTGGCTGGTTTGAGATAAAACACAACCCAAATCAACGCGTTCATAAGTAAACGTGTTGATTGCCAACTCTTAACATGTAATAATGAAGAAAAACATACCTCGTGACTAAGATGCCACAGGTTCCTGTCTCTGCTATAGATGGATTTCTTTGTGACTGGGACGGGAACATTGTGTTTTTTGGCATATTCAATAGCATCTTCCCTACCTGTTATATCCCATTCCCTCCACGGAGCCACAACTTGGAGATCAGGATTGAGAGAAAAGAATGTCAGCTCAAACCGCACCTGTATTCGAAAAAAAAAACACAAAAATAAATGAAAAAAATAATTACTTATATTATATCAATCTGTCTGAAAAGTATGATACCTGATCGTTTCCCTTTCCTGTGCATCCATGGGCAACAGCATCCGCTCCAACTTCTTTTGCCACATCCACCATTGCCTGTAACGATGCACATCAAGAATAGAATTTGGATCTTTATAAATATTTATTATAATACTATTTGTTTGGGCTTTACCTTAGCAATAACGGGTCGGGCCATGGAGGTACCCAACAAGTACTTTCGTTCGTAAACTGCCCCAGCTCTCAAACACGGGTATACATAATCCTTCACGAATTCTTCTGTCAGATCTTTCACCACCAATTTGCAGGCTCCACTTGCTTTAGCCTTTGCTTCCAGACCTTCTAATTCCGAGATCCCCTAAAAACAAGTAATAAAACAAGTTAACATAAATAACAAGAGTCAAACCATATACAGGGCCCATCACTAGCACATTCTAAAGTTATTAGTGTGAAAAGAAAAAAGATCACACAACTAAGTGCACCCAATCAAGAGACTCACTGTTTTGAATTCTTCACAATAACCACCAATCTTGCAAAATGAATAATTTTAGACAAACTAGTTGACATGTAGAACGTAGGTGCCCAAAATCGCTTGTGTTTTGCAGGTTTTAATAATTTTAAGCAGTTTTTTTAATAAGTAATTTTTTGGGCATTTACACAAAGATTGACGGTTTGCTTGCAATTAGAAGCCAGTTGATGGTTTACAACTCAGTCACGCACACTAGATAACTTACTTGACCAACATCTGCAGTAAAGCATACAACCTCACAGCCATAATTCTCCCTACAACATCAAATGCAAAGTTAGTTCCTCCAATGCACTACAGATATAAACAAGGTCATGTATATAAAAAAAATTAACTGAAGTAAAGCAGTATGATCATCATTTGAAGCAAAACCAGAAGCTAACTAAAATATACATTCACGTATTCAAAAACAAACATGGCAAATCCATTATTCAAACATCAAAACGTGTTCACATTGTTGTAGAATTTGCAAAAGCCAAAAGCTACATCAACACGCAACATGAAGACGTCGAATGAGCATGTATATAAATGATGATAATTAATTTTTCTAAAGGTATTTTCTGCATCTTGTGAAGCAAAGATAAAGACCCAAAAGAAGATTAAGACAATTTTCCTATTCTTTCTGTGAATAACAGATCTAGATTTTAGTATTGTACCTGAGCCAAGGAACAATTACGGAGGTATCTAACCCACCACTATAGGCCAGAACAACTTTGTTCAATTTGCCGCGTAGGCCTCTTCCCTTGGTAGCATTTGATGCATCTGTTTCTTTATCACTCGCCATTACTGCTCGAATTTCTGTTCACCAAGCAAATTCTATATATTAGAGTCCCACAGATATATCAAATAATATAGATATGTATGCTCTATTAACACAAGTTAAGATGCATTTAGTATGTCCAGGATCCTACTTGAAAAAATAATATATATATATATATATAGGGGAAGGTTCTATGCAGAACACTAAATATTGCGAGAACACGCAGAACAAAATGAATTACTCATTTTTTCAATCCTAAAAACCTCAAAAGTAAATAAAAATGTTACAAATATAAGATTTACTGTTTCTCACGCTAGAATTCAAAATAAAATATGCAAAATATTCAGTTTTTATATAACCTACACATAGGTAGGTTATGTGTAGGTTAAATTACCTACATGTATGTAGGCTACGTGTAGGTAAAAATATATGGGTTTTTATGTATATATGTAATACATATGAATGTAAGAAATATAAAATTTAAACAATATCAACCTTAAATCCAAAATTTAGTGATTTTGAGTTGTTCTTTTTGTTTTCGCAATATTTAGTGTTCTGTAATGATCCTCATCCTATATATATATTGGGATAATGTGTCCCATGAGCACATGTTAAGATACACTTCTTGAAAAAACAATTTCCCACTAACTTTTTTCTCTCTAGGAATTTACATTTCCTTTGATCAATCCAATTTTCAACAAAGCCTCTAAACAAACAATCTGCTAAGAGCTTGGTTTTTAAAAGCTCGTCTAAAGCGCAAGGCGAACTGAACAACACCTCATGCACATCCAAGTCAACATTGGTCAAAATTAAGGTCTAAGGATGCTGATATGTAAAAACAACCAAAAGAATAAAAAAAACTATAGTTGGTTAACACACTCGCATACGTAAAGCTCTCGCCTAGACGCCTCTTAGCGCCTCCTAGAGCTCTCTAAAACCAAGGCAAATATTAACTTAACTAGACTCTAGGGCACATTAAGGGCATGTTTGGCTAAGCTTATTTTGGAGCAACTTGTAACTTATTGACTTTTTGGAAAAGTAAATAAGTCAGGATGGAGTGACTTATCCCCTCACATAATAAGCTAACCCAAACACCTTTTAACTTTTCAAAAAGTAAATAAGTCAATAAGTTGTTAAAATAAGTTTTGCCAAACATGCCCTAAACAATCTCAAATGCAATTACAAATTTAAAAAAAAAAAAATCATATAAACAACAACTCTCACATGCAAATCTGACAAGTCATCCTAAAGCTCAAACCAATCAACCATTGTTTTTTATAATAATAATTAAAAAAAAATACACAAATAAAACTGGAAAAAACTCAATCCAAAAGTACCTTGAACATTAGCTTTACAGGTCAGAGAAACATTCCTATTGCTACGATGAACAAACGCAACTCCACGAAACTCACTTTCTTTAGCTCCTAATTTACACTCTATAACAAATTTCAACACAATCTGTTATCGTATATCGAACGAACAATAACAAACAGAACTCAATAAAATCGCATGGTAGCATACAATTGACGGAAATAATCGATTGTATTGCATGTGGAGATGATTAACCTGAGTTTAGGGCATGAACTAGCGGTTTTGTTGAAGATGAAGTGACCTGCAAGTGAGCCATTTGAGTGTCAATGGCGGCTGTAATGGAACAATTGGTGGTGAGAGTGGTGATTAGGGTTATAAATAAAGAAATGTAATGTAATAAGGATTTAATTAGGGGTGTGATTTGGTGATATACTCGTTTACCTTATCCGATTACTTGATAAAGTGTACGCGTTTACCCGATTGTATACCCGACATAATTTCTTTTATATTTTTAAATATGTATATATATGATACACTCATTCTTATAGACGTGTGTATTTTATTTCGTATACATTGTGGTTATTTCATACATTTTTTAGTGATAATATTGAATGTAACTAATTAGTAGTTACTCGATAGATACCCGATGGGTTTTGAGTCAGGTATAACAAACGGGCAATTTTTTTAAATTAACGGGTTTACTCGAACCCGCGGGTATACCCGATAGGTATTTACCCACTAGAAACCCGACGGGTTTGAGACAAGCTTATCTAACCGGGTTTGGGTTTGGAATTGGGATTACCTAAACCCGACCCATTGTCATCCCTAGTGTGATAAGGTTTAATGACCATTAGGTTCTGAGTTCGATTCCCACATTAGGGGGTTTTCTAAATTTATTGGTTTCCTCCTGAAATGGTTTATATTTTTTATTGTTTTGGGAAAGATGGATCAAATTTGGCTTTAAAAAGAAAATATTTGTAAAGTATTGATTTTTCATTTTATTACTTTTTTATTTTATCTATTTTTATAACTTTAAAGATTGTAGAGTACTATATGCAATTTGGATGGATGGGTTGAAAACTGGTCACCACACATTGTAAAATGGAATTCTATGTGCTATGACATAACTCACGTGTGACCTAATTAGTTTTTTTTTTAATTGATGTAATAAAAAAATTAATTACGGTTTTTGTTAAAATTCTCGGTTTCGATTCAGATTTTTGTCTCGATTTCAGTTTCAAATTTTGTATAAGCTTGAGTATTTGTATGTATTTTCCATATTTGGTTGCTTCACACCGCACCCAAGAAGAAGAATAAGGACCGGTTGATATAGACTTGTCACCGAAAAAATCTGTACTTACTTAAAAGTCAAAGTCAATGAGGCTAAGAAAAAAAGGGGTTGGGTATAACTAGACTTAAAGAAGTAAACGAGAGACGATTCTGTTAAAGTGGGGTTGGAGATATAGGGTTGAATCACAAAGTCTTTGGAGGAAAGTGGTGGAAGCGTGCCATGATAAAAACAATCTTATAAACTTTCTCCCTCTAAACGAAAATTATTCGGGTTGCTGGAAAAATATTGTGAAATTAATTGCCAAAATGAAACTCAACGGGAAATCTATAAATCAGCTGATTCAGGGTAAGGTGGGGAACGGAGATGATATTCGTTTTTGGATAGACTCATGGGTGGGGGATCTTCCGCTAATGGAAAGATGGCCACATTTCTTTGTATTGAATTCGAATAAAGTATGCAGGATTTCGGAAAGAATGGAGACAAGTCAAGGAAGTGGGGGAGGGACTTGGAGTTGGGTCAGACAACCAGAGTCGGATGTAGAGATTAAGAAGTGGCGGGAATGTCAAGAAGTTATAAACAGGATGAGGATGTCAAATGATAAAGACTCATGGCTATGGAACGTTGACAGACAGGATGACTTCTCGGTGAAGGCCGTGAAGAAGATTATTATTGATGACAGAGGAAGTAGTCATCTCCCTAAATTTGAATGGAGTAAATGGGCCCCAATCAAATGTAATATTATGGCTTAGAGAGGCAACTTAGATAGACTAGCCACCAGAGTTAATTTGAGAAGAAGGAACGTGGATATGCCTTCGGTTGCGTGCCCTTTTTGCGACGAGTACGAGGAAACTGTAGATCATTTGTTTACCGCATGTTATATAGCTAATCGGGTTTGGGCGGCTTTGAGCGTGTGGTGCAAGATCACTCCGATATTCGCTTTTGAATTCAAATATTTAATGGATATTCACAATGCTACTCAGGGAAAGAAAAAAATGAAGAAGATTATTCATGGGTTGTTTATTATCTCGTGTTGGTGTATTTGGAAATGAGGTTTCGTAAACCAAATGAGTGTATGGACTCATGTAATATGGTTTAACAAAGCCTACATTCTAAAACGAAACCTAACCTAAGTGCTTACGACCCATTACAACTCGTTAAGGTAGCTTACGCCACTTTAACGCGTCGTTCGCGTAAAACGCGTTCGGACCGCCTAACTAGTCCTATGATAAGTAAAATATGCCTTAACATGTCTAATATTGTTGCCAAATCAGTTTAGATATCAAAAATTATGTTACATATGCTTAAAATGAATTTTGGCGTAAAAAAGGCATTTTGGTCATTTACCTAAGGCATATAAACTACCTATTATACAACTACTTAAACGACGTGGCCATAAGGTATAACCTCGGATGGTTATTCTCTATGCAACTATGGTCACCTAATGTGTTTGGTCGGATCCTAAAGATCGACCAAACGGGTCGGGTTCGAAAGTATAATCGGTTGTTTAGACCGCTTACCTTACGACCCTACATAAGCACTAAACCTAAAGTGACGAGCTAAACATGTTAAAACATGCTTATCGAGGTTTGAAAACAGGTTTGGTATCAAAACAAACGGTTTTGATACCTAAAAGTAGTTTGGTTACAAAATACGCAAGAATACGCATTTTGGCCGAAACAACGACTCGCCACTATGCCTAGATAACGTGGTAATCAGTAGGTATAGTCAAAAGAGACTAAAACCATCGTGATTACGCTCACGTTATGAAGTTCAAACGAACTTCATGTTGACCAAAACTGGTCAAAGCAGAAAGTCAAACACAGTTTGACTTTCACGCGAAAAAGAACGAAAGAGTACTTACAAAATGTCCAAGAACGGAAGTTTGACCCGATTATTCTCAGGTATGAAGTGAAAGCACCTCAACTTAGAGAAATATCAGATCAAATGTGAGTTGCAACAATGAGATGGATGGGGTATTTATAGTTTTTGCACAACCGTTAAGATCGTTCATCGTAAAACGAGCTTCGATCTCATCCGTACACATGTGCCCATGGTTTTGTGAAACCATGGGAACCCCTAGTTTCATTAAAACCATGTGAAAATGAGGGGAACAACTGGAACAAGCTGGAATTTAGATTTTTCATTTTGGTCCCTTCCTAAGATAACTATGGCAGATTGTCAATTTTGGTCCCTGAATGTGCAAAACATGGTTTTTGATGCATTTTTGACACGTTTAAGCCCCGTTAATCCCATTTCAAGGATCTAAAATGAAGTTAAAGTATAGGGAACATGAAACATGCTCAAAAATATATCGGATGTCGGTTCGTTTTGTCGTACGGTTGCGTTGTTCGGTTAATTACGACGAAACACGAACGAATGCGAAAAACGATCCAAATTACGCGACGAATGGAATTTTATCATTCCAATCACTAAAATAAATATTTTAATGATTACATAAAGTTTTGGATGTCCGGATGTATTCAGAACGTAAGATGTGCGCGAAAATGCAAACTTATGCACTTTGTGACGCTTTTAGTCACTAAATGACCAAAAAGTTTATTTTAGTACACCGAACCCCTCAAAGCCTATTTATAAGCTATCTAAAGGATATTTAGGGTATTTTTAACTTATGTTCATGTTCCGGAATGTTCATTACAGTACAAATCGGCATACTTTCGCAGTTTGTCGAAATTAGTCCCTGTAAGCGAATAAACTTGATTTCGCCACACCAAACCCTCCAAAACTTATTTCTAAGTTATGTAAAGGTTATTTAAGGTATGTTAAGCCTATTTCACTATTCCCGAGTGTTCGTTGCATTAAACTGTTTATATTTAAGCATCAGTGCGCGTATAACCTTCCAGAAAGCGATTTAAAGCTTGAAATCGAACAAGAATTTATATGTGCAAAAGATACACATATTTTTACAAATCCCAAGTATGAAATACAATATTTCATTGGTTTGGTATTTGTTTGATGGTCGCAGAGGCACAGGTGTCACAGTCTCCCCTACTTTAGGAAATTTCATCCCGAAATTTATTCTTAGGAGTCTGTCTGTGACGCTGTGTTAAATAATTGTCTTGCATGGAATCTAGGGTGTTTATCTATTTGCGTAGAATAACCCATCAAAGAATTATGCAAGGCATAATCCTGTCATTTCTCTCAACGGACAATCTTTAAAAATGAAAATGAAGGAAAAATCAAGGATATTCATTTCCCTCGATGGATATTCTTCAGAAATGAAAATGAACGGAATGAGTCATTTTCCTCAATGGGTATTCTTCAGAAACGAAAATGAACGAATAATCATGAATATTCATTTCCCTCGATGGATATTCTTCAGAAACGAAAATGAACGGAATGAGTCATTTTCCGCAATGGGTATTCTTCAGAAACGAAAATGAACGAATAATCAAGAATATTCATTTCCCTCGATGGATATTCTTCAGAAACGAAAATGAACAGAATGAGTCATTTTCCTCAATGGGTATTCTTCAGAAACGAAAATGAATGAATAATCAAGAATATTCATTTCCCTCGATGGATATTCTTCAGAAACGAAAATGAACGGAATGAGTCATTTTCCTCAATGGGTATTCTTCAGAAATGGAAATGAAGGAAAAATCAAGAATATTCATTTCCCTCGATGGATATTCTTCAGAAACGAAAATGAACGAAATGAGTCATTTTCCTCAATGGGTATTCTTCAGAAACGGAAATGAAGGAAAAATCAAGAATATTCATTTCCCTCGATGGATATTCTTCAGAAACGAAAATGAACGGAATGAGTCATTTTCCTCAATGGGTATTCTTCAGAAACGGAAATGAAGGAAAAATCAAGAATATTCATTTCCCTCGATGGATATTCTTCAGAAACGAAAATGAACAGAATGAGTCATTTTCCTCAATCGGTATTCTTCATAAACGGAAATGAACTGAGTCAACTCTAGACACATGACAAAACTTGTTGTGGTTTCTGTGCACTGAATTCCATAATTATGTATGCATCCATAATTACGTAATTCCTTGCACAGTCCGCACAGTTTGTTTTGTAATGTGAAGGGGAAGAAAATCAAACCTGTGATGAGTGTGACTAGACTATCATAGGGTCCTTTTAATTAGATCGACAAATGATCTATTTAATTAGACCACCAAGGAGTCTTTTTAGCTATATCATCACATGATATTCCTAACCAGATTTTTGGATCAATCTGTTTAACTAGACCACTCAAGGGGTCTAATTATGGAATAGTACATTATAATCCAAGGGTCTTTACTATTACGTAGAAGCCCATTAAGGATTTACGGTAGTACCTTTGGACAACCTACTATGAATCCCTTATACGAAGATATGGAAGATTCTACGAGGATTTGGATAACAAAAACTTGGATCACACAAAAACATAAAAGGGAACACATAAGCACATAATCACATATTTGTTTAATTTGACCTTTAATTTGTTATCTTTGGACATGGATATTTAAAGCACACCAGGAATCCAATCCGTGGATTTCATTTGGCACTTTAATCATTTTCAAGAATCTATCTATGAAGATAGGATGATCTTCCGAAAATTCGATTTTGTTTTCAAAGAAACGTAATATTCGAATTAAGGCACACAACAATTTTAGGATTTACGGAAATACCCTTAGGTACCCTATTAAGGATTTATAGTGGTACTTTGGGTATTCGTCAAAAGTTGTAACTTGCCCTTGTACTTCGTTTCTTTGGAAGAAACGGGTACTTAGGATTTTCGTGGAAAACGCAAGAGATCATAAAATGGAAGAATTTTGGGGGTAGTCTGTTTTTCAAGGAATACGATTCCATGATTGTAGGTATTGTAGGGGATTTGTTGTTTATACATGCAACCACATAAATATATTACAATGTAAATAAAAGATTTATTTATAAACAACGATAACAACTGTTTCATGGACCTTGACAACAAAAGAAAATAATACATAAGACGTGATTATTTCTAAACGGTGTTGTCTTCTAGTCGGTCAGATGCTCATCCCTGTGCTGGATTTGCATTAGCAAGCTTTGGGCAATTTCTTCGGAAATGACCCATCTCGCCACAATTGTAGCAAGAACCTGGTGGAAAACGAGCTTGAGCAAGATTGTTGTCAGCTTGATTTGGTGCAACTTCAGCTCGGCAAACTCTTGCTGTGTGAACTATAAGTCCACAAATTTGGAATTTGTGGCACTTCACACTAGCATGATGATGAAGGTTACATTGGTTGCACAAGGGTGCAGTTCCATTGTATGGTTTCCTAGCAGGGGGTTGAGCTGGTTGGTTGGGGGCAGCTTGCTCATTGTGAGTAACCACGACGAAGTTCTGGGAAGCTTTTCGCTTCCTTGACTTCTTGGAGGATTCAGTCTGCTCATATTTGGGTTTCGATTCCTCGATTGGTTTCTTATCACCTTTTCGGAAAAGTTTACCTTTCCTGATTTGAGATTCAGTCAAGGTAACAGATAGCTCAATGGCCTGCCTAACCTTAGTGGGGTTACTACCAGTCACAATGTCTTGTACTGGGTCAGGGAGGCCATCAATGTACTTTTTGATTGCCTTATCCAAAGGCGTAACCATATTTGGGCATAACAGACTTAACTCCTCATAACGATCCGTGTAGGCTCGATGCTCACCGCTATCTTGCTTAAGATCATCGAATTCCCTTTCCAAGGCCCTGATCTCGTGACGAGGACAGAATTCCTTCATCATCAGAGCTCGAAGCTCTTCCCACGTTTGAGCCAGTGCCACATCGGCACCCCTATCTCTCATCACACCATTCCACCATGTCAAAGCTCGTTTCTCAAAGACATTAGATGCAAATTCTACCTTTCGCTCATTTGGGCATTGAACATGTCTGAAGGTGCTCTCTAGACTCTCGAACCATTGCAGAAGTGCAGTCGCTCCTTGAGACCCTGAAAACTTTGATGGCTTAGCCGAGTTAAACGTCTTGAAGTTGCAGGGGGCATTATTGTTGTTGAGAGCTTGGTTACATTGAGCAACGATGTTCGGGATTGCAGCAGTCATTTGCTGCGTAATGACAGCTGCCAGTTCTTCAATAGGTACCGAATTTTCGCGTCGTGGAGGCATTCTAAAAAGGGGAAACAAGAGAGAAAACAAATGAAATGGCATTGGGTAAGAATAAGATGTTACAATTACCGACCAAAATCATGGGTGATGGTCATTTGTTTGAACCACGAAGCAAACAAACGACACACAAAGGCTGAATCAAAGCAAATAGGTCCTCATAATGTATCGCGAAGACACGCTCGCCTATAAGTGGACACTCACCCCAAGAGTTCCCAGGTAAGAGTGACTGGTCCGATATTGCGGATTTGTACAAACACTCTAGCCTTAGACAGAAAGCTCAGGGTACAGGCACCCACCCTTCCAGTTTGCACGTGTTCACATTATGTAGCCCTAAACTTTGACGAGAATTTGAAAACTTTGAAGGTTCGAAACCTTATAATAAATCATCCTGGAACAGATGATTAGTTTTCAAAGCAGATTCGAATTTTGTGTTCTTATTGTGGTTGCTGCCTAAAGATAGGCAACGGTATTGTTTTATGACTAAACGCAAGTAAACTCGCGTTAGGATCCTAGGAAGGTTATAGTCTAGGTCAAAGCATTACTAATAACCTAATTCCCTATAACTATTGGCTCTGATACCAACTTTTCTGTCACACCCCGACCACGTAAAACAACAAAACGTGGCGGAAACGTCGGGGAGTGTTGTAACAGAATCATTGTTTCACAACCATGGATTAAACAATTTCGTTTTATTTAATTAAATGTATTACATTACATTGGAATTAGAAACAAAACATGAACAAATAGACTTTTATTGTTATTAAGTCGCTAAGGCCTCGTCCGTTCCTATGTGAGCATGCATCAATATCATCATCAAATATCATCAACTATGGTACCTGAAACACATGTGAAAATACGTCAGCATAAAAATGCCGGCGAGTACATAGGTTTTATGTGAGTGTCAGATTCATGGCTCATTTTACATGTTGCAATACTTATTTAAAAACCTTATTTTGAAAAGTATAGTATTGCGACATAATTAACCAACTCAAATCAATTTGGATATGATTTATAAAATCTCGTAGCCATGATTCTTAACTCCAAAACATTTTGTTTTATTAAATCAAATCGTAAAACATCTCGTAGAAACTCGTTAATAAGACTCGTATGGTTTATATTATTTAGAAAACATAATTGTGTGACATTGTTTCAAAATCGTTTACCCAAGTGATCTAGATAACGCAACGATATATAATGTGTTAAAAGCACTTATATATAGGAAGTACCAGCGGCGTATCCACCATGCTTTTAACACATTACACCCGCCCCGTTACCTAATCACTTCCCTAACCCAATGGCTCAAACAGTTACAAATGGTTCACATAAATCAAATGGTTACAAACGGTTCACATAAATCCAACGATTTCAAATGGTTCACATACATCAAATGGTTACAAATGGTTCACATACATCCAATGATTTCAAATGGTTCACATACATCCAATGATTTCAAATGGTTCAAAACGTAAAACAATTGTGCTAGCGTGTTAAGTGAACATACATAGCAAGACATAATGAAATCATGTACTAATAGTGTACTAATGAACATAGCAAGTATATGATATGAAAACATGGAAAGCATGAAAATAACAAGTAGGCACATGTGTTTCACCCCAAAACGTTTGGAAAACAGTAAAAGAGGGGTCTATGTACTCACTTGAGGATGCTTAGAAGTCTTGAATAACAACCAAGCAAAGCTAGAGGGATCACGGAATCAAACGGCACCTAATATAGGTAACTATGTAAGTAAACGGACCTAAATCGGAGGATCGGATAAAATGAGGTTTCGTAAACCAAATGAGTGTATGGACTCATGTAATATGGTTTAACAAAGCCTACATTCTAAAACGAAACCTAACCTAAGTGCTTACGACCCATTACGACTCGTTAAGGTAGCTTACGCCACTTTAACGCGTCGTTCGCGTAAAACGCGTTCGGACCGCCTAACTAGTCCTATGATAAGTAAAATATGCCTTAACATGTCTAATATTGTTGCCAAATCAGTTTAGATATCAAAAATTATGATACATATGCTTAAAATGAATTTTGGCGTAAAAAAGGCATTTTGGTCATTTACCTAAGGCATATAAACTACCTATTATACAACTACTTAAACGACGTGGCCATAAGGTATAACCTCGGAAGGTTATTCTCTATGCAACTATGGTCACCTAATGTGTTTGGTCGGATCCTAAAGATCGACCAAACGGGTCGGGTTCGAAAGTATAATCGGTTGTTTAGACCGCTTACCTTACGACCCTACATAAGCACTAAACCTAAAGTGACGAGCTAAACATGTTAAAACATGCTTAACGAGGTTTGAAAACAGGATTGGTATCAAAACAAACGGTTTTGATACCTAAAAGTAGTTTGGTTACAAAATACGCAAGAATACGCATTTTGGCCGAAACAACGACTCGCCACTATGCCTAGATAACGTGGTAATCAGTAGGTATAGTCAAAAGAGACTAAAACCATCGTGATTACGCTCATGTTATGAAGTTCAAACGAACTTCATGTTGACCATAAACTGGTCAAAGCAGAAAGTCAAACACAGTTTGATTTTCACGCGAAAAAGAACGAAAGAGTACTTACAAAATGTCCAAGAACGGAAGTTTGACCCGATTATTCTCAGGTATGAAGTGAAAGCACCTCAACTTAGAGAAATATCAGATCAAATGTGAGTTGCAACAATGAGATGGATGGGGTATTTATAGTTTTTGCACAACCGTTAAGATCGTTCATCGTAAAACGAGCTTCGATCTCATCCGTACACATGTGCCCATGGTTTTGTGAAACCATGGGAACCCCTAGTTTCATTAAAACCATGTGAAAATGAGGGGAACAAATGGAACAAGCTGCAATTTAGATTTTTTATTTTGGTCCCTTCCTAAGATAACTATGGCAGATTGTCAATTTTGGTCCCTGAATGTGCAAAACATGGTTTTTGATGCATTTTTGACACGTTTAAGCCCTGTTAATCCCATTTCAAGGCTCTAAAATGAAGTTAAAGTATAGGGAACAAGAAACATGCTCAAAAATATCTCGGATGTCGGTTTGTTTGGTCGTACGGTTGCGTTGTTCGGTTAATTACGACGAAACACGAACGAATGCGAAAAACGATCCAAATTACGCGACGAATGGAATTTTTTCATGCCAATCACTAAAATAAAATATTTTAATGATTACATAAAGTTTTGGATGTCCGGATGTATTCAGAACGTAAGATGTGCGCGAAAATGCAAACTTATGCACTTTTTGACGCTTTTAGTCCCTGAATGACCAAAAAGTTTATTTTAGCACACCGAGCCCCTCAAAGCCTATTTCTAAGCTATCTAAAGGATATTTAGGGTATGTTTAACTTATGGTCATGTTCCAGAATGTTCATTACAGTACAAATCGACATACTTTCGCAGTTTGTCGAAATTAGTCCCTGTAAGCGAATAAACTTGATTTCGCCACACCAAACCCTCCAAAACTTATTTCTAAGTTATGTAAAGGTTATTTAAGGTATGTTAAGCCTATTTCACTATTCCGGAGTGTTCGTTGCATTAAACTGGTTATATTTATGCATCAGTGCGCGTATAACCTTCCCGAAAGCGATTTAAAAATCGAACAAGAATTGATATGTGCAAAAGATACACTTATTTATACAAATCCCAAGTATGAAATACAATTTTTCATTGGTTTGGTATTTTTTTGATGGTCGCAGAGGCAAAGGTATCACAAACAACGTAAGATAAGCCATAAAGACGTGTGGATAGTATAAGTTTGCAGTCGGATATTTGGTACCCGAAAAAACATTGGTCACATCATAAAATACTCCAAGAAAAGTACATATCTTTACAATCTTGTCCCACTCTAATGCATTTGGACAATGCTTAAAATTAGAATCACTTAATTTTAAATGATAAAAGGCACGTCGATAATAAAGAGCGGCATCAAGCATCAAAAAAGTAGAATTCCACCTTGTAACAACATCTTGCCTTAACCTTTTTTTTCTTAATAGAAAGCAATTGAACACAATCCAAAAAAAATTCCTTCCTTTGTTGTGAACCTTTCACATACTTGATACTTTCTCTCACTTTGTAAACACACTCATCAATTTCTTTTAACCCATCTTGCACAATCAAGTTCAAAATATGTACACAACATCTCAAGTGGAAAAAATTACCCTTAGAAACAAGTGGTGACTTTGCATTCAGTTGTTCTCTCAAAAGTCCAACGAAAGTGTCATTAGAAGAAGCATTATCTAACGTCACAGAGAATATTTTGTTTTCTATGCCCCATTCTACTAAAATAGAAAACACTTTTTCACATAAAGCAATGCCAGTATAAGGTGCTGGCATAAAAGAAAATGATAAAACTCTTTTTTGCAAAATCCAATCTTTATCCATAAAATGAACAGTAATTGCTAAATACCCATCAGTAGCAATAGAAGTCCATAAATCTGAAGTTAGACATAATCTGCCAGGTGATTCCATAAGCATCTCTTTCTCCTTTCCTTTTCTTTCTTATACATTTTCAGTATATTTGATTTTACCGTATTTCTAGATATGATATTCACATCGGGTTGCAAGTACTTAAACAAATCTCTAAATGCCTTATGGTCTACAAATGACAAAGGCAACTCATGCATCACAATAGCAGCTACAAGCATTTCACGAAACGTATTTTGACTAAAACTAGATGTCTTTAACTTCATGTCATATCTAAAAGCATTTGACCAACATCTTTATAAGTAGTACCATAGCAGCTTGATATATGTCGAGTAAAATTTCCCGTACCTTGCTTACTATCAAACATGAGAACATGACCACATTTGTTGCACTTTGATGGAACCTTTCCGCCTAAAGCTTTGTTTTGTTGTTTGGTAAAGTAATGCCAAACAACTGATCTTTCCTTTCGTGATCTCTTTGCCTTGGGTTTTTTAACACCACTATTATTTTTATCCTCTACCTCCACAGAGCCAACTTCATCATCTTCCAAATCCAAATTCATAGAGCTATCATTTTCTAGTTCGACTTTGATAGAATCAGAATCCATATCCATCTACAATAGAGAAAAAAATACATAAAGTTACTCAAAAACTTAATAAGGAAATTGAAGGAAAAGCTATCAAAGTTAAACCAACAACATACCGGTGTTTTGCCTTTCTTCTTCCCGACTTTATTTTGTGAATCACTCATGACTTTAATAAATAATATTGAATGAATCAACAACTATATCCAAAATTACAAAACACAATTTAAGAAACAAATCTAACATAAGTAACAAAATCAAGATTAACAAAAAAAGTAACAGTCATATCAAACACTAACAGTAATACATAAGTAACAGAATCAAGATTAACAAAAAAGTAACAGAATCTAACATAACTATACATACCACAGTGAAAAGCATAATACATTCACAGTAATAACTAATACAATAAGTAACAGAATCAAGATTAACAAAAAAATAATACTTCCACAGTCATATCATGGTTCTTACATAACCTAAACATACCACAGTGAAAAAACATAACATAAACATAACTAATACATTCTCAGTCATATCATGGTTCTTACATGGTAGAATGACGCCGGAATGATGGCCGCCGGTAGGGGTGTTCAAAACTATCTGTATCCGAAAATCTGATCCGAATTATTCAAAAAATCGGATATCCGAATTTTTTGGATTCGGATTCGGATAGTGATTTTCAAAATTTTTGGATATTTCAGATATCCGAAAAAAATGAAAATTAAATTTTTGGATATCCGAAAAAAATGAAAATTAAATTTTTGGATATCCGAAAATATCCGAAGTATCCGAAATATCTTAAATATCCGAAAACTTATATTCGGATATCCGAAACTATCCAAAATATATGTTTCTGAATATGAAAAAATAATAAAAATTAAATAAAAAGTTGGATTTTCGGATATCCGATTCACTATCCGAATCCGTATCCGATATTTCGGATATCTGAATTTTGGATATCCGAAATTTCGGATACGGATTCGGATAGTGAAATTTGGTATCCGAAAATTTCGGATATCCGGTTTTGAACACCCCTAGCCGCCGGTGATGATGAAAGTGAGCGGCGCCGGTGATGATGAAAGTCAAAGACTCCGATGATGAAGTCGAAGACTCAAAGATGGCCGGAATGATGAAAGTGAGCGGCGCCGGGATGATGGCCGCCGGTGATGATGAAGAAAGTGAGCGGTGAACTGACTTAGGAAATTTAGGGTTTGGTTATTGGATTTGGAGCGTGAGGTGAAGGGAATAGGCTTCAAAATTTTGGGTATATCCTTTTGACTCCACATGTCCACACCCCACCCCACCCACATATTTGATATATTTTTTAGAGTTAAATGCTTGGTTGGTCCCTGTGGTTTACTAATTACACGCGTGGTACCAAAACTTGTCAAAAATGAATTCGGTTGGTCCCTAGCCCTAACATCAGTTAAATATTTCTATTAAAACACCCCATGTGCTTGGCACATGAGGGTAATTTGCAGGGCCGGCCCTGGGGGTGGGCAGGGAGGACCACCGGCCAGGGCCCGATATTTCGGAGGGCACCCTATTTTTAGAAAAACCCCGATATGTATACGTAAAAATTTCTTTTTTATAGGTTATACTTATACAAACACCAACGTAGACCCGCTTACAAAACTATTCTTATGTTTTAGATTAGTTATTAGCCCATTGGCATTAGGTTTAGACCTTTATTGAGCCCAATACCCAATTTCGTTAAGGCCTAAGGGCACGTTTTTTGGAGCTCGAACAAGGTACACGAATTCTCAAGGCCGGCCCTGGTAATTTGGTCATTTAAGCTCCTTCTTCTTCCCACCCCACCCCTTTTTCTTCTTCCCCAAATCACCACCACCATCTCAGCTCCTCCCCCTAATACCCACCACCAACATCAAATCCCCAAATTCTTCATCAGGGGGCATCTAGAAGATAAATGTCAGAACCATAGTATACTGCTCGCGCAAGTTGAATCCTTTGCTTTTGACCACCACTCATGTTAATCCCTCTTTGGCCAATTTCTGTTAAATCTCCATGTTCAAAAGCTATAAGATCTTTATCTAAAGCACACGCTTTTATGGCTTTTTCATACTTGTCTCTAACCATTGGCTTTCCATACAATATGTTATCTTGAATTGTACCACTCTGAATACAAGATGTTTGGCTAACATAAGCAATTGATCCAAAAACATCCACCTGGAAACAAAAATATTTGCAATGAACTTGATTCTTCAACCCCGACCCCCAAAAGTAGGAACGGGAACGGGAACGGGGAACGGGGGAGGAGATGTTTTAAAAGTAGGAACTGGAACGTAGGAACGGGAACGGGGAAACAGGTGTTAAGTGGTTTGGGGAAGAAGGGGTGGGGTGGGAAGAAGAAGTAGCTTAAATGACCAAATTACCCTCATGTGCCAAGCATATGGGGTATTTTAACAGAGATAATTAACTGATGTTAGGGCTAGGGACCAACCGAGTTCATTTTTGACAAGTTTTGGTACCACGCGTGTAATTGGTAAACCACTAGGACCAAGTCTACAATTTTTGTAAACCACAGGGACCAACCAAGCATTTAACTCTATTTTTTAATTTTAAATTATAAACATGTCACTAACGGGTCTTAACAGGTTAATGGGTTTTAACCTGTTTAGACACGAAATTTAAACAGGTCTTATCGTGTCGACCTGTTTAGACACGAAACCTGTTAAGGTCAAACACGAAACCTGTTAACTTCGTGTAGGTTCATGTCGTGTTATCGTGTTCGTGTCAGAATCGTTAGCCCTACTCATGAACCCTACCCTATATATATAATTTTGTATCAAATTCTCCACTCTCTCTCGCTCTCTATCTAGAACTCTCTCTCTAGCTCTTTAGCACTCCCTCTTTCATTAGCACCATCAATCACCACCTCAAGCACCATCCACCACCTCCCAGTACCCACAACCTTCACCAACACCACCCACCCCACCCCATCCCACCTCAGCCTTCATCGCCACCACCCCCCACTTACCGACCACTACCAATTCCACCACACCACCCCCACCTATCGACTACCGTAACCCCACTGCACCCACCATCACTACCGCACCCAAATCACCACAACCACTCCCTCTTTATCTCTACCAGACTACCCATACCGTCTCCGACATCACCACCCCCACCAGAACCTAACCCCAACCTTGCAAAAACCCAAATCAACAACCCTAACCCCAACCTTGAAAGTTAAATGGAGGTAACAACAGATAATAAGCAAATCGTACTGAAATCCTACATCAATGGATCTCCATCGGAGTTAGACATGGAATTGAAGCACAAAAATCGCATAAAACTAGAAGCTCCGACAGGATCCAATGCAGTCTTGGTGAAGAACTTGTACCTGTCATGTGATCCTTACATGCGTGGTCGTATGCAAGACTTTCATACCTCTTGCGTCCCTCATTGTTTCAGAGTTGTGGTTGATAGAAGTAATTAGTATGTTGGTAATAAAGTGGAAGGCATGTTTTAGAGTGCGAAATGCCTCCTAACGGGTCGGTTGGGTAATAGGGAATAAAGGGTTGCCCGTCGCGCAATGCAGGAGCACCTTGTTTCGGCAAAAAGTTGTTTTCTTTCGTCGTTTTAACCCGCGTTGACTGTTTAACTTAAACACTAATGGGTTTTAGTGTTTATGATAGTTTTTCTCTAGAATGGAACCTGGCGGAAGGAGGACCAAGCACGCGGAGAACCGAACACTTTGAAACCGCGGTCTTTTGGAAACAATCATGAGAAGGATGAAGCATGGTCATGCTCAATAAAGTTCAAGTTTAAAACCTTAATGTTCTTAAACTGTAGTTAAGTGTATAGTCCATTATGTCGGTTCGTTTGGGTTATCAGCTAACCCAGACGTATAAGTTCTATGTTTTATGTTTTAAAAAAAATCTATCTGGGACCTAATTATCCACATTTTTATTAAAATATTGGGTAAATTACACTTTTCATCCTTTATGTTTGTATCGGATTGCAATGGATAGCCTTTAACTTCAATAATTACAGTCACAATCCTTTATTTGGAAAACTCAGTACATCTTTCGTCCTTTATCACTAACAAGGTTAAAATTTTCAGTTAAATCTATTCACTTAAGGGCAGTTTAGTCTTTTTACCAATTTAATTAAATTAAAATTTAAAACAAAGCTTAATATTTACCCTCAACCCCTCCATCTCTCTCTTAACTCACACTCTCCCCTTCACCCTCTTTGTCGCATGCCCTGTAATTCTTCAAGACTCTTCGAATATGGTATCTCATTATGGGCTCCTATCTTGCTTGGTATGATGAACACCCCTCACCACCACCATAGATTATCAAACTGAAAGCACTGAAACCTTCCTGAATCTGGCTCGTAGGTTCAGATTCTCACACACACACCATCCAATTTCAAACCTAGCTTCGAAAGTCAAACACCCATTCGAAATTGAAACTACCCATTCTTCAATTTGCAGATTGAACACGAAGTCACAATGATCTCTAAAGTTTAGGGTTAGCTACAAATAAATGATCGAAAGTTCTTCATATATACACCCACAATATCATTTCCAATTGTAAAGATCATATATTCAGGTCCCAATGCATCCAAGATTTCCAATTTCAGACAACTTACACATCTCGGATTAATTTATTGGTTTGCTGATCGTTGCGGAGAATTGAGCCCTAATTTTTGGTAATGTCATAAACTTGCATAATTTTCTGTTTTTTAATTCATAATTAGTTATTTTTTCCTAATATATATAGTAATTGAATCTTGGTTTGATCAAAAAATTTTAAAATTTTGTTTCTTTAGCATCTGTTACTTTGTGGTATAATATTTGATTGTAAGGTTTTTTTCATAGCATTAATGAACTTTATATTGTCATCCTGCAAGATGATTGTTTTACTTGTTAGAACTGTTATAAGAATTTATGTAGACAATGTGGATTTTTCTTGAAGAAAAGTGAGAAAATGGAAAAGAGGTGTAAGACCCTAACACGTTTAACTTTAAAACGACGCAGCGGAAATACGAGTCTTAAAATTTCTTTCTTTATAACTGTTCTAACATACTTGAAAACCGACTTAAACGACTTCTTTAAATGAGTACATCATTCATCCTTAGTTAAAGTAACCTTTATAACATATGAATACAACCCATGTGACCACTTTTCCGTACAATCCATGATCTTTAACTCGATTCTCGTCCACTTGTCCCTCATGATGATAATAATGATCCGAATAACCTGCGGTCACCATATATAACTAACACATTAGTAAATGGTGACATCATACATAATTAATGAATATATAAACAATCGTAGCATTCTATCTGTGTATTCTACTCCATTAAGATGTTCTTCTGAATTCGTTCTTTACACCGGGCCTCCAATCGCTGAGAGCCCAACACTTACATACCTGCACTTTCATTTCATTCTCATAGATAACTCAGTTAGTATCATCAATACTTGTATATATTAAAACCATACATACCTTCATACGAATCTCACTCATTCGGAAACATTTGGTTTATTAAACACGCATGCATCTTATCTAACCCAACTCCTTAAAAGATAATAATCCTACTTAATACATGCATACCTCCCTACCCAAACTCTTTCATACAACTTACATGCTTACATATTCATTCTAACAATCTTAACCACAAACATCTATACACATGTATAAGTCTCGTGCACACTAGTCTACGTACATACTTATTTCTATTTATGTTCACCCATGATTTCCATTTACTAACATGCAACTAAATCCATGCATACAAGGCTTACATACTTATTTTATTCTCACACGTACTTGCCTACACGCTCCCTTTTTACTCGCATCGCATAAACACTCTTTAATGAGTTTGGTGTGCATTTCGGAAACTTTTAAAAATGAGTTCTATACTCACCCGCACCTCACAAAAACTATTTGGTAAGGTTGGGGTATGTTATGGAAGTTTAATGGGGCTTAGGAATGAGATTACGGGGTTCGGGATCGAAGAAAATGAAGAAACGGGGCTGCTGGCGTCGGCTGTCGCGTAGACAACAACTTAAGGCGTCGGCCAGCTGCAGGCCAGCGTCGGCGACGCTTCTACCAGCGTCTTGGATGTCGCCCCTTCAGCACTGGCGCCCGGATTTCATTCTTTTAGACGTTTCGGCCACCGTTTGCGCATCCCGAGCTTCCCAAATCATAAAATAACATTATTCCAAGCCCCCAAATCATTCTAACACTCTACCCCATGTCCCCATAATCAAATCTATACTTTTATCATGCTTTCTTGATTTTGACCCGTTTGATTTTACCAAGTTATTTCCGACATAATCAACTACTTTCGACCCGCTACAACAATACTTACCTTAGTACTCCCATTTATTACACAATCTTACACGATTCCCCACATTCATAGATATCAAAAGTCTCTATACTTACTAAGAAGTGAGTTGGAAATCACTTACTTAATACTACTTACTTGATATCATTATCAATAACGCATTTCAACATAGCTTCTAACAATTATCATACAATTAATCTCTTTTACTACTAAAGGGGGAGTCCGGGAGTTTACTTACCTCGTGCATCCGAGTTCGTGCATAGCTTCCGTGTTTACCTTTGACCCGTTGTCCTTCCATGTTTATGTCCATGTTGACATGACTCCTAATCGTACATGTCACATTCATAACACAATTAGCATACACACACTCATAACTAAGCACTTTTCATACTTATAATACATGATCATCTTCATTACTACTTAATTAACATTCCTTACAAGTGATAGCACATACTAACCTATACTAGGCATTTCATAGAACACTTGGTGTGCGTACTACTTTCCAAGCATAGTGTACAAGTAACTTGTGCACAATCATACCAAATTCTTATCAAGATCATCACACTCATCATTTTCACCTAATCTCCTTCAAAAATCAGATTTATATAACATCACATTCAACAATTAACTTCACACATCAAACTACAACTAGTATAACACATAATTCATCAACATTCCCATGACATTATTACCTACAAGTGGGTTTACATAATAACATCAAATTAATCCGAATTTCATGCATAGTTCAAGTCTCATATGATGATTATAGCATCTTACCATCCTAATTTCGCACATATACACGGATTAATCAAAGACCCATTTCATCAACGTTCATCATTTCACAAATTGTGACTTACCTTAAGTTAGGAACAACTAAGATAACATGGATTATGCTTCATGCACTGATTTCCAGCCTAAAATCATCATCAATTTGCTGAAATTGAGTGTGTTCTTGTTAGTTAGGTTGAACCCTCCCCCCCCCCCCTTCTTTATCTCACGACACACACACATATACCTTAGTCAATTTCCTGCACTTTTGTTTAGTCATAATATCTTCCTTCCATTTAACATATTTAGCCCTTAACCTTTCATAGCATGCCATTTATCACACCATATTCTAACTTGGTTAACTTGGTTTATTCACAATAATTTACTTACTAGTATTTTATTTCCAACGTATACAAACACAAGTTTGAAGATGAAGGCGGGAATAGGGAATTTCAATGGTTGGCCAAAAGTGGCGGCCAACTTTATTTTATCTTTTTTTTTTTTGCATAAAATAGGTATTTATAAGTCCTGTTTAAAATTACGATATTGCCCCAGTTCAAAATTAAATTTAATGGCAGGGAATAGTATCACCATGCCATTGGTTCAAATGGGCGGCCGCCTCTCCCTCATTGGACCAACCAGTTTATTATTTTATACACACTTTAAAATTACGTTTTTGCCCTGCAATAGTGTTTCTCTCCCATTGGTTCAAATGGGCGGCGAGCAATATCTATTGGAACACCCAGTTTATTATTTTATATCCACTTTAAAATTACGTTCTTGCCCCCAGTTAAAAAATACGGTTTTGTCTCAACTTCAAAATACATTTACCCTTTTGCCCCGAGCTAAAAAATACGATTTCGCCCTCGGTAAAAAAATTACGCTTTTACCCTCAGCCAAAATTACGTTTTCGCCCCAGTTCAAAATAAAATTTTGTTTTTCCCCCGGCTTAAAATTACGAATTTACACCAGTTTATTATTTTATACCTACTTTAACATTACGGTTTTGCCCACAGTTTAAAATTACGTATTTGCACCCAGTTCAAAATAAATTTATACTTTTGCCCCCTGCTAAAAGTTACGAATTTCCCCTCGGTTCAAAATTACGATATCACCTTCAATTCAAAAAAAATTATGGTTTTCCCCTAGCTAAAAATTAGGATTTTACCCTCGGGAAAAATTTTGATTTTTCCCCCAAGTAAAAATAAAAATATGACTTTGCCCCCAGCTAAAAATCGTATCAAAGAGCTGCCTAACACTCTTTTTACTTTTTATTTCTAGCAAAACTGTTTTTTTAATTGGATGAGAATTATTCGGCCATCGCCCCGCAACGCGGGCGGGGCATTACCTAGTTTACTTACATATGGTAAAATTATATTCACCGTTTTCTTTTCTAATTGCGTCAACATAATATAAAAATATTATATTATGACTTACAAAATTTTGGGGTGTTACAAGTTTACCCCCCTTAAAGAAGGTTTCGTCCCCGAAACCTGTTTCATCATATCGATTTATTCATTAGTAATGTCCTAGTTTTAAGTACATTATTTCTTTAAAAACAAACGTATAGTCCATCCAACCCGTTCATAAAGGGTCAAGGTTTTGACTATTATCATAGCCCATTATGCGTTGTCTTATTCGACCCGTCCATAACTGGTCAATGCATATCATTTCATCATCATCATAATTTCATCCATTGCGACCCGTTACAACGAGTCACTTATTTATACAATTCCTTTATTATGCTTTCTACATCACCTTGACCCGTTCGTAACAAGTCAACTACACATACTTCACATTTCCGTACTTTATCACTTCTCTTTTTAAATTTTCAATTCATCGCATTATCGTACTTATCTAAAGTGTGAAAACTTGCATTAATCTAAAGAGTCCAACACCATGTTTTACATTACAGGAAAATGGTGTTCATATTATCCTACTAATACATTTCACCGCTAGTATTAGTTCAAATGGTTTCATTTATATCTAGAGTTTTATTGCATCCTTTCTAGGTACTTTCACTAACACATGTGTGAAATGACCAAAATGCCCATACGGTGCATAGTTTGGTCTTAAAGCATAAACCACACATATAATTGATATCCTACTGATATTATATCATAAATTAAGTATTTTTACAGAATGTTTATGACCAAAACTTCAGTTTACTTGCAAGCTCCTTTAATAAGTCATAAAATGACCAAAATGCCCTTACGGGGCTTAATTTGATTTTAAGACCTTAATGGGCATACATGTTGATATGTTACTGATATTATAACATGTTCTAAGTATAATAACATTTGGAACTTGTATATGACTCATCTGATTACCCATTAATGCTTATACGCGTTCGGTTTGACTTATGTGACTAGTTTGCATAAGTTAACCGAAACGGGTTTAACCTTATCTTTTAAACTTCAAATTCCAGAATGTATTTAGTTTACCCACACTATACAAGTCTTCATACTTATTGGGTATAAATTACATTTTATTCCGGTCATCGCTTAATCTGGCGTATTGTACCGTAATTCATTCTTTAAGCTAGTCGGTCTAAGTCTATGACTTGAATAGCACCCGTTAGCCTTCTAATTGGTTAATATTACCATTATTCCAGACTAGAGCCTCCCGGTAAAAGCTATCTACACGTGTCTAAGTGAATTATACGACTGAGTTGTTAATTTTTGCATTTAAATCAAGTTAAAACTCAGGTAAATACTTTTAACTTATTTTCCCTTATACGGACGTGGGATACGGTAAATTATTACTGCTTGGTCGGGTATGGTATCACTTAGCCGGATTGTGTCTATCAAATCTGCATAACCCGTTTTAACCTATTTTGTTTGATAACTTAAACATTGGGGGTTAACACCGTGTCCTGGATATCATCGGCTCATTTAAGTTACTAATGGCCACGACTTAAGCACGAGGTGTAGGCATACACCTGACAGATGCAAATGCTAAAATATAAATTTTACCCACAAGTTGGGGATAACTCCTTTGTGGGTTTTATAAGTGGTGTGTCGTTTAATCATGTCTCGGTTTGTATACTAGGCCTCATATGTATTGACAAACATGTAAAACTGTGTACAAGATTAAAATTCTTAATTGTCCCAAGTTATAAAAGATCTTTCGTGCCTTGTGCACCTAAATCAATTTTTGAAAATGTATTCAAATGTGTCAGTTAATTGTATTTACCAGTGTAAACTGACGTATTTTCAAAAGACTAAGTGACAGGTACTAAACGCAGTAGGCCGGGAGCTGCTTGGTATCAATAGAGGATCTTGCAAATCCTTAGGATGCCTCAAAGTCTGTTAAACATCATTTTGTACATTTATTAGATCCGCCTATGGATCCTTTCATTACAACCGTCTGTATTCATTATTTTGAATTTTGAACACTCAGTCTGTAATAGTAATTTTACTCCAAGCCTTCCACTGTGCTATATCTGTGTTTAATTGTCTATGATGATATCAACTATATCACGATACTCCCCATCGGGCCCACCGGGTTATGTGGAAATTATCGGGGTGTGACAATAACCTACCAAACACACCCACACCAATTTACCGCCTATTCTAACTTCTATAGAAAGTTGATATGTGAATGACCTCAGGTAAGGTATATTTTGACCCGTTTGACACTTTCATTTTCTTTCCTATATTTTGACCCATTTCATATTTAATTGCAAAATATTGACCCGTTTCATATAAATAAATTTATTTTGACCCCCGTTTCAAATATATTCGCTATATTGACCCGTTTCATTTTTATTGTTGCATCTAAACCATTGTAAAATTTTTATTGTTAGAACTATTACACTTCATGTCTTTAAAACCTTCTTTATTGCATGCGTATATCCTTCGATAAGGTTCATTTGTTGTCTTATATTTGAAAGCCAAAGAAATACGTATTCCGAATCCATGTAAAAACGCATAACGATTGTGGAAATCATATGCATCATTGGGAGAATTGAAAACCAATCCCATTAAATCAGTAGCCTCTTCTTTTTCAAACCCGGAATCTATGTCTACATCATTTATTTTCTCTGTTTCAATGTTTGGACCAATATTCGCATCAATATCTTCATTTAGTTGTGATTCGCAAACCGTAGTGTTACACATTTCCTATATGAACAACAATTACTTTACATATAAGTTTAACTCCATGATCGAGCAATTGGAAATCAAATTTTGGGTTCGAATTATGGTACGACAGATTGATCTTCACGATTGTATAGATCGAAATCAATTGATATAAGTTAGAGGTTGATGTTAATAGGATTGGGAAACGTTGAAGACGATGATCAATTGCTTGGATGATTGTCGAGCGAAATTTTACGTAATTGACTAAATGGGCTTGGCTGGTTGAGTTTCTTGGATGATTCCCAAACAAAATTTTACGTCATTGTTGGAGTAGATGACTTTTTTTTCCAAAGTAAAGGGATTTAGGGCATGTTTGGCTAAGCTTTTTGAAACAACTTATTGACTTTTTCAAAAAACGAATAAGTCAAAATAATGTTTGGGTAATTAAAAAGGACTTTTTGAAACAACTTCTTGTATAGAAGTAAAAATCAGTTTTGAAAAGCTAGTATTTTATGACTTTTTGGAACTTCTTATAACTTTTCAAAACACAATTAGAGAATTACCCCAACCCTAAGCTAATCCACTCATAAGCTAATCCAAACATTTTTTTAAAAAACAACTTATTAACTTATTGAATTTTCCCACCTCATAACCTAATCCAAACGCTTTTTTAAAACTCTTTTTCAAAAAGTCATAAGTCAATAAGTCATTTTAACAAAAAGGACTTTTTGAGTTAAATAAGCTTACCCAAACAAGCCCTTAGTTAATGTGTAGTTTTAGAAGGTTATTTATTTTACAAAACTACCTAGTTTTGGATGGTTTCGCATATAACCTTAAGACTTAGATGTGAAACTGATAGGCAGGACCGACCTGAAGATCCGATTCCGCTTGTCGAACCAGACCCATACCCGCTCCAAGATTCGAGTCAAGTGGGACATGGATGGGTTAGCTTGATTCAATCAGACCCCGTTTATTGATTGCAAGCTTCACCCCCACATTTGTTGCACACCCAGTTAATTTATTTCCAGTCAATTTTATTTCCATATCATTTTATTTTCGTTTATTTGGTATTTTCCGAGCAGTTATTTACTTTACCTAAATGTAGCTACGTGGGTGGTTTTATTTTTCCTCTCTCGTATATAATGCAAATAGTGATGAATGAGAAAGGCAGTTTTTGATTTCTTAAAATTCTATCTCTGTGTTTAGAGAATGTTTTCCATTAC
The DNA here is from genome assembly GCA_030545235.1 of Helianthus tuberosus. Taxonomy (NCBI): domain Eukaryota; kingdom Viridiplantae; phylum Streptophyta; class Magnoliopsida; order Asterales; family Asteraceae; genus Helianthus; species Helianthus tuberosus. The sequence continues at coordinate 156,991,580 of CM060394.1, forward strand.
TATCCTAGTTTGTGGCAGAATTAGGAGGTGATCTTGGAGGCTAATTCGGTACCGTGTGGTGTTAAAAGGCACACAGCCACGCAGAGAGCACAGAGCAAGTGAGAATGTTAAAAGGCACGCAGCCACGCAGAGAGCACAGAGCGAACTATTCTTTCGCCATTTACTAAAAAATACCGTGTGCTTGCTGTTTCAAGTGGCATACGCATATTTTTGGAGACCCTCTCCTATTATATTAAAAAAGCTCCAAACCAATGTTTTATTATAAAGTTTGTGATAACCGTTAAAAATATAGTATTTATCCAGTATAAATGTGCCTTCTTTGTATTTCCTTTTATTATTTTAACCTTTTTATTTATCTTTGATTGTGAGGTTTGGGCTTGGAGTTTGGGCTGCTGGCTTTTGGGTCTATTATCAAGATGGTTCGGTGGCTTGGGCTTATAGCCGTTATGTCCAGATGGGCTGCTGTCTTGGGCTCCTGTGTTGTCGCTTAGGGTTTGCCAGGATAAAAGGGGGCTTGGTCCCTTGGCTTATTCACTCGAGCATTTCATTCTCTTGTTCGTCATTTCATTGTTCCCTGCTGTGTTTCCCTATCCTCACAAGTACATTCGTGAGTCTAGGGTTTTATCTACACTTGTACAGATCATCCGGCTGGAGATCTTTTTGTTCTTTTGTTTGATTGTTAATCTGTGATGACAGATTTGCTTTGTCTTTGTATTTGATTATATGCTTCATAATAAAGGTGTTTGATTCTTGGGTTCTGACATGGTATCAGAGCCCCAAGGTTGAATTGGGCTCTGGTTCTTCATCCGCTGCGGTACAAAGTTCCGACTGACCTTCTCTTGTCCGATCTAGGGTTTCTTCCTTTTACGACATCCTGTGTTCTGGTCCCTGTTTCCGGAGTATTTTCTGCTCAGTGGAGACGGTGTAGATCTAGAAGTGTGAAACCCTAAGTTCTAGGGTTTGGGGTTTTCTGGTTGGTTTCTGGTTTCCGGTGACGGCGCTGCTGTGGAAACCCTAATTTGGGGTGTTTGCTTTTGTTGGAAGAGAAGATCCTCGTTGGTCCCGTTAGGGCAAACCAACAGGAATTGTTTCCGGTTTTCTGACATGTGTCCTGTAACCCTAAGTGAAGGTTATAGACCTGGTCCCCTTCTGCTGACACCCACTGTGAGACCGTTCTTTCCTTCTCTCTTTATTTTTCCGTTTTACATCACTGTGTCTTGAGTCTAGGCATTTTTGATACCGGGTTTTAGGCAAGACCGGTCTGATTATTGGGACACAGAGAGGGTTCACTATGTTGCATTTGTGTCTAGTTTGGTCTGTTGTGTTGTGGCTCCCTGGTCATTGTCTGCGGAGGCACCTTGAGTGACGAACCTCTGATCGGACCTCTGTCCAGGCTTCGCCGGTGGCTGTTTGGTTCTCTGTCTATCTGGTTGGTTTTTTGATTATCTGTTTGCTTGATTGTTCTGTTCTGAGTTTGATTTTTTGACTGCTCTATTCTGTGTTTCCTTATCTTGCTATTATGACTGATAAAACTGAATCTGCTGTGACTTTGGTTAGTAAGTTAGATGCTAGTGACCCATTATATCTTCATGCTAGTGACTCTAGTGGGCTCACAATAGTTAGCATAAAACTAAAAGGGACTGAGAATTATGTGGCCTGGTCTAATGCTATGAAACTTGCCCTAATGGCTAAAAATAAATTAGGCTTCATTGATGGAACTTGTAGTAAATCTAAAGACAATGATGTTCTTGCTAGTCAGTGGGATCGATGTAATTCTATTGTACTCACCTGCATTCTGAACTCTGTTTCTGATGAACTATATGTTGGTCAAGTCTATTCTAAACTTGCCTCAGAAGTGTGGGATGATTTAAAAGATACATATGATAAAGTTGATGGGTCTGTTGTGTTTAGCTTATATCAAAAAATCAACTCTGTTAGTCAAAATGGCTCTAGTGTATCTGAGTATTATCATAAAATCAACACTATAGGGAAACGGTTTGATGCAATGCTTCAACTGCTTTCTTGCACCTGCAATGCTTCTACTAAATTCAATGAGTTCAGTCAATTAATCAAACTTATGCAATTCTTAATAGGATTAGATGACATTTATCAACCTGTTAGAACCAATCTGTTGACAAGGGATCCTTTACCAACTATCAAAACTGCTTTTTCTATCATCTCTAGAGAAGAATCTCATAGAGGTTCAAACAGTTCTTCTAAAATTCCTAATGTTGGATTTGCTACTAAATCTAACAATTTCAATGATAACAAGAAAAAATTCAATAAAGGTCTTAACCCAAATCTAAAATGCTCTCATTGCAACAAGATTGGACATACAGTTGATAAATGTTTTGAACTACACGGTTATCCTTCAAACTATAGACCAAAACCTACTCAAGGCAGTTCACAGTGGGCTAGGTCTAACAATGCTGCTTGTAGTGGTACTGGTTCTTCTATGAATAATAATGTTAATGATAAAAATACTAGCTCTTTGAACTATTTAACTGCTGATCAATTTTCTAAGTTGCTAGGTATGCTTAATGAGAATAAAACAGAGGACACAAATAAGTCCAATGTAGGAGGTAAATGCTTCAATTCTTTCTCTGAATACAAAAATATTTTCTGTTTCAACTCAAAATTGTTCTCTTCACAGAATCAAAACTGGATTATTGATTCTGGTGCAAACCAGCATATGGTTATGTCTAGTAAGAATATGTTCAATCTTGTTGATGTTTCTGAATATAATATAACTGTTAAGCATCCAAATGGTACTGATGCTAAAGTCACTCAAATTGGATGTTTTAAACTTTCGGACTTTGTGATTCTAAAAGATGTGTTTGTTGTTCCTGAATACTGTGTGAATCGTATCTCTGTGTATAAGCTAGCCAAAGACAATAAGCTTAAGGTTGTGTTTGATGAAAACTCTCGCTATATTCAGGATTCATGCTTAAAGAAAACCCTGGTGACTGGTAGACAAACTGGGGGTTTATATTTATGTGGTAACTCTCTAAGTTCTAGTTTTTCTTGTCTAAGTATGGCTGAAAAAGCAAAGCTCTGGCATTTCTAACCCTTAAAGGTTAGAGGTTCTTCAGCTTAAATCTGAGTCATCCAGCTGAACAAGTGTTAAAGGTTCCTCAGCTTAAATCTGAGTCTATTTCTAACCCTTGTGATATATGTCACAAGGCTAAACTGTAACACCTCATAAAATCGTGTCCAATAATGAGTTGACACGTGTAATGAACCCTAATAAAGTCAAACGTTGACTGTGAGGGACTAATTTCGTCAAAATCGAAAAATTTGATTATAGAAGGACTGAAAGTGTCAACATGCCTAAACTAGGCCTCTGAGTGACCTTATACGGTGTCCGTATTCTCAAACGAGCCACTTGTTGGACGAGAGGAACCGTTTGTGTAATTATGTGAATGTTTGCGCGTAGAAGGGTTAAAAGTGTCAACATGTTAATTCTTACCTCTGAGTGACCTTTTAACAAACTGAGAGCTTCATTATGTTTTATCATGATCTCGGGAATACCTAATATTGGCTATTAAAGGCTTTTATGCCAATAAGTGAAGTTACGCGCAAGTTTGCGAGTTAGAGGGGTTAAAAGCGTCAATATGTTTAATTATACCTCTGAATGACCTTGTAACGAACCCGAAGCATTTTGATGTGCCATCATACTTTTGAGAATCCTTAATATAGGCTACATAGGGCTTTGATGCCATTAAATGATGATGAGCGCAAGTTTGCGCATTAGAGGGACCAAAAGCGTCAATAAGCGAAACTATGCTTTCAAGCAACCTTTAAGAGAACCAGAGACTCCGTAATGCTCGGTCACGTTCTCGGGAATCCCTATATGGGCTATACAAGACTTTGATATCAATAAATGGCATTACGCGCAACTTTATGCGTTCAAAGGACTAAAAATGTCAAAACGGCAAAACTATGCATATTTGCGCGTATTCTACATTCTGGCCATACCCGCACATCCATAAATGTTTGTAATCATTAAAATATTATATTTTAGTGATGGGAATGTAAAAATACCATCCGTCGCGAAATCTAGATTGTTTTCGCGTCCGTTTGAACGTTCGTCGTAATTAAGCGGAAAACGCGACCGTGCGACCGAACGAACTGGCCTCCATAATATTTTTGAGCATGGTTGAAGTTAAATATACTTTAACTTCCTTATAGAGCTTAGTAATGGGGTTAACGGGTGTTAGATGTGCCAAAACTCAACGATACGCATTCAGGGGCCAAAACTGCCAACTGTTGAAACTTCATGTGTGCTGACCAGGTCCTTACGGACCGTATACCAGGGACCCTTACGGTCCGTAAGCCAAGTTCCAGATACGAATTTTGTTTGCAGCCCAAGGAAACTGCTATAACTCTCATCAACCGACTCTAGGGGCTTGTTGCTGGTTTTTAACATATACCAGGGTACTTGTAATCATCTGAAGATGCCCTTAACACCTGTCAATCATCTACTAATTCACCCAAAACTATAAATAGGCCTCTTGTTCAACCATTTCATTTGCTCATTCATTCATTCTTCTCCTTTCTCAAGTTCTGAAGCTTCTTGATCTGATTAGGACTTGTTTTCTTGTAGAAAAGATAGCTAGGACCTGTTGTAAGTGTCTTGGCTCCCTCCTTGGTTCAGTCTTATGTTTTAAAAACCGAAAAGTCAAGATATCATAAATTAACTTTGACTTTTGGTTTGAACTCTAATGGTCCAGCCACTGATCAAATCGAATGTGGGTATAAGACCATAGATAGGTAGGTGATTAACCCTTAAAAGGGCACCTCCTAATTCCTTCATTTGCTTAGTTAATTGTCGGGTCAAACTATTTAATTAAAAAGTCAAACTTGGCAGAATTGTGATTAATAAGTAAAACCAATAATACAAGGGTTATAAATTATATTTAACACTTTAATAACTTGGTAATTATTATTTAAACATGTCTAAACATGTTTAACCCGACAATTCTAAGTTTAGGGTCGGTTCGCAACCGAAGGTCGCGTAGTTTGACTTCTACGTTGACTTTTGGTTATAAGCCGAATTAGACTAGTATGCTACTGATTTTAGGTTCCGTTATGATCGTATTATAATGTAGCATAACCCTCTGGGATTATATTACATGATCATACTAGTAATCCGAGTCTTATGCAAGTTTCCGTTAATATGCCATACTTTGACTATTATGCCCTTTTTAGCAAAAATAAGGTTTTAGATACCAATAAGCTTTCAAACAACTTAGGTACTGATATGTTAACATGTTTAACATATTTTGATGTTATAAATCTGATCATAAACTGAGTTCGCGTATAATGTCGTGAATTGTGCTTTAAAGTGACCAAAATGCCATTTAGGCGCATAGATCGCTTTTAAGCATAATTCCTTATACCAAACTCATTGCCTACTGATTTAATATCATAATTAGGATAATTTGGGATATCAATTCAGATTATAAACTGAGTTTACACACAAGTTCTTGAATTATGTCTTCAAATGACGATAATGCCCTTTTGGCACCTAAAATGGTTTAAAAGCATGATTATCATACGAAACCTTTTTACTACTGATATATCATATTAAATAACATATTTTGGTCATATAAACCTGACCGTAATATCAGTTTTCATAAAAGATTGCATATATCGTCATTTAGCGACTTAAACGCCGTTTCGACGCGTAGTATGGTTTTAAACCATAACTAACAATCAAGACTTGTTACCTACTGATTTTATAAATCATTTTAAAATATTTTTACAGTAGGTATATGTTATAAACTCAGATTCCCAAATTAGCCTTCAAAACTATGTGTGAAATTACCAAAATGCCCCTATGGAGCATAGTTTGGTTTTAAACTGAGAAACACACATATGTTTGATATCATACTGATATTATATCATAAATAAAGTATTTTAAAACGATGTTTATGATCGTAACATCAAATTGTACCCAAGTTCCTTTTATACGTCATTAAATGACCAAAACGCCCTTACGGGGCATAGTTTGATTTTAAAACCTAAACGGGCATACAAGTTGATATCCCACTGATATTATAACTTGTTTAAAGTATATTGGCATACGGGACTTGTTCATGACTCATCTGGTTACTCGTTAACGCTTATACGCGTACGGTGAGACTTATGTAACTAGTTTATGTAAGTTTGCCAAAACGGGTTTAACCTTATCATTTTATCTTCAAAATCCAGAATGTGTTTACTTTACCCATATTATACAAGTATCCAAACTTGTCGGGTCTAAATCACATTCTATTCCGGTCATCGCTTAATCTAGCGTATTGTACCGTTCTAGATATTTTAAGCTAGCCGGTCTAAGTCTACGACTTAAATAAGACCATTAGCATTCTGAATTGGTTATATATTACCATCACTCCAGACTAGAGCCACCCGGTAAAAGCTACCTGCATTTAGATAGATTGGATACGACTGAGTTATTGTGGTGTGAATCAAGTATTAGCTCAGGTAAATACTTTTAACTCATTTTCCCTTATACGGGCTTGGGATACGGTATCATAAAAATACCGCTTGGTCGGGTATGAGATCATTTAGTCGGATTGTGATTTAATAAATCTGCATAACCCGTTTTAATCTGTATTGTTTGATAACATAAACATTGGGGGTTAACGACCGTGTCCTGGATATCCTCGGCTCATTAAAGTTAAATATGGCCACGACCTATGCACGGGGTGTAGGCATACACCTGACAGATGCAAATGCTAAAATATAATTAACCCACATGTTGGGGATAACTCCTTCATGGGTTTTGTAAGTGGTGAGTCGGTTAATCATGACCGGCTTCCAAACCGGCCCCATATGTATGACAAACATGTGAAACAACATACAAGATTTTATTTAAGATTGTCCCAAGTTATAAATGGTTTGTGCCTTGTGCACTTAAATCAATTTTCATAAACTCTTTTAAAATGAGTCGGTTAATTGTATTTACCAGTGAAAACTGACGTATTTTCCAAAGACTAAGTGGCAGGTACTACTCGTAATAGGCTGGGGGATTGCTCGGTGTCGAAATAGAGGATATTGCAAATCCTTAAAGATGCCTTAAATTCTGCTAAACTTCATTTTATACATTCTGTAATGATCCTCTTGTGGATTTGATATTACAGACTCGTCTATAATAAATACTTTGATATTTTCAGACATTGAGTTTGTAATAATATTTTATATTCCAAGACTTCCGCTGTGCTATTCTGTGTATGTTTGACCATGATGATATCAACTATGTCACGATACTCCCCACCGGTGATATGTGGAAATATCGGGGTGTGACAGGTTGGTATCAGAGCTAACATTGAGTGAATTAAACACTAGTCTTTTGTGTTTAATCTCAATGACACAGTAGCATATCCCTTAGACCTTTTGAGTCTAGACTAAACATAGGAATGCTCTCATCCCTATTAAGTATACATTGTTTTCGATTTTATGTATTTTAAATAAGTTGCCAAGCAAGGAAGCCGTTGATAGGGATTCTCCTCATCCGAAGCCAAGGAATGCCAAGCTTCACAATACGGCTAAAATAAGCGTGCGACCGGTTTGGAGGAAAACCTTTATGGATTCATTCCCAAAACCAAACCCATATGAATTGGAATCAGACTTCAGAGTCCATACCGAAGGTCCCTGAGGCTCAAATTTTAAAGTCTGCGCCAGTGGAGTCCATACCAGGTAGTCCCTGAGGCTCCTGTATTGAAAATAATACCAGTGGATCCTAATGATCCCTATTTCTTGCCTTCAAATTTTGAAATTTCCAGATTTGGATTATATCAGTCAAACCCAATTCATGATCCATATCATTCCTTAACCATGGGATCCTTAAATTCTACTTCTATAACGGATCCTGATTGAAATACTTACCTTATTCATTAAATCTTCAGTATCTCTACCATGTACGTAAACAAAGAAGAGAAACAACTGAATTGGAGCAAGGAAAGCGTTAGAGAATCCTTCTTTCATAATATTCTTTTAAGTCCTTATAAGGACCTATCTCTTCTATTTAGTCCCCGTGTGGACATACCTTTTTCGACTTAAGACCCCTTATGGGCATTTGCTATTTAGTCCTTTTATGGACATTATCTTTCAATATAGTCCCTTGTGGACATTATATTTTCAATAAAGTCCCTTGGTAGACATACTATTTTAATACAATCCTTTCATGGACGTATGATTTTATTAAAATCCCTTTTGTGGATACACTATTTTAAAATAGTCCTCTCATGGACTTGATGTTTCAATATAGTCCTCTCATGGACATAATAATTCATTATAGTCCTTTCAAGGACATATTATTTCATCAAAGTCCCTTTTATGGACAAATTATTACATTAAGATCCTTTGTGGATATGATATTTTATTATAGTCCTTTCAAGGATATGATATTTCATTAATAAGTCCCATTATCTTTCAATATAAAGTCCCTGTGAGGACATCTGTACAGCAAAGCCCTTTTTGTGTGCGCACTGTACGAATATAGTCCTTTTATGGACATGTTATTTTATTAAAATCCCCTTGGGGATACGTTATTTCGAAATAGTCCCTTTGAGGACATTGATATTTCATTATAACCCTTATATAAATTTGTAATATTTTATAGTCCTTATACGGGCTTATAATTTTTCCTCTTAGTCCTCTGTGGACAAATATATTACTAGAAGTTCTGATTAAGGCACTATTGTAAATTCCTAAATGATTTAGGAAAGTTTTGAAAATTTCATGTAGGTATTCATTTCGTCCTTTATTCCGCGATAGTTCCAAATTTTACTCGAACTTTATCGATCAGCTGAAAATTTTAAAAGATCCTCTTAATGGTATAACCTAGCCTATATGTTTATGAACATGGCTATGATGGTAAAACCCTCTTAAGATAGTTAATCCCTGTTAACATCTAAAAACATGTTAACATTCCTGGCTGTGTGACTTGAGAGACCACACTAGCTTCCAAAAATATTTGGATTTTTCCAAGCCACCTTCATAGCCTATATGATCAATACGAATCACGGCTATCAAACAACAGTATGAAGTATACATCAAAACATCCAATTAAGAAGTATGCCTATGGGCGAATATAAGATTTATTTTCAATCCTAAAAACCTCAAAAGTAAATAAAAATGTTACAAATATAAGATTTATTGTTTCTCACGCTAGAATTCAAAATAAAATATGCAAAATATTCAGTTTTTATATAACCTACACATAGGTAGGTTATGTGTAGGTTAAATTACCTACATGTATGTAGGCTACGTGTAGGTAAAAATATATGGGTTTTTATGTATATATGTAATACATATGAATGTAAGAAATATAAAATTTAAACAATATCAACCTTAAATCCAAAATTTAGTGATTTTGAGTTGTTCTTTTTGTTTTCGCAATATTTAGTGTTCTGTAATGATCCTCATCCTATATATATATTGGGATAATGTGTCCCATGAGCACATGTTAAGATACACTTCTTGAAAAAACAATTTCCCACTAACTTTTTTCTCTCTAGGAATTTACATTTCCTTTGATCAATCCAATTTTCAACAAAGCCTCTAAACAAACAATCTGCTAAGAGCTTGGTTTTTAAAAGCTCGTCTAAAGCGCAAGGCGAACTGAACAACACCTCATGCACATCCAAGTCAACATTGGTCAAAATTAAGGTCTAAGGATGCTGATATGTAAAAACAACCAAAAGAATAAAAAAAACTATAGTTGGTTAACACACTCGCATACGTAAAGCTCTCGCCTAGACGCCTCTTAGCGCCTCCTAGAGCTCTCTAAAACCAAGGCAAATATTAACTTAACTAGACTCTAGGGCACATTAAGGGCATGTTTGGCTAAGCTTATTTTGGAGCAACTTGTAACTTATTGACTTTTTGGAAAAGTAAATAAGTCAGGATGGAGTGACTTATCCCCTCACATAATAAGCTAACCCAAACACCTTTTAACTTTTCAAAAAGTAAATAAGTCAATAAGTTGTTAAAATAAGTTTTGCCAAACATGCCCTAAACAATCTCAAATGCAATTACAAATTTAAAAAAAAAAAATCATATAAACAACAACTCTCACATGCAAATCTGACAAGTCATCCTAAAGCTCAAACCAATCAACCATTGTTTTTTATAATAATAATTAAAAAAAAATACACAAATAAAACTGGAAAAAACTCAATCCAAAAGTACCTTGAACATTAGCTTTACAGGTCAGAGAAACATTCCTATTGCTACGATGAACAAACGCAACTCCACGAAACTCACTTTCTTTAGCTCCTAATTTACACTCTATAACAAATTTCAACACAATCTGTTATCGTATATCGAACGAACAATAACAAACAGAACTCAATAAAATCGCATGGTAGCATACAATTGACGGAAATAATCGATTGTATTGCATGTGGAGATGATTAACCTGAGTTTAGGGCATGAACTAGCGGTTTTGTTGAAGATGAAGTGACCTGCAAGTGAGCCATTTGAGTGTCAATGGCGGCTGTAATGGAACAATTGGTGGTGAGAGTGGTGATTAGGGTTATAAATAAAGAAATGTAATGTAATAAGGATTTAATTAGGGGTGTGATTTGGTGATATACTCGTTTACCTTATCCGATTACTTGATAAAGTGTACGCGTTTACCCGATTGTATACCCGACATAATTTCTTTTATATTTTTAAATATGTATATATATGATACACTCATTCTTATAGACGTGTGTATTTTATTTCGTATACATTGTGGTTATTTCATACATTTTTTAGTGATAATATTGAATGTAACTAATTAGTAGTTACTCGATAGATACCCGATGGGTTTTGAGTCAGGTATAACAAACGGGCAATTTTTTTAAATTAACGGGTTTACTCGAACCCGCGGGTATACCCGATAGGTATTTACCCACTAGAAACCCGACGGGTTTGAGACAAGCTTATCTAACCGGGTTTGGGTTTGGAATTGGGATTACCTAAACCCGACCCATTGTCATCCCTAGTGTGATAAGGTTTAATGACCATTAGGTTCTGAGTTCGATTCCCACATTAGGGGGTTTTCTAAATTTATTGGTTTCCTCCTGAAATGGTTTATATTTTTTATTGTTTTGGGAAAGATGGATCAAATTTGGCTTTAAAAAGAAAATATTTGTAAAGTATTGATTTTTCATTTTATTACTTTTTTATTTTATCTATTTTTATAACTTTAAAGATTGTAGAGTACTATATGCAATTTGGATGGATGGGTTGAAAACTGGTCACCACACATTGTAAAATGGAATTCTATGTGCTATGACATAACTCACGTGTGACCTAATTAGTTTTTTTTTTAATTGATGTAATAAAAAAATTAATTACGGTTTTTGTTAAAATTCTCGGTTTCGATTCAGATTTTTGTCTCGATTTCAGTTTCAAATTTTGTATAAGCTTGAGTATTTGTATGTATTTTCCATATTTGGTTGCTTCACACCGCACCCAAGAAGAAGAATAAGGACCGGTTGATATAGACTTGTCACCGAAAAAATCTGTACTTACTTAAAAGTCAAAGTCAATGAGGCTAAGAAAAAAAGGGGTTGGGTATAACTAGACTTAAAGAAGTAAACGAGAGACGATTCTGTTAAAGTGGGGTTGGAGATATAGGGTTGAATCACAAAGTCTTTGGAGGAAAGTGGTGGAAGCGTGCCATGATAAAAACAATCTTATAAACTTTCTCCCTCTAAACGAAAATTATTCGGGTTGCTGGAAAAATATTGTGAAATTAATTGCCAAAATGAAACTCAACGGGAAATCTATAAATCAGCTGATTCAGGGTAAGGTGGGGAACGGAGATGATATTCGTTTTTGGATAGACTCATGGGTGGGGGATCTTCCGCTAATGGAAAGATGGCCACATTTCTTTGTATTGGATTCGAATAAAGTATGCAGGATTTCGGAAAGAATGGAGACAAGTCAAGGAAGTGGGGGAGGGACTTGGAGTTGGGTCAGACAACCAGAGTCGGTTGTAGAGATTAAGAAGTGGCGGGAATGTCAAGAAGTTATAAACAGGATGAGGATGTCAAATGATAAAGACTCATGGCTATGGAACGTTGACAGACAGGATGACTTCTCGGTGAAGGCCGTGAAGAAGATTATTATTGATGACAGAGGAAGTAGTCATCTCCCTAAATTTGAATGGAGTAAATGGGCCCCAATCAAATGTAATATTATGGCTTAGAGAGGCAACTTGGATAGACTAGCCACCAGAGTTAATTTGAGAAGAAGGAACGTGGATATGCCTTCGGTTGCGTGCCCTTTTTGCGACGAGTACGAGGAAACTGTAGATCATTTGTTTACCGCATGTTATATAGCTAATCGGGTTTGGGCGGCTTTGAGCGTGTGGTGCAAGATCACTCCGATATTCGCTTTTGAATTCAAATATTTAATGGATATTCACAATGCTGCTCAGGGAAAGAAAAAAATGAAGAAGATTATTCATGGGTTGTTTATTATCTCGTGTTGGTGTATTTGGAAATGAGGTTTCGTAAACCAAATGAGTGTATGGACTCATGTAATATGGTTTAACAAAGCCTACATTCTAAAACGAAACCTAACCTAAGTGCTTACGACCCATTACAACTCGTTAAGGTAGCTTACGCCACTTTAACGCGTCGTTCGCGTAAAACGCGTTCGGACCGCCTAACTAGTCCTATGATAACTAAAATATGCCTTAACATGTCTAATATTGTTGTCAAATCAGTTTAGATATCAAAAATTATGTTACATATGCTTAAAATGAATTTTGGCGTAAAAAAGACATTTTGGTCATTTACCTAAGGCATATAAACTACCTATTATACAACTACTTAAACGACGTGGCCATAAGGTATAACCTCGGAAGGTTATTATCTATGCAACTATGGTCACCTAATGTGTTTGGTCGGATCCTAAAGATCGACCAAACGGGTCGGGTTCGAAAGTATAATCGGTTGTTTAGACCGCTTACCTTACGACCCTACATAAGCACTAAACCTAAAGTGACGAGCTAAACATGTTAAAACATGCTTAACTTAGGTTTGAAAACAGGTTTAGTATCAAAACAAATGGTTTTGATACCTAAAAGTAGTTTGGTTACAAAATACGCAAGAATACGCATTTTGGCCGAAACAACGACTCACCACTATGCCTAGATAACGTGGTAATCAGTAGGTATAGTCAAAAGAGACTAAAACCATCGTGATTACGCTCACGTTATGAAGTTCAAACGAACTTCATGTTGACCATAAACTGGTCAAAGCAGAAAGTCAAACTCAGTTTGACTTTCACGCGAAAAAGAACGAAAGAGTACTTACAAAATGTCTAAGAACGGAAGTTTGACCCGATTATTCTCAGGTATGAAGTGAAAGCACCTCAACTTAGAGAAATATCAGATCAAATGTGAGTTGCAACAATGAGATGGATGGGGTATTTATAGTTTTTGCACAACCGTTAAGATCGTTCATCGTAAAACGAGCTTCGATCTCATCCGTACACATATGCCCATGGTTTTGTGAAACCATGGGAACCCCTAGTTTCATTAAAACCATGTGAAAATGAGGGGAACAACTGGAACAAGCTGGAATTTAGATTTTTCATTTTGGTCCCTTCCTAAGATAACTATGGCAGATTGTCAATTTTGGTCCCTGAATGTGCAAAACATGGTTTTTGATGCATTTTTGACACGTTTAAGCCCCGTTAATCCCATTTCAAGGCTCTAAAATGAAGTTAAAGTATAGAGAACATGAAACATGCTCAAAAATATCTCGGATGTCGGTTTGTTTGGTCGTACGGTTGCGTTGTTCGGTTAATTACGACGAAACACGAACGAATGCGAAAAACGATCCAAATTACGCGACGAATGGAATTTTATCATGCCAATCACTAAAATAAAATATTTTAATGATTACATAAAGTTTTGGATGTCCGGATGTATTCAGAACGTAAGATGTGCGCGAAAATGCAAACCTATGCACTTTTTGACGCTTTTAGTCCCTGAATGACCAAAAAGTTTATTTTAGCACACCGAACCCGTCAAAGCCTATTTATAAGCTATCTAAAGGATATTTAGGGTATGTTTAACTTATGTTCATGTTCCGGAATGTTCATTACAGTACAAATCGGCATACTTTCGCAGTTTGTCGAAATTAGTCCCTGTAAGCGAATAAACTTGATTTCGCCACACCAAACCCTCCAAAACTTATTTCTAAGTTATGTAAAGGTTATTTAAGGTATGTTAAGCCTATTTCACTATTCCGGAGTGTTCGTTGCATTAAACTGGTTATATTTACGCATCAGTGCGCGTATAACCTTCCAGAAAGCGATTTAAAGCTTGAAATCGAACAAGAATTGATATGTGCAAAAGATACACATATTTATACAAATCCCAAGTATGAAATACAATATTTCATTGGTTTGGTATTTGTTTGATGGTCGCAGAGGCACAGGTGTCACAGTCTCCCCTAGTTTAGGAAATTTCGTCCCGAAATTTATTCGTAGGAGTCTGTCTGTGACGCTGTGTTAAATAATTGTCTTGCATGGAATCTAGGGTGTTTATCTATTTGCGTAGAATAACCCATAAAAGATTATGCAAGGCATAATCCTGTCATTTCTCTCAACGGACAATCTTTAAAAATGAAAATGAAGGAAAAATCAAGGATATTCATTTCCCTCGATGGATATTCTTCAGAAATGAAAATGAACGAAATGAGTCATTCTCCTCAATGGGTATTCTTCAGAAACGAAAATGAACGAATAATCATGAATATTCATTTCCCTCGATGGATATTCTTCAGAAACGAAAATGAACGGAATGAGTCATTTTCCGCAATGGGTATTCTTCAGAAACGAAAATGAACGAATAATCAAGAATATTCATTTCCCTCGATGGATATTCTTCAGAAACGAAAATGAACAGAATGAGTCATTTTCCTCAATGGGTATTCTTCAGAAACTAAAATGAACGAATAATCAAGAATATTCATTTCCCTCGATGGATATTCTTCAGAAACGAAAATGAACGGAATGAGTCATTTTCCTCAATGGGTATTCTTCAGAAACGGAAATGAAGGAAAAATCAAGAATATTCATTTCCCTCGATGGATATTCTTCAGAAAAGAAAATGAACGGAATGAGTCATTTTCCTCAATGGGTATTCTTCAGAAACGGAAATGAAGGAAAAATCAAGAATATTCATTTCCCTCGATGGATATTCTTCAGAAACGAAAATGAACAGAATGAGTCATTTTCCTCAATGGGTATTCTTCAGAAACGGAAATGAAGGAAAAATCAAGAATATTCATTTCCCTCGATGGATATTCTTCAGAAACGAAAATGAACGGAATGAGTCATTTTCCTCAATGGGTATTCTTCATAAACGGAAATGAACTGAGTCAACTCTAGACACATGACAAAACTTGTTGTGGTTTCTGTGCACTGAATTACATAATTATGTATGCATCCATAATTACGTAATTCCTTGCACAGTCCGCACAGTTTGTTTTGTAATGTGAAGGGGAAGAAAATCAAACCTGTGATGAGTGTGACTAGACTATCATAGGGTCCTTTTAATTAGATCGACAAATGATCTATTTAATTAGACCACCAAGGAGTCTTTTTAGCTATATCATCACATGATATTCCTAACCAGATTTTTGGATCAATCTGTTTAACTAGACCACTCAAGGGGTCTAATTATGGAATAGTACATTATAATCCAAGGGTCTTTACTGTTACGTAGAAGCCCATTAAGGATTTAAGGTAGTACCTTTGGACATCCTACTATGAATCCCTTATACGAAGATATGGAAGATTCTACGAGGATTTGGATAACAAAAACTTGGATCACATAAAAACATAAAAGGGAACACATAAGCACATAATCACATATTTGTTTAATTTGACCTTTAATTTGTTATCTTTGGACACGGATATTTAAAGCACTCCAGAAATCCAATCCGTGGATTTCATTTGGCACTTTAATCATTTTCAAGAATCTATCTATGAAGATAGGATGATCTTCCGAAAATTCGATTTTGTTTTTAAAGAAACGTAATATTCGAATTAAGGCACACAACAATTTTAGGATTTTCGGAAATACCCTTAGGTACCCTATTAAGGATTTATAGTGGTACTTTGGGTATTCGTCAAGAGTTGTAACTTGCCCTTGTACTTCGTTTCTTTGGAAGAAACGGGTACTTAGGATTTTTGTGGAAAACGCAAGAGATCATAAAATGGAAGAATTTTGGGGGTAGTCTGTTTTTCAAGGAATACGATTCCATGATTGTAGGTATTGTAGGGGACATGTTGTTTATACATGCAACCACATAAATATATTGCAATGTAAATTAAAGATTTATTTATAAACAATGATAACAACTGTTTCATGGACCTTGACAACAAAAGAAAATAATACATAAGACGTGATTATTTCTAAACGGTGTTGTCTTCTAGTCGGTCAGATGCTCATCCCTGTGCTGGATTTGCATTAGCAAGCTTTGGGCAATTTCTTCAGAAATGACCCATCTCGCCACAGTTGTAGCAAGAACCTGGTGGAAAACGAGCTTGAGCAGGATTGTTGTCAGCTTGATTTGGTGCAACTTCAGCTCGGTAAACTCTTGCTGTGTGAACTATTAGTCCACAAATTTGGAATATGCGGCACTTCACACTAGCATGATGATGAAGGTTACATTGGTTGCACAAGGGTGCAGTTCCATTGTATGGTTTCCTAGCAGGGGGTTGAGCTGGTTGGTTGGGGGCAGCTTGCTCATTGTGAGCAACCACGGCGAAGTTCTGGGAAGCTTTTAGCTTCCTTGACTTCTTGGAGGATTCAGTAGCTCATATTTGGGTTTCGATTCCTCGATTGGTTTCTTATCACCTTTTCGGAAAAGTTTACCTTTCCTGATTTGAGATTCAGTCAAGGTAACAGATAGCTCAATGGCCTGCCTAACCTTAGTGGGGTTACTACCAGTCACAATGTCTTGTACTGGGTCAGGGAGGCCATCAATGTACTTTTCGATTGCCTTATCCAAAGGCGTAACCATATTCGGGCATAACAGACTTAACTCCTCATAACGATCCGTGTAGGCTCGATGCTCACCGCTATCTTGCTTAAGATCGTCGAATTCCCTTTCCAAGGCCCTGATCTCGTGACGAGGACAGAATTCCTTCATCATCAGAGCTCGAAGCTCTTCCCACGTTTGAGCCAGTGCCACATCGGCACCCTATCTCTCATCACACCATTCCACCATGTCAAAGCTCGTTTCTCAAAGACACTAGATGCGAATTCTACCTTTCGCTCATTTAGGCATTGAACATGTCTGAAGGTGCTCTCTAGACTCTCGAACCATTGCAGAAGTGCAGTCGCTCCTTGAGACCCTGAAAACTTTGATGGCTTAGCCGAGTTGAACGTCTTGAAGTTGCAGGGGGCATTATTGTTGTTGAGAGCTTGGTTACATTGAGCAACGATGTTCGGGATTGCAGCAGTCATTTGCTGCGTAATGACAGCTGCCAGTTCTTCAATAGGTACCTAATTTTCGCGTCGTGGAGGCATTCTAAAAAGGGGAAACAAGAGAGAAAACAAATGAAATGGCATTGGGTAAGAATAAGATGTTACAATTACTGACCAAAATCATGGGTGATGGTCATTTGTTTGAACCACGAAGCAAACAAACGACACACAAAGGCTGAATCAAAGCAAATAGGTCCTCATAATGTATCGCGAAGACATGCTCGCCTATAAGTGGACACTCACCCCAAGAGTTCCCAGGTAAGAGTGACTGGTCCGATATTGCGGATTTGTACGAACACTCTAGCCTTAGACAGAAAGCTCAGGGTACAGGCACCCACCCTTCCAGTTTGCACGTGTTCACATTATGTAGCCCTAAACTTTGACGAGAATTTGAAAACTTTGAAGGTTCGAAACCTTATAATAAATCATCCTGGAACAGATGATTAGTTTTCAAAGCAGATTCGAATTTTGTGTTCTTATTGTGGTTCCTGCCTAAAGATAGGCAACGGTATTGTTTTATGACTAAACGCAAGTAAACTCGCGTTAGGATCCTAGGAAGGTTATAGTCTAGGTCAAAGCATTACTAATAACCTAATTCCCTATAACCATTGGCTCTGATACCAACTTTTCTGTCACACCCCGACCACGTAAAACAACAAAACGTGGCGGAAACGTCGGGGAGTGTTGTAACAGAATCATTGTTTCACAACCATGGATTAAACAATTTCATTTTATTTAATTAAATGTATTACATTACATTGGAATTAGAAACAAAACATGAACAAATAGACTTTTATTGTTATTAAGTCGCTAAGGCCTCGTCCATTCCTATGTGAGCATGCATCAATATCATTATCGAATATCATCAACTATGGTACCTGAAACACATGTGAAAATACGTCAGCATAAAAATGCCGGCGAGTACATAGGTTTTATGTGAGTGTCAGATTCATGGCTCGTTTTACATGTTGCAATACTTATTTAAAAACCTTATTTTGAAAAGTATAGTATAGCGACATAATTAACCAACTCAAATCAATTTGGATATGATTTATAAAATCTCGTAGCCATGATTCTTAACTCCAAAACATTTTGTTTTATTAAATCAAATCGTAAAACATCTCGTAGAAACTCGTTAATAAGACTCGTATGGTTTATATTATTTAGAAAACATAATTGTGTGACATTGTTTCAAAATCGTTTACCCAAGTGATCTAGATAACGCAACGATATATAATGTGTTAAAAGCACTTATATATAGGAAGTACCAGCGGCGTATCCACCATGCTTTTAACACATTACATCCTCCCCGTTACCTAATCACTTCCCTAACCCAATGGCTCAAACAGTTACAAATGGTTCACATAAATCAAATGGTTACAAACGGTTCACATAAATCCAACGATTTCAAATGGTTCACATACATCAAATGGTTACAAATGGTTCACATACATCCAATGATTTCAAATGGTTCACATACATCCAATGATTTCAAATGGTTCAAAACGTAAAACAATTGTGCTAGCCTGTTGAGTGAACATACATAGCAAGACATAATGAAATCATGTATTAATAGTGTACTAATGAACATAGCAAGTATATGATATGAAAACATGGAAAGCATGAAAATAACAAGTAGGCACATGTGTTTCACCCCAAAACGTTTGGAAAACAGTAAAAGAGGGGTCTATGTACTCACTTGAGGATGCTTAGAAGTCTTGAATAACAACCAAGCAAAGCTAGAGGGACCACGGAATCAAACGGCACCTAATATAGGTAACTATGTAAGTAAACGGACCTAAATCGGAGGATCGGATAAAATGAGGTTTCGTAAACCAAATGAGTGTATGGACTCATGTAATATGGTTTAACAAAGCCTACATTCTAAAACGAAACCTAACCTAAGTGCTTACGACCCATTACGACTCGTTAAGGTAGCTTACGCCACTTTAACGCGTCGTTCGCGTAAAACGCGTTCGGACCGCCTAACTAGTCCTATGATAAGTAAAATATGCCTTAACATGTCTAATATTGTTGCCAAATCAGTTTAGATATCAAAAATTATGTTACATATGCTTAAAATGAATTTTGGCGTAAAAAAGGCATTTTGGTCATTTACCTAAGGCATATAAACTACCTATTATACAACTACTTAAACGACGTGGCCATAAGGTATAACCTCGGAAGGTTATTCTCTATGCAACTATGGTCACCTAATGTGTTTGGTCGGATCCTAAAGATCGACCAAACGGGTCGGGTTCGAAAGTATAATCGGTTGTTTAGACCGCTTACCTTACGACCCTACATAAGCACTAAACCTAAAGTGACGAGCTAAACATGTTAAAACATGCTTAACGAGGTTTGAAAACAGGTTTGGTATCAAAACAAACGGTTTTGATACCTAAAAGTAGTTTGGTTACAAAATACGCAAGAATACGCATTTTGGCCGAAACAACGACTCGCCACTATGCCTAGATAACGTGGTAATCAGTAGGTATAGTCAAAAGAGACTAAAACCATCGTGATTACGCTCATGTTATGAAGTTCAAACGAACTTCATGTTGACCATAAACTGGTCAAAGCAGAAAGTCAAACACAGTTTGACTTTCACGCGAAAAAGAACGAAAGAGTACTTACAAAATGTCCAAGAACGGAAGTTTGACCCGATTATTCTCAGGTATGAAGTGAAAGCACCTCAACTTAGAGAAATATCAGATCAAATGTGAGTTGCAACAATGAGATGGATGGGGTATTTATAGTTTTTGCACAACCGTTAAGATAGTTCATCGTAAAACGAGCTTCGATCTCATCCGTACACATGTGCCCATGGTTTTGTGAAACCATGGGAACCCCTAGTTTCATTAAAACCATGTGAAAATGAGGGGAACAATTGGAACAAGCTGGAATTAAGATTTTTCATTTTGGTCCCTTCCTAAGATAACTATGGCAGATTGTCAATTTTGGTCCCTGAATGTGCAAAACATGGTTTTTGATGCATTTTTGACACGTTTAAGCCCCGTTAATCCCATTTCAAGGCTCTAAAATGAAGTTAAAGTATAGGGAACATGAAACATGCTCAAAAATATCTTGGATGTCGGTTTGTTTGGTCGTACGGTTGCGTTGTTCGGTTAATTACGACGAAACACGAACGAATGCGAAAAACGATCCAAATTACGCGACTAATGGAATTTTATCATGCCAATCACTAAAATAAAATATTTTAATGATTACATAAAGTTTTGGATGTCCGGATGTATTCAGAACGTAAGATGTGCGCGAAAATGCAAACTTATGCACTTTTTGACGCTTTTAGTCCCTGAATGACCAAAAAGTTTATTTTAGCACACCGAACCCATCAAAGCCTATTTCTAAGCTATCTAAAGGATATTTAGGGTATGTTTAACTTATGGTCATGTTCCAGAATGTTCATTACAGTACAAATCGGCATACTTTCGCAGTTTGTCGAAATTAGTCCCTGTAAGCGAATAAACTTGATTTCGCCACACCAAACCCTCCAAAACTTATTTCTAAGTTATGTAAAGGTTATTTAAGGTATGTTAAGCCTATTTCACTATTCTGGAGTGTTCGTTGCATTAAACTGGTTATATTTATGCATCAGTGCGCGTATAACCTTCCCTAAAGCGATTTAAAAATCGAACAAGAATTGATATGTGCAAAAGATACACATATTTATACAAATCCCAAGTATGAAATACAATTTTTCATTGGCTTGGTATTTTTTTGATGGTCGCAGAGGCACAGGTGTCACAAACAACGTAAGATAAGCCATAAAGACGTGTGGATAGTATAAGTTTGCAGTCGGATATTTGGTACCCGAAAAAACATTGGTCACATCATAAAATACTCCAAGAAAAGTACATATCTTTACAATCTTGTCCCACTCTAATGCATTTGGACAATGCTTAAAATTAGAATCACTTAATTTTAAATGACAAAAGGCACGTCGATAATAAAGAGCGACATCAAGCATCAAAAAAGTAGAATTCCACCTTGTAACAACATCTTGCCTTAACCTTTTTTTCTTAATAGAAAGCAATTGAACACAATCCAAAAAAAAATTCCTTCCTTTGTTGTGAACCTTTCACATACTTGATACTTTCTCTCACTTTGTAAACACACTCATCAATTTCTTTTAACCCATCTTGCACAATCAAGTTCAAAATATGTGCACAACATCTCAAGTGGAAAAAATTACCCTTAGAAACAAGTGGTGACTTTGCATTCAGTTGTTCTCTCAAAAGTCCAACGAAAGTGTCATTAGAAGAAGCATTATCTAACGTCACAGAGAATATTTTGTTTTCTATGCCCCATTCTACTAAAATAGAAAACACTTTTTTCACATAAAGCAATGCTAGTATAAGGTGCTGGCATAAAAGAAAATGATAAAACTCTTTTTTGCAAAATCCAATCTTTATCCATAAAATGAACAGTAATTGCTAAATACCCATCAGTAGCAATAGAAGTCCATAGATCTGAAGTTAGACATAATCTGCCAGGTGATTCCATAAGCATCTCTTTCTCCTTTCTTTTTCTTTCTTATACATTTTCAGTATATTTGATTTTACCGTATTTCTAGATATGATATTCACATCGGGTTGCAAGTACTTAAACAAATCTCTAAATGCCTTATGGTCTACAAATGACAAAGGCAACTCATGCATCACAATAGCAGCTACAAGCATTTCACGAAACGTATTTTGACTAAAACTAGATGTCTTTAACTTCATGTCATATCTAAAAGCATTTGACCAACATCTTTATAAGTAGTACCATAGCAGCTTGATATATGTCGAGTAAAATTTCCCGTACCTTGCTTACTATCAAACATGAGAACATGACCACATTTGTTGCACTTTGATGGAACCTTTCCGCCTAAAGCTTTGTTTTGTTGTTTGGTAAAGTAATGCCAAACAACTGATCTTTCCTTTCGTGATCTCTTTGCCTTGGGTTTTTTAACACCACTATCATTTTTATCCTCTACCTCCACAGAGCCAACTTCATCATCTTCCAAATCCAAATTCATAGAGCTATCATTTTCTAGTTCGACTTTGATAGAATCAGAATCCATATCCATCTACAATAGAGAAAAAAAATACATAAAGTTACTCAAAAACTTAATAAGGAAATTGAAGGAAAAGCTATCAAAGTTAAACCAACAACATACCGGTGTTTTGCCTTTCTTCTTCCCGACTTTATTTTGTGAATCACTCATGACTTTAATAAATAATATTGAATGAATCAACAACTATATCCAAAATTACAAAACACAATTTAAGAAACAAATCTAACATAAGTAACAAAATCAAGATTAACAAAAAAAGTAACAGTCATATCAAACACTAACAGTAATACATAAGTAACAGAATCAAGATTAACAAAAAAGTAACAGAATCTAACATAACTATACATACCACAATGAAAAGCATAATACATTCACAGTAATAACTAATACAATAAGTAACAGAATCAAGATTAACAAAAAAATAATACTTCCACAGTCATATCATGGTTCTTACATAACCTAAACATACCACAGTGAAAAAACATAACATAAACATAACTAATACATTCACAGTCATATCATGGTTCTTACATGGTAGAATGACGCCGGAATGATGGCCGCCGGTAGGGGTGTTCAAAACTATATGTATCCGAAAATCCGATCCGAATTATTCAAAAAATCGGATATCCGAATTTTTTGGATTCGGATTCGGATAGTGATTTTCAAAATTTTTGGATATTTCAGATATCCGAAAAAAATGAAAATTAAATTTTTGGATATCCGAAAAAAATGAAAATTAAATTTTTGGATATCCGAAAATATCCGAAGTATCCGAAATATCTTAAATATCCGAAAACTTATATTCGGATATCCGAAACTATCCAAAATATATGTTTCTGAATATGAAAAAAATAATAAAAATTAAATAAAAAGTTGCATTTTCGGATATCCGATTCACTATCCGAATCCGTATCCGATATTTCGGATATCTGAATTTCGGATATCCGAAATTTCGGATACGGATTCGGATAGTGAAATTTGGTATCCGAAAATTTCGGATATCCGGTTTTGAACACCCCTAGCCGCCGGTGATGATGAAAGTGAGCGGCGCCGGTGATGATGAAAGTCAAAGACTCCGATGATGAAGTCGAAGACTCGAAGATGGCCGGAATGATGAAAGTGAGCGGCGCCGGGATGATGGCCGCCGGTGATGATGAAGAAAGTGAGCGGTGAACTGACTTAGGAAATTTAGGGTTTGGTTATTGGATTTGGAGCGTGAGGTGAAGGGAATAGGTTTCAAAATTTTGGGTATATCCTTCTGACTCCATATGTCCACACCCCACCCCACCCACATATTTGATATATTTTTTAGAGTTAAATGCTTGGTTGGTCCCTATGGTTTACTAATTACACGCGTGGTACCAAAACTTGTCAAAAATGAATTCGGTTGGTCCCTAGCCCTAACATCAGTTAAATATTTCTATTAAAACACCCCATGTGCTTGGCACATGAGGGTAATTTGCAGGGCCGGCCCTGGGGGTGGGCAGGGAGGACCACCGGTCAGGGCCCGATATTTCGGAGGGCACCCTATTTTTAGAAAAACCCCGATATGTATACGTAAAAATTTCTTTTTTATAGGTTATACTTATACAAACACCAACGTAGACCCGCTTACAAAACTATTCTTATGTTTTAGATTAGTTATTAGCCCATTGGCATTAGGTTTAGACCTTTATTGAGCCCAATACCCAATTTCGTTAAGGCCTAAGGGCACGTTTTTTGGAGCTCGAACAAGGTACACGAATTCTCAGGGCCGGCCCTGGTAATTTGGTCATTTAAGCTCCTTCTTCTTCCCACCCCACCCCTTTTTCTTCGTCCCCAAATCACCACCACCATCTCAGCTCCTCCCCCTAATACCCACCACCAACATCAAATCCCCAAATTCTTCATCAGGGGGCATCTAGAAGATAAATGTCAGAACCATAGTATACTGCTCGCGCAAGTTGAATCCTTTGCTTTTGACCACCACTCATGTTAATCCCTCTTTGGCCAATTTCTGTTAAATCTCCATGTTCAAAAGCTATAAGATCTTTATCTAAAGCACACACTTTTATGGCTCTTTCATACTTGTCTCTAACCATTGGCTTTCCATACAATATGTTATCTTGAATTGTACCACTCTGAATACAAGATGTTTGGCTAACATAAGCAATTGATCCAAAAACATCCACCTGGAAACAAAAATATTTGCAATGAACTTGATTCTTCAACCCCGACCCCCAAAAGTAGGAACGGGAACGGGAACGGGGAACGGGGGAGGAGATGTTTTAAAAGTAGGAACTGGAACGTAGGAACGGGAACGGGGAAACAGGTGTTAAGTGGTTTGGGGAAGAAGGGGTGGGGTGGGAAGAAGAAGTAGCTTAAATGACCAAATTACCCTCATGCGCCAAGCATATGGGGTATTTTAACAGAGATAATTAACTGATGTTAGGGCTAGGGACCAACCGAGTTCATTTTTGACAAGTTTTGGTACCACGCGTGTAATTAGTAAACCACTAGGACCAAGTCTACAATTTTTGTAAACCACAGGGACCAACCAAGCATTTAACTCTATTTTTTAATTTTAAATTATAAACATGTCACTAACGGGTCTTAACAGGTTAATGGGTTTTAACCTGTTTAGACACGAAATTTAAACAGGTCTTATCGTGTCGACCTGTTTAGACACGAAACCTGTTAAGGTCAAACATGAAACCTGTTAACTTCGTGTAGGTTCATGTCGTGTTATCGTGTTCGTGTTAGAATCGTTAGCCCTACTCATGAACCCTACCCTATTATATAATTTTGTATCAAATTCTCCACTCTCTCTCGCTCTCTATCTAGAACTCTCTCTCTAGCTCTTTAGCACTCCCTCTTTCATTAGCACCATCAATCACCACCTCAAGCACCATCCACCACCTCCCAGTACCCACAACCTTCACCAACACCACCCACCCCACCCCACCCACCTCAGCCTTCATCGCCACCACCCCCACTTACCGACCACTACCAATTCCACCACACCACCCCCACCTATCAACTACCGTAACCCCACTGCACCCACCATCACTACCGCACCCAAATCACCACAACCACTCCCTCTTTATCTCTACCAGACTACCCACACCGTCTCCGACATCACCACCCCCACCAGAACCTAACCCCAACCTTGCAAAAACCCAAATCAATAACCCTAACCCCAACCTTGAAAGTTAAATGGAGGTAATAACAGATAATAAGCAAATCGTACTGAAATCCTACATCAATGGATCTCCATCGGAGTCAGACATGGAATTGAAGCACAAAAATCGCATAAAACTGGAAGCTCCGACAGGATCCAATGCAGTCTTGGTGAAGAACTTGTACCTGTCATGTGATCCTTACATGCGTGGTCGTATGCAAGACTTTCATACCTCTTGCGTCCCTCATTGTTTCAGAGTTGTGGTTGATAGAAATAATTAGTATGTTGGTAATAAAGTGGAAGGCATGTTTTAGAGTGCGAAATGCCTCCTAACGGGTCGGTTGGGTAATAGGGAATAAAGGGTTGCCCGTCGCGCAATGCAGGAGCACCTTGTTTCGGCAAAAAGTTGTTTTCTTTCGTCGTTTTAACCCGCGTTGACTGTTTAACTTAAACACTAATGGGATTTAGTGTTTATGATAGTTTTTCTCTAGAATGGAACCTGGGGGAAGGAGGACCAAGCACGCGGAGAACCGAACACTTTGAAACCGCGGTCTTTTGGAAACAATCATGAGAAGGATGAAGCATGGTCATGCTCAATAAAGTTCAAGTTTAAAACCTTAATGTTCTTAAACTGTAGTTAAGTGTATAGTCCATTATGTCGGTTCGTTTGGGTTATCAGCTAACCCAGACGTATAAGTTCTATGTTTTATGTTTTAAAAAAAATCTATCTGGGACCTAATTATCAGCATTTTTATTAAAATATTGGGTAAATTACACTTTTCGTCCTTTATGTTTGTATCGGATTGCAATGGATAGCCTTTAACTTCAATAATTACAGTCACAATCCTTTATTTGGAAAACTCAGTACATCTTTCGTCCTTTATCACTAACAAGGTTAAAATTTTCAGTTAAATCTATTCACTTAAGGGCAGTTTAGTCTTTTACCAATTTAATTAAATTAAAATTTAAAACAAAGCTTAATATTTACCCTCAACCCCTCCATCTCTCTCTTAACTCACACTCTCCCCTTCACCCTCTTTGTCGCATGCCCTGTAATTCTTCAAGACTCTTCGAATATGGTATCTCATTATGGGCTCCTATCTTGCTTGGTATGATGAACACCCCTCACCACCACCATAGATTATCAAACTGAAAGCACTGAAACCTTCCTGAATCTGGCTCGTAGGTTCAGATTCTCACACACACACCATCCAATTTCAAACCTAGCTTCGAAAGTCAAACACCCATTCGAAATTGAAACTACCCATTCTTCAATTTGCAGATTGAACACGAAGTCACAATGATCTCTAAAGTTTAGGGTTAGTGATGTGCGTACAGCGTGTTGTAAATTTTGATAGTAATTATAATTTCCAAAATATGTTTTAATCGTTGGAAAGCGTGATATAATTACATCATTGATTGAATTGCTTACAAGTTTTAAAAATGGAATTGCTAGCTAAACCACACACAAACGGCAAGTGCACCGGTCGCGGTGTAGTTTTGTTGGCAAGCCCGGATGTCAATCCGTGGACACTATTTTCGAAATCTTGAAAGTAACATTTATCGAGTATTTAGGAAAATTGGTTTAAAGATTGATTTGTGGTTTTTGGTTTTTTATAAAAACATTAATTTAAAATGAATTTGTATAAACTTAAAACAAACATTTATAAAATACAATTCTCGAGAAAATAAGACAAGAAGCGTCGAATTAAAGACAATAAACATAAACACAATATAAAAATTAAACAAGCAACAGATAACAATTACAAATTATTACAAATAATTGGAATCACAGATATAATAAACAGACTACCTGGGTTTTAGAATCCCTAAATTCATGTAATGCTAGTTTGATAATAATAACAGTTAAGTATCTTTTTCAATTGATTAATCCCCCGTTAGAGATGCTACTTAAACAATAGATAAAGACAATATGTGAAATGCTAGAACAAACCGGTACGAGTTATCGAAACCAAATCCTACGTGAATCCAACCGTTGGAACCTCAGAGACTATGTTGTGAGACGATCTTTTAAACACGTAAAGCGAACAAATCTTTGAAAATTAAAATCCCAAGAAACCTTAATCACGATGTAATAAAAGAGTTCGAGTTATCGATTACCCAAATTACCCACCAATGATTAGCTAATAACCTGGCTTACCCTAATCATATTTCTAATCATGAGGTAATGATGCATGTTTTATTATTCTGACTAATTATTATTAGACTTGGTCAATTTCTCAACACAATATTTAACCCGTAAACGAATTAAATTAAATTCTAAGTTTAAAGGGAATTTCTTCATATTATAAACTTGGTGAATTTATCGACAAATAATTAAATCAGAATTATAACAACATGCAATATCAAGATTAATTTCAAAGATAAAATTCTGTAAATCACATAAAATAACTGAAATTACATCAAACAGCATTACAATCCTTTATTTCATCATAACCCAGGTAGTTTATGAGTTTAGCTACACATATTATACATTAACACACTTACAACAAGCATAACAATTACTGAAAACATTATAACAACACTTACTAGAATGGAAATTACAACGTTTAACCGACTCGGGTCGATTAGGATTAGAACCAACGGCCTCCGGACGTCTCGAGAGTTCCGAGGTACTTCACCAGCACTTCCGGGTGTTTAAACTTGATTATAACAGAACTATAAAGTGAGAATTCGGACTTGAATTGGTGTAATTTTCGAGTTACCAAGCATGCCTATTTATAGGTAACAAAAATCGGCACTGTTCATGCCCTGCGTATCGTAGCAAAAAAATGTGCTACGCATCGTAGGGACTTTGCAACTAATTTTCAACAACAACTCCATTCTTGACCGGAAGATGTGTGCTGACACAAGCCCTGCGCATCGTATGCAAAGAAGTGCTACGCATCGTAGGGTTGTAACTAACTTTCTTCAGATGGTCAATACGCATCGTGGCACTCGGCTTGATACGCATCGTAGGTTCACCAATGTTGACTTTCTGACCATTGCCTACGCATCGTATGCTTTATCTGTCTGCGCTGCGTAGGGCTTTATCAACCAACTTTCTTTGCTTTGGCATACGCATCGTAGCAGAATGTTGTCTACGATGCGTATGGACTTCTTTAGGTCAAATCCTTGGTTTTCTTTGATACGTTTTCCTATGCATTGATTCCTTTACCGATCTTTCACTGTTTTCTCGCATAATCCACAGATATTTCATCAAATCCTGCAGATTCATAATTTAATCAATTCAGTATCAAATACATAGGATAAACGCATACAATTTATCTGAAATTGGGATAATTTGATATAGAAGATGTGTATAATTCTTAACACATCAAATATCCCCACACTTATTCTTTTGCTTGTCCCTAAGCAAAATCCTAAACAACATATCAAACTTAAACAATTAAACAAGAACGTATATTTCAAACAAATATAAATACGAATTACAAAATCTTAAACATAGATGTTTCACAAGACTTACAACGTTCAAAAGGTTTAGCAAATCAAGAGAATGAAAAGGAAACCGAGAAAACTTAAACAAAATTTTCTTACTTTTAAGCAATTAATTATGCAAAAACAATAACACTTACTGAATTCACTCTTCTCTCAGATATTATGTATATAATTTGAAGTGAACTCTCAAAACCAGACTATGCAGCATGACTACTATATGCTTGTACGTCAATCAAATCTCTACCTTATTGTTAAAAATTGATACAAAAATAGAGGACTTATGGTTGTGAAGGAAAGGGTAAAAGGAAGGTTCTTTATTTGGAAAGATGTGACTAACTATAGAGTTTCATAGTTAGTTTATCTTGCAAAAACTGGATATATATACAAATGCAAACTATAAAATGAACAACACTAGGCCCTAGTCCAATGGTCGACAAGGGCGCGAAAGAGTGTGGGAGCACAGACCCGATTTCGAATCTCGGGGGCTGCTGCCATGCTATTTTTATGCCTGCCCTTCTCTTATGCATCGTTACAATATTAGCCTTGCGGTGCGTGATTGTAAATTTTTTTTTGTTTTTCTTTTTTTTTTTTTACATCAAACACTTTTATCCTAATGACTCTTTTTACGGTCAGATCGTCAAGACCATTTTATTGAAGAAGTAAATCAAGTCTTTCTCAATCCTGTAGCGAATATTACTTCCAATTCTGATAGATCGTTCGGCATTGAGCCTAATAGATCCTACCTCTATTAGAAGCGTGTATTTGACTTTTTTACATCTTCTCATATTAGATCAATTTCTAAAATCCATTCCGGTTATCAGGTAACAAACGAATGGTTTTAGGCTCAAAGTGGTATCTAATGGCAACGGTGAATTTTTACAAAGAAATGGGTGAACCAAAAGCCTCTTATGAGAATTAGTATCAAAATTTAAACCAAAGGTTTTAAAATGTATCAAAACGTACAAGTTTTAAAGCAATGCAACAAGTTGGTAAACACACATGAAACGAAAGTAGTGTTTATGCAAACACTTTTAGGCTAAAATCTTACCGTCATGTGGTAATGTAAGGGTTAAAGGTTTTGTTATTGCATAGTTAATTTACTTTAAAATTAGAAAAATTTATCTAAAGTATCTCGTAAAAATTTTCACAAAAACTTGATTTAATCAACCTACTATCCCGCAACTTAAAGAAACATATATTTTCAAATTTTGTAAATTCTGCATTTAAATTGTTTTTGACAGACATTTTTGCAAAATGTTCAAGCTTTAAATGTGTTTACAGGATCGGGACAAGAATAGAATAATTTATGAAGTTTTAGTGTAATTTTAACTTAAAAAAAAACTGGGAATATAAACAAGAAAAAAAAAAAAAAAATATATATATATATACTAAATATTAAAAACTGGAAATATAAACAAGAAAATGTAAAAATATAAAACAGTAATTTTATTTATTATTATTATTATTATTATTATTTTTTTTATATATTTTTTTATATATGTATATACTAAATATTATACAAAATCCCTCATCCCCACACTTGAAAGACACATTGTCCCCAATGTGTGAAAATGAGAAATGTAATTAAACACACTTGCCTAAAAAATAAAAATGTTACTCCCCTGATGTGTTATCGTACTCCTGTATATGTGTTGCCTCATCGCATAATATCCTGTATACGACACTTGCAAAATATTAACAAAACACATCAAATGGAAAGAAACATAAAAAAAAAAACATAAACACACCAAATTTAAATAATATACACATAGATAAAGTAATAATAAAGTCAAGTACTAGAAATAACAACAAACTATGGAGGTGCAGGCTGGTCGTGTGGAGGGGGAATCTGCATATGATCCATGATGCGCTGTAACATCCCCCTGAACTCTGCTCTCATCTCCTCCTGACCCTGCCTGATCTGATCCTGACCCTGCCTCAGCTGCTGCTGTCCCTGCTCTAAAACGAGTAAGCGATCCTGTATAGTAGGGCGTCTGGCTCCCTCTCTGGCTGCAGCTCTCTCTCTCTCAGGAACCTGATGCCTCTGTGCTACAACAGGGCCTCCCTCCGGAATAGCTCGTGGCTCTAAGAATCTATAAGGAGCGGCCGGTGTAAGCAACTGAGGTATGCGTGTCATATCCTGTATGCTGATGAAAGTGCCCTGGCGATCCTGATGCAGCCATCCCCTCGGTAAAAACTCAAATACGCCCAAACTCTCAGCCAAGGCAGCAACATAACTGCCCATACAAAGTCGTGATCCCTGGCCTCGTCCTCTCTCTCTTTGGAAAGAGAAGAGAAGGGCCATGGCCAGGTTGGCCTCCTGAGCTCGCACTATACAGTAAAGCCCAAAAAGGTCCGATGTAGTGACCTTCTCGACACTCATGTATCGAGAGTAAAGTGTGCAGCTCAGGATCCTGTGAATGAAGCGGATAACAGGATCACGAATCTGTGAGGCAGGGATCCCTGAAACAAATACATCATCAGCTATGGTGGTCCAAAACTCCATCAACTGTGTATGAGTGACACAGCGTGGAACCTCCCTCTCTGTCCACCCCATCAGACTATCAGTAAAGATAGGCTGGGTGGTCTCCTCCTGTGTATACAATCTCATATGGACGGCAAACTGCGCCACAGACATAATGTGTGTCTGCCGTCCCAATGCAAAGCTCACTGCTGTAGGGGATGAGAGGCGTGCTGAATCAAGCACGAATGTAGAAAGGAACTCAATAGTGAGCTCCACGTAAGACTCACGCCTCTCCTCCAAAAGTCTCCTCCATCTGGGGGTGAGTAGAGTCTCCAGCCTCTGTCTGGCACCCAGAGTACCCATCAGCCTCCAATCTATCGTCCTCGCTGCCTGAGGACGCCTAGTAATAAGTCTATCCCGGATCCTCCTCTCCTCGGATCCCATCCTGAAATCCAGCAGTGTACTCTCCTCAATAGGAGGAAGATCAGCCTGTGGCGGTATCTGATCTCCAAGATCTGGTAGGGCAGCCTCACTATCGTAGTGTATCTCTCTAGCAGGTCGTGGCTGCTGCTGCTGACCCTCCTCCTCCTGGGCCTGAATCTGAGGATCCTCCTCTACCGGAATCTCCTCCTCTATCTGTGGCCCTACTGAGGTACGCCCCCGCTTGCGGGAGGATCTAGAAGTGGATGCCATATCTGCAATTTAAAATATAAACAATTAGTTTTGCAGATTTTATGAAGTTAACCCCGTTCCTTAACACGGTTTTTTAATTTTTTTTTTATAATAATATATACATAAAAACGTGTTTTTGTTGTGTTAAGAACGGATGTTGCGATCGTATAGCATTTCATTCGCGATCGCAAATTATTAAACAGTAACTAAAAATTCAAAATTTCGGCAGCACCCCGGCGTATATACAAGAAAACCACCAATCCTCACTTGTATTTAAGTTAAATACAAGCGAGTTGGCGAATCCTGCAAGTAAAAACGCAAGTATAGATATAATTAAATTTAATTCAATATCAAGCAATGTCCCGAGTGCATTCCCGAAATGTATCTATACGCTAAACTATTCTAATTTACAAACAATTTAAACTAAAACTATAAGTTAACACAAAACGACAAACTTATTTGATATATAAACTAATTTAACTATAATAACAACAATATTAATCGATATGAAAATATTTACTTGTTAAACTAATTAAAAGAAACGACACCTATAAACATTTAACTAATTTACCAACAATTCGACTTGCACAAACCAAACCAACCGACCCAAAACTGACTCTATCAAAACTGAACCGAACCGAGCCATAATTAACTTGAAACAAAACTATAAACATACAGACCCGATAATATATATACCATCTTAAACTTGCCCGACCCGAACCAACCCGAAACAAAACCAAACCGAAACCAGTCCGACCCAAAACAATCCAAACCCAAACAAACCAAACCATCAGTCCCAAACCAGCCCGACCCGACATATTCAACCCGAAACGAACCCAACCGGACCCAAATAAACTGACCCGACCCGAACCAACCCGAAACAAAACAATCTGAACCGAGTGACTTACCAGAATGTAGTAGTGGTCGGAAATTAATATCAAACTCGGAATCGTTTCCGGTGGTTCAGCGGCGGCAGATGGTGGTGTTCGGCGGTTGTGAGTGGTGGTTATAGAGAAGACGGTGATGTTAAATCGAACCGGAAGTGGCGGTGAGAATAGTTGTCCGACGGTGGTAGTGAAATGTGGTGGTGGGCGGCGGTTAATTTTAGAGAAAAATGGGGGCGGGTGTGTTTGGTTTGATTGGGGAAGAAGACACCCCGTAGGGGTGTTATATTTTTTTTTCTGATAGAGTCCCTGCGCATCGTAGCTATCGGTTTGCTACGATGCGTATGCCATGTTTCTGAATTTTTTTTTTATTAACAATAACTATAAATATAATTTGTTTATAAAAAAATTTATACAAAAATAAGTTATATATTATATATATAAAATTAAAGTATTAAACAATATATGTAAAATTATTAAAAAAGTTTATATTTACAATAATTATTTATTTATAAAAACTTACCATAAAAATTTACAAACCAAGTGATTTGCGTAACGCCTTTTTATCAAGTCCAGTTTTATTGAAAATGTGCGTGATGTCTTGCTTAATCCTATAGTGTACATAACTTCCAACCCTAGTGGAGCGTTCGGCATCGAGCCTAATTGCACCCACCCTCATTAATTGAATGTACTCACTTTGGGATTCCGTTTGATTTCGCTTACATTTTCCTGTGTGTGACCAGTTCCCACATTCCATACATCTCTCGTAACGTTTAGCTCTCCGCTTCATCGCACTTTTAGATGTTCCACAGAATGGTGTTACCTGTTCTTGACGACGGTATTCTTTTCTTACCTCAGCACTCAAGAGAAAGATTTTCTCCTTAATTTCTGAAGGTAATCCTGGTTTTGCAAATTCTAAACAACAAAGAAGATTAAGATCAAACGAATGCATTTTAAATCAAGATTACACTTAGGATACTGTTTTAGAGATTGTAGCAGCTCCAAATCACCCGAATGGAGATTGAGTGCGGGTGGTACGATTCAAACCTGCATATACAAAAACAAGAAAACCCCAGCGTAAAATTGATTTAAAAAAAATACCAACTATCTAAAGCAATCCACACTTTTACACAAATACACACAAAATTAAGCCTAATATTTACACTACCTACCTATCACTATCTATCTCTAAGTTTTCACTAAAGGGAGGTTCAGCTCCTCCACCAGTTCATGAATTGGTCTTCCAATGTAATGCTTTAAACGATGACCATTTACCTTGAACTTCTGTCTATCCTTATTTTCCAATTCAATCGTTCCATATGGAAAAACCTGTGTAACTAGAAACGGACCTGTCCATCGGGATTTGAGTTTTCCTGGAAACATCTTCAAACGAGAATTGAAAAGCAATACTTTTTCCCCACACTTAAATTCTTTCAAACTCTTTATGTGACGATCATGCAGTTTCTTTGTCTTTTCCTTATAAGCCCATGATCTTTCATATGCAATGTCACGAAGTTCCTCAAGCTCATGAATTTGAAGAAACCGTTTCTTCCCTGCTGCATCCATATCAAGATTTACTTTACGTAAAGCCCAATATGCTCGATGTTCCAATTCAATTGGAAGATGGCATTCTTTTCCATAAATCATCCTAAAGGGTGTTGTCCCTATAGGAGTTTTATATGCAGTGCGAAAAGCCCAAAGTGCATCATCTAGATTATCAGCCCAGTCAATGCGACTTTGTCCTACAGTTTTCTCCAAAATGCGTTTAATACCCCTGTTTGCATTCTCCACTTGTCCACTAGTTTGTGGATGATAAGCAGTTGAAAGTCTATGGGTTACCCCATATCTCTTCAATACTTTCTCCATTAATGAGTTACAGAAGTGTGTACCTCGATCACTAATGATCGCTTTAGGCGTTCCAAATCTTGCAAACAATTCTCTCAGGAATTTTACTACAACCTTAGCACTGTTGGTGGCCAAAGCTTTCGCTTCCACCCATTTTGATACATAATCAATGGCTACTAGGATGTACCTATTTCCTCTTGACATTGGGAAAGGTCCCATGAAATCAATGCCCCAGATATCGAAAATTTCAATAACTTGGATGGGATTTTGAGGCATTTCATTCTTTGATGAAATGTTTCCTGCTCTTTGACATTCATCACAACCACGAACATACTCATGAGCATCCTTAAAAATTGTCGGCCAATAAAATCCTGCATCAAACACTCGTTTGGCAGTATAATTTGCTCCATAATGGCCTCCTGACGGTCTGTCATGACAGTGTTTAAGGATATTCATAGTTTCTGGTGCAGTAACACATCGTCTGATGATTTGATCCGCACCTACCCTGAACAAGAATGGATCTTCCCAAACGTAGAATTTGATATCAGCAAAGAATTTCTTCTTTTGTTGATAAGACATTTCAGCTGGAAGATCTCCTGTTGATAGGTAATTTGCAATGTCTGCGAACCAAGGAAAACCTTTAGTTTCAATGAACATCAACGACTCATGAGGAAACTCATCCCTAATTCTTTCCTCCCGAGTTCTCTCTAACTCAGGGTTCTCTAATCTGGACAGATGATCAGCAGCAACGTTCTCAGCTCCTTTCTTATCCTTGATTTCAAGATCAAATTCTTGAAGTAATAAGATCCAACGAATCAGCCTCGGTTTAGCATCTTTCTTTGCAAATAGATACCGAATGGCTGCATGATCAGTGAAGATAATTGTTTTTGAAAGCACAAGGTAAGAACGGAACTTATCACATGCAAACACAACTGCAAGTAACTCTTTCTCAGTTGTTGTGTAGTTTTCTTGTGCATCGTTTAGGGTTTTGCTAGCATAATATATGGGATGAAAATGTTTTTCTTTACGCTGCCCTAACACTGCACCGACTGCAAAGTCACTTGCGTCACACATGATTTCAAATGGAATGCTCCAGTCTGGAGAAACTAGAATAGGTGCTTGAACTAATCTCTCCTTCAGTAACTTGAAAGCTTTATGACAATCTTCAGAAAACACAAATGGCCTATCTTTTTCTAGAAGTTGAGTCATAGGACGTGCGATTTTAGAAAAATCACGAATGAATCTACGATAGAATCCTGCATGTCCTAAGAAACTTCTAATTGCTTTAACAGACGTAGGCGGAGGAAGCTTGGAAATGATTTCAACCTTTGCTTGGTCAACCTCAAGCCCTTCGTGTGAAATCTTGTGTCCTAA
The DNA here is from genome assembly GCA_030545235.1 of Helianthus tuberosus. Taxonomy (NCBI): domain Eukaryota; kingdom Viridiplantae; phylum Streptophyta; class Magnoliopsida; order Asterales; family Asteraceae; genus Helianthus; species Helianthus tuberosus. Next base: position 157,028,042 of record CM060394.1, read on the forward strand.
AACTATTCCTTCACGAACCATAAAATGGCATTTTTCCCAATTTAGCATAAGGTTCGTTTCTTCACATCGAGTTAACACTCGATCCAGATTTCGTAAGCAAATGTCGAAAGAACTCCCGAAAACAGAGAAATCATCCATGAAAACTTCCATGGAGTCCTCGATCATTTTGTGAAATATGGCCATCATACAACGTTGAAACGTGGCTGGAGCATTACATAATCCAAACGGCATACGTCTATACGCAAAAGTACCATAGGGACATGTAAATGTGGTTTTTTCTTGATCCTCAGGTGAAATGGGAATCTGAAAATAACCAGAAAAGCCATCAAGAAAACAATAAAATTGTTGCCCTGATAATCGTTCTAACATTTGATCTATGAATGGCAAAGGAAAGTGATCCTTTCTCGTGGCATCATTCAGCTTACGGTAATCTAAACAAACTCTCCAACCGGTGACAGTCCTGGAAGGTATCAATTCATTTCTCTCATTGACAACAACAGTCATTCCTCCTTTCTTAGGAACTACCTGTACAGGACTTACCCAAGATGAATCAGAAATTGGATAAATAAGTCCTGCATCCAGTAACTTAATTACCTCTTTCTTTACAACCTCTTGCATGTTTGGGTTTAAGCTTCTTTGTGGTTGAACCACCGGTTTATATTCCTCTTCCATCAGAATTTTATGCGTGCAAAAAGATGGGCTTATGCCTTTGATATCCATGAGTTTCCACGCAATAGCATTCTTATGCTTTTTAAGAATGCTCATCAATTCTTTCTTCTCATTCTCCGTCAAATTTGTAGCGATGATGACGGGTAATTGTGATCCTTCACCTAAGAATGCATATTCTAGGTGAGATGGTAACTTCTTCAGCTCCAAAGTTGGCGGTACTTCAACTGACGGTTTTTCTTTTGGATTATCTTCATTGATAACTTCAAATACTTCATACTCCTTAGACTCAGAGGAAGATTCACTATCTGATAATAGTGTATTTTCTAAATCTTCAGAAATATCAGAAGTTTCACTCTCACATACCTTATTAAGAAAACTTCCCACATGTGTTGTGAGAGTATCAATAAAGTAAGCAGTATCGTCATGTTGTTCAGTGTGCTTCATTGATTTTTGAATGTCAAATGTAACTTCATCTTTATCAACACGGAGAGTCAACTTGCCATCATACACATCAACGATTGCACGTGCAGTAGCAAGGAATGGACGTCCTAAAATTAACGGAATTTCAGAGTCCTCATCCATGTCAAGGATAACAAAGTCAACTGGAAAGACAATCTTGTCGACTTTTACTAGCATATTTTCTATAATGCCTCTTGGGTATTTTATCGATCTATCTGCAAGCTGAATACTCATTCTTGTAGGAGACGGTTCTCCCAAGTCAAGCTTTGCAAATATTGAGTAAGGCATAAGATTTATACTAGCTCCTAAGTCAGTAAGTGCATTGCTCACAGTAAGATTTCCAATTAAACAGGGAATGGTAAAACTCCCTGGATCAGCAATCTTTGCTGGCAATTTATTCTGCAAGACTGCAGAACATTCTTCATTCAGAGTAATGGTTGAAAGATCTTCTAATTTCCTTTTATTCGTTAGGAGATCTTTTAGAAACTTGGCATACTTTGGCATTTTGGCCAAAGCTTCAACGAATGGGATGTTAATGTGCAGTTTCTTCAACATTGCTATGAATTGATTAAACTGTTCAGCATCTTTTGCTTTTATCAATCTCCCTGGATAAGGTGGTGTTGGTTTATACACCCTTATCGGCTCTTTCTTCTCTTCTGGAGGTTTACTGGGTTGTACTGTACTTTCTGGGCGAAGCCTAGATTGTGCATTTCCAGATGGTGTCTCCATTTCTATCTCTTCATCAACCTCTGGATCTTCATCATCTTCTCTTTCAATTTCTACAGCTCTTCTACCACTTCTTGTAGTAACAGCTTTTGCAGTGGCATTAGGATTTCCAACAGTATTGCTTGGAAGACCTCCTTGAGGTCTCTGGTTCAACTGATCGGCCAGTGAACCTACTGTTCTCTCCAAATTCTGAAGTGCAGTAGCTTGATTCTTCATGAAAGCATCATTCTCCAAGAACTTCGACTGTGTTTCTTGATATCGAGTTTCTTGTTGTGTGATGAATTGTGTAAGTAACTGCATTTGTTGAGATAGTGTATCCTGACTTTTCTTCAGCATATCCTCTATATTTGTATTCTTTGTTCCTGAACTTGGTCCCGCTCCAGCATCTTGAAACAGATTTTGTCGTGGCTGAAACCCTGGTGGGTTGTTATTCCTCCAGCTAAAGTTAGGATGGTTTCTCCAGTTTGTATTATAACCTCCTCCGAAATTTGTCTGATTTCGGTTGGCTATGAAATCAACCTGCTCTGTTGTCTCAGTAGGAGCAATGGGACACGCATTTGTGTCATGCTTCCCTGTGCATATTTCACACAATTGTTCCTTCTTTAGCTCCATGTCATTCAGCTTCTTTTTCAGTGCATCAATCTGTGATTGCATCAAGGTGGTATCATCGACTTTATGTACTCCTCTTTGTGAAGAAGTTGAGTTTCTAGAATCTGGAAATTCGTAGCTACTCATTGCAATGTCTTCAAACATCTCAGTACATTCCTCTGGTGTTTTAGCAGTCATCAGATTTCCTCCAGCAGTGGTGTTTAGCATGTTCCTTGTAGTAGGCGTCACTCCATGGTAGAACTTCTCTACTAAGGCCCAATCCTCGAATCCGTGGTGTGGACACTTGAGTAACAGCTCCTTGAATCGTTCCCATGTCTCATAGAAAGACTCTCCTTCTTTTTGACGAAATTCTTGAATCATGCTCCACAGACGAGCAGTTTTAGAAGGAGGAAAGTATTTTCCTAAGAATTTTTCTTTCATACCGACCCAAGTGGTGATTGATCCCGCAGGAAGGGATTCTAACCAAGCATGAGCTCGATCGGCAAGTGAAAATGGAAAAAGACGCAGTTTGCATGCGTCTTCACTAACACCTATCTCCTGAAATGTATCGCAGATAGCTGAAAAACGTGAAATATGAACATTTGGATCCTCGGAAGGTAAACCGTGGAATTGAATGGTATTCGTAACCATCGAGATGATTTGAGGTGGAATTTGCCACCTCCTTTCTTCAATAGGAGGTCGAGAGATACTGGATCGGCCATTTCCCGCATTCGGTCTGGCGTAGTCAGCAACAACTCTCCTAATTGGTGGATCTTGTGCATCCATGTGTTCCTTACTATCTTGGGAATTTCGTAGGCGCTCGTGTAAGTCTCGCTCGGGCTCAGGCGAAATTGCAATTAAAGCTAGCCCTTCTGAACGAGTGTTGTGCATACAAGTCCTAAAATTACTAAGGAAAATCTAACACTAAAGCACAAATTGCAAATAAAGGCACACAAAATAAAAACAAGTAACTAACCTAAGAAAACATTTATACAACTAAATAAACAACTTGTATTATTTTCAAAATTTCTTAGTGTCCCCGGCAACGGCGCCAAAAACTTGATGTGCGTACAGCGTGTTGTAAATTTTGATAGTAATTATAATTTCCAAAATATGTTTTAATCGTTGGAAAGCGTGATATAATTACATCATTGATTGAATTGCTTACAAGTTTTAAAAATGGAATTGCTAGCTAAACCACACACAAACGGCAAGTGCACCGGTCGCGGTGTAGTTTTGTTGGCAAGCCCGGATGTCAATCCGTGGACACTATTTTCGAAATCTTGAAAGTAACATTTATCGAGTATTTAGGAAAATTGGTTTAAAGATTGATTTGTGGTTTTTGGTTTTTTATAAAAACATTAATTTAAAATGAATTTGTATAAACTTAAAACAAACATTTATAAAATACAATTCTCGAGAAAATAAGACAAGAAGCGTCGAATTAAAGACAATAAACATAAACACAATATAAAAATTAAACAAGCAACAGATAACAATTACAAATTATTACAAATAATTGGAATCACAGATATAATAAACAGACTACCTGGGTTTTAGAATCCCTAAATTCATGTAATGCTAGTTTGATAATAATAACAGTTAAGTATCTTTTTCAATTGATTAATCCCCCGTTAGAGATGCTACTTAAACAATATATAAAGACAATATGTGAAATGCTAGAACAAACCGGTACGAGTTATCGAAACCAAATCCTACGTGAATCCAACCGTTGGAACCTCAGAGACTATGTTGTGAGACGATCTTTTAAACACGTAAAGCGAACAAATCTTTGAAAATTAAAATCCCAAGAAACCTTAATCACGATGTAATAAAAGAGTTCGAGTTATCGATTACCCAAATTACCCACCAATGATTAGCTAATAACCTGGCTTACCCTAATCATATTTCTAATCATGAGGTAATGATGCATGTTTTATTATTCTGACTAATTATTATTAGACTTGGTCAATTTCTCAACACAATATTTAACCCGTAAACGAATTAAATTAAATTCTAAGTTTAAAGGGAATTTCTTCATATTATAAACTTGGTGAATTTATCGACAAATAATTAAATCAGAATTATAACAACATGCAATATCAAGATTAATTTCAAAGATAAAATTCTGTAAATCACATAAAATAACTGAAATTACATCAAACAGCATTACAATCCTTTATTTCATCATAACCCAGGTAGTTTATGAGTTTAGCTACACATATTATACATTAACACACTTACAACAAGCATAACAATTACTGAAAACATTATAACAACACTTACTAGAATGGAAATTACAACGTTTAACCGACTCGGGTCGATTAGGATTAGAACCAACGGCCTCCGGACGTCTCGAGAGTTCCGAGGTACTTCACCAGCACTTCCGGGTGTTTAAACTTGATTATAACAGAACTATAAAGTGAGAATTCGGACTTGAATTGGTGTAATTTTCGAGTTACCAAGCATGCCTATTTATAGGTAACAAAAATCGGCACTGTTCATGCCCTGCGCATCGTAGCAAAAAAATGTGCTACGCATCGTAGGGACTTTGCAACTAATTTTCAACAACAACTCCATTCTTGACCGGAAGATGTGTGCTGACACAAGCCCTGCGCATCGTATGCAAAGAAGTGCTACGCATCGTAGGGTTGTAACTAACTTTCTTCAGATGGTCAATACGCATCGTGGCACTCGGCTTGATACGCATCGTAGGTTCACCAATGTTGACTTTCTGACCATTGCCTACGCATCGTATGCTTTATCTGTCTGCGCTGCGTAGGGCTTTATCAACCAACTTTCTTTGCTTTGGCATACGCATCGTAGCAGAATGTTGTCTACGATGCGTATGGACTTCTTTAGGTCAAATCCTTGGTTTTCTTTGATACGTTTTCCTATGCATTGATTCCTTTACCGATCTTTCACTGTTTTCTCGCATAATCCACAGATATTTCATCAAATCCTGCAGATTCATAATTTAATCAATTCAGTATCAAATACATAGGATAAACGCATACAATTTATCTGAAATTGGGATAATTTGATATAGAAGATGTGTATAATTCTTAACACATCAAATATCCCCACACTTATTCTTTTGCTTGTCCCTAAGCAAAATCCTAAACAACATATCAAACTTAAACAATTAAACAAGAACGTATATTTCAAACAAATATAAATACGAATTACAAAATCTTAAACATAGATGTTTCACAAGACTTACAACGTTCAAAAGGTTTAGCAAATCAAGAGAATGAAACGGAAACCGAGAAAACTTAAACAAAATTTTCTTACTTTTAAGCAATTAATTATGCAAAAACAATAACACTTACTGAATTCACTCTTCTCTCAGATATTATGTATATAATTTGAAGTGAACTCTCAAAACCAGACTATGCAGCATGACTACTATATGCTTGTACGTCAATCAAATCTCTACCTTATGTTAAAAATTGATACAAAAATAGAGGACTTATGGTTGTGAAGGAAAGGGTAAAAGGAAGGTTCTTTATTTGGAAAGATGTGACTAACTATAGAGTTTCATAGTTAGTTTATCTTGCAAAAACTGGATATATATACAAATGCAAACTATAAAATGAACAACACTAGGCCCTAGTCCAATGGTCGACAAGGGCGCGAAAGAGTGTGGGAGCACAGACCCGATTTCGAATCTCGGGGGCTGCTGCCATGCTATTTTTATGCCTGCCCTTCTCTTATGCATCGTTACAATATTAGCCTTGCGGTGCGTGATTGTAAATTTTTTTTTTCTTTTTTTTTTTTTTACATCAAACACTTTCATCCTAATGACTCTTTTTACGGTCAGATCGTCAAGACCATTTTATTGAAGAAGTAAATCAAGTCTTTCTCAATCCTGTAGCGAATATTACTTCCAATTCTGATAGATCGTTCGGCATTGAGCCTAATAGATCCTACCTCTATTAGAAGCGTGTATTTGACTTTTTTACATCTTCTCATATTAGATCAATTTCTAAAATCCATTCCGGTTATCAGGTAACAAACGAATGGTTTTAGGCTCAAAGTGGTATCTAATGGCAACGGTGAATTTTTACAAAGAAATGGGTGAACCAAAAGCCTCTTATGAGAATTTGTATCAAAATTTAAACCAAAGGTTTTAAAATGTATCAAAACGTACAAGTTTTAAAGCAATGCAACAAGTTGGTAAACACACATGAAACGAAAGTAGTGTTTATGTAAACACTTTTAGGCTAAAATCTTACCGTCATGTGGTAATGTAAGGGTTAAAGGTTTTGTTATTGCATAGTTAATTTACTTTAAAATTAGAAAAATTTATCTAAAGTATCTCGTAAAAATTTTCACAAAAACTTGATTTAATCAACCTACTATCCCGCAACTTAAAGAAACATATATTTTCAAATTTTGTAAATTCTGCATTTAAATTGTTTTTGACAGACATTTTTGCAAAATGTTCAAGCTTTAAATGTGTTTACAGGATCGGGACAAGAATAGAATAATTTATGAAGTTTTAGTGTAATTTTAACTTAAAAAAAAAACTGGGAATATAAACAAGAAAATAAAAAAAATATATATATATATACTAAATATTAAAAACTGGAAATATAAACAAGAAAATGTAAAAATATAAAACAGTAATTTTATTTATTATTATTATTATTATTATTTTTTTTATATATTTTTTTTATATATGTATATACTAAATATTATACAAAATCCCTCATCCCCACACTTGAAAGACACATTGTCCCCAATGTGTGAAAATGAGAAATGTAATTAAACACACTTGCCTAAAAAATAAAAATGTTACTCCCCTGATGTGTTATCGTACTCCTGTATATGTGTTGCCTCATCGCATAATATCCTGTATACGACACTTGCAAAATATTAACAAAACACATCAAATGGAAAGAAACATAAAAAAAAAACATAAACACACCAAATTTAAATAATATACACATAGATAAAGTAATAATAAAGTCAAGTACTAGAAATAACAACAAACTATGGAGGTGCAGGCTGGTCGTGTGGAGGGGGAATCTGCATATGATCCATGATGCGCTGTAACATCCCCCTGAACTCTGCTCTCATCTCCTCCTGACCCTGCCTGATCTGATCCTGACCCTGCCTGATCTGATCCTGACCCTGCCTCAGCTGCTGCTGTCCCTGCTCTAAAACGAGTAAGCGATCCTGTATAGTAGGGCGTCTGGCTCCCTCTCTGGCTGCAGCTCTCTCTCTCTCAGGAACCTGATGCCTCTGTGCTACAACAGGGCCTCCCTCCGGAATAGCTCGTGGCTCTAAGAATCTATAAGGAGCGGCCGGTGTAAGCAACTGAGGTATGCGTGTCATATCCTGTATGCTGATGAAAGTGCCCTGGCGATCCTGATGCAGCCATCCCCTCGGTAAAAACTCAAATACGCCCAAACTCTCAGCCAAGGCAGCAACATAACTGCCCATACAAAGTCGTGATCCCTGGCCTCGTCCTCTCTCTCTTTGGAAAGAGAAGAGAAGGGCCATGGCCAGGTTGGCCTCCTGAGCTCGCACTATACAGTAAAGCCCAAAAAGGTCCGATGTAGTGACCTTCTCGACACTCATGTATCGAGAGTAAAGTGTGCAGCTCAGGATCCTGTGAATGAAGCGGATAACAGGATCACGAATCTGTGAGGCAGGGATCCCTGAAACAAATACATCATCAGCTATGGTGGTCCAAAACTCCATCAACTGTGTATGAGTGACACAGCGTGGAACCTCCCTCTCTGTCCACCCCATCAGACTATCAGTAAAGATAGGCTGGGTGGTCTCCTCCTGTGTATACAATCTCATATGGACGGCAAACTGCGCCACAGACATAATGTGTGTCTGCCGTCCCAATGCAAAGCTCACTGCTGTAGGGGATGAGAGGCGTGCTGAATCAAGCACGAATGTAGAAAGGAACTCAATAGTGAGCTCCACGTAAGACTCACGCCTCTCCTCCAAAAGTCTCCTCCATCTGGGGGTGAGTAGAGTCTCCAGCCTCTGTCTGGCACCCAGAGTACCCATCAGCCTCCAATCTATCGTCCTCGCTGCCTGAGGACGCCTAGTAATAAGTCTATCCCGGATCCTCCTCTCCTCGGATCCCATCCTGAAATCCAGCAGTGTACTCTCCTCAATAGGAGGAAGATCAGCCTGTGGCGGTATCTGATCTCCAAGATCTGGTAGGGCAGCCTCACTATCGTAGTGTATCTCTCTAGCAGGTCGTGGCTGCTGCTGCTGACCCTCCTCCTCCTGGGCCTGAATCTGAGGATCCTCCTCTACCGGAATCTCCTCCTCTATCTGTGGCCCTACTGAGGTACGCCCCCGCTTGCGGGAGGATCTAGAAGTGGATGCCATATCTGCAATTTAAAATATAAACAATTAGTTTTGCAGATTTTATGAAGTTAACCCCGTTCCTTAACACGGTTTTTTAATTTTTTTTTTATAATAATATATACATAAAAACGTGTTTTTGTTGTGTTAAGAACGGATGTTGCGATCGTATAGCATTTCATTCGCGATCGCAAATTATTAAACAGTAACTAAAAATTCAAAATTTCGGCAGCACCCCGGCGTATATACAAGAAAACCACCAATCCTCACTTGTATTTAAGTTAAATACAAGCGAGTTGGCGAATCCTGCAAGTAAAAACGCAAGTATAGATATAATTAAATTTAATTCAATATCAAGCAATGTCCCGAGTGCATTCCCGAAATGTATCTATACGCTAAACTATTCTAATTTACAAACAATTTAAACTAAAACTATAAGTTAACACAAAACGACAAACTTATTTGATATATAAACTAAACAAACTATAATAACAACAATATTAATCGATATGAAAATATTTACTTGTTAAACTAATTAAAAGAAACGACACCTATAAACATTTAACTAATTTACCAACAATTCGACTTGCACAAACCAAACCAACCGACCCAAAACTGACTCTATCAAAACTGAACCGAACCGAGCCATAATTAACTTGAAACAAAACTATAAACATACAGACCCGATAATATATATACCATCTTAAACTTGCCCGACCCGAACCAACCCGAAACAAAACCAAACCGAAACCATTTCTTCATATTATAAACTTGGTGAATTTATCGACAAATAATTAAATCGGAATTATAACAACATGCAATATCAAGATTAATTTCAAAGATAAAATTCTGTAAATCACATAAAATAACTGAAATTACATCAAACAGCATTACAATCCTTTATTTCATCATAACCCAGGTAGTTTATGAGTTTAGCTACACATATTATACATTAACACACTTACAACAAGCATAACAATTACTGAAAACATTATAACAACACTTACTAGAATGGAAATTACAACGTTTAACCGACTCGGGTCGATTAGGATTAGAACCAACGGCCTCCGGACGTCTCGAGAGTTCCGAGGTACTTCACCAGCACTTCCGGGTGTTTAAACTTGATTATAACAGAACTATAAAGTGAGAATTCAGACTTGAATTGGTGTAATTTTCGAGTTACCAAGCATGCCTATTTATAGGTAACAAAAATCGGCACTGTTCATGCCCTGCGCATCGTAGCAAAAAAATGTGCTACGCATCGTAGGGACTTTGCAACTAATTTTCAACAACAACTCCATTCTTGACCGGAAGATGTGTGCCGACACAAGCCCTGCGCATCGTATGCAAAGAAGTGCTACGCATCGTAGGGTTGTAACTAACTTTCTTCAGATGGTCAATACGCATCGTGGCACTCGGCTTGATACGCATCGTAGGTTCACCAATGTTGACTTTCTGACCATTGCCTACGCATCGTATGCTTTATCTGTCTGCGCTGCGTAGGGCTTTATCAACCAACTTTCTTTGCTTTGGCATACGCATCGTAGCAGAATGTTGTCTACGATGCGTATGGACTTCTTTAGGTCAAATCCTTGGTTTTCTTTGATACGTTTTCCTATGCATTGATTCCTTTACCGATCTTTCACTGTTTTCTCGCATAATCCACAGATATTTCATCAAATCCTGCAGATTCATAATTTAATCAATTCAGTATCAAATACATAGGATAAACGCATACAATTTATCTGAAATTGGGATAATTTGATATAGAAGATGTGTATAATTCTTAACACATCAGTTAGCTACAAATAAATGATCGAAAATTCTTCATATATACACCCACAATATCATTTCCAATTGTAAAGATCATATATTCAGGTCCCAATGCATCCAAGATTTCCAATTTCAGACAACTTACACATCTCGGATTAATTTATTGGTTTGCTGATCGTTGCGGAGAATTGAGCCCTAATTTTTGGTAATGTCATAAACTTGCATAATTTTCTGTTTTTTAATTCATAATTAGTTATTTTTTCCTAATATATATAGTAATTGAATCTTGGTTTGATCAAAAAATTTTAAAATTTTGTTTCTTTAGCATCTGTTACTTTGTGGTATAATATTTGATTGTAAGGTTTTTTTTTATAGCATAATGAACTTTATATTGTCATCCTGCAAGATGATTGTTTTACTTGTTAGAACTGTTATAAGAATTTATGTAGACAATGGGGATTTTTCTTGAAGAAAAGTGAGAAAATGGAAAAGAGGTGTAAGACCCTAACACGTTTAACTTTAAAACGACGCAGCGGAAATACGAGTCTTAAAATTTCTTTCTTTATAACTGTTCTAACATACTTGAAAACCGACTTAAACGACTTCTTTAAATAAGTACATCATTCATCCTTAGTTAAAGTAACCTTTATAACATATGAATACAACCCATGTGACCACTTTTCCGTACAATCCATGATCTTCAACTCGATTCTCGTCCACTTGTCCCTCATGATGATAATAATGATCCGAATAACCTGCGGTCACCATATATAACTAACACATTAGTAAATGGTGACATCATACATAATTAATGAATATATAAACAATCGTAGCATTCTATCTGTGTATTCTACTCCATTAAGATGTTCTTCCGAATTCGTTCTTTACACCGGGCCTCCAATCGCTGAGAGCCCAACACTTACATACCTGCACTTTCATTTCATTCTCATAGATAACTCAGTTAGTATCATCAATACTTGTATACATTAAAACCATACATACCTTCATACGAATCTCACTCATTCGGAACCATTTGGTTTATTAAACACGCATGCATCTTATCTAACCCAACTCCTTAAAAGATAATAATCCTACTTAATACATGCATACCTCCTTACCCAAACTCTTTCATACAACTTACATGCTTACATATTCATTCTAACAATCTTAACCACAAACATCTATACACATGTATAAGTCTCGTGCACACTAGTCTACATACATACTTATTTCTATTCATGTTTACCCATGATTTCCATTTACTAACATGCAACTAAATCCATGCATACAAGGCTTACATACTTATTTTATTCTCACACGTACTTGCCTACACGCTCCCTTTTTACTCGCATCGCATAAACACTCTTTAATGAGTTTGGTGTGCATTTCGGAAACTTTTAAAAATGAGTTCTATACTCACCCACACCTCACAAAAACTATTTGGTAAGGTTGGGGTATGTTATGGAAGTTTAATGGGGCTTAGGAATGAGATTACGGGGTTCGGGATCGAAGAAAATGAAGAAACGGGGCTGCTGGCGTCGGCTGTCGCGTAGACAGCAACTTAAGGCGTCGGCCAGCTGCAGACCAGCGTCGGCGACGCGACGCTTCTACCAGCGTCTTGGATGTCGCCCCTTCAGCACTGGCGCCCGGATTTCATTCTTTTCGACGTTTCGGCCACCGTTTGCGCATCCCGAGCTTCCCAAATCATAAAATAACATTATTCCAAGCTCCCAAATCATTCTAACACTCTACCCCATGTCCCCATAATCAAATCTATACTTTTATCATGCTTTCTTGATTTTGACCCGTTTGATTTTACCAAGTTATTTCCGACATAATCAACTACTTTCGACCAGCTACAACAATACTTACCTTAGCACTCCCATTTATTACACAATCTTACACGATTCCCCACATTCATAGATATCAAAACTCTCTATACTTACTAAGAAGTGAGTCGGAAATCACTTACTTAATACTACTTACTTGATATCATTATCAATAACGCATTTCAACATAGCTTCTAACAATTATCATAGAATTAATCTCTTTTACTACTAAAGGGGGAGTCCGGGAGTTTACTTACCTCGTGCATCCGAGTTCGTGCATAGCTTCCGTGTTTACCTTTGACCCGTTGTCCTTCCATGTTTATGTCCATGTTGACATGACTCCTAATCGTACATGTCACATTCATAACACAATTAGCATACACACACTCATAACTAAGCACTTTTCATACTTATAATACATGATCATCTTCATTACTACTTAATTAGCATTCCTTACAAGTGATAGCACATACTAACCTATACTAGGCATTTCATCGAACACTTGGTGTGCGTACTACTTTCCAAGCATAGTGTACAAGTAACTTGTGCACAATCATACCAAATTCTTATCAAGATCATCACACTCATCATTTTCACCTAATCTCCTTTCAAAATCAGATTTATATAACATCACATTCAACAATTAACTTCACACATCAAACTACAACTAGTATAACACATAATTCATCAACATTCCCATGACATTATTACCTACAAGTGGGTTTACATAATAACATCAAATTAATCCGAATTTCATGCATAGTTCAAGTCTCATATGATGATTATAGCGTCTTACCATCCTAATTTCGCACATATACACGGATTAATCAAAGACCCATTTCATCAACGTTCATCATTTCACAAATTGTGACTTACCTTAAGTTAGGAACAACTAAGATAACATGGATTATGCTTCATGCACTGATTTCCAGCCTAAAATCATCATCAATTTGCTGAAATTGAGTGTGTTCTTGTTAGTTAGGTTGAACCCTCCCCCCCCCCCCCTTCTCTATCTCACGACACACACACATATACCTTAGTCAATTTCCTGCACTTTTGTTTAGTCATAATATCTTCCTTCCATTTAACATATTTAGCCCTTAACCTTTCATAGCATGCCATTTATCACACCATATTCTAACTTGGTTAACTTGGTTTATTCACAATAATTTACTTACTAGTATTTTATTTCCAACGTATACAAACACAAGTTTGAAGATGTCGGCGGGAATAGGGAATTTCAATGGTTGGCCAAAAGTGGCGGCCAGCTTTATTTTATCTTTTTTTTTTTTGCATAAAATAGGTATTTATAAGTCCTGTTTAAAATTACGATATTGCCCCAGTTCAAAATTAAATTTAATGGCAGGGAATAGTATCACCATGCCATTGGTTCAAATGGGCGGCCGCCTCTCCCTCATTGGACCAACCAGTTTATTATTTTATACACACTTTAAAATTACGTTTTTGCCCTGCAATAGTGTTTCTCTCCCATTGGTTCAAATGGGCGGCGAGCAATATCTATTGGAACACCCAGTTTATTATTTTATATCCACTTTAAAATTACGTTCTTGCCCCCAGTTAAAAAATACGGTTTTGTCTCAACTTCAAAATACATTTACCCTTTTGCCCCGAGCTAAAAAATACGATTTCGCCCTCGGTAAAAAAATTACGCTTTTACCCTCAGCCAAAATTACGTTTTAGCCCCAGTTCAAAATAAAATTTTGTTTTTTCCCCCGGCTTAAAATTACGAATTTACACCAGTTTATTATTTTATACCTACTTTAACATTACGGTTTTGCCCACAGTTTAAAATTACGTATTTGCACCCAGTTCAAAATAAATTTATACTTTTGCCCCCTGCTAAAAGTTACGAATTTCCCCTCGGTTCAAAATTACGATATCACCTTCAATTAAAAAAAAATTATGGTTTTCCCCTAGCTAAAAATTAGGATTTTACCCTCGGGAAAAAAATTGATTTTTCCCCCAAGTAAAAATAAAAATATGACTTTGCCCCCAGCTAAAAATCGTATCAAAGAGCTGCCTAACACTCTTTTTACTTTTTATTTCTAGCAAAACTGTTTTTTTAATTGGATGAGAATTATTCGGCCATCGCCCCGCAACGCGGGCGGGGCATTACCTAGTTTACTTACATATGGTAAAATTATATTCACCGTTTTCTTTTCTAATTGCGTCAACATAATATAAAAATATTATATTATGACTTACAAAATTTTGGGGTGTTACAAGTTTACCCCCCTTAAAGAAGGTTTCGTCCCCGAAACCTGTTTCATCATATCGATTTATTCATTAGTAATGTCCTAGTTTTAAGTACATTATTTCTTTATAAACAAACGTATAGTCCATCCAACCCGTTCATAAAGGGTCAAGGTTTTGACTATTATCATAGCCCATTATGCGTTGTCTTATTCGACCCGTCCATAACTGGTCAATGCATATCATTTCATCATCATCATAATTTCATCCATTGCGACCCGTTACAACGAGTCACTTATTTATACAATTCCTTTATTATGCTTTCTACATCACCTTGACCCGTTCGTAACAAGTCAACTACACATACTTCACATTTCTGTACTTTATCACTTCTCTTTTTAAATTTTTAATTCATCGCATTATCGTACTTATCTAAAGTGTGAAAACTTGCATTAATCTAAAGAGTCCAACACCATGTTTTACATTACAGGAAAATGGTGTTCATATTATCCTACTAATACATTTCACCGCTAGTATTAGTTCAAATGGTTTCATTTATATCTAGAGTTTTATTGCATCCTTTCTAGGTACTTTCACTAACACATAATAATTTGGACCATTTACTTTCTCAATTTTACTATCATTCATTTGAATTAAACGTTATCACTGGATAATTATTATTTCATTCCCGTTTATCTAGAGCAAACCACTACATTCCATTACTAACGTTGCTCCTAATTCCTTTCATATCCTCATGGGGGTGAGCATATAATAGTACGCATTACCGTAGACATTCAGATATTAATACACTAACATAACTACCATTTTCATACTCACTTATCCATACTCATCACGAGGATTAAGCATCAATCTACATTTCTACCGTCACTTGAACTACTAGCAACTTTAAGTCTAGCCCCAATTTAATCATTTGCATCACTTTATTGTTAGCTCTTTGCATGCACTACCTATTATACTAACTCGGTATGTCGTGCAAGAGCACCATACGAGCGTTTAACCAATTAGTCCAAATTTTCATTCAAGGCCTTTAAATCTTCCTCTTAATGACTCCTATCATTCATTAGTTTCTTTTTCAATTCTAATTAGCTTATCATGCCTTGTAAAAGCTTACTGGGGAGGTAATATAGGCTTTCGGGAAGTACAGGGGTCCAAAATAAGAAAAACTGAAATTTTTTACGGACGGGAGCAGAGCTCAGCGTCGGCGACGCCTTGTTGACCCGTCGGCGACGCCACTTAAAAAGTGGTGTCGGCTGAAAAGTGCCGTAGGCAGTGATTTAGGGCGTCGGGAACATGTGCAGCGTCGGCGACGCACCTGGGGGGTGTGGCGACGCCTCCCCTGTGTTGCTGACGCTGTTTTGCCTTGTTTTCGCCTGTCTAGAATGTAGGCTTTGTTAAACCGTATCACATGAGTTCCAATACTCATTTGGTTTACAAGACCTCATTCTGTCCGATCTTCTGATTTAGGAGTCGATTATTTATCTAGTGATTCGATTACTAGGTGCTGCTTGAGTTTCCTTGATTTGCCTGAGCTTGTTGAGTTCTTTAGATTGAGGATACCTTGCACTTCAATGTGAATACATAGATCCCCTCTTTTTACATGTTTTGTGGTAACTATGTGAGTACATAGTTCCCATATTTTACTGTTTTCGATTGTTTTGGGGTGATTCATATGTATTAAAATGATTTCGATATTTTAACGATGGTTTCAAAAACGATTAAGATGGTTTATATTAAACTAATAACGATTTCGATAATGTGAACAAACTTGATGGTTGTAGTTACATAACGAATAACATTGATTAATTTTGGCCGAACCGACCAGTATTAGGTTATGGTACCATAGAATCTGACAAATCCCGTTATCAGACTACACCCATGGTTATGTGTGGGGGTTATGTAGGTAACGACCGAATCTGTGATTGTTAACTTACCCTTTGGTGGTTTGTTAATGCGAGTTTCGAGATAGTCGAGTCACGAAGGTTTGGATGTTATTAACGAGGCGACCAAAAGTAGTTTCACAACTAAAACGAGAATGATTTGAAACGAGTTAAACGATTTTATACGAGTTAAACGACTTGAAACGATTTAAATGAGATAAACGATTTGAACAAACGATTGGTTTTGGCTTGTGATTAGGTAATGGGACGGGTGTAGCATGATAAAAGCATGGTAGATACGCCGTTGGTACATCTTATATATAAGTGCTTTTATCATATTATATTCTGTGTCATTATTTAGTTCACTTGGGAAACGATTTTGAAACGATGTCACATAACGATGTTTTCTAAATATAAACCATACGAGTTTTGAAACGAGAACAATTTACGATTTGGTTTACTAAAAAAATGTTTTGGATTAAGAATCATGGCTATGAGATTTTATAAACTATAACCAACTTGATTTGAGTTGGTTAATCATGTTGCAATACACTTTTCAAAACGAGGTTTGTACTTTTGACTCTTGTAGTCTAATGAGGTACTACAACATATAAACGAGCCATGAATCCGACACTCTCACAAAACCTATGTGCTCGCCAGCATTTCTTTGCTGAGTTTGTTTTTACATATGTTTCAAGTGGTGTTGAATGATGTTGGTTGCTAGGATGCATGTTTCACTTAGGATCTAGACGAGGCCTTAGTGACATAATAACAATGATAGTCGATGTGTAACTTGTTTATTTGTTTTAAGATAATGTAAATTACTTAATGAATCAATAAAACGAAACTTTTTTATCCATGGTTGTAAAACGATGATTCTGTTACAACACTCCCCGACGTTTCCACCGCGGTTTCGTTGTTTTAACGTGGTCGGGGTGTGACAGGTATTGTTACAATGCATACATTCAAGCCTTGCGACTATGGCGACAAAACCTTAAACAAATTAAAGTTTTATCTGAATTATGTATATTGGATTCAGTCATTCCTTCCACCCAAACAAACCTAGGATTTCAGGAACGGGAGTTGTCAATTCCTATGGTACCATTACTTGCTACCAAGCGGCATGGCCAATGTTAATGAACATATTTTTGTCCCATTTAAACAAACCAAATGTCATACCAAATGTAAGAATGTTATGTGAAAACCATGTACTAAGTATGCAATAAATGAACATACATAGCATGAATATGATGTAAAACAATGTGTACATGTGCTGAAATGAACATATGAAACAAGTGTGTTTAATAAATCAATGTACTAGCATGTTAATAAAACATACATAGCATGAATATGATGTAAAACAATGTGTACATGTGCTGAAATGAACATATGAAACAAGTGTGTTTAATAAATCAATGTACCAGCATGTTAATAAAACATACATAGCAAAAAAATGGATAAAATCATGTACTATATGTGTACTATATGAACATAGCAAGCATATGATAATAAATCATGAAAAGCACGAAAGTAACAAGTAGCACATGTGTTTCATGTAACAACTCTCATCAAAAGTCTTAAATATTATTTTAATTGTCCATTAGGAAACCCTAATTAAGACACCCAAGTGATTCTGCATAAACCTTAAAATTTTCAGAATAATCGGAAACAGGATCAGGGCCCCTAAAACTTGGGGGGGGGGGGGGTAAACCCTAGTTAGTAATATCCTCACAGTTTGCTGTAGGAATTGAAATTCGTCGAAACGTGACTCACTAAGGCTATAACGGACACGAACCTACCCTACCCTAAAAGTAACCCGTCGCGCCACGCGACAGGTCCCTCGCGCCACGCGAGGGCGCCGTTTTCATGAATAAATAGGGGAGTCCGGTACTTGCAATTGTGCGTTAGTTCGACGTTCAAACTCAATACGTACGTTGAGATATTGTCCAATTACTACAAAAACACACACAGACACGAAACGCTGCCGCTAAAACAGGGTAATAACTCGATCGCTGCTACGATTCAATGTCCGATTGATTAAAACTATCCAATGGATGTTTAAGTGCTGCCCACATTAGGGTTATGCTTTGTCATTCGTCGTGAATACGATGGATGTTTAAGTATCGCACTTTGTCATTCGTTGTGAGGGTTTAATCTCGTGAGTTATCGTAAATGCTGTATTAGTTACTAACCTAGTTTTGTGTGCATTGTTATTTAAACTAGGTTAACAAGGCTAATCGATAGGCTAGACTCTACCCGTGTTAAATCTGCAATGTGAGTCATTCTCTTTTTATTAAATTACTTTCAAAATCATGTTTATTTTCAAGGTTATAATTACAGGGATTAAGTCTTTGTAGTCACCAAATTACAGCCGGTATATGGGGTTTTGTATACATTACTTGATAACCTTCACCATTGGACAACGAGTTAGCCAAGGGGTGATATGACCATAGTCACAGACACCATTGGACTATGAGGTTACCAATGGATGGTCGAGTGACAAATACTGTGGTTAGTTGGTTGATATATGGAAACATTGTAATTGCTCTTAATACTGTAAATTATAACAAACGCGTCGTTTTAATAAAAAGAATGATTCACCAGTATTTCCCGCTGACAAAACCTTTTTCAAACATGTTTCAGGTGATCTGTTGTGATCCAGGAAAAGTGCCGTGAAGCACTACAAGCTTAAGGAAGTGGCTCAATATAAAATAAAGAAACATGTTTTGTAAAATAAAGATTTCTCAGTGAAATCATATGATTGTAAACTACCGGGGTTTATCCCGAATTATGAAATAAAATAATCGGGAAATTTCAGTTTTAAAAAGATCCTACTAAAGTCTTCCGCTGTCAACTTAATTAAATAAATACCACGGGATTTTCTGTCCCACGGCTCCTGAACCGGGTCAAACCGGGTCGGGGGCCGTGACAGAAAAGGGTGGTATCAGAGCCACTGAGTTAAGCTAATTAAGTATTTGAGAAGTACTTAATTTTTCCTGATTACCATTTTGTGATTATGTGTTTTATTAACTGATTAATTGTTAATTACAGTATGGGTAAGCAAAAGCTTTCGAACATCTATCTTAAATTAGATAGTTCACCAAAAGAGAAGGGAAATTCATCCCAAACAAAATCCTCAAGATACTCAGTAGATACTGAGGAGGGAATATTTGTTCGAAAGGCACAATATGAGGAACCACTTTCTCCTAATAAAAGAAGTTTGATTATTAAGAAAAGTCAGGAGAAAATAAAGAAATCACAACCAAAAGAAAAGAGAGTTAATCAGAAAACCCAAGAACTAGATAGTAACCCACCATGGGAAGACAAGTTAGATGAAAAATGGGCAGATCTCTATATGCTAGCCACTGTAGCAGTAAATGCAAATCTTTAAATATTCTGACTCAAGTTTTAGCACCCTTATCACCTACAAGCCAGAAACTTTACCCAGTAAATAAATAAATTACAGTAAACCCTGATATGTTTTAGTTGTCAGTTGTCCTTTGTATTAAATTAGTCACATGGTATGCAATAATATTTAAAGGTTATCTATGAAATTTTATTATAAAATTTAACTTAGCCTTTTTGTGTGTATTTTGCATATATGCTAAACAACATGAATGAGTTATCTGAAGCCCTTCAGAATCTCAACCTCTATCCGGTGAAAATAGAAGTTTCTAGAGACTTTACGGGTTACATAGCCGATGTAGAGGAACCCATGGAATTTAACGCTCCACCTCCGGAGAAACCCAAGCCTAAGAAAAGGAGAAGATTTGTAGGATGGAGGCGTGTGCGCAGGAGGAAACCCGCAACTAGGAAGATTCCAAAAATAGAAAATCCATTAGACAAAGGAAAGAGTATTGAAATCGGGGAAGATTCTAGGCAGATAGAAATGGAGATTGGGGAAGGTTCTAGGCAAACAAAGATAGAAGTTGGGGAAAGCTCTAGGCAAATTGAGGAGTTGCCATTTCAGGAGGAATTGGATCGTGCATTAGAGAGCTGTGATATCATCAGGCCTATTAATAATAACCTCTACCCTTATCCTGCTGAAAATCAACTTCCAATAAACTTGGAACCAACAATCCCAGAACCTATAATCCACACCCAACCTCTAGGAATGGACGAGTGGTGGACTAATGACTGGCAGTTTCAAAATCTGCTCAACAATCCTTATACCTTTCTCCCTCAGTTCGACCCGGAACCAATACCAAACCCACCAATGAGCAATGAGAATTTAGCTGAACTCCGCCACTTTGGCGAAGAGTTGATGGATGCAGGAAATAGGATTCGGGAAGTAGGAGAACAGATCTCCTGGAAGTACGACGAAAGGGAACGTCGTTACTGAAATACCAACTGACGAGGGATAGTGGGGTTATGAAACTGTGATTGTATAATAATAATAATAGTAAAAAAAAAATCTTGTAAAATAACTACAAATAAAACTTTGTAAGATTATGATGTGTATTGATGCATATTATAATATATAAAATGGGAATCGAGAAATCGATAATTTTGGCTATCCATGTGTTATGAAATTTCGTGATTATTTGTGTATGGCTATTAATTATTTTATACTAATAATTTATATAAATTAATTATCAGATGGAAAACGCTAATAATGAACCAGTTAATGAGGTTAACCAATCTGAGCAACACCCGGAGAATCAATTTATGACTAGGCAAGATATAGAAAATATCGTTGCTCAAGGGATAGCCAATGCTATTCCAGCAATCCTTGCTGCTGCCCAGAAACCTGTTGAACCTCAACAAATCATTCCTAGCAAACGTATTTCTGAAGATAACTTCAGTAATAGCGTAAACGGAGGCGGTAATCATACTAATCACGATAATGATCCACGGCAGGCTCCGCTCCCTAAGAAAATGAAAGCTGCAACGCCTGGTTGCACTTACAAAGAATTTCTTGCTTGTAAACCAGCTGAGTTTGCAGGCAATGAAGGAGCGACTGCGACACTGCGTTGGTTAGAGAAAACCAAGGCAGTGATTACAATAAGTAAATGTGCCAAGGACGACAAGGTCATGTACGCTTCAAATCTTTTCAAAGAAGGGGCGCTAGAATGGTGGAATACAGTACTTCAAGCCAAAGGAAGAAATATGGCCTATACCATGAACTGGGAAGAATTTAAGAGTCTTGTAGAAAGAAAATTCTGTCCCGAATATGAAAAAGATCAAATGGCAAATAAGTTCCTGGACCATCGGATGGTGGGTGTAGATTGTCGAGGATATACTTCGACATTCTTCGAGTATGCGAGAGTAGTACCAACCCTGGCTTCGCCAGAATCAGTGCTTATTTCTCGCTATATTTGGGGATTGATTGGCGAAATCCGCAATATCGTTAAAGCTGCGAGACCTCGTACTATTGACGATGCGGTGGAATTAGCTAACACCCTAACTGACGAACTGGTACGCACAAGAGATGAAAACAGGAAAAAGGAATTGGCTCAGATAATTACTCAAGGATTTCGTACGGGTAATAATAGCAGCTTCAAGAGAAGAGGAACAGGGCAATCCTCAACTCCGCCGTTCTGTAGGAATTGCAAAAAGAAACATTATGGAAGATGTAATGTAACCTGCAATTTTTGCAAAATGGTAGGACATCGTGAAGAAGATTGCAGAAAGAAAACAAGGATCTGTTATAACTGTGGAGAAGCTGGGCATTTCAAAACAGAATGTCCTAAATTGGTTAAACCGGCAGACAATAAAGCTAAACCAGCCGACAGAGCTACCAAGAAGAATGCTCGTGCATTCCAATTAACTACTCAGGAGGCAGAGCTAATTCCTGATGTGATAGCTGGTACGTTCCTAGTTCACAACGTGTATGCAAAAGTATTATTTGACTCTGGTGCAAACCAAAGTTTTATCAATACTTCATTCTGCCAAGCTCTTAACTTACCTTTAACCAACATTAGGCAGATTTTTACAGTCGAAACGGCAGATGGGAATTCAGTTAAAATAGATAAGGTTTTGCAAAATGTAGAAATAGAACTTCCAGGTCGTAAATTTCATGCAAACCTATTGCCTATGAAATTATCTGAATTCGATGTTGTATTAGGAATGGATTGGTTAGTAGCCAACCATGCTCAAATCCTTTGTGATAAAAACTCTAGAAATTCGGGCACCTACTGGGGAAGTAATTGTAACATCTGTGCTTGTAATCATTGTGAACAGTTCAATTATCAATAAAACAATGTTATTTGATCCCAATGTTTGTTTGTTTATGTTTTACATTTTTCATGTTTTGACTTTTGTTCATTTTCAAACTCTATATCACTTTCTGGAGAGTTATACGCAAACTGGTGCGTAAACGTAACCAGTTTAATGCAACAAATACTACGGAACATCAACATATACTTAACATACCTTAAATAACCTTTACATAACTTAGAAATAAGTTTTGAAGGCTTTGGTATGGCAAAAACAAGTTAATTCGCCTACAGGGACTAAATTCGACAAACTGTGAAAGTATGACGATTTGTACTAAAACAGACATTCCAGAACATGACCATAAGTTAAACATACCATAAATATCCTTTACATAGCTTAGAAATAGGCTTTGAGGTGTTCGGTGTGCTAAAATAAACTTTTGGGTCATTCAGGGACTAAAAGCGTCAAAAAGTGCACAAGTTTGCTCTTTCGCGCATAACTTACGTTCTGAAGACATCCGGACATCCAAAAATTTATGTAAGCACTAAAATATTTTATTTTAGTGTTTGGCCTAAGAAAAATCCATTCGTCGCGCAATTTGGATCGTTTTTCGCGTTTATGCGCATTCCGTCGTAATTAAGCGAACATCGCGATTGTACGGCCAAACGAACCGACATCCTAGATATTTTTGAGCACATTTTAAGTTCCCTATACGTTAACTTCATTTTAGAGCTTTGAAATGGGGTTACGGGCGTTAAACGTGTCGGAAATGGCTTTATTGCATAACAGGGACCAAAACTGTCATTTTGCCAAAGTTGATGGCTTACGGACCGTAAGCCATCACCCTTACGGTCCGTAAGCAGTCCCCAGATCAGCAGAATGCAGAAACATTGAATCTGGCCTATTCCACCTTTGCACATGGTTTTGGGCAATACTATGGGCTCAAATGGTTTTGTAAAACCAGGGTCTTGAGGTGTAGGGTGGAGATTGAAGCACGGTTTTCGAGGAATGATCTTAACGGCTCTCCAAAAACTATAAATACCCCCCCCCATTCCTTGATAAAAAACCACTTGAATTCTTGAGAGTTCTCTAAGTTGAAGTAATACCCACTTCATACCTGAGAATACTTGAGAAATCAAAGCTTTCGGGGACCCTTTGTAAGTGTTCCTTCGTTCTTTTCTTCCGTTTAGCATTAAAGTCAAACTTTGTTTGACTTTATGCATTGACCAGTTTATGGTCAATGTGAAGTTCATTTGAACTTCATAACGTGAGCGTAATCACGATGGTCATAGTCCCTAGTGACTATACCTACTGATTTTCACGTTATCTAGGCTCAGTGACGAGTCGTAGTTTCAGCCAAAATGTGCATTCGTGCGTATTTTGTAACCAAACTACTCTTGGGTATCAAAACCGTTTGTTTTGATACCAAACCTATTTTCTAAACTTAGTTAAGCATGTTTTAACATGCTTAGCTCGTCACTTTTAGTTTAGTGCTTATATAGGGTCGTAAGGTAAGCGATCTAAACAATCGCTTATACTTTCGAACCGACCCGTTTGGTCGATCATTAGGATCCGACCAAACACATTAGGTGACCATAGTATATAGGGAATAACCTTCCGAGGTTATACCTTATGGTCGCTTCGTTTAAGTAGTTGTATGATACGTAGTTTATATGCCTTAGGTAAATTACCAAAATGCCCTTTTTACGCCAAAATTCATTTTAAGCATATGTAACATAACTTTTGACATCTAAACTAATTTGGCAACAATATTAGACATGTTAAGGCATATTTTACTTGTCATAGGACTAGTTAGGCAGTCCGAACATGTTTTACGCGAACGACGCGTTAAAGTAGCATAAGCTACCTAAACGGGTCGTAATGGGTCGTAAGCACTTAGGTTAGGTTTCATTTAGTATGTAGGATTTATTAAACCATACTACATGAGTTCCCATACTCATTTGGTTTACGAGCCCTCATTCTATCCGATCCTCCGATATAGGTCCGGTTTATTAACATAGTTACCTATATTAGGTGCCGTTTGATTCCGTGATCTCTAGCATTGCTTGGTGGTTATCTTAGCACTTCTGAGCAATCTCAAGTGAGTACATAGACCCCTCTTTACTGTTTTTCAAACTGTTTTGGGGTGAAACACATGTGCCTACTTGTTACTTTCATGCTTTCCATGTTTTCACATCATATACTTGCTATGTTCGTTAGTACATTTATAGTACATGATTTACATTACATTGTTTTGCTATGTATGTTTACTTAGCATACTTAGTACATTGTTTTACTTTACATTTCTGCTATGTATGTTGACTGAGCATGCTAGCACATTGATTTACATGACTTTTCTGCTTTGTATGTTAACTTAGCATACTTAGCACATTGTTTTCATTTAACATGTTTACAATCGGTATGACATTTGGTTTGTACAAACGGGACTTATATACATTCATTAACATTAGCTACGCCGCTCGGTAGTAAGTAGTGGTACCATAGGACTTGACAAATCCCATTCCTGACATCCCGGGTTTGTTTGGATGTAAGGAATGACTGAATCCGAAAACATTTCTTTTGATAACCTTGACTTAGGGTTATCCAACTGTCTCAAGGCTTGAATGTATGCGTTAACTTACCACATAAGTGTTTGTATCAATGTAACATGCATTTACTTTGCAAAACATAACTTTTTGATATATTCAAAATACTTTGTTTTGTACATTCTTACATTTGGTTTATGTAACAACACATTACTTACCATACATAACGATTGTTGCACATCACTTGACTACATTTGGACTTTTAACATTTGACATGGTTTATACAAGGACTTTTTGACAATTGGTTTAAGCATAGACTTTATACATTGGTGGTTTGTTTAAGTGACTTAAGTAACGAGATGTGAGTAGTATAATATAAATATGGTGGATACGCCGCTGGTACTTCCTATATATAAGTGCTTGTATTATATTACGTATCATAGCGTTATTTAAATCATTCAATTTGGACTTATACATTTACACAAGTAACATGTTTTCACAAGACTTTGGTTTACAAACAGTTTACTTTGTACAACTCATTTTACTTGGTTATTCATTTAACCATACATTATTCTTTTATTTATACATATCATCTGAGCTTATCGCTTTTGAATGATTTACAAAACAAAACAATTTACCAGGTTCATGACTGTCTTTTGCTAAACAACTTTTTTTTCTAAACTTATAAGTCATGAATCCTATTTTCACAAAACCTATGTATCTCACAGGCATTTTTATGCTGATGTACCTATTTTCACATGTGTTTTCAGGAGCTTTTGCATAGGATGGTGGTCGTGACACTAGGGCGGACCTGTGCCTTAGAGACTTAAAATGAAGATAGACTTAGTTTAATTATGTTATGTACTCTTTGTTTCCTGTTTAAACAATGTAACTCTCATGTTTAATAAATAAAACGTACCTTTAATTTCCATGGTTGTGAAACAATTAATTCTGTTACAACACTCCCCGACGTTTTCGCCATGTTTGATTGTTCCACGTGGTCGGGGTGTGACAGAAAAGTTGGTATCAGAGCCAATGGTTATAGGGAATTAGGTTATTAGTAATGCTTTGACCTAGACTA
Source organism: Helianthus tuberosus (assembly GCA_030545235.1). Taxonomy (NCBI): domain Eukaryota; kingdom Viridiplantae; phylum Streptophyta; class Magnoliopsida; order Asterales; family Asteraceae; genus Helianthus; species Helianthus tuberosus. Next base: position 157,054,323 of record CM060394.1, read on the forward strand.
TAACCTTTCTAGGACCCTAACACAAGTTGTCTTGTGTTTAGATCTTAAAACATGCACATCACCTATCCTTAGGTGATTATCAAAACAAGAACCCAATTTTTCGAGACGATTTTTGAAAATCAATCATCTGTTTTTAAATGATTTATTACAAGGTTTTGAACCCTCTGTTATAAGGTTTTGAACCCCTTTGAATTTTCAAAATCTCGTCAAAGTTTTGGGTCCTAAATAGTGTGAACACGTGCAAACTGGAAGGGTGAATGCCTGTACCCTGGGTTTTCTGTCTAAGGCTAGAGTGTTCGTACAAATCCATATAATCGGACCAGTCACTCTTACCTGGGAACTCTTGGGGTGAGTGTTCACTTATAGGCGAGCATGTCTTCGCGATACATTATTTTTGACCCATTTACTTTGATTAGTCACTATGTGTCGTTTGCTTGCTTTGTGATGCGGACGAATGACCACCATCTTTGCTTTTGTTAATTTTTGTATCATCTCATTCTTTTCACCCAATCATCTCACTCGTTTCCTTTCATGTTTTCCTCTTTTAGAATGCCTCCTCGACGCGAGAATCAGATAGCGAATGCCGAACTGGCAGAAATTATCGCACAGCAAATGGCTGCTGCGTTCCCAAATCTTATTGCTCAATGGAACCAAGCCAACAACAATCATGCTCCATGCAATTTCAAGAGTTTTAACTCGGCTAAACCGCTCAAGTTTAGTGGTTCTGAGGGAGCAACTGGGCTTCTTCAATGGTTTGAGAGCATTGAGAATACTTTCCATCACGTTCAGTGTCCTGATAATCGCAAGGTCGAGTTTTCTTCGAGTGTGTTCCAGAAGAGGGCTCTTACGTGGTGGAACGGGGTTATGAGAGACCGTGGTGCAGAAGTTGCTCTAGCTCAAACATGGGCTGAACTTAGGGCTCTTATGATGAGGGAGTTTTGTCCTCGTCATGAACTGCGAGCTTTGGAGAGAGAGTTTGATGACTTGAAACAGGACAGTGGCGAGCACAGGGCGTATACTGATAGGTATGAGGAGTTGAGTCTGCTTTGCCCAACAATGGTTACCCCACTCAACAAGGCTATCGAAAGGTACATCGATGGTCTACCTGACTCAGTGCAAGACATCATTACTGGTAGTAACCCTACCACAGTCCGTCAGGCGATCGAGTTAGCAGCGACATTGACTGAGTCGCAGGTTCGAAAGGGAAAGCTGCACAAAAAGGGTGACAAGGGTAAGAAGCAGGCGACTGACAAAGAAGATAACAAGAAAGGTCAAAACAAGAATGGAAAGAATTATGGTTCCTTAAGGGGGTCTAGGAAGCGAAAGGCTTCCCAAAACTATGCCGTTACTGCACAGGCTCAAGCTGCACCAAATCAGCCTGCGTAACCACCCGCCAAGAGGCCTTATCTTGGCAATGCACCTTTGTGCAACAGGTGTAACGGCCATCACCTACCACATCTCCAATGTCGTCATTGCACTAACTGTGGAAGAAATGGTCATCTTGCCGCTACTTGTCGCATTCCTGTTAACCAGAATCAGGCAGTTCAGAACCAAGCCCAACAAGTTGCTTAGCCTCTTGCTCAGCAACAAGGTCAAGCTGCACGACCTCATTTTCCTCCTGGTTCGTGCTACAATTGTGGGGATCTGACCCACTATAGAAACCGGTGCCCAAGACTAGCTAAAGCAAATCCAAATCAGAACCAGGCTCAGGTTCGAGGTCGAGTCTTCAACATGAATGCACAAGAGGCACAAGCAGATGATAATGTGGTGAACGGTACGTTCTTTATTAATAATCAGCCTGCATCTGTTCTTTTTTATTCGGGTGCCGATAAGAGTTTTGTGTCATTATCTTTTGAGCCTTTGCTTCGCGTGTCTAGAACGAAACTAGGAAAACCCTTGACAGTAGAAGTTGCTAGTGGTGAACCCATTGTTCTTGATTCTGTTCTTCGCAACTGCCAGTTGAACCTTAACGACCATCTTTTTCCTATTGACCTCACGCCTATGCAACTTGGAAGCTTCGACATTATTGTGGGTATGGATTGGTTAGCCAAGCATCGCGCAGAGGTAGTTTGTTTTGAGAAGATCGTTCATGTGCCGCTTCCGACAGGTGAGATCCTACAGGTTCATGGTGAGAAACCTACTGGTGGTCTCAAACTCATGTCTTGTTTTAAAGCTCGGAAGTATCTGCGAAAGAATTATGTGGCCTTCTTGGCACATGTCACAGCAGATAAAGGCAAAGGTAAGTCTATCCAAGATATTCTTGTTGTTCGGAATTATCCCGAAGTTTTCCCTGAAGATTTACCTGGTCTACCCCCAGCATGCCAAGTCGAGTTCCGTATTGATCTCGTACCTGGTGCAAATCCCATTGCCAGAGCTCCATATTGTCTTGCACCATCTGAGATGCAAGAGTTGTCTAAGCAGCTCCAAGAGCTCTCTGACAAAGGTTTTATCCGTCCTAGCTTTTCACCTTGGGGTGCTCCCGTTCTTTTTGTCAAGAAGAAGGATGGATCTTTTAGGATGTGTATCGATTATCGTGAGCTTAACAAGCTTACCATCAAGAATCGATATCCCCTACCTCGCATTGATGATCTCTTTGATCAGTTACAAGGTGCTTCTTATTTTTCAAAGATTGATCTACGTTCTGGGTATCATCAACTTCGTGTGCATGAAGAAGATATTCCCAAGACAGCATTCCGCACTCGGTATGGGCATTATGAGTTCACAGTTATGCCATTCGGTTTGACTAATGCTCCTGCTGTTTTCATGGACTTAATGAATAGGGTCTGCAAGCCTTATTTGGATCAGTTCGTCATTGTTTTTATTGACGACATCTTGATTTATTCTAAGACGCGAGCTGATCATGAGCAACATCTTCGTCTTACTCTAGAACTCCTAAAGAAAGAGCAACTTTTTGCCAAATTCTCCAAGTGCGAATTTTGGCTTAAAGAAGTTCAATTTTTGGGGCATATTGTCAACGAACAAGGTATTCATGTAGATCCCTCCAAGATCAGTGCGATTAAGGATTGGGATACGCCTTCTACTCCTACTGAAGTTCGTTCTTTTCTTGGTCTGGCGGGTTATTATCATCGCTTCATTGAAAACTTCTCAAAGATTGCAGTTCCTCTAACCGCTCTAACCCAGAAGAACAAGCCCTTTGATTGGGGATTCAAACAAGAGGAAGCTTTTCAAAACTTGAAGCAGAAGCTTTGTGACGCGCCTGTTCTGACTTTGCCTGAGGGTAATGATGATTTTGTCATGTATTGTGATGCATCGAAACTGGGTCTTGGCTGTGTTCTGATGCAAAGGAACAAAGTCATAGCATATGCATCGAGGCAGTTGAAGATACATGAGAAAAACTACACCACTCATGATCTTGAGTTAGGTGCAGTTGTTTTCGCTCTTAAGATCTGGAGACACTATTTGTACGGTACAAAATGTGTGGTTTTCACGGACCACAAAAGTCTTCAGCATATCTTCAATCAGAAAGAACTCAACATGAGGCAACGACGTTGGGTCGAGCTTCTAAACGACTATGACTGCGAAATTCGCTACCATCCTGGTAAGGCGAATGTCGTAGCCGATGCATTGAGTCATAAGGAACGTACTAAGCTTCATTGTGTTCGTGTTCAATCTGTTATTCAAGCTCGATCCGATATCCAAGCCCGCATTTCTCAGGCTCAACACACTTGTGTTTCACAAGGTTTGATGGATAAGGAATTTCCCTATCACATAACCCCTGATCTGGAATTGAAGGACAATGGATCGTATTACTTCATGGACCGTTTGTGGGTCCCAAGCCAAGATGATCTTCGCACCTTGCTTATGGATGAAGCCCATAAGTCTCGTTATTCTATTCATCCTGGCTCAGATAAGATGTATAAGGATCTTCGTATTCATTATTGGTGGCCTGGTATGAAGAAAGACCTTATATGTATCAAAATGCCTTACTTGTCTTAAGGTTAAGGCTGAACACCAACGTCCTTCGGGTTTATTGGAGCAACCAGAGATCCCAGTTTGGAAATGGGAAAACATCGCTATGGATCTTGTTACCAAACTTCCACGCACAAAGAAAGGTCATGATGCCATCTGGGTAGTTGTTGATCGTCTTACTAAGTCAGTGCATTTCTTGCCAATCCGTGAGGATTTTTCTGCTGACAAACTTGCTAAAATCTATGTGGATGAAATTGTAGCTCGACATGGTGTTCCTTTGAACATCATTTCTGACAGAGATGCTCGTTTCACTTCTTATTTTTGGAGAACCATGCAATCTGCTATGGGGACCCAACTTAATCTGAGCACAGCTTATCATCCGCAAACGGATGGTCAATCTGAAAGAACAATCCAGACTCTGGAGGATATGCTTAGAGCTTGTGTGATCGATTTTGGTGGTAGTTGGGATTCACATCTTCCGTTGATTGAATTCTCCTACAACAACAGTTATCACTCCAGCATCAATATGGCTCCTTTCGAGGCTCTCTATGGTCGAAAATGTCGTTCACCAGTCTGCTGGAATGAGATCGGTGAGGCTCAGCTTACTGGACCTGCCCTCATTTTAGAGACAACAGATAAGGTTAAGAAAGTTCGTGATAACCTTCAGACAGCTAGAAGCCGTCAAAAGAGTTACGCGGACCAAGGACGCAAGCCCATGGAATTTCAAGTCGGTGATCGCGTATTACTTAAGGTCTTACCTTGGAAAGGTGTGATCAGATTTGGAAAGAAAGGAAAACTTGCACCTAGATACGTTGGACCATTCAAGATCGTCGAAAGAATCGGTAAGGTAGCCTACAGACTTGAGTTACCTCCTGAACTTGGAAATGTTCATCCAACCTTTCACGTGTCCAATCTCAAGAAGTGTTTAGCTGATGAGAACCTCCACATACCACTTGACAAAATTCGTGTTGATAAAACACTGGTGCAAACCAAAGTTTTATCAATACTTCATTCTGCCAAGCTCTTAACTTACCTTTAACCAACATTAGGCAGCTTTTTACAGTCGAAACGGCAGATGGGAATTCAGTTAAAATAGATAAGGTTTTGCAAAATGTAGAAATAGAACTTCCAGGTCGTAAATTTCATGCAAACCTATTGCCTATGAAATTAGCTGAATTCGATGTTGTATTAGGAATGGATTGGTTAGTAGCCAACCATGCTCAAATCCTTTGTGATAAAAACTCTATAGAAATTCGGGCACCTACTGGGGAAGTAATTGTAACATCTGTGCTTGTAATCATTGTGAACAGTTCAATTATCACTAAAACAATGTTATTTGATCCCAATGTTTATTTGTTTATGTTTTACATTTTTCATGTTTTGACTTTTGTTCATTTTCAAACTCTATATCACTTTCTGGAGAGTTATACGCAAACTGGTGTGTAAACGTAACCAGTTTAATGCAAAAATACTCCGGAACATCAACATATACTTAACATACCTTAAATAACCTTTACATAACTTAGAAATAAGTTTTGAAGGCTTTGGTATGGCAAAAACAAGTTAATTCGCCTATAGGGACTAAATTCGACAAACTGTGAAAGTATGACGATTCGTACTAAAACAGACATTCCGGAACATGACCATAAGTTAAACATACCATAAATATCCTTTACATAGCTTAGAAATAGGCTTTGAGGTGTTCGGTGTGCTAAAATAAACTTTTGGGTCATTCAGGGACTAAAAGCGTCAAAAAGTGCACAAGTTTGCTCTTTCGCGCATAACTTACGTTCTGAATACATTCGGGCATCCAAAAATTTATGTAAGCACTAAAATATTTTATTTTAGTGTTTGGCCTAAGAAAAATCCATTCGTCGCGCAATTTGGATCGTTTTTCGCGCTTATGCGCATTCCGTCGTAATTAAGCGAACATCGCGATTGTACGGCCAAACGAACCGACATCCTAGATATTTTTAGCACATTTTAAGTTCCCTATACGTTAACTTCATTTTATAGCTTTGAAATGGGGTTAACGGGGGTTAAACGTGTCGGAAATGGCTTTATTGCATAACAGGGACCAAAACTGTCATTTTGCCAAAGTTGATGGCTTACGGACCGTAAGCCATCACCCTTACGGTCCGTAAGCAGTCCCCAGATCAGCAGAATGTAGAAACATTGAATCTGGCCTATTCCACCTTTGCACATGGTTTTGGGCAATACTATGGGCTCAAATGGTTTTGTAAAACCAGGGTCTTGAGGTGTAGGGTGGAGATTGAAGCACGGTTTTCGGGAACGATCTTAACGGCTCTCCGAAAACTATAAATACCCCCCCATGCCTTGATCAAAACCCACTTGAATTCTTGAGAGTTCTCTAATTTGAAGTAATACCCACTTCATACCTGATAATACTTGAGAAATCAAAGCTTTCGGGGACCCTTTGTAAGTGTTCCTTCGTTCTTTTCTTCCGTTTAGCATTAAAGTCAAACTTTGTTTGACTTTCTGCATTGACCAGTTTATGGTCAATGCGAAGTTCGTTTGAACTTCATAACGTGAGCGTAATCACGATGGTCATAGTCCCTAGTGACTATACCTACTGATTTCCACGTTATCTAGGCTCAGTGACGAGTCGTAGTTTCGGCCAAAATGCGCATTCGTGCGTATTTTGTAACCAAACTACTCTTGGGTATCAAAACCGTTTGTTTTGATACCAAACCTATTTTCTAAACTTAGTTAAGCATGTTTTAACATGCTTAGCTCGTCACTTTTAGTTTTGTGCTTATATAGGGTCGTAAGGTAAGCGATCTAAACAAACGCTTATACTTTCGAACCCGACCCGTTTGGTCGATCAATAAGATCCGACCAAACGCATTAGGTGACCATAGTATATAGGGAATAACCTTCCGAGGTTATACCTTATGGTCGCTGATGTGTGCAAAATGCAACATATAAATTACATCAATAGTGGCATAAAACTAACCCTTTTTAGTACTAATGTTGGAAAAAGTGTGCTTTTGTCTTCCTTTTGTATTTTCAGGATTAAATGAACTCAAATTAACAAAAGAAGCAAAAAGATAGCAAAGTCTAACATAAATACAAGAAAAGGAACAAATGTGACATGCCCGACCCCACGACAGCATCTTCCCAAGCAAAACAAGAAGACAGAAGACTGAACACGCCCCGTGCTCAGCCAGCACGGGGGCGTGCCCAAGTGTCTGCAGAAAAGACAAAGTGGTAGAAGCTTCTATTGCCCACCACGGGGCCGTGCTCAGCGGACACGGGGCCGTGGTCAACTATAAGATTCGCACAATCCAGGCAAATCTTCATAGTACAAAGATTCTTCTGCACACGGGGTCGTGCTCAGCGGACAGGGGGGCGTGGTCAACTAATAAGACAAGCTGCATTAAATGAAGAAAGAGAAGGATGTGGACACGGGGCCGTGCCCACTGGACACGGGGCCGTGCCCGAGCTTCTGTTCAGCCTATAAATAGGAGTGCTTGGCTCAAGCTCAAACCATCCCTTGGCACACCACCTCTCTCATACTTCACCCATCACCCACCACCACCATAACACCATCATCCACCACCATCATCCATTGTCCATCATAGAGTGTGTGAGTCGTCTCGGGATCCAAGATTGATCGTAAGAGTTCTTGATAATCAAGGCCATGTTTGCCTAAGTCTCTTACATCACTTGGTGAAGACAAGTGTCTAGTGTAATACTTTTTATTTCTAATCTTTTCACACTTTTTATTTGGTTTTGTATTAATGACTTTAATAACTAGTTTCTTATGTTGAAGGTGATTCTTCCTTATCGTTTGTCCGTGGTGTCTTGACATTATTTTACTGTCTATATAAAATAAAAGATTTTTACCATTCATATCTCCACGGTCTATATGGAGGTATGTTGGCTACCTGGTCGGGGGTTAAGGGAACGGTTTGGTAAGAGTCTTGCCATTGTTCAGCGTTTAGAGGTCCTGCAATGGACCTGGGTCAAATTTAGTAGGACCTCCTTCAATACTTAACGGTATTGGATGGCGGGGGTCCAAACTCTTTGATCCCCTCATAAGTTAACTACTATTAATACTAAACCCCGGCTATTTAGGACTGTATCCCTGCTGACTCAGACTACTTAGTCGAGGGTAACGTCACCTCCAAAAGAGGGGCCTACCATAATTTGCTTTAATAACTTAATTAATTATCTTTCAATAATCCGACCCTTTAGGATTGTATCCTTACTGACTCAAACTACTGGGTTGAGGGTAACGTCACCTTCAAAAGAGGGGCCTACTACAATAACTAAGATAATCTCTTAAATAAGTGCAAAAGTGCGGAAATAATCAAAGGTTACACTATACACGAGTCGGAACCAAGTGATCAATCTTGTCTATCTGTTTTTTCTTTTATTTTTATTTTCAGCATTTTAGTTAGTTTTTATTTTTCTTAACTTAAAACATTTTTCTAAACTTTTTGATTTGATTAGACGTTGAGAATAAACCAGTACTAAAAGCTCTTGTGTCCTTGGACGACCTCGGTATCTTACCAACACTATACTACGCTCACGATGGGTGCACTTGCCCATATGTGTGTTTAGTGTTAGTAAATATCGTGTTTTTATAAATTTAAAACTTGGCTAAAAAAGTGTTAAAGGGCTTAAAATATACACCTAATATATATAACACTTCACACGCATCAAGTTTTTGGCGCCGTTGCCGGGGACACAAGGATTTTAAGAAAGCTTAAAATCGACGGCCTAATCAGTTTTTCAAAACCTTTTTAAAACGCGCGCACATTTTTCTGCATTTTAGTTTAGTTTTGCATTTACAGTAACCTGTACACGGGGCCGTGCTCACTGAACACGGGGCCGTGCTGCACATTTTCATAAAAACACCCAGTAACAGTAGCTTGAACACGGGCCGTGCTCACTGAACACGCCCCGTGCTCAACGAAATCAGTGAATTTAATTAAAACGCCCAGATACAGATTCTGTACACGGGGCCGTGTCCACTGAACACGGGGCCGTGTCCAGCCTCTGTTTCCGTTTTTATTTTTGTTTTCTGATCTCGAGACTTGGTTGTGGTCTGCTGAGTGATTCTTATGGATCAATACTCTGGAGGTTACAACTACACCTATGAGGAGGATGATTATAGGAGTAATTATTGCACTAATTGTAGTAATCCGCACTCGGTTCAATATAGTAACTCATATCAACCATCCACTTCATACACCTACTATGAGGAACCCAGGTACGAACCATCAACTTCATACACATCCTATGAAGACCAAAGGTATGAACCTCCACCTCATACTCATATTTTGATGAACCAAGGTATGAGCCTTCATACTCGTACTTTGAGGAACCAAGATATGAGCCACCACCTTCGTATGCTTATTATGAGGAACCATGGTGTGAACAACCCACCTCATATGAGTATTATGAAGAACAAAATTACGACCCTTATCCATCATATGCTTACAATGAAGAACAATGGTGTGAACCATCTACTTCATATGGGTATTATGAGGAACAAAGGATCGAACAACTGGATTCAAGCTTTGAAAATCCCGATTCTTTTTCTATAACCGAAGTGACCGATAGGATATTAGAACACCTTAGAGTTATCGATCGCTATATAAAAGAATCTCACGCAAGGGAAGAGGAGTCCCGCGCAAGAGAAGAATTAAAAAAGGAAGAGATAACTGAAAGTGTAAAAATGGAAGAACAAATAAGTGAAAAACCGACACATGAGTTAAACAACGAAGAATGTGAGTCCGACAACGTTAAAATTCAAGAAGAGTCGAATTTTGAAGAAATTAATCTCTTGTCACCTTCTTTCGAAAATCATTGTTTAATACCCACTCATGCTAAGTTTTTAAAAGAGTTAAACACTAACACTAAAATTAACGAAACGGTAAGTGTTAAGTTAACTAATGATCAAACCTCACTAATAAAAGAAGACCCATTTGAAATTAACATTACACCGGTTTCATGTTTCTTTCAAAATTCGTTTATTAGTAATGTCACAATTGATAAAGATCTTTGTGTTAACATAATGCCTAACTACATTTTCGAAAAATTAAGTATTAGTGATTTTTCTCCACTTCAAATACCCATTTTTCTATCCAATCGGAAAGTAATAAAATCAATCGGTGTAGTTGAGGATGTATTGGTTCAAACAAATCAAATGGTAATCCCGACCGACTTTGTCATCCTCGATGACGCTCCTCTAGTGTTGGGACGACCATTTGTAAAAACTCACGAAGCTTTGAAAAACCGAAAGTTCAACAATCTACCTCTTCAATTAGGGGAATTTAAAAGAAGTGTCGATCTTGAACGGTCAATGAAATATCCATTCGGCAATAATGACCCCCTAATTGAAGATGAAGATGAACCACCCGATACAAGTGAAGAGATTGACCACTTTGTTGAAGAAGAGGTCGCCATAGAACAAACTTTTAAAGTTCTTGATCAAAATGAGCAACCAAATAAGGAGTCTCCTAAAGACCCACCACTTGAGCTCAAAGAACTTCCAAAAGGTTTGGAATATGCTTTTCTAGACAAAGATGGTAATTTACCTGTAATTATTTCGTCTAAATTAGATAGCTTAGAAAAAGAAAAATTAATTAGTCTTTTGAAAAAAACACAAAAACGCGATCGCTTGGAAACTTGTAGACATAAAAGGAATTAGCCCTTCCATGTGTACGCACAAAATTTTAATGAATGATGACTACAAATCGGTAATACAACCACAACGACGAGTAAATCCAAATGTTCAAGAAGTGGTTAAAAATGAAGTCATCAAATTACTTGACGCCGAACTTATCTATCCTATCTCCGATAGCCCTTGGGTAAGTCCCGTCCAAGTAGTTCCAAAGAAAGGAGGTATGACGGTGATAACTAACGAAAAAAATGAATTAATACCCACGAGAACCGTCACAGGATGGAGAGTATGTATAGATTACAGACGATTAAATGAAGCAACAAGAAAAGATCACTTTCCTTTACCCTTCATTGATCAAATGTTAGAAAGATTATCCGGTCATAAATTTTATTGTTTCTTAGATGGTTTTTCAGGTTACTTTCAAATCCCGATAGCACCCGAAGACCAAGAAAAGACAACTTTCACATGTCCCTATGGAACTTTTGCTTATGGACACATGCCGTTTGGTCTATGTAATGCCCCCGCAACATTCCAACGTTGCATGGTAGCCATTTTCCACGACATGATAGAAAAGACAATGGAAGTCTTCATGGACGACTTTTCTATCTTTGGGGATTCATACGACCAATGCCTCGATAACCTTGAATGAATGCTATCCCGATGTGAGGAAACTAACCTCGCCCTTAATTGGGAAAAATGCCATTTCATGGTAACGGAGGGAATAGTACTCGGTCACAAGATCTCAAGCGAAGGAATGGAGGTGGATCGAGCCAAAATAGATACCATTTCTAGATTACCACCTCCATCCTCCGTAAGAGCTATCAGAAGTTTCCTAGGGCATGCCGGATTTTATAGGCGGTTTATCAAAGACTTTTCTAAAATCTCAAGACCTCTAACAAAATTACTTGAAAAAGATGCCCCTTTCATCTTTGACGAGGATTGCAATCACGCATTTCTAACCCTAAAGGAAATGTTAGTCAATGCACCTATCATGATAGCGCCTGATTGGAAATTTCCTTTCGAAATCATGTGTGATGCTAGTGACTTTGCAGTTGGAGCTGTCTTGGGACAAAGAAAAGAAAAGCATTTCCACCTAATTTATTATGCTAGTAAAACACTTAACGATGCACAAGAAAATTACACAACAACTGAAAAAGAATTACTAGCTGTGGTATTTGCTTTTGATAAATTTCGTTCTTATCTTGTTCTTTCTAAAACTATAGTCTATACAGATCATGCAGCCATTCGATATCTCTTCAAAAAGCAGGACACAAAACCACGTTTGATTCGGTGGATTCTACTCCTCCAAGAATTTGATATTGAAATCAAAGATAAAAGAGGAGCAGAAAATACCGCAGCAGATCATCTTTCGCGCTTGGAAGACCCAGCTTTGGAGGCAACCAGGGACGAGCAAATCAACGAAAAATTCCTGACTGAGTCCCTGGAAATGGTGGAATATAAGGAAGAACCATGGTACGCCGACTATGCTAACTACCTAGCTAGCGGTATAGTCGCAAAAGGTTGGCCACATCATCAAAGAAAAAAATTCTTTGCCAATGTGAAACACTATTTTTGGGAAGATCCATATCTTTTCAAAATGTGTGCCGACCAACTCGTCCGACGATGCGTACATGGTAGCGAAGCACGAAGAATTCTCCGCCATTGTCATGAAAGTCCATACGGAGGGCATCATGGTGTCGCTAGTACCGCACGAAAGGTATTTGATTCAGGATTTTATTGGCCAACCATTTACAAAGACGCCCAAAGTCTTGTCAAAACATGTGATGCTTGCCAAAGAACAGGTAATATTTCTTCCAAAAACGAAATGCCACAAAATGGCATTCTTGTTTGTGAAATTTTTGATGTGTGGGGACTCGACTTTATGGGACCTTTCCCACCGTCGAAAGGAAACAAATATATACTTGTGGCAGTAGACTATTTGTCCAAATGGGCCGAGGCCGAGGCACTTCCAACAAATGATGGAAGAGTCGTGGTAAGATTTCTGAAAAAACTATTCTCTTGTTTTGGCACACCTAAAGCATTAATAAGTGATAGAGGTACCCATTTTTGCAACCATCAACTTGAAATTTTTTTTAACAAGATATGGGGTCTATCACCGGGTCTCAACAGCATATCACCCTCAAACAAACGGACAAGCCGAAGTGACTAATAGAGGTTTAAAACGAATACTCGAAAAAACCGTAGGGTTAAATAAAAAGGAATGGGCAGATAAATTAGATGATGTTTTATAGGCTTTTCGAACTGCTTATAAAACAACAATAGGTACAACCCCATATAAGCTAGTCTATGGAAAAAGTTGTCACTTGCCAGTAGAAATTGCACACAAAGCCTATTGGGCAATCAAAAATGTAAACTTAGATTTAGAATTTGCTGGTAAAAATCGATTTTGTCAATTAAATGAATTAGACGAACTTAGGAATTATGCATACTCAAACTCCGAAATTTATAAGGAAAGAATGAAAAATTTGCATGACAAACATATTAAACCTAATGAATTTCGAGTAGGAGATCTAGTTCTTTTGTTTAATTCATGACTTCGATTGTTTCCTGGTAAATTAAAGTCTAGGTGGTCAGGACCTTTTTCCATCACCCATATTTTCCCACACGGTGCAGTAGAAATTAAATCTCGAAATGGGCCTCCATTCAAAGTCAATGGCCAACGGCTGAAACTCTATCAAGGATTCATTGAGGATGAAGAGGAGGAGATCTCGCTTCAAACGATCAAAGAATGAAAGCATCAACATCATACCTGGTAAGTTACAAACGATTGGGACGACATCTAAAGCGGTAAGTTTTCTAACCAAAGTTTATGGGAAACAAGGGCACTCACACGACCACTAAAAAAAAAATTTTAAAAACTGTGCTCGGCACGGGGCCGTGTCCGCTGGACACGGGGCCGTGTCCGCACTGCAGTCAAGATATATCCCCTTTTTCATAACAGTTACAACATTCCACACGCCCCGTTTCCCCGAAAAAGCTCTGGTTCCAGGCGATTTTCCGCAGATTTTTGACGTCTCCTTTTGTTTTAACAACATCAAGGTATGATTCTATCACTATTCTTAGTTAGATTAGTTATTTGCATGTAGTTAAAACACCAAAAATTTGGGGAAAAATCTAGGGTTCTTGAAGTTCATCCGGATCGAACCTCAAATTTTTGTTTAGATCTGTTATCATTTAGTTAGATTAGTGTTATGGGAAGTAAATCCACTTGTATTGTTCATAGATTCACCCGATTTCTCATAAAAACCCCAAACCCTTGTTTTTGAACCGAAAAAGATAAAATTGATAGGGTAAACAGGTTATTTTGGGAAAAACGGCGCTTGGGGTTTCATTTTCGGGGAAAAACGCGCCTATAGGACCAAAAATTTTCAAGTTTTCGAAACCGGGTCGAAAAATGGAATTTTTGTGTAACAGACGCCTGGACACGGGGCCGTGTCCGCTGAACACGGGGTCGTGTCCAGACCACTGTTAGCAGTTTTGTCCGTAAATGCTAATGTTTCGTGCTAACTCTTGGTGTATTCTTTCAGATGGCTAGGAAGTTCACGAGGTTTAACGCAAATGAGCTCGATGAGAGGGCTAGATACGAAGTACTTCAGACAAGGCCGAAGGAATACCCAAGGCAAGCATGCACGGATTTGTTATCATTGGTGAACCAACTCGACCGCTTCAACAAAATTGTCACCGGGCCATTAAGAGTCGCTTTAACAACTCGACTCCGTTCCGTCCACGAATGCACTTTGGAATTCTATAGCACCTTCACGTTCAACTCAAGGTGCGACCCATTCGACAATGATGGGGTAGTATTCCGATGTGGCGGAACTAAGTATTCGATCTCTATGGCATAATTTGGGTCGATTGTCGGGTTGTATGCGGAAGAAGATGCAGGGAACGAGGACAATACTGGAGGGATGCGAGAGATAGGTGAAAACGATCGCCAAGCCGTGTAGGCTCAGATTGGTGAAGGGTATTACAATCCGAGCAGCACTAAGAGTACGAAGTTGAGGGATCCGCTCTACAGATACATCCATAGGCTCCTCGGCTACTCTCTTAGTCAAAGACACGATAGCGGTGGCGTCGTTGGGTTAAGAGATTTGGTTGTCCTCCACTGCATCCATACCCGCAGGCCGCTTGATGTTCCGTTCCTCATGCTCCGAAACATGCATCATAACCGCCTTGCTAGTGCACCGACCCCTATATTCTTTGGGGGATGGGTGTACCGTCTCTTCAGGCACTTCACCCGCATACCTAGGTCATTCGAAAGGAGCCCATGGTCGGGTAGGGTAGATATACACATCTGCCGCTCAATGAACCTAATTTATGAGGCTGAAGACGGGACAGTAAGCTTTCAAAGGGTGCAAGGTCATGCATGGAACCCGCAAGAAGCACTTGTCCTCCACGCTCCACAACATCATCAGTACCAATACCAGCCCCATGGTGATCCGGGCCAATCCTCCTCCTCAGGAGGCGGTTTTCCTAACTTTCA
This sequence comes from Helianthus tuberosus, assembly GCA_030545235.1. Classification (NCBI taxonomy): domain Eukaryota; kingdom Viridiplantae; phylum Streptophyta; class Magnoliopsida; order Asterales; family Asteraceae; genus Helianthus; species Helianthus tuberosus. Next base: position 157,069,415 of record CM060394.1, read on the forward strand.
AAGTTTACATGATTTGTTGCAGGAAAACCTCATGTGCACCAGGAACACCTACAATATGGCAAGCAACACGTACAACCGGGTTGGGGCGATCGAGAGAAACATATCCGATATCCAAGATGATATTGGAAATATCCGGGAGTACATAGCTGGCCATGGTGGGGATGATGATGATGATGAAGACGAGAACATGGATTAGGCGGGAGGAGCGGAGGAAGAAGCGGTTGGTTGGTGATTCCCCAGGTTAACCTTTTCTAATCTTGAACAATTTGAGGCCTGCGTGCCAAGTGTTGAACAATTTACTTTCCCTAACTTCTTTTATTTTCTGCATTTATTTTTCTTTTAACTTTGACATGGATGTTGAACTTGGTAAAATTAGGATGTTTGCTATGGTGTGGTATGGTGTTTATTGATTAAGCAGGTACATACGAGGCTTAGAGTACTAAGCATTAGTACTACTAAAGCCGGGATAGGAAAACTGAAGAAAGAAACCTGTTTTTCAACCTTGCAGATTGTCCACACGGGGCCGTGTCCAACCGACACGCCCCCGTGCCCACTCCCCTGAACCTGCTGTTTGTTTTAATTCTGCAGACTTTGACAGACACGGGGACGTGTCCACTAAACACGCCCCCGTGTCCACCTTCTGTAAGTTTTCGTTACTAGCACCTGAACACGGGGTCGTGCCCACCAGGCACGGGGCCTTGTCCAGTGCCAGTAACACAAAATTTTTGCTTTTTACAACTTTTTACACGTTCAATCAACCTAAAAATTTATTTTTGGGACACATTGAGGACAATGTGTAATTTAAGTGTGGGGGGATGCTAAAACCTTGAATCTTGCAAGTCCTAAATACAAGCCTTACACAAAACTCTATTGGAATCGCTAATCACCCCAAATTTTTCTCAAAAATTTTTAATTTTTTTTTACTTGTCTAGGTTTAACTTGGGAATTTCAAGTTCTAAAAAGGTTATATTTTTACGAATTTACAACCGATAGCGTCGTGATAAAAAGAACCAACATAAGAAAATTATGAAAAGGCATGACAAGCTTAGTTAAAATTTGATTATATATACTTGATCACATAAAAACCCATTCCCACAAAAGTGAGTTTTGAGCCTTTATTGAGCATACAATTACATATCATTAGACTAAATGCTCATTTTTCGTTTCTTGTGTGAATAGCCGCTTGGTTCTTACGACTCTAGAACTTGCCATGACGATACATTCCCGGTCCTTACCAACTTAAACCCGAGTAAGTAAATGATGGAGGCATTAGGACTAACCCTTTTTATTTCTACACCATTATTTTTCTTTTTTTTTACCACCTACCCAAAATCCCCCTAGTTAGCCCCTTTGAGCCTAAACCTTTTCATTTCATAACCCAAACCAAACACCCTTTTACCCACCAAAAACCTTTTTCATTTTTAACCCTTTGTTTTAGTAACTAGCTCGGTTTTTCGTATGACTTCCTAAAAAAAAATTGTGTTGATGATGAAGCAAAAGAAAATAAACAAACAAGTTCATCAAAAATAACTTTGTTTGAATAAAAGCTTCATCAAAATAAAAGTTACAAAAAAAAAGTCTTACGAAAACCGACGCTTGTTACGCTTTTCGCCCTTTTTCTACTAACCACTAACCACTAACCCAACCACCTACCTTTAACCCAAGCCTAACCCTTCACCCAAAAAGTCCTCTTGATATTTACAAAGGTATATAAGTTAAAAAGGATGAGGATTGATTGCTTGGCAAGCCTATGGTAGGAGTAAGTTCCATGCCGCTCTCGAGTGATCCACAAAAATACATTTTTCGGCCGAGTGTTGAGTGATCCCCGTGAGGTATGCGAACTTGTATATAAATAGAATTTTAAAGAGGCATGTTATGACCTAATAAGTAATTTCTCTTATGAAAAGTTTTAAATTAATCATGACGAATAGGATTGTAAATAAATAAAAATAAAACTAAATAAAGAATCTTGGAAATCCCGACACTCTATGACAAGCCCAAAAACCTTCTTCTCTACCCATTCCATTTGGGAGTGTAAAGCCACATTATAAAGAGTTTTGCTTGAGGACAAGCAAAGATTCAAGTGTGGGGGTATTTGATGTGTGCAAAATGCAACATATAAATTACATCAATAGTGGCATAAAACTAACCCTTTTTTAGTACTAATGTTGGAAAAAGTGTGCTTTTGTCTTCCTTTTGTATTTTCAGGATTAAATGAGCTCAAATTAACAAAAGAAGCAAAAAGACAGCAAAATCTAACATAAATACAAGAAAAGGAACAAACGTGACATGCCCGACCCCACGACAGCATCTTCCCAAGCAAAACAAGAAGACAGAAGACTGAACACGCCCCGTGCTCAGCCAGCACGGGGGCGTGCCCAAGTGTCAGCAGAAAAGACAAAGTGGTAGAAGCTTCTATTACCCACCACGGGGCCGTGCTCAGCGGACACGGGGCCGTGCTCAACTATAAGATTCGCACAATCCAGGCAAATCTTCATAGTACAAAGATTCTTCTGCACACGGGGTCGTGCTCAGCGGACACGAGGGCGTGGTCAACTAATAAGACAAGCTGCATTAAATGAAGAAAGAGAAGGATGTGGACACGGGGCCATGCCCGAGCTTCTGTTCAGCCTATAAATAGGAGTGCTTGGCTCAAGCTCAAACCATCCCTTGGCACACCACCTCTCTCACACTTCACCCACCACCCACCACCACCATAACACCATCATCCACCACCATCATCCATTGTCCATCATAGAGTGTCTGAGTCGTCTCGGGATCCAAGATTGATCGTAAGAGTTCTTGACAATCAAGGCCATGTTTGCCTAAGTCTCTTACATCACTTGGTGAAGACAAGTGTCTAGTGTAATACTTTTTATTTCTAATCTTTTCGCACTTTTTATTTGGTTTTGTATTAATGAATTTAATAACTAGTTTCTTATGTTGAAGGTGATTCTTCCTTATCGTTTGTCCGTGGTGTCTTGACATTATTTTACTGTCTATATAAAATAAAAGATTTTCACCATTCATATCTCCACGGTCTATATGGAGGTATGTTGGCTACCTGGTCGGGGGTTAAGGGAATGGTTTGGTAAGAGTCTTGCCATTGTTCAGCGTTTAGAGGTCCTGCAATGGACCTGGGTCAAATTTAGTAGGACCTCCTTCAATACTTAACGGTATTGGATGGCGGGGGTCCAAACTCTTTGATCCCCTCATAAGTTAACTACTATTAATACTATAACCCGACTATTTAGGACTGTATCCCTGCTGACTCAGACTACTTAGTCGAGGGTAACGTCACCTCCAAAAGAGGGGCCTACCATAATTTGCATTAATAACTTAATTAATTATCTTTCAATAATCCGACCCTTTAGGATTGTATCCTTGCTGACTCAAACTACTGGGTTGAGGGTAACGTCACCTTCAAAAGAGGGGCGTACTACAATAACTAAGATAATCTCTTAAATAAGTGCAAAAGTTCGGAAATAATCAAAGGTTACACTATACACGAGTCGGAACCAAGTGATTCATCTTGTCTATCTATTTTTTCTTTTATTTTTATTTTCAACATTTTAGTTAGTTTTTATTTTTCTTAGCTTAAAACATTTTTCTAAACTTTTTGATTTGATTAGACGTTGAGGATAAACCGGTACTAAAAGCTCTTGTGTCCTTGGACGACCTCTGTATCTTACCAACACTATACTACGCTCACGATGGGTGCACTTGCCCATATGTGTGTTTAGTGTTAGTAAATATCGTGTTTTTATAAATTTAAAACTTGGCTAAAAAAGTGTTAAAGGGCTTAAAATATACACCTAATATATATAACACTTCACACGCATCAAGTTTTTGGCGCCGTTGCCGGGGACACAAGGATTTTAAGAAAGCTTAAAATCGACGGCCTAATCAGTTTTTCAAAACCTTTTAAAAATGCGCGCACATTTTTCTGCATTTTAGTTTAGTTTTGCATTTACAGTAAACTGAACACGGGCCGTGCTCACTGAACACGGGGCCGTGCTGCATATTTTCATAAAAACACCCAGTAACAGTAGCTTGAACACGGGCGTTACCTACTAAATGGGATATCTACACTCTCATGATCAAGGGAGAAACAGGTTATGAGACTAAAGAGCTTGAAGAAGTGGTAGGAAAGCTGAGAGCTTATGAGCTCAGTATGAAGAAGAAAGACACTGGATATGATCAGGTTCAAGATCCAGCGATTTACAATGGGCTTACATCTTCTTCATCTCACAACGCTTCTAGCGACTCTGCTACTGCGTTTCTTTCATGTGAGAACGAGCAGGTCATAGTAAATGAAGATGGTGATGTGTGTTTTGTAGCTGCTTCAGGAGGATCAACAGGAGCCAAAAGAACACCAGCTTCTAAGCAGAGTAGTGGTGTTAAGTCAATGCCAATGAGTGTGAAGTCTGCTGAAGAGCATCTTGCTCTACTTGCTTCATTTGTTGCTTCTTATGAGAACTACATTCAGGGGAAGATATCTGATCCTGCCACTTTGGATGAAGATTATGATCAGATTGACCCTGATGATCTTGAAGATATGGATTTGCAGTGGCAAATGGCTATGATTACTAGAAGAGTGAAGAGATTTATGAACCGAACAGGAAGGAAGTTTATAGGAAAGACGGTTGGTTTCGACAAGACCAAAGTGAGATGCTTCAACTGTCAAAGTTATGGGCATTTTGCTAGGGAATGTCAAAAACAAAAGCAGGAGACTTCGAGTCAGAGTTCAAACAATAGGAATGCATCAAACAACTCTAACTCGAGAGCGCTGATCTCTACAACTAGAGAAGGTTCATATGACTGGAGTATTCACTTGGAAAAAGATGGCAATGTCACACAGGCATTCATGGCAGAGATAACTCCAGTTGATGATGGTGAAGCTACCATGGGAGATGCTGAAGCAAAAGTGGATGCTGAGGCAGAGGTCAAGATAGAGAGTAAAACTGAAGAAGAGAAGGGTGATCAGACAAAAGATGCTGAAGAAGAAAAGCAAAAGTCTGACCAGGAACGGGAAGCTGAAGAAAAGGATGCTAAGTATAAAAGAATGGAAGCTCAGCTTGCGGCTCTAATGGCCAACCTTGATAAACAAACAGGAGAGGTAAAGTCTAATACTGTGTGTTTAAAATGTCGTGAACTACAGGGTGAGGTTGACAGGTTGTCAACACAAAATCAAAGTCTGGTGAGCGAGATGTCTAACATAAAAGAAGCAAACTTTTTTGCTAAAAGAAATGAATACTCATACTTGAAGAAGATAAAAGGTTATGAAAGTAAAATTGACTCATTAACCTGCAAACTAAACGAAAAACTTCAAGTCATAGACTTAGCTCATGAAATGATGGCTGAGAAAACAAAAGAGATTTCTGATAAATGCAAAGAGTTGTCAGATGCACAACTCAAAATTGTTGAACTTGAAAAGAAACTAGGTCAGTTCAGGGACTCTACTTTTGTTATGAAACATATGATGGGTGGCTTGAAGAAAAGTAATGACAAAACTAGTGTGGGATTCCATGGTTTCAATGAAGTTCCACCTCCTGTTAGTCATGACTATTCTTTCTTGCCTGATGAAGATGAGCTCATGGACTTTGTGTCAACATCACCAAGTAGTTCCACATCAAATCAAGGAAATGAGTCTGCGTGTGATGATGCTAAGAAGAATAATAACAGCAAACCAGTTTCGAAAAAGAAAACATCACATCCTAAGAATAAAAATCCAACTTTTGTTAAAAGTGTTAATTTTGTTCAAGGAAGTGACATGAAAGACGAAACAACTGTTATTGAAAACGAATCTAATGTAGAGTTTGCTAAAAATAAGAACATTGAAAAAGCTGAAATTAAGCAAACTAAAGAAAATCCTTCTAAGGCATCATCATCAAATCCCGAATCTAGTTCAAAGGCTTCTGAGAAGAAGTCTTCGAAAAAGAGATCGTGCTTCAAATGTCACACCAAGGGACATGTAGCTAGCTGCTATCCTAACAAAAAGAGTGAAGCACAAATTAGTGAGAAACAGAGAGGGAAATCACCTGAAAAGCAAGGTGATAAGGAGGAGAAAGTTGCAAATTCTCCAAAGAAATCTGCTCCTAAGCAACCAGAGAATGTTGCTGTTGGTGTAGATAAGGCTGAAAAAGGAACTCCACAAGTTCCTCGTTTTCAAAGAAATCAACCAAGATTTCAGCCTAGATCTCCACCAGGCAGATATGAGAGACCTAGAAGCAGTTCACCAAGAATGAACAATAATAATTCAAATAATTTCAGAAGTCAAGGTCAATATCAAAATCGATACCAAAATGATGGTGGTCCAACTTTTTATAACAATGGCTTTAGAAATTACAACAATAATGCTTCTTGGAATCAAAATTCAAGATATCAAAATCAAAATTTTCAAAGGTCAAATAGTCCAAACACGTATAGGAACCCTCAGGACCAAAGACCTAGTGGAAATCAAAATCAAATTCCATCAACAGGTCTGAGATCCAAGACTCCAGTTAGGAGTAATGGATATTGGATGGATGTTCCAGTGGTTGGTGAATTTGGACGACCCAAGACCATTAAGGCTTGGGTCCCCCAATCTAACTAATTTTTCGGTTGGTGTGTGCAGGAGCTGCTAAGGAGGATTATCAACTTGTGGTATGTTGATAGTGGCTGCTCTAGGCACATGACGGGGGATGCGAGATTGTTAACTGAATTTGAAGATTATGATGGTGGAAAAGTGAATTTTGCGGGTGCTAAAGGTGGTAGAATTACAGGACGAGGAAAAGTGACCAATGGGAAGATCACACTGGATAAAGTGAACTATGTGGAGCAGCTTAAACACAATCTGATGAGTGTGTCACAAGTATGCGACAAGGGTCACTCGGTCCATTTTACCAAGAATGAAGCATTAGTGTTGAAACCAGGTTTGAAGATTCCGGACGATTGGATAGTGATGAGAGCGCCTAGGAGAAATGACACTTATGTCATGGACATGGGTGCTAAGGATCCAACTGCTGTGGTGGCGTGCTTACTATCAAAAGCATCTGAAGCTGAATCAATGTTGTGGCACAGACGCATGGCCCATATTCACTATCGAAAAATGAATTACCTTGTTAAAAATGAGCTAGTGAAAGGGGTTCCATTGCAGAGGTTTCAAGTGGAAGATAAATGTCTTCCATGTCAAAAGGGAAAACAACATAAGAAACCTCATAAGTCTAAAACAGTAAACTCCATAGATGCCCCTTATGAATTACTTCACATGGATTTATTCGGTCCAGTGAACGTGAGGAGCATAGGTGGAAAGTACTATTGTTTAGTTGTCACTGACGATTACTCACGTTATTCATGGGTTTTCTTTTTAGGTACAAAAGATGAGACAACAGAGATGTTGATAGATCTTTTTACAAAATTGGAAAATGTCCATGATGCAAAAATTAAGAGGATAAGGAGTGATATTGGCACGGAGTTCAAGAATCGTATTCTGGATCTCTATTGTCTTCGAAAGGGAATTGAACATCAATATTCTGCTCCTTATACACCTCAACAAAATGGAGTTGCTGAGAGGAAAAACAGGACGTTGATTGAAGCCGCTAGGACAATGCTTTCAGATTCAAAGCTACCAGATCTTTTCTGGGGAGAAGCTGTGAATACAGCTTGCTACGTCCTAAACAAAGTTTTGACTGTTAAACGTTTTAATAAAACTTTTCATGAATTGATGTTTAACAAGAAACCAAACTTAGAAGGCTTTTAACCATTTGGATTACCCTGCACCATTGTGCGAAATAAAGATAAACAAAAATTCGGTGAGGTGGCTGACGAAGGCTACTTTCTAGGCTATGTGCCTGGCACACCGAATAAAAGGGTTTTCAATCTAAAAACTGGTAAAATTGAGGTTGTTTTTAATGTTGAAATTGCTACATACAAACCTCAACAATCAACGAGTGGTCCTGCTATATTATATGATTATGAAAGCATTTTTAAATCATTTAATATTCATGATTTTTCTGATGTAGATAATTCTCAGCTGATTCAGACAATAATTAGTGAAGATGATGAAGGCGAGTTCATGCCTAGATCGAATGTTGATATGACAGATGCTGCGAAAACTTCCAAAGGTGCTGCTGATCCTGATTCAAGCGATAGTGACTCTGAACCCATTCAGGGGGAGGATTTCATTAATCCATTTGCGGATCAGAACATTCAAGGGGAGGTTGGATCAAACCTGGGTGATAATTTAGAAGTGGATACTGTTGCTAATACACGAGCAAATAGAGATCATCCAGTTGACATGATACTTGGAGATCCTACTGCAGGTGTTCAGACAAGAAGGAGAATAGCAGCGAATTCTGGTTTATTTGTGTCGATTGAGAAGACTGGGATTGTGAATGAGTGCTTGTATAGTTGCTTTATTTCCCAAGAGGAGCCGAAGAACATTCATATGGCTCTTAAAGACAATTCATGGGTTGAGGCTATGCAAGAGGAATTGGCACAGTTTGCAAAGTTGAAGGTTTGGGAGTTAGTTGACCTTCCTAAAGGTGAAAGAGAGATAGGCACTAAGTGGGTGTTTAAGTGCAAGAAGGATGACAGAGGGATAGTGACGCGAAACAAGGCTCGATTGGTTGTCAAAGGTTTCAATCAGCAAGAAGGGATAGATTACAATGAGGTGTTTGCACCAGTGGCAAGGTTGGAGGCAATTCGTTTGTTTCTAGCTTTCGCAACATTCAAGGGCTTCAAAGTTTACCAACTAGACATGAAGAGTGCATTTCTTTACGGGAAAGTCCAAGAAGTGGTGTATGTCTCACAACCAGATGGGTTCGTTGATCCAGATTATCCAGATCGAGTTTACAAACTTGATAAGGCTTTGTATGGGTTACATCAAGCTCCCAGGGCGTGGTACGAGACACTATCTACACATCTGATCAAGAATGGTTTTGAAAGAGGTCAGATTGACAGTACACTGTTCATCAAGAGGAAGAAGGAAGATTTTCTGCTGGTACAGGTGTACGTGGATGACATCATCTTTGGGTCATCAGATGAAGATATGTGTAAAGAGTTTGAGCAGGTGATGAAGAGCAAGTTCGAAATGAGTGCTATGGGTGAGCTATCTTACTTTCTGGGATTACAAGTTGAACAGAAGGAGGATGGGATGTTTATTCATCAAACAAAGTATGTGTATGACATCTTGAGTCGGTTCAAGATGAATGATTGCTCTACTTTCAACACACCTATTTGTGAAAATCACAATCTTGGCCCAGATCATGAAAGTACTGAAGACGTTGATCCAACTCAATACAGGGCGATGATTGGTTCTCTAATGTACTTAACTGCTTCAAGACCTGACATTATGTTTGCAGTATGCTTGTGTGCCAGATATCAGGCTAATCCGAAAGAGTCACACATGAAAGCAGTGAAGCGGATTCTTCATTACTTGAAGGGGAAACCTAAACTTGGGTTGTGGTATCCAGCTGATAGTGATCTGAATTTTGTTGCTTACACTGATTCAGACTTTGGAGGATGCAAGTCAAACAGAAAGTCTACAACAGGTGGTTGTCAGTTCTTAGGCGGCAGGATTGTGTCTTTGCAATGCAAGAAGCAATCTTGTGTGTCTACCTCTACTTGTGAAGCTGAATATATTGCTGCGGGTAGCTGCTGCTCTCAGGTTCTCTGGATTCAACAGCAAATGCGTGATTACGGTTTGGATTTCACTCGTACTCCTATTATGATAGACAATAATGCCATGATTTCTATAACAAATAATCCCGTGAAACACAGTCGCACAAAACATATTGACATACATCATCATTTTATACGGGATTGTGCTGAAAAGAGACTAATTGAATTACATCGAGTCGACACACTAGATAACCTGGCAGATCTTTATACTAAAGCTTTTGATAGGGCTCGCTTTGAACATTTAGTCGAACTCAACGGGATGAAGAATCCTGAATAACTGGTTTTTCATAAGAATTTTGTAAATAGTTTACTGCTTTTCTTAAAAATCAAAAATACAAAAACATTGAAAAATCAAAAACATAAAAAAATAGAAAAACTGAGTATGAGTTATCACTGTGTGAAAAAGGAGAAATGATAGTACATCAGCAAGTTAGACTGTCACACTGAAAATGAAATTAAATTGCTTAAGTGTGATAGCAGCTTCATCATATGATGTACCAGTAGGCAAAAGCATGAAATAATCAACTTACCAATGTGATATAAACCTAAATAAACTGAGTATGAGTGGGGAACACATCAGTGGTGTATGGTTTAATGACCATAAATCTTGCGTTGATAGATTGCCAAAATCTGAAGTTTTGGGTCTTTATACTGTTATTTCATTTGGGGATATCAGGGTTGTCCTTCTGCTGCATCCAGATACATGCTGACCTAGGCACAACCAGGATATCTTAAAAGAGCTAAAAATGCCAAAACCTCTAAAAATGTCATTCAAAATGTGCAAAATGCATAAATCGTACCAAAAAAATGGTATTTGTCTTAGCCCTCGTTAGATATTTTGGTCTCTTTGCTGTACGGAAGTACTGACCTGTTCACCAATTATCTAAACGTTGAAAAACAAAACGGATGAATTCAGTATACTCACCTACTACGATGAATCTTTGTGCATACCTTGATCGCGGGGGTATATCCTGAAGTGGGACACACTAATATTTCAGTAATTAATATTACCTTAACGTATCATACGGTAATGGTACTTGAAATGTTCATGCATTTTGTTTAAGTGGATAAACATACTGGTAATTGTCTTGGACTGCTTTTCAGGAAAAAATACATAAAGAATTAACTAATGGTGTGAAACAGTTTGATTGTGCTGATATGATCTTCTTACAAGTGATTCTCACAAAAATAGAGTGTTTATTGCTTTTGTATTTACTTGCTTTCAGAAAATATAAAAAAATCCAAAAATAGTGTCTTTTTCTGTTAAAAATTCTTAACGTACGGAAAACTGTTATTCTTGGAGGAATTGTTACTGATAGGGGGAGACGGTGTTGGAAAGTGAGTTCAAAATTTTATATCATGCAGGTTATAGGGTGTGATTAAAAAGTTTTGCGTGTTGGTGAAGAAATTGAAAATGCTTAATCTGTGATGCAGTTTAACTATCTCTTGAAAAATAATAATTTATTTAACTTTGTTGAAAAATTCTTATGGTTTCTCGAGATGTTTGTTTTATAGTATACAGATTGAAGCGGTATGTTGCTGAGAAGTTGCTTTGAAGATGAGAGTTTGATTGGATGCATGGTAGAACCTCCTTTCTACATTGCAGACAAAGTGAAGAGTTTGAAGATGGCTATACATATGCTGAACTGGAGTTTACTCAAACGCTAAAGTTTTTGAAGATTTGGTGATTGGATGCATCAGCTTAGGGGGAGTCTGTTACTGACAGAAGCTATTTGAAGCTGAAGCTATCCAAAGACCAAAGACAGTGCAAGACTACATGAAGAATGCAAGATGACTGAAGACAAAGTTATTTTATGAAGCTATTTTCAAGGGGGAGTTTGTTGGTGCATGTTTGTGACAACAGCTTAGATTTGGTCTTTGGATATCTTGTAATTAGTTAAACGATAAACAGTTAGCGGGTTTAGCTTTGTAATAGTTTGATTATAGAGTTTGGGCTAAACAAAACCCACATTGGGTGATGGGGGACGAAATGGGCCTAGCCCATGTAGGAACCCAAGCCTAAAGTTGCAACCTTGTGTTATATAAACAAGGTTAGGCTTTAGGGTTTAGGTTAATCAGCCAAAACAGTTTTTGAGAGACAGAATTTCGTGAGAGCTTGTGCTTGGACGAAATTGAGTGTGGTTAGGGATCTTGATTGATTGTAATCAGTTTGATAGTTAATCAATAAAGATCCGGTTTGAAAGTGATTTCTGTTTCTACTCATTCTGCTATATTCTGATCAAGAGGATTCCGTACTCTTGATTAGATTGACAATTATGTGAAAGATCCATAAGACTCAAGGGGACCTACAGTGCTTCGTTTAAGTAGTTGTATGATAGGTAGTTTATATGCCTTAGGTAAATTACCAAAATGCCCTTTTTACGCCAAAATTCATTTTAAGCATATGTAACATAACTTTTGACATCTAAACTGATTTGGAAACAATATTAGACATGTTAAGGCATATTTTACTTGTCATAGGACTAGTTAGGCAGTCCGAACGCGTTTTACGCGAACGACGCGTTAAAGTAGCATAAGCTACCTAAACGGGTCGTAATGGGTCGTAAGCACTTAGGTTAGGTTTCATTTAGTATGTAGGCTTTATTAAACCATACTACATGAGTTCCCATACTCATTTGGTTTACGAGCCCTCATTCTATCCGATCCTCCGATATAGGTCCGGTTTATTAACATAGTTACCTATATTAGGTGCCGTTTGATTCCGTGATCTCTAGCATTGCTTGGTGGTTATCTTAGGACTTCTGAGCAATCTCAAGTGAGTACATAGACCCCTCTTTACTGTTTTTCAAACTGTTTTGGGGTGAAACACATGTGCCTACTTGTTACTTTCATGCTTTCCATGTTTTCACATTATATACTTGCTATGTTCGTTAGTACATTTATAGTACATGATTTACATTACATTGTTTTGCTATGTATGTTTACTTAGCATACTTAGTACATTGTTTTACTTTACATTTCTGCTACGTATGTTGACTGAGCATGCTAGCACATTGATTTACATGACTTTTCTGCTTTGTATGTTAACTTAGCATACTTAGCACATTGTTTTCATTTAACATGTTTGCAATCGGTATGACATTTGGTTTGTACAAACAGGACTTATATACGTTCATTAACATTAGCTACGCCGCTCGGTAGTAAGTAGTGGTACCATTGGACTTGACAAATCCCATTCCTGACATCCCGGGTTTGTTTGGATGTAAGGAATGACTGAATCCGAAAACATTTCTTTTGATAACCTTGACTTAGGGTTATCCGACTGTCTCAAGGCTTGAATGTATGCGTTAACTTACCACATAAGTGTTTGTATCAATGTAACATGCATTTACTTTGCAAAACATAACTTTTTGATATATTCAAAATACTTTGTTTTGTACATTCTTACATTTGGTTTATGTAACATTTGACATGGTTTATACAAGGACTTTTTGACAATTGGTTTAAGCATAGACTTTATACATTGGTGGTTTGTTTAAGTGACTTAAGTAACAAGATGTGAGTAGTATAATACAAACATGGTGGATACGCCGCTGGTACTTCCTATATATAAGTGCTTGTATTATATTACGTATCATAGCGTTATTTAAATCATTCAATTTGGACTTATACATTTTACACAAGTAACATGTTTTCACAAGACTTTGGTTTACAAACAGTTTACTTTGTACAACTCATTTTACTTGGTTATTCATTTAACCATACATTATTCTTTTATTTATATATATCATCTGAGCTTATCGCTTTTGAATGATTTACAAAACAAAACAATTTACCAGGTTCATGACTGACTTTTGCTAAACAACTTTTTTTCTAAACTTATGAGTCATGAATCCTATTTTCACAAAACCTATGTATCTCACATGCATTTTTATGCTGACGTGCCTATTTTCACATGCGTTTTCAGGAGCTTTTGCATAGGATGGTGATCGTGACACTAGGGCGGACCTGTGCCTTAGAGACTTAAAATGAAGATAGACTTAGTTTAATTATGTTATGTACTCTTTGTTTCCTGTTTAAACAATGTACCTCTCATGTTTAATAAATAAAACGTAACTTTAATTTCCATGGTTGTGAAACAATTAATTCTGTTACAACACTCCCCGACATTTCCGCCACGTTTGATTGTTCCACGTGATCGGGGTGTGACAGTAATCATGATTACAGGAGATAAACCACGTAAACCCATGAAGTTCATATCAGTAATGAAAGTTGCTAGTTATGAACGAAAGCAAGGAATAGTATATGTGATTTCAGTAATCATTAGTACTAAGGGTAAAGAACTTAAGGAGATTCCTGTAGTCTCAGAATACCTAGATGTATTCCCAGAAGAACTACCTGGATTACCACCTGATAGGGAAGTAGAATTTAGAATTCATCTAATTCCTGGAACTACACCGATAGCCAAGGCACCTTATCGGTTAGCACCTACTAAAATGCTAGAATTGAAAAAGCAATTAGATGAATTACTAAGTAAAGGATTCATACAACCTAGTTCATCCCCTTGGGGAGCACCAGTGTTGTTTGTAAAGAAGAAAGATGGGTCAATGAGAATGTGTATTGATTATAGAGAATTGAATAACGTTACAATTAAGAATCGATACCCATTACCTAGGATTGATGATCTTTTTGATCAACTTCAAGGAGCTAGATTTTTTTCTAAGATCGACTTACGCTCCGGATACCATCAATTGAAGGTACAAGAAGAAGACATACCTAAAACTGCTTTCAGAACTAGGTATGGTCATTACGAGTTTACAGTCATGCCCTTCGGGTTAACGAATGCACCTGCCGCATTCGTGGACATGATGAATAGAATCTGTAAACCTTACTTAGATAAATTTGTAATTGTTTTTATCGACGATATACTTATTTATTCCAAAAGTCAGGATGAGCATTGTCAGCACTTGCATGCACTCTTAACTTTGTTAAGAAAAGAAAAGCTTTAAGCCAAATTCTCGAAGTGTGAATTTTGGCTACAAGAAGTGCAATTCCTAGGACACATGGTGAATCACGAAGGTATTCATGTAGATCCTGCTAAGATAGAGGCAATTACCAAATGAAAGGTTCCGCAATCCGCAATAGAAATTAGAAGTTTTATAGGTTTAGCCGGATATTATAGACGATTTATTAAGGATTTTTTCAAGATAGCTGTACCATTAACTAAGCTAACATGTAAAGCAGTTAAGTTTGAATGGGGACCTAAGCAAGAAGAAGCTTTTAAGATTCTAAAGCAAAAGTTAACAAATGCCCCAATCTTAGCATTACCAGAAGGGACTGAAGATTTTGAAGTATACTGTGATGCTTCAAAACTAGGATTTGGATGTGTGTTGATGCAACACAAGAAGGTAATTGCTTATGCTTCAAGACAATTGAAAAAGCACGAGGAAAAGTATACGACTCATGATTTAGAATTAGGAGCCATAATTTTTGCCCTTAAAATTTGGAGACATTATCTATATGGAAGTAAATTTACTATCTATACAGATCATAAAAGTTTAAGGTACATATTTGGGCAAAAAGAGTTGAACATGAGGCAAAGGAGATGGATGGAAATCCTAAGTGACTACGACTGTGATATTCATTATCACGAAGGAAAAGCAAATGTAGTTGTAGATGCCTTAAGTCGTAAGTATCATGAGAACCAAAGACGAGTTCGTGCTCTCAGATTAAATCTACAATTAGATTTAATGGAGCAACTGAAGAATGTTCAAGAGACAGCAATAGAGGATGCTGCTGAAGGAATGAAGGGACGAATAAAAGAATTAGAGCAAGGAAATGATGGAATTTAGAGATTCCATAAGAAAAGAATTTGGGTACCTAAGCAAGGAGATTTAAGAAATAAGATTTTAGAAGAAGCTCATAAATCTAGGTATACCATGCATCCTGGTAACAATAAAATGTACCAAGATTTAAGAAATAATTTCTGGTGGATAGGAATGAAAAAGGACATAGCTAGATATGTTTCTAAGTGTCTTACTTGTTCACAAGTCAAGGCAGAACACCAGAAACCTTCAGGTCTACTACAACAACTAGAAATGCCTGTATGGAAATGGGAACTCATAACAATGGATTTTGTTACTAAGTTGCCTAAAACCAGAAAAGGAAATGACACGATTTGGGTAATTGTAGATCGATTAACCAAATCAGCTCATTTCCTACCTATGAAAGAAACCTTTAGCATGGAAAGGTTGGCAAAGTTGTATGTAGATGAAGTTGTATCCTTACATGGAGTTCCACTCTCCATTGTATCAGATAGGGATAGTCATTTCACTTCCCACTTCTGGACAAGTTTCCAAGAAGCAATGGGAACTCGCCTAAATTTAAGCACTGCATATCATCCTCAAACAGATTGACAAAGTGAAAGGACGATCCAAACTCTGGAAGACATGCCTAGGTCATGTGTAATAGATTTTGGTGGAAATTGGGACGATCACTTAATTTGATCGAATTCTCCTATAACAATAGTTATCATTCAAGCATTGAAGCTGCCCCATTTGAAGCATTGTACGGAAGAAAGTGCAGAACTCCAGTTTGTTGGGCAGAAATAGGAGAAAGTCAATTTTCAGGTTCTGAGATAGTGCAAGAAACTACTGACAAAATCACACAGATCAAAGAAAGATTAAAGACTGCCCGAGATCGTCAAAAGAGTTATGCAGACAATAGACGAAAGCCGTTGGAATTCCAAGTCGGAGATAGAGTACTCTTGAAAGTTTCTCCTTGGAAAGGAGTTGTTCGGTTTGGTGAGAAAGGAAAGCTGAGTCCAAGATACGTAGGACCATTTCCAGTAATCCAACGTATAGGACCAGTTGCTTATCGATTACAACTACCAGAGGAGTTAGCTGGAGTACATGATGTATTTCATGTATCCAACCTCAAGAAATGCCTATCAGACGAATCTTTGGTAGTACCTCTCCAAGATATAAAGGTAAATGAGAAATTGAAATTTGTTGAAAAACCTCTTCAAATCGAGGATCGAAAGATCAAGTTTCTCAAGCACAAACGGCTAGTGCTAGTCAAAGTCAAGTGGGATTCAAAGAGAGGATCTGAATACAGTTGGGAGCTGGAATCAGAAATGAAGCGAAAGTATCCTCACTTATTCCAGTAAATCTCGAGGACGAGATTTTTATTAAGGTGGGGAGGATGTAACAACTCTCATCAAAAGTCTTGAATATTATTTTAATTGTCCAATAGGAAACCCTAATTAAGACACCCAAGTGATTCTGCATAAACCTTAAAATTTTCAGAATAATCGGAAACAGGATCAGGGCCCCTAAAACTCAGGGGGGGGGGGGGTAAACCCTAGTTAGTAATATCCTCACAGTTTGCTGTAGGAATTGAAATTCGTCGAAACGTGACTCACTAAGGCTATAACGGACACGAACCTACCCTACCCTAAAAGTAACCCGTCGCGCCACGCGACAGGCCCCTCGCGCCATGCGAGGGCGCCGTTTTTCATGAATAAATAGGGGAGTCTGGTACTTGCAATTGTTCATTAGTTCGACGTTCAAACTCAATACGTACATTGAGATATTGTCCAATTACTATAAAAACACACACAGACACGAAACGCTGCCGCTAAAACAGGGTAATAACTCGATCGCTGCTACGATTCAATGTCCGATTGATTAAAACTATCCAATGGATGTTTAAGTGCTGCCCACATTAGGGTTATGCTTTGTCATTCGTCGTGAATACGATGGATGTTTAAGTATCGCACTTTGTCATTCGTTGTGAGGGTTTAATCTTGTGAGTTATCGTAAATGTTGTATTAGTTACTAACCTAGTTTTGTGTGCATTGTTATTTAAACTAGGTTAACAAGGCTAATCGATAGGCTAGACTCTACCCGTGTTAAATCTGCAATGTGAGTCATTCTCTTTTTATCAAATTACTTTCAAAATCATGTTTATTTTCAAGGTTATAATTACAGGGATTAAGTCTTTGTAGTCACCAAATTACAGCCGGTATCTGGGGTTTTGTATACATTACTTGATAACCTTCACCATTGGACAACGAGTTAGCCAAGGGGTGATATGACCATAGTCACAGACACCATTGGACTATGAGGTTACCAATGGATGGTCGAGTGACAAATACTGTGGGTAGTTGGTTGATATATGGAAACATTGTAATTGCTCTTAATACTGTAAATTATAACAAACGCGTCGTTTTAATAAAAAGAATGATTCACCAGTATTTCCCGATGACAAAACCTTTTTCAAACATGTTTCAGGTGATCTGTTGTGATCCAGAAAAAGTGCCGTGAAGCACTACAAGCTTAAGGAAGTGGCTCAATATAAAATAAAGAAACATGTTTTGTAAAATAAAGATTTCTTAGTGAAATCATATGATTGTAAACTACCGGGGTTTATCCTGAATTGTGAAATAAAATAATTGGGAAATTTCAGTTTTAAAAAGATCCTGCTAAAGTCTTCCGCTGTCAACTTAATTAAATAAATACCACGGGATTTTCTGTCCCGCGGCTCCTGAACCGGGTCAAACCGGGTCGGGGGCCGTGACATTTCACCCCAAAACATTTGAAAGCAGTAAAAGAGGGGACTATGTACTCACTTGAGATTGCTCAATAGTCTTTGGATAATAACCAAGCAATGCTAGAAAGATCACGGAATCAATCGGCACCTAATATAGGTAACTACGTTAATAAACCAGACCTAAATCGGAGGATTAGATAAAATGAGGTTTCGTAAACCAAATGAGTATAGGAACTCATGTTATATGGTTTAACAAAGCCTACATTCTAAAACGGAACCTATCCTAAGTGCTCACGACCCATTACGACCCGTTTAGGTAGCTTATGCTACTTTAACGCGTCGTTCGCGTAAAACGCCTTCGAACCGCCTAACTAGTCCTATGACAAGTATTATATGCCTTAACATGTTTAAAAATGTTGCCTAATCAGTTTAGATGTCAAAATTTATGTTACATATGCTTAGAATGAAATTAGGCGTAAAAAGGGCATTTTAGTCATTTTTCCTAAGGCATATAATTACCTATCATACAACTAACTAAACGAAGTGACCATAAGGTATAACCTCGAAAGGTTATTCCCTATACAATTATGGTCACAAAATGTGTTTGGTCGGATCCTAATGATCGACCAAACGGGTCAGGTTCGAAAGTCTAAGCGGTTGTTTAGACCGCTTACCTTACGACCCTATATAAGCACTAAACCTAAAGTGACGAGTTAAACATGTTAAAACATGTTTAACGAAGTTGGAAAACAAGCTTGATATCAAAACAAAAGGGTTTTGATACCCAAGAATAGTTTGGTTGCAAAATACGCATAAACGCGTATTTTGACCGAAACTATGACTCGTCACTACGCCTAAATAACGTGGTAATCAGTAGGTATAGTCACAAAGGACTCTATCCTAAGTGCTCATGAACCATTATGACCCGTTTAGGTAGCTTATGCTACTTTAACGCGTCGTTCGCGTAAAACGCGTTCGGACCGCCTAACTAGTCCTATGACAAGTATTATATGCCTTAACATGTTTAAAAATGTTTCCTAATCAGTTTAGATGTCAAAATTTATGTTACATATGCTTAGAATGAAATTAGGCGTAAAAAGGGCATTTTGGTCATTTTTCCTAAGGCATATAATTACCTATCATACAACTAACTAAACGAAGTGACCATAAGGTATAACCTCGAAAGGTTATTCCCTATACAACTATGGTCACAAAATGTGTTTGGTCGGATCCTAATGATTGACCAAACGGGTCGGGTTCGAAAGTCTAAGCGGTTGTTTAGACCGCTTACCTTACGACCCTGTATAAGCACTAAACCTAAAGTGACGAGTTAAACATGTTAAAACATGTTTAACGAAGTTAGAAAACAAGCTTGATATCAAAACAAAGGGTTTTGATACCCAAGAATAGTTTGGTTGCAAAATACGCATAAACGCGTATTTTGACCGAAACTATTACTCGTCACTACGCCTAAATAACGTGGTAATTAGTAGGTATAGTCACAAAGGACTATGACCATCGTGATTACGCTCACGTTGCGAAGTTCAAATGAACTTCGTGTTGACCTTTGACTGGTCAAAGCAGAAAGTCAAACACTGTTTGACTTTCACGCTTAAAAACGCATAAAAGAACGAAAGAAACTTACAAGAGGTCCAAGCGACGGAGATTTGATCTAAAAATTCTCAGGTATGAAGTGTAGAAACTCCAACTTAGAGAAATAATCAGATCAAGTGTGAGTTTGCAAATGAAAACATGGGGGTATTTATAGATTTCGGGCCACCGTTAGGATCGTTCCTCGATAAACGAGCTTCAATCTGGACCGTACACGTAATACCCACTGATTTGGTAATCTATGGGTGCCTAAAACAAGCCCATATATTGATTAAAACCATGTCCAAATGCTAGAAACCAGCTGCTGAATGAAAGAAAAATAGTTTGCTGATCTGGGATTCTGTCGTGCCCCGCGTACGAGATGGACTCAGCCTACGCGGCCCGCGACCGCCTGCAGTTCAGAAACAAGTTTTTATATCTACAGCTTTGGTCCCTGCAAGTGTTTAAGGCCTATTTTGACTCGTTTAAGGCCCGTTAAGCCATTTTCAAGGCTCTACAATGATGCCTAAGCATAGGGGACATGAAACATGCTTGAAAATATGACGGATGTCGGTTCGTTTGGTCGTATGGTCACGATATTCGGTTAATTACGACGAAACAGGAACGAACGTGAAAAACGATCCAAATTACGCGACGAATGGAATTTTATCATGCCAATCACTAAAGTAAAATATTTTAATGATTACAAAAATTTTTGGATGTCCGGATGTATTCAGAACGTAAGTTATGCGCGAAAATGCAAACTTATGCACTTTTTGACGCTTTTAGTCCCTGTTTGATCTAAAAGTTTATTTTAGCACACCGAACCCCCTCAAAGCCTATTTCTAAGCTATGTAAAGGATATTTATGGTATGTTTAACTTATGATCATGTTCCAGATTGTCCGTTACAGTACGAATCAGCAAACTTTCGCAGTTTGTCGAAATTAGCCCCTATAAGCGAATAAACTTGATTTTGCCATACCAAACCCTTCAGAACTTATATCTAAGTTATGTAAAGGTTATTTAAGGTATGTTAAGCATATATTGATGTTCTGGAGTGTTTTTCGCGTTAAACTGATTACGTTTACGCATCGATTTGCGTATAACTCTCCTGAAAGCGATATAGAGTTTGAAATTGAACAAAAATCAAAACATGCAAAATGTCAAACATAAACAAACAAATATTGGGATCAAATAACATTGTTTCATTGAAAATTGAACTATTCAAAGTTTATATAATGATTACAAGCACAGGTGTCACAGTCTCCCCTACTTGTGGAAATTTCGTCCCAAAATTTATTTAGAGGAAACTTGTGAGAAAAGTTGAGGATATTTCGCCTTCATTTGATCTTCACATTCCCAAGTAAATTCTGGTCCATGTTTAGATTCCCAGCAAACTTTGACAAGTGGAATGCACTTGCGTTTGAGCCATTTGACTTCACGGTCCATGATTTCCACAGGCTTTTCAACAAAATGCATCGTGTTATCAACATGAATTTCGTCAAGTGGTATGTGGAGGTTCTCATCAGCTAAACACTTCTTGAGATTGGACACGTGAAAGGTTGGATGAATGTTTCCAAGTTCAGGAGGCAACTCAAGTCTATAGGCTACCTTTCCGATTCTTTCGACGATCTTGAATGGTCCAACATATCTAGGTGCAAGTTTTCCTGTCTTTCCAAATCTGATCACACCTTTCCAAGGTGAAACCTTGAGTAGAACGCGATCACCGACTTGAAATTCCAAGCGCTTGCATCGTCGATCCGCGTAACTCTTTTGACGGCTTCTAGCTGTCTGAAGGTTATCGCGAACTTTCTTAACCTTATCTATTGTCTCTAGAATGAGGTCAGGTCCAGTAAGCTGAGCCTCACCGATCTCATTCCAGCAGACTGGTGAACGACATTTTCGACCATACAGAGCTTCGAAAGGAGCCATGTTGATGCTGGAGTGATAACTATTGTTGTAGGAGAATTCAATCAACGGAAGATACGAATCCCAACTACTACCAAAATCGATTACACAAGCTCTAAGTATATCCTCCAAAGTCTGGATTGTTCTTTTAGATTGACCATCTGATTACGGATGATAAGCTGTGCTCAAATTAAGTTGGGTCCCCATAGCGGATTGCATGGTTCTCCAAAAACGAGATGAGAATCGAGCATCTCTGTCAGAAATAATGTTCAAAGGAACACCATGTCGAGATACAATTTCATCCACATAGATTTTAGCAAGCTTGTCAGCAGATAGATCCTCATGGATCGGCAAGAAATGCGTTGATTTGGTAAGACGATCAACAACTACCCAGATGGCATCATGACCTCTCTTTGTGCGTGGAAGTTTGGTAATAAGATCCATAGCAATGTTTTCCCATTTCTAAACTGGAATCTCTGGTTGCTCCAATAAACCAGAAGGATGTTGATGTTCAGCCTTAACCTTAAGACAAGTAAGGCATTTTGATACGTATAAGGCAATGTCTTTCTTCATACCAGGCCACCAATACTGGGTTCGAAGATCCTTATATATTTTATCTGTACCAAGATGAATAGAATAACGAGACTTATGAGCTTCATCCATAAGCAAGGTGCGAAGATTTTCTTGACTTGGGACCCACAAACGGTCCATGAAATAATACAATCCATCGTCTTTCAATTCAAGATCAGGCTTAATGTGATAGGGTAATTCCTTACCCATCAAACCTTGTGAAACACAAGTATGTTGAGCCTGAGAGATGCGGGTTTGAATATCAGATTGAACTTTGACAAAGTGAAGCTTGACATGTTCCTTACGACTTAATGCATCAGCCACGACATTCGCCTTACCAGGATGGTAGCGAATTTCGCAATCATAGTCGTTTAGAAGTTCAACCCAACGTCGTTGCCTCATGTTGAGTTCTTTCTGATTAAAGATATGATGAAGACTTTTGTGGTCAGTGAAAACCACACATTTAGTACCATACAAATAGTGTCTCCAGATCTTGAGAGCGAATACAACTGCACCTAACTCAAGATCATGAGTAGTGTAGTTCTTCTCGTGTATCTTCAACTGTCTCGATGCATAAGCTATGACTTTGTTCCTTTGCATGAGAACACAGCCAAGGCCTAAGTTGGATGCATCACAATACACGACAAAATCATCATTGCCTTCAGATAAAGATAGAATAGGTGCATCACAAAGCTTCTGTTTCAAGGTCTGAAAAGCTTCTTCCTGTTTAGATCCCCATTCAAAGGGTTTATTCTTCTGAGTTAGAGCAGTTAGGAGAACTGCAATCTTTGAGAAGTTTTTGATGAAGCGGCGGTAATAACCCGCAAGACCAAGAAATGAACGAACTTCGGTGGGTGTAGTAGGTGTATCCCAATCCTTAATCGCATTGATCTTGGAGGGATCTACATGAATACCTTGTTCGTTGACGATATGCACCAAAAATTGAACTTCCTTAAGCCAAAATTCACATTTAGAGAATTTGGCAAAAAGTTGCTCTTTCTTTAGGAGTTCTAAAGTAAGACAAAGATGTTGCTTATGATCAGCTTGCGTCTTAGAATAAATCAAAATGTCATCAATGAAAATGATGATGAACTTATCTAAATAAGGCTTACAAACCCTATTCATCAAGTCCATGAAAACAGCAGGAGCATTAGTCAAACCGAATGTCATAACTGTGAACTCATAATGCCCATATCGAGTGCGGAAAGCAGTCTTGGGAATATCTTCTTCATGCACACGAAGTTGATGATACCCAGAACGTAGATCAATCTTTGAAAAACAAGTAGCACCCTGTAACTGATCAAAGAGATCATCAATGCGAGGTAGGGGATATCGATTCTTGATGGTAAGCTTGTTAAGCTCATGATAATCGATACACATCTTGAAAGATCCATCCTTCTTCTTGACAAAAAGAACGAGAGCACCCCAAGGTGAAAAGCTAGGACGGATAAAACCTTTGTCAGAAAGCTCCTGAAGCTGCTTAGATAACTCTTGCATCTCAGACGGTGCAAGACGATACGGAGATCTAGCGATAGGATTTGCACCAGGTACAAGATCAATACGGAACTCGACTTATCGTGCTGGGGGTAAACCAGGTAATTCTTCAGGAAACACTTCAGGATAATCCTGAACAACAGGGATATCCTGAGTAGACTTACCTTTGCCTTTATCTGCTACGACATATGCCTAGAAGGCCACATAGTTCTTTCGCAGATACTTCTGAGCTTGAGTACAAGACATGAGTTTGAGGCTACTAGCAGGTTTCTCACCACGAACCTCTAAGATCTCACCAGACGAAAGAGGCACATGAACAATATTCTCAAAACAAACTACCTCTGTGTGATACTTGGCTAACCAATCCATTCCCACTATGATGTCAAAACTTCCAAGTTGCATTGGTGTGAGGTCGATAGGAAAAAGATGGTTGTTAAGGTTCAACTGGCAGTTACGAAGAACAGAATCAAGAGCAACGGGTTCACCACTAGCTACCTCTACTGTCAAAGGCTTTCCTAGTTTCGTTCTAGTCATGCGAAGCAATGGTTCAAAAGACAATGAAACAAAACTCTTATCGGCACCTGAATCAAAGAGAAAAGAAGCAGACTGATTGTTAACAAAGAACGTACCATTGACCACCTCATTGTCTGCACGCGCCTCATTTGCGTTCATGTTGAAGACTCGATCACGAGCCTGGGCCTGATTCGCGTTGGCCAGCCTTGGACACTGGTTTCGGTAATGAGTCAGGTCCCCACAATTGTAGCACGAACCAGGAGGATAATGAGGTCGTGCAGCTTGAGCCTGTTGTTGAGCAGGCGGTTGAGCAGCCTGCTGAGCTGGGTTATGTGTAGCCTGATTCTGAGCAAAATGAAAAACATCGGCAAGATGACCCGACTTTCTACAGTTAGCACAGAAACGACACTAAACTTGCGGTTGATGGTGACTATTGCATCTGTTGCACAACGGTGCATTCCCCGCATACCGTTTCTTTGCTGGTGGTGGTGCAGGCTGATTGGGAGCTGCCTGGTTTGGTTGTGCAGTAACAGCGAAGTTTTGGGAAGCCTTGCGCTTCCTAGACTTCTTCGTACACCCAGCTTTCTTACCCTTCTTGCTCTCACTCTTATCAGACGACTGTTTCTTACCCTTGTCACCCTTTCTATGAAGCTTACCCTTTCTGATCTGCGACTCAGTCAAAGTCGCAGCTAACTCGATTGCCTGACGAACTGTGGTAGGGTTGCTACCAGTGACGATGTCTTGCACGGAGTCAGGTAAGCCATCAACATACCTCTCGATAGCTTTCTCGAGTGGGGTAACCATTGTGGGACAAAGTAAGCTCAGCTCCTCATACCTGTCGGTATAAGCCCGGTGTTCACCACTATCCTGCTTCAAATCATCAAATTCCCTTTCTAAAGCCCTTAGTTCATGACGAGGACATAATTCCCTCATCATAAGATCCCTAAGCTCTGCCCAGGTCTGTACTAAAGCAATCTCAGCACCACGGTCTCTCATAACCCCGTTCCACCAAGTAAGAGCCCTCTTTTGAAATACGCTAGAGGCAAACTCGACTTTGCGATTATCAGGACACTGAACATGATGAAAAGTACTCTCAATGCTCTCAAACCACTGTAGGAGCCCAGTTGCTCCCTCAGAACCACTGAACTTGAGCGGTTTAGCCAAATTGAAACTCTTGAAGTTGCATGGAGCATTTTGGTTATTGTTGGCTTGGTTAACTTGAGCAACAATGTCTGGGAGTACAGCAACCATTTGTTGCGAAATGATTGCTGCCAGTTCAGCATTAGGTATCGGATTTTCGCATCGAGGAGGCATTCTAAAAGAGGAAACATGAGAGGAAATGAGTGAGATGATTAGATGAAAAGCGAGGTGATACAAAAATTGACAAAAGCAAAGATGGTGGTCATTCGTCCGTACCACAAAGCAAACAAACGACACACAGTGACTAATCAAAGTAAATGGGTCAAAATAATGTATCGCGAAGATATGCTTTAGCCTATAAGTGGACACTCACCCCAAGAGTTCCCAGGTAAGAGTGACTGGTCCGATTATGTGGATTTGTACGAACACTCTAGCCTAGACAGAAAACTCGAGGTACAGGCACCCACCCTTCCAGATTGCACGTGTTCACATTATTTAGACCCAAAACTTTGACGAGATTTTGAAAAATTGGAAGGCACAAGGCCAAAAGAATCATTCAAGAATGGATTATTGAATTTTCAAAATCATTTTGAAAAATTGGAGGGTTCAAAACCTTATAACAAATCATTTAAAAACAGATGATTGATTTTCAAAAATCGTTTTGGAAAATTGTGTTCTTGTTTTGGTAATCACCTAAAGATAGGTGACAGTAGTGTTTTAAGATCTAAACACAAGCTAACTTGTGTTAGGGTCCTAGAAAAGTTATAGTCTAGGTCAAAGCATTACTAATAACCTAATTCCCTATAACCATTGGCTCTGATACCAACTCTTCTGTCACACCCCGACTGCGTAAAACAACAAACCGCGGCGGAAACGTCGGGGAGTCAAGCAACATAATTATTGTTTCACAACCATGGTATTTGAAGTTATGTTTTATTTATAAACAAAAGGATTACATTTTCTTAGAACAGAAGAAACAAAGAGTACATATCAAACTTAAACTATTCTAGCTTCATTTTATGTCACTAAGGCACAGGTCCGCCTAAGTGTATCTTGAACATTCCTATGCATCAGCTCCTAAAAACACATGTGAAAATAGGTACGTCAGCATAAAAAAGCCTGTGAGATACATAGGTTTTATTAAAATAAGATTCATGACTTGTAAATGAAAGAAATGTTTTATAAAAGTTAGTCATGAATCTTAGGAAAAAATGTTTTCTTTTATAAATCATATAAAAAGTGATAAGAAAATCTGATGATATATAAAAGATAGATGTTTATTTAAATAAGTAATCAAGTAAAAATGAGTTTGTAAAACAATGTTTATGTGAAAATATGTTATCTGTGTAAAATGTAATATGTCTAAACTGAAATGGTTTAAATAACGCAACGATATGCATTATCATAAAAGCACTTATATATAGGAAGTACTAGCGGTGTATCCACCTTGCTTTTATCACATTACACATGCCTCGTTATTTAAATCACTTAAACAAACCACCAAAATGTATTGTTTAAACCAATGTCAAAATGTTTATGTGTAAACAATGTCTATTGTCAAATGTAAATCACGTAATGTGTAACCAAATGTCATGTATGGCAAGTGAAATGTGTCAACTAAAGCCATAGGTAAAATGCACAAAACAAGGTATTGAAATAAATCATAGTTTAAATCAAAGTTATGTTTTGTAAAATAAATGCATGCTTTACAGATACAAACATCTATGCGGTATTGTGACAACTGTGCTCTATAATCGATGTACAATGTAAAAAAATGTTAATTATTAATAAAACGATGTGGTTTGGTGTTATTATGTGTGTATTTGTGTTTAGTGATTTTACGATTTGATTCGATTCCGATTTCAAGCTTTAAATCGCTTTCTAGAAAGTTATACGCAAACTGGTGCGTAAACGCAGTCAGTTTAATGCGAAAAACACTCCGGAATAGTGGAATAGGCTTAACATACCTTAAATAACCTTCACATAACTTAGAAATAAGTTTTGGATGGTTTGGTGTGTCGAAATCAAGTTTGTTCGATCACAGGGACTATTTGTGTCAAACTACGAAACTATACCGATGTGTATAGTAACGAACATTCCAGAACTTTATCATAAGTTAAACATACCATAAATATCCTTTACATAGCTTAGAAATAGGCTTTGAGGGGTTCAGTATGCAAAAATAAACTTATTTGATCAATAGGGACTAAAAGCGTCAAAAAGTGCATAAGTTTGCATTTTCGCGCATATCTTACGTTCTGAATATATCTGGACACCCAAAAATTTATGTAATCATTAAAATATTTTATTTTAGTGATTGGCATGATAAAATTCCATTCGTCGCTTAATTTGGATCATTTTTGCGTTCGTTACGACTTCCGTCGTAATTAACCGAATAACGCAACTGTACGACCAAACGAACCGACATCCAAGATGTTTTTGAGCATATTTTAAGTTCCCTATACTTTAACTTCATTTTAGAGCCTTGAAATGAGGTTAACGGGGCTTAAACGTGTCAAAAATGCATCGAAAACCAAGTTTTGGGCTGCAGGGACCAAAACTGTCAATCTGTCAAACATGCTTAGGCGGGCCGCGTAAGCTGGGGATGCATATTACGCGGGGCGCGACAGCCTGCCAGTACAAAAACATTGAATCTGGACTTGGGGCTTGTTTTTGATGGTTTTAACATCTGATTTGGGATACCATCTGCTGAATTTTGATGGTTTAACATGTCCCCATGGTATTGAAAACCATTAGCCCACATGGATGGCCAAGATTGTTCCCTCTTTAGCAACGAATGATCTTAACGGTTTACTGAAAACTATATATAGCCATGCCTTCACTCCATTTTCTGCACCCTTGATCATTTTAATGCTCTAAGTTGAAGCCTTTGCTTCATACCTGAGTGTTATAGATCAAGTTATCCCTAGCTTGGACCCTTTGTAAGCTTCTTTCATTCTTTTATTGCTTTTCGAGTATGAAAGTCAAACAGTGTTTGACTTTATGCTTTGACCAGTCTTTGGTCAACACAAAGTTCTTTTGAACTTTGCAACGTGAGCGTAATCACGATGGTTATAGTCTCATGTGACTATACCTACTGATTACCACGTTGACTAGGCGTAGTGACGAGTCGTAGTTTCGGTCAAAATGCGTATTTATGCGTATTTTGCAACCAAACTACTCTTGGGTATCAAAACACTTTGTTTTGATATCAAAACCTGTTTTCTAACTTAGTTAAACATGTTCCAACATGTTTAGCTCGTCACTTTTAGTTTAGTGCTTGTTTAGAGTCGTAAGTAAGTCGGTCTAAACCACCGCTTAGACTTTCAAACTCGACCCGTTTGGTCGATCATTAGGATCCGACCAAGCATGTTTAGTGACCATAGTTGCATAGGGAATAACCTTCCGAGGTTATACCTTATGGTCACCTAGTTTAAGTAGTAGTATGATAGGTAGTTTATATGCCATAAGTAAATGACCAAAATGCCCTTTTCATGCATAATTGGATTTTAAGCATATGTAACTTAACTTTTGTCACCTAAACTGATTATGCAACATATTTAAACATGTTTAGGCATATAATACTTGTCATAGGACTAGTTAGACGTCTCGAACGCGTTTTACGCGAACGACACATTAAGGTAGCGTAAGCTACCTTAATGGGTCGTAACGGGTCGAAAGCACTTAGGATAGGTTCCGATCTAGAATGTAGGCTTTGTTAAACCGTATCACATGAGTTCCAATACTCATTTGGTTTACAAGACCTCATTCTGTCTGATCTTCTGATTCAGGTGTCGATTATTTATCTAGTCATTCGATTAGTAGGTGCTGCTTGAGTTTCCTTGATTTGCCTGAGCTTGTTGAGTTCTTTAGATTGAGGATACCTTTCACTTCAATGTGAGTACATAGATCCCCTCTTTTTACATGTTTTGTGGTAACTATGTGAGTACATAGTTCCCCTATTTTACTGTTTTCGATTGTTTTGGGGTGATTCATATGTATTAAAAAGATTTTGATATTTTAACGATGGTTTCAAAAACGATTAAGATGGTTTATATTAAACTAATAACGATTTTGATAATGTGAACAAACTTGATGGTTGTAGTTACATAATGAATAACATTCATTAATTTTGGCCGAACCGACTAGTATTAGGTTATGGTACCATAGGATCTGACAAATCCCGTTATCAGACCACACCCATGGTTATGTGTGGGGGTTATGTAGGTAACGACCGAATCTGTGATTGTTAACTTACCCTTTGGTGGTTTGTTAATGCGAGTTTCGAGATAGTCGAGTCGTGAAGGTTTGGATGTTATTAGCGAGGCGACCAAAAGTAGTTTCACAACTAAAACGAGAATGATTTGAAACGAGTTAAACGATTTGATATGAGTTAAATGACTTGAAACGATTTAAACGAGATAAACGATTTGAACAAACGATTGGTTTTGGGTTGTGATTAGGTATTGGGACGGGTGTAGCATGATAAGAGCATGGTAGATACGCCATTGGTCCATCTTATATATAAGTGCTTTTATCATATTATATTCTATGTCATTATTTAGTTCACTTGGGAAATGATTTTGAAACGATGTCACATAACGATGTTTTCTAAATATAAACCATACGAGTTTTGTAACGAGAACAATTTACGATTTAGTTTACTAAAACAAATGTTTTGGGTTAAGAATCATGGCTACAAGATTTTATAAACAATAACCAACTTGATTTGAGTTGGTTAATCATGTTGCAATACACTTTTCAAAACGAGGTTTGTACTTTTGACTCTTGTAGTCTAATGAGGTACTGCAACATATAAACGAGCCATGAATCCGACACTCTCACAAAACCTATGTGCTCGCCAGCATTTCTTTGCTGACTTTGTTTTTACATATGTTTCAGGTGGTGTTGCATGATGTTGGTTGCTAGGATGCATGTTTCACCTAGGATCTGGACGAGGCCTTAGTGACATAATAACAATGATAGTCGATGTGTAACTTGTTTATTTGTTTTAAGACAATGTAAATTACTTAATGAATCAATAAAACGAAACTTTTGTATCCATGGTTGTGAAACGATGATTCTGTTACAACACTCCCCGACGTTTCCGCCGCGGTTTCGTTGTTTTGACGCGGTCGGGGTGTGACAGTTGAGTTGGTATCAGAGCCAATGGTTATAGGGAATTAAGTTATTAGCAATGCTTTGACCTAGACTATAACTTTCTAGGACCCTAACGCGAGTACACTTGCGTTTAGATTTTAAAACAATACTGTCACCTATCCTTAGGTGATAACCACAACGAGAACACAATAACAAATCCGCTTCGAAAATTAATCATCCGTTCTTGGATGATTGATTATAAGGTTTTGAACCCTTTGAGTTTTCAAAATCTCGTCAAATTTTGGGTCTAAATAATGTAAACACGTGCAAACTGGAAGGGTGAATGCCTGTACCCTGAGTTTTCTGTCTAAGGCTAGAGTGTTCGTACAAATCCGCAGTATCGGACCAGTCACTCTTACCTGGGAACTCTTGGGGTGAGTGTTCACTTATAGGCGAGCATGTCTTCGGTGATACATTATTATGACCCATTTACTTTGATTAGTCACTGCGTGTCGTTTGTTTGTTTGAGGTAACGAACGAATGATCGCTTTCCTTGTGTTTTGACGATGTTTTCAATACCTCTTTTTTTTCCAATTGTCGACCTCACTCGTTTCTCATGTTTCCTTGTTCTTTTTAGACAATGCCTCAAGACGTGATGCACAACCTTTAACCAACGAAGAAGTCGCAGCCCTTGTCTCTCAGCAAATGGTTGCTGTGCTTCCGAACATAGTAACCCAGATCCATTAATTATACAACAACAATAATAACAATAATGCACAGTGTAGTTTCAAGAATTTCAATTCGGCTAAACCTTTGAAGTTTTCTGGGTCTCAAGGAGCAACCGCGTCGAAAGTTTGGAAAGCACATTCAGACATGTTCAATGTCCGAATGAGCATAGGTTGAATTTGCATCCAGTGTGTTCAAGAAGCGTGCTCTTACATGGTGGAACGGTGTGATGCGTGATAGGGGTGCCGATGTGGCGATGGCACAAACATGGGAAGAGCTTCGAGCTCTCATGATGAGAGAGTTCTGTCCCCGTCACGAGATTCGAGCTTTGGAACGAGAATTCGATGATTTGAAATAAGATGGGGGAGAACACCGTGCGTATACGGATCATTATGAGAAGCTCAGTTTGTTGTGTCCTACTATGGTTACACCGTTGGAGAAAGCGATAGAGAGGTATATCGATGGTTTACCCGATTCTGTGCAAGACATTGTGACAGGAAGTAATCCTACTACTGTCCGTCAAGCGATTGAATTGGTTGCTACTCTGACCGAGTCTCAGTCAGAAAAGGGAAACTGACCCGCAAGGGTGATAAGAAGAAGTCAGCTGATTCTGCTCAAGACAAGGGTAAGGGTAAGAAGAAGGGTGAGTCTTCTAAAAAGTCGAGGAAGTGCAAGGCTTCCCAGAACTTTGCAGTCACTGTGCAGAACCCTCAGAACCCTCAGAATCCACCAGCACAACCTCCTACGAAGAAGCAATATGCTGGTACCGCACCTCACTGTGCTCGATGCAACGGTCATCATGTTGCCCAACAGGCTTGCAAACAGTGCACTATGTGTGGTAAACTTGGGCATCTGGCCAACATTTGTCGTTTGGGCCAGAACCAGGCTACTCAGGTTCTGACACAAGCGCAGGGGAATGCTGCGAGATTCCCACCTGGTTCGTGTTTCAGTTGCGGAGAAATGGGTCATTTCCGCAACAACTGCCCGAGGTTGGTGAATGCGAATGCAAATCAGAACGTGAATGCCAACGCGAATGTGAATCCTGCTCGTGGACGAGCATTCAATCTGAATGCAAACGAGGCTCGAGCTGACAACGAGGTTGTTAACGGTACGTTCCTTGTTAACAATCAACTTGCATCTGTTCTTTTCGATTCTGGTGCCGATAGGAGTTTTGTTTCGTTATCTTTTGAGCCTTTACTTGCGATACCTAGAACTAAACTGAGGAAACCCTTATCTGTCGAAGTTGCTACTGGTAAACCTCTTGTACTCGATTCTATTTTTCGTGGTTGTCAATTGAACCTCGATAACCATCTTTTTCCTATTGACCTCACACCGATGCAACTTGGGAGTTTCGACATTATCGTGGGGATGGATTGGTTAACCAAACATCATGCTGAGGTGGTTTGTTTCGATAAGATCGTTCGTATTCCTCTTTCATCGGGCGATGTTCTGGAAGTTTGTGGTGAGAAACCATCAGTTAGTTTGAAACTCATGTTGCGTACGAAAGCTCAAAGTTATTTACGAAAGGGATATGTTGCCTTCCTGGCACATGTCACCGAGGAGAAAGGCAAGAACAAGAGTATTCAGGATATTCCGATTGTTCGGGATTATCCAGAGGTGTTTCCTGATGAACTGTCTGGTTTGCCTCCAGTTCGTCAAGTCGAATTTCATATTGACCTTGTACCCAATGCCAACCCGATTGCGAAAGCACCTTATCGTCTTGCACCGTCCGAGATGCAAGAGTTATCGAAACAGCTTCAAGAGTTATCTGACAAAGGATTCATCCGACCAAGTTATTCACCTTGGGGTGCTCCTGTCCTCTTTGTGAAAAAGAAAGATGGATCTTTTCAAATGAGTATCGATTATTGTGAGCTTAACAAGCTTACCATCAAGAATCGATATCCCCTACCTCGAATCGATGATCTCTTTGATCAGCTGCAAGGTGCTACCTGTTTCTCCAAGATCGACCTGCGTTCTGGGTATCATCAACTTCGTGTACTCGAAGAAGATATTCCCAAAACTGCTTTCCGCACGAGATATGGGCACTACGAGTTCACCGTCATGCCTTTTGGTTTGACGAATGCCCCAGCTATCTTCATGGACTTAATGAATAGGGTCTGTAAACCTTATTTAGACAAGTTCATCATTGTGTTCATCGACGATATTCTCATTTATTCGAAGTCTCGAGCCGATCACGAGCAACACCTTCGTTTGACATTGGAACTCCTGAAGAAGGAACAACTTTTTTTCTAAATTCTCCAAGTGTGAATTCTGGCTTAAAGAAGTTCAGTTTTTGGGTCATATAGTCAACAAGCAGGGTATTCATGTGGATCCTTGCAAAATTGCAGCAATTAAGAATTGGAACACACCAACGACACTGATGTGTGTAAAGTGTGATATAAATTTAAGTATATTTTAAGCCCTTTTTACACGTTAGTCAAGTTTTAAATTTATAAAACACGATATTTTACTAACACCAAACACACATATGGGCAAGTGCACCCATCGTGAGCGTAGTATAGTGTTGGCAAGATACCGAGGTCGTCCAAGGACACAAGAGCTTTTAGTACCGGTTTATCCTCAACGTCTAATCAAATCAAAAGTTTAGAAAATGGTTTTAAACTAGAAAAATAAAAACTAACTAAAATGCTGAAAAATAAAAATAAAAACAGATAGACAAGATGAATCACTTGGCTCCGACTCGTGTTTAGTGTAACCTTTGATTATTTCCGCACTTTTGCACTATTTAAGAGATTATCTTAGTTATTGTAGTAGGACCCTCTTTTGAAGGTGACGTTACCCTCAACCCAGTAGTTTGAGTCAGCAAGGATACAATCCTAAAGGGTCGGATTATTAAAAGATAATTAATTAAGTTATTAATGCGTATTATGGTAGGCCCCTCTTTTGAAGGTGACGTTACCCTCGGCTAAGTAGTCTGAGTCAGCAGGGATACAGTCCTAAGTAGCCGGCTTAAAGTATTAACAGTAGCTTACATATGAGGGGATCAAAGTGTTTGGACCCCCGCCATCCAATACCGGTGGGTATTGAAGGAGGTCCTACTAAATTTGACCCAGGTCCTTGCAGGATCTATACACTGAACAAGGCAAGACTCTTACCAACCGTTCCCTTAACCCCCAACCAGGTAGCCAACATACCTCCATATAGACCGTGGAGATATGAATGGTGAATATCTTTTATTTTATATAGACAGTAAAATAATGCCAAGACACCACGGACAAACGATAAGGAAGAATCACCTTCAACATAAGAACCTAGTTATTAAAGTCATTAATACATAACCAAGTAAAAAGTGCGAAAAGATTAAAAATAAAAAGTATTACACTAGACACTTGTCTTCACCAAGTGATGTAAGAGACTTAGGCAAACATGGCCTTTGATTGTCAAGAACTCTTACGATCAATCTTGGATCCCGAGACGACTCACACACTCTATGATGGACAATGGATGATGGTGGTGGATGATGGTGTTGTGATGGTGGTGGGTGGTGGGTGAAGTATGAGAGAGGTGGTGTGCCAAGGGATGGTTTGCAAATGAGCCAAGCACCCCTATTTATAGCCTGAACAGTAGCTCGGGCACGGCCCCGTGTCCAGTAGGCACGGCCCCGTGTCCATCCTCCTTCTCTGTCTTCATTAATTGCTTTTGTCTGCAATAGTTGACCACGGCCCCGTGTCCGATGGGCACGACCCCGTGTGCAGAAGCATATCTGTACTATCAAGATTTTCCTGGATTCTGCGAATCTTATAGTTGACCACGGCCCCGTGTCCGCTGAGCACGGCCCCTTGGTGGGCGATGGAAGCTTCTACAGCTTTGTCTTTTATGCTGACACTTGGGCACGCCCCCGTGTTCACTGAGCACGGGGCGTGTTCAGCCTTCTGTTTTCTTGTTTTGCTTGGGAAGATGCTTTCGGGGAGGTCGGGCATGCCACGTTTGTTCCTTTTCTTGTATTTATGTTAGATTTAGCTGCCTTTTTGCTTCTTTTGTTAATTTGAGCTCATTTAATCCTGAAAATACAAAAGGAAGACAAAAGCACACTTTTTCCAACATTAGTACTAAAAAAGGGTTAGTTTTATGCCACAATTGATGTAATTTATATGTTGCATTTTGCACACATCAAATACCCCCACACTTGAATCTTTGCTTGTCCTCAAGCAAAACTCTTTATAATGTGGCTTTCCTCTCCCAAATGGAATGGGTAGAAGAGAAGGTTTTTGGGCTTGTCATAGAGTGTCGGGATTTCCAAGATTCTTTATTAAGTTTTATTTTTATTTATTTACAATCCTATTCGTCATGATTTATTTAAAACTTTTCATAAGATAAATTACTTATTAGGGCATAACATGCCTCTTTAAAATTCTATTTATATACAAGTTCACATACCTCACGGGGGATCACTCAACACTCGGCCGAAGATGTATTTTAGTGAATCACTCGAGAGCGGCATGAAACTTACTCCTACCATAGGCTTGCCAAGCAATCAATCCTCCTCCTTTTTAACTATATACCTTTGTAAATATCAAGAGGACTTTTGGGTGAAGGGTTAGGCTTGGGTTAAAGGTAGGTGGTTGGGTTAGTGGTTAGTAGAAAAAGGGCGAAAAGCGTAAAAAGCGTCGGTTTTCGAAAGACTTTTTATTTTTGCAATTTTTATTTTGGTGAAGCCATGATTCAAACAAAGTTATTTTTAATGAACTTTCTTGTTTATTTCTTTTGCTTCATCATCAACAATATATATATATATATATATATATATATATTTTGAAAGTCATACGAAAAACCGAGCTTGTTACTAAAACAAAGGGTTAAAAATAAAAAAAAGGTTTCGGTGGGTGAAAGGGTGTTTGGTTTGGGTTAAGAAATGAAAAGGTTTAGGCTCAAAGGGGTTAACTAGGGGGATTTTGGGTAGGTGGTAAAAAAAAAGAAAAATAATGGTGTAGAAATAAAAAGGGTTAGTCCTAATGCCTCCATCATTTACTTACTCGGGTTTAAGTTGGTAAGGACCGGGAATGTATCATCGTGGCAAGTTCTAGAGTTGTAAGAACCAAGCGGCTATTCCCACAAGAAACGAAAAATGAGCATTTAGTTTAAAGATATGTATTTGTATGCTCAATAAAGGCTCAAAACTCACTTTTGTGGGAATGGGTTTTTATGTGATCAAGTATATATAATTAAATTTTAACTAAGCTTGTCATGCCTTTTCATAATTTTCTTATGTTGGTTCTTTTTATCACGACGCTATCGGTTGTAAAATTGTAAAAATATAACCTTTTTAGAATTTGAAATTCCCAAGTTAAACCTAGACAAGTAAAAAAAATGAAAATTTTTGAAAAAAATTGGGGTGATTAGTGGTTTCAATAGAGTTTTGTGTAAGGCTTGTAATTAGGACTTGCAAGATTCAGAGTTTTAGCATCCCCCCCCCCCACACTTAAATTACACATTGTCCTCAATGTGTCCCAAAAAATAAGTTTTTAGGTTGATTGAATGTGTAAAAGGTGTGAAAAAGCAAAATTTTATGTTACTGGGCGTCTGGACACGGCCCCGTGGTGTCCGGGCACGGCCCCGTGTTCAGGTGCCAGTAACAAAAAGGTTGAACAAAAGAAACAGAAGCCTGGACAGGGGGCGTGTTGGGTGAACACGGCCCGTGTCCAGTTTACCTGAACTGGGTATTTTCTGCAGACTGTGCAGCACGGGGCCGTGTTGGGCGGGCACGACCCGTGCTGAACTTGCTGTAATGAAGAAAGTTTCGTCAGATGGCCCTGTTTTCGTGCATGGGGTGCTGGTCCAAGTTTCCCTTGTTATCCTTCACCATCCCGAGTGTGTTTTATTCCTTAAAATTAAAACTAAACTAGAAAACATAAAAATTAAACTAAACTAAACTAAGGATAGTTCCGCGGAATGCCTCCGTGGTGCGCCACGTTTATAAGGGTCCTTGGCTAGACCCAAAGCCTGGTCATATGTTACCCAAGTGGGATGTTTTGCATCCCATGCTACACCGTCGGAGAGCATCATCCAAGCTTGAGTCAATGACCTTCATGTAGTTGACCGGGTCTTCGTCTTCTACTCTTTTTCCGACTCCAAACTTTACTTCCTCGTCCCCAACTCTTAATGTTAGTGTTCCATCATTCATATCTACCACTGCTTTGACTCAGAAGAATAAGCCTTTTGAGTGGGGACCCAAGCAAGAAGAAGCATTCCAAACGCTGAAACGGAAGCTATGTGATGTTCCTGTTTTATCTTTGCCCGAGGGAAACGATGATTTCGTTGTCTACTGTGACACGTCGAATCTAGGCCTTGGTTGTGTTCTCATGCAACGAGGCAAAGTTATAGCCTATGCGTCAAGACAGCTGAAAGTTCACGAGAAGAACTACACCACTCATGATCTTGAGTTAGGTGCTGTGGTTTTTGCCCTAAAAATCTGGAGACACTATCTGCATGGCACGAAGTGTGTGGTTTTCACAGACCACAAAAGTCTCCAACACATTCTTAATCAGAAGCAGCTGAACATGAGGCAACGACGTTGGGTTGAACTCTTGAACGACTATGATTGCGAGATTCGCTACCATCCTGGTAAGGCGAATGTCGTAGCCGATGCGCTTAGTCGAAAGGAGTGAGTCAAGCTTCATTCTGTTCGAACTCTATCTGATCTTCAAACTCCTGTTCTTCAAGCTCAACAATCTTGTGTTTCACAAAATTTGATGGGTAAGGAATTACCACGTCAACTTGAGCTTAAACTCGAAGCGAAGGACGATGGGTTGCTCTATTTCAAGGATCGTTTGTGGATTCCGAAACAAGACGATCTTCGCACTTTAGTGATGGATGAATCTCTTAAGTCTTCGTACTCAGTATTGGTGGCCTGGTATGAAGAAGGATATTGCCTTGAATGTATCGAAATGCCTAACTTGTCTCAAAGTCAAGGCTGAACATCAACGACCATCTGGTTTGCTTGTACAACCAGAGATACCAGTTTGGAAGTGGGAGAACATTGCTATGGATCCCATCACTAAATTACTGCGTACATCTAAAGGTCATGATGCTATACAGGTTATTATCGATCGTTTAACGAAGTCAGCTCATTTTATTCCGATTCGCGAGGATCTATCTGCTGATAAACTTGCAAAGATTTATGTTGATGAGATTGTATCTCGACATGGTGTTCCTTAGACATCATATCTGATCGTGATGCTCGATTTTCATCTCATTTTTGGAAGACCATGCAATCTGCTATGGGAACCCAACTAAATCCAAGCACTGCTTATCATCCCCAAAAAGATGGACAATGTGAGAGGACGATTCAAACTTTGGAGGATATGCTTAGAGCATGCGTGATAGACTTTGGTGGTAATTGGGACTCTCATCTTCCATTGATCGAGTTCTCTTACAATAATAGTTATCATGCTAGCATCAATATGGCACCATTCGAAGCTCTCTACGGTCGAAAATGTCGTTCACATGTCTGTTGGAAGGAGATCGGTGAAGCTTAGCTTACTGGACCTGAGCTCATTCTGGAAACGACAGACAAAATCAAGAAAATTCGCGATAATCTTGTGATAGCTAGAAGCCGTCAAAAGAGTTATGCGGATATGCGACGCAAGCCCTTAGAATTTCAGGTCGGAGACCATGTCCTACTCAAGGTGTCACCTTGGAAGGGAATGGTTAGATTTGGAAAGAAAGGAAAACTTGCACCACGATATGTTGGACCATTTAAGATTGTTGAAAGAGTTGGAAAGGTTGCCTATTGACTAGAGCTACCTCTAGAGCTTGGAAATATTCATCCGACTTTCCACGTGTGCAATTTGCGAAAGTGTTTAGCTGATGCTGATCTTCACATTCCACTCGACGAAATTCAAGTTGATGAAACAATGCACTTTGTCAAGAAACCTGTGGAGATAATGGACCGTTCAGTCAAACAGTTGAAGAACAAACGGATTCGATTGGTCAAGGTTCGCTGGGATTCCAAACGTGGCCCAGAGTTTACTTGGGAACGTGAGGACCAAATGAAGGCGAAATATCCGCAATTGTTCTCACAAGTTTCCTCTAGTTAAAATTTCAGGACGAAATTTCCTAAAGTAGGGGAGACTGTGACAACTGTGCTCTGTAATCAATGTACAATGTAAAACAATGTTAATTATTAATAAAATGATGTGTTTTGGTGTTATTATGTGTGTATTTGTGTTTGGTGATTTTACGATTTGATTCGATTCCGATTTCAAGCTTTAAATCGCTTTCTGGAAAGTTATACGCAAACTGGTGCGTAAACGCAGTCAGTTTAACGTGACAAACACTCTGGAATAGTGGATTAGGCTTAACATACCTTAAATAACCTTCACATAACTTAGAAATAAGTTTTGGATGGTTTGGTGTGTCGAAATCAAGTTTGTTCGATCGCAGGGACTATTTGTGTCAAACTGCGAAACTATACCGATTTGTATAGTAACGAACATTCCGGAACTTGATCATAAGTTAAACATACCAGAAATATCCTTTACATAGCTTAGAAATAGGCTTTGAGGGGTTCGGTATGCTAAAATAAACTTATTTGATCAATAGGGACTAAAAGCGTCAAAAAGTGCATAAGTTTGCATTTTCGCGCATATCTTACGTTCTGAATATATCCGGACACCCAAAAATTTATGTAATCATTAAAATATTTTATTTTAGTCATTGGCATGATAAAATTCCATTCGTCACTTAATTTGGATCGTTTTTGCGTTCGTTACGACTTCCGTCGTAATTAACCGAATAACGCAACCGTACGACCAAACGAACCGACATCCGAGATGTTTTTGAGCATATTTTAAGTTCCCTATACTTTAACTTCATTTTAGAGCCTTGAAATGAGGTTAACGGGGCTTAAATGTGCCAAAAATGCATCGAAAACCAAGTTTTGGGCTGCAGGGACCAAAACTGTCAATCTGTCAAACATGCTTAGGCGGGCCGCGTAAGCTAAGGATGCATAGTACGCGGGGCGCGACAGCCTGCCAGCACAGAAACATTGAATCTGGACTTGGGGCTTGTTTTTGATGGTTTTAACAGCTGATTTGGGATACCATCTGCTGAATTTTGATGGTTTAACATGTCCCCATGGTATTGAAAACCATTAGCCCACATGGATGGCCAAGATTGTTCCCTCTTTAGCAAGGAATGATCTTTACGGTTTACCAAAAACTATATATAGCCATGCCTTCACTCCATTTTCTGCACCCTTGATCATTTTAATGCTCTAAGTTGAAGCCTTTGCTTCATACCTGAGTGTTATAAATCAAGTTCTCCCTAGCTTGGACCCTTTGTAAGCTTCTTTCATTCTTTTATTGCTTTTCGAGCGTGAAAGTCAAACAGTGTTTGACTTTCTGCTTTGACCAGTCTTTGGTCAACACAAAGTTCTTTTGAACTTTGCAACGTGAGCGTAATCACGATGGTTATAGTCCTGTGTGACTATACCTACTGATTACCACGTTGACTAGGCGTAGTGACGAGTCGTAGTTTCGTTCAAAATGCGTATTTATGCGTATTTTGCAACCAAACTACTCTTGGGTATCAAAACACTTTGTTTA
This sequence comes from Helianthus tuberosus, assembly GCA_030545235.1. NCBI lineage: Eukaryota > Viridiplantae > Streptophyta > Magnoliopsida > Asterales > Asteraceae > Helianthus > Helianthus tuberosus. The sequence goes on from CM060394.1 coordinate 157,110,200, forward strand.
ACGAAGTTAGAAAACAAGCTTGATATCAAAACAAAGGGTTTTGATACCCAGGAATAGTTTGGTTGCAAAATACGTATAAACGCGTATTTTGACTGAAACTATGACTCGTCACTACGCCTAAATAACGTGGTAATCAGTAGGTATAGTCATAAAGGACCATGACCATCGTGATTACGCTCACGTTGCGAAGTTCAAACGAACTTCGTGTTGACCATTGACTGGTCAAAGCAGAAAGTTAAACATTGTTTGACTTTCACGCTTAAAAACGCATAAAAGAACGAAAGAAACTTTCAAGAGGTCCAAGCGATGGAGATTTGATCTAAAAATTCTCAGGTATGAAGTGTAGAAACTCCAACTTAGAGAAATAATCAGATCAAGTGTGAGTTTGCAAATGAAAACATGGGGGTATTTATAGATTTTGGGCCACCGTTAGGATCGTTCCTCGATAAACGAGCTTCAATCTGGACCGTACATGTAATACCCACTGATTTGGTAATCTATGGGTGCCCAAAACAAGCCTATAGATTGATTAAAACCATGTCCAAGTGCTAGAAACCAGCTGCTGAATGAAAGCAAAACAGTTTGCTGATCTGGGCTTTTGTCGCACCCCACGTACAAGATGGACTCAGCCTACGCGGCCCGCGACCGCCTGCAGTTCAGAAACAAGTTTTTATATTTACAGCTTTGGTCCCTGCAAGTGTTTAAGGCCTATTTTTACTCGTTTAAGGCCCGTTAAGCCATTTTCAAGGCTCTACAATGATGCCTAAGCATAGGGGACATGAAACATGCTTGAAAATATGACGGATGTCGGTTCGTTTGGTTGTATGGTCACGATATTTGGTTAATTACGACGAAACACGATGGCACGTGAAAAACGATCCAAATTACGTGACGAATGGAATTTTATCATGCCAATCACTAAAATAAAATATTTTAATGATTACAAAAATTTTTGGATGTCCGGATGTATTCAGAACGTAAGTTATGCGCGAAAATGCAAACTTATGCACTTTTTGACGCTTTTAGTCCCTGTTTGATCTAAAAGTTTATTTTAGCACACCGAACCCCTCAAATCCTATTTCTAAGCTATGTAAAGGATATTTATGGTATGTTTAACTTATGATCATGTTCTGGATTGTCCGTTACAGTACGAATCGGCAAACTTTCGCAGTTTGTCGAAATTAGTCCCTGTAAGCGAATAAACTTGATTTTGCCATACCAAACCCTTAAAAACTTATATCTAAGTTATGTAAAGGTTATTTAAGGTATGTTAAGCATATACTGATGTTCTGGAGTGTTTGTCGCATTAAACTGATTACGTTTACGCATCGGTTTGCGTATAACTCTCCAGAAAGCGATATAGAGTTTGAAATTGAACAAAAATCAAAACATGCAAAATATCAAACATAAACAAACAAATATTGGGATCAAATAACATTGTTTCATTGAAAATTGAACTATTCAAAGTTTATACAATGATTACAAGCACATGTGTCACAAATTACTAACACATCTAACACGTGATTTATTCAATACTTCTTTCTTTCAAATAAAATTTAGGTTTGCGTGCCAATTACGGCCATTCTTTTGTCATACAATCGCCATTTACTTTATACTTGCTTATATGACCCGTTTGACTCAATCATGGTCAAATGGTCAACACATTCTTACATAGATTAATTTCATCCTTTTTATGTTTTTAAATCCGTCTCCCGGATTCAAACGTATCATTCACACCTTTCATTCCTTCTATGTTTTGAATCCGTCTCGCGGATTCATACATATCATTCATACTTTTCATTACTTCTATGTTTTGAATCCGTCTCTCGGATTCATACATATCATTCATACCTTTCATTCCTTCTATGTTTTGAATCCGTCTCGCGGATTCATACATATCATTCATACTTTTCATTACTTCTATGTTTCGAATCCGTCTCGCGAATTCAAACATATCATTCATACTTTTCATTACTTCTATGTTTTGAATCCGTCTCGCGGATTCAAACATATCATTCATACTTTTCCTTTGTATTTAGTACTCTCAGTTTCTTAAGAGTCTTACTACTCCCTTCACCCACACGTCCACCTAGTACCCAATTCTACCGGACATACCTGCAACAATTATCACGGTCTCACGAACGTCATATGTTTCTTGCATACTGGCCAGGCATGCAATCCACATACTAGTTTCATGCCTTCATGTAATCATCACCTTATGTCCGAAGAATTAGGTTTCGGCACGTGTAACATTTTCAAAACTTTATTACTATATCATCATTGTCTTTCATTTAAAATTTTCCTTCCCTCGATAGGTTTTACCATTACATGTACCCACGTATTGAATTTACGTACCTGGGGTTAATTTGTCTTAATATATGCCTTGGTGTCGGTCCTAGACCACATCCGCGGGTCATCCTCTCCAAAAAATTATGTTTACCTTACACATAACATATTGTTAGTTTTCTTTATATGCATGCTTAAGTATATACTTACATTCGCTTCTACCTTTGGATCTTGATCGAGTCTTGGATTGTACAGGTTCCTTGTCACAAGAGCACACAGGTTTGAGTTCAAGTATTTGCCTCCTCATACTTGGTTTCTCTCAAACCAGGGCTCTGATACCAACTTGTAAGACCCTAACACGTTTAACTTTAAAACAACGGAGCGGAAATACGAGTCTTAAAATTTCTTTCTTTATAACTGTTCTAACATACTTGAAAACCGATTTAAACGACTTCTTTAAATAAGAACATCGTTCATCCTTAGTTAAAGTAACCTTTATAACATATGAATACAACCCACGTGACCACTTTTCCGTACAATCCATGATCTTCAACTCGATCCTGATCCACTTGTCCCTCATGATGATAATAATGATCCGAATAACCTGCGGTCACCATATATAACTAACACATTAGTAAATGGTGACATCATACATAATTAATGAATATATAAACAATCGTAGCATTCTATCTGTGTATTCTACTCCATTAAGATGTTCTTCCGAATTCGTTCGTTACACCGGGCCTCCAATCGCTGAGAGTTCAACACTTACATACCTGCACTTTCATTTCATTCTCATAGATAACTCAGTTAGTATCATCAATACTTGTATATATTAAAACCATACATACCTTCATACGAATCTCACTCATTCGGAAACATTTGGTTTATTAACACGCATGCGTCTTATTTAACCCAACTCCTTAAAAGATAATAATCCTACTTAATACATGCATACCTCCCTACCCAAACTCTTTCATACAACTTACATGCTTACATATTCATTCTAACAATCTTAACCACAAACATCTATACACATGTATAAGTCTGGTACACACTAGTCTACGTACATACTTATTTCTATTCATGTTTACCCATTATTTCCATTTACTAACATGCAACTAAATCCATGCATACAAGGCTTACATACTTATTTTATTCTCACACGTACTTGCCTACACGCTCCCTTTTTACTCGCATCGCATAAACACTCTTTAATGAGTTTGGTGTGCATTTCAGAAACTTTTAAAAATGAGTTATATACTCACCCGTACCTCACAAAAACTATTTGGTAAGGTTGGGGTACGTTATGGAAGTTTAATGGGGCTTAGGAATGAGATTACAGGGTTCGGGATCAAAGAAAACGAAGAAACAGGGCTGCTGGCATCGGCTGTCGCGTAGACAGCAACTTAAGGCGTCGGCCAGCTGCAGACCAGCGTCGGCGACGCTGCTACCAGCGTCTGGGACGCCGCCCCAGCAGCACCGGCGCCCGGATTTCGTTCTTTTCGATGTTTCGGCCCCCGTTTGCGCATCCCGAGCTTCCCAAATCATAAAATAACATTATTCCAAGCCCCCAAATCATTCTAACACTTTACCCCATGTCCCCGTAATCGAATCTATACTTTTATCATGCTTTCTTGATTTTGACCCGTTTGATTTTACCAAGTTGTTTCCGACATAATCAACTACTTTCGACCCGCTACAACAATACTTACCTTAGTACTCCCATTTATTACACAATCTTACACGATTCCCCACATTCATAGATATCAAAACTCTCTATACTTACTAAGAAGTGAGTCGGAAATCACTTACTTAATACTATTTACTTGATATCATTATCAATAACGCATTTCAACATACTTCTAACAATTATCATACAAGTAATCTATTTTACTACTAAAGAGGGAGTCCGGGAGTTTACTTACCTCGTGCATCCGAGTTCGTGCATAGCTTCCGTGTTTACCTTTGACCTGTTGTCCTTCCATGTTTATGTCCATGTTGACATGACTCCTAATCGTACATGTCGTCACATTCATAACACAATTAGCATACACACACTCATAACTAAGCACTTTTCATACTTATAATACATGATCATCTTCATTACTACTTAATTAGCATTCCTTACAAGTGATAGCACATACTAACCTATACTAGGCATTTCATCGAACACTTGGTGTGCGTACTACTTTCCAAGCATAGTGTACAAGTAACTTGTGCACAATCATACCAAATTCTTATCAAGATCATCACATTCATCATTTTCACCTAATCTCCTTTTAAAATCAGATTTATATAACATCACATTCAACAATTAACTTTACACATCAAACTACAACTAGTATAACACATAATTCATCAACATTCCCATGACATTATTACCTACAAGTGGGTTTTGTAGGATCGAGATTCGATCAAAACGAGTCGGTCTGAGTCAAATCTAGGTTGCTAGAAAGGCGGAAACAGACTAGTAACCTTGAATCAATGTTAGAATAGGAGTAGAAGCAGAGAAATACACTTTAAACAGGTTTTCCATTGATATTATACGTTTTCGTACGGAGAGAAATGGACAGCAGTTCGGTACACCAGATCTCCAAACGTTACAAATGAAAAACCCAACATGCCTATTTATAGGCCAGCCAGTTCGCACGGTATACGCATCCCACTTCGCACGAACTGGACATCTCCCAGTTCGTGCGACTTGACACTAAACATTGCCACTTCGTGCGAACTGGATCTAAAACATATAAACTTACATTTTTAACCCTTATTACATTCAAACGACACGACCTAGACTGATGACGTAGGCGATAGACATTATGTACCAACAAACTCCCCCTTGGATATTGCCGCAGTCTTCAGTCAGCTTGTCTTCAAAACTTTCTTCACAAAGACTTGAACTTCTCCTCATGACACTTTGACATCCCACCAAGGCAGAGACATTATATCTTGAATATACTCGAAATACTGAACGCCAAACTCTCTTCTGATTGCATAAGCATTCACTTGTGGCAAATACCCCCAACTGATGATATCACCAAGAGAAACTTCTCTATCTCTTTTGTAATACTTCAGTGGTCTTTTGAATTTTCTCTCTGTATCTTTTCTGAACCATTTCTTTCTTTCTTCGCGTTGTTCATCTTTTGACATTTCATGAAAACTTCTATTCTTTACACTTTCTGCAACTTTCCTTCTTAACTCATCTTCGTTTGCTTGACTGAAGAATTCAGCAAGTGTCGGAAAGCTAGAAGTATCAACATGAACGTTCTCAGACTGATCTTCATCACTCCAGTCTTCTACTTCAACTTTATCATAGTTATCAGCATCTTCAACGTACTTGTACTAATATTCTGGCTGCTGATTAATGTCAAACTGATTCAGCTCTTCTTCAAAATCAAACTTAAACTCATTTTCATCAACATGCGTCATCTTTACGATTTCAGCTAAAGTATAAGTATGCAAGATTTCTCCTTCTTCTACATTGTGTTCAAGACGTAGAATCAATCTTGTAACATGATCAACATTCTCATCATCTTTCTCAGCATCATCATGCTCCCCCTCACCTTTTGCATTCTCAAGTTCTTCGTTAGCATCATCATGAAGATATTCATAAATCTTCTCTTCATTTGACGCTTCAGTTACTTTGACACCCGAAGTACCTTGATCATCATCATCATCATTCTTATCATCATCATCATCGTCACTATGTACAGAATAAACATCTTCTGCATCATCTTTCAGAATATCATCATCATCTTCTTCATTATCGTCGTCAATTTCACCCGATACTGAAGATATAGGACAAGGATCAAGAATAGACGTTTCTGGAACTTTTTCCGGCTCAGACACAACAATTGCCCTTTCAGTCACTTGATCAACACCTTCAACTTGAACATCTTTACCCTTGTTTTTCATTTCAGCTTCAATTTAAGCTTTACGTCGTGCCCTAACTTCCTCAAGTTCAATCTCTTCAAATCTTTGTTCTATCGGCTTTCCGATCAAATTTTCCAACACTTTCATCATCATATACTCTTCATGTTCTTTCCTAGAATTCTTGGCTTCTAATTCTTTATGTTTTAATTTGAAGTACTCATTCTGCTCATCTCTTCAAGCTTTTTCTTCTTCCAATTCTGCTATTCGAACTTTCAGAATATCAATATCGGTTTGATCAGCTTCAACTCTTTTTAACAAAGATGAATTTTCAGCTTCAACAGACTTTACACGATCTTCCAACTTCTTTTTCTCAACTAACACATCATCCACTTTCTTTTGCAGCTTTTTCACAAACTCATCATTCACGAAACTAAAATCATCAAGCTGTTCAAGACCTATATTCTCTGGAATATGTGGAAAATCTTTAAAACCGGATGATCCAGGTGTGGTTTGAATTGGTGGTTGTGTGGTTGGTGGTGTTTGTAGGATGTGTGGTGAAGTTATAACTGGTTGTTCATGAATCGGTGTAGAAATATGATGTAGTGGTGATTGTGGTGATTGTAAATGTTGTGGTGATGGTTGATGTGGTGGTGATGGTTGTTGTGGTGATGGTTGATGTGGTGGTGATGGTTGTTGTGGTGGTGGTGATGGTGATGGTGGTTTATTTTGTGGTGGTAGTGATGGTGGTTCTTGAATAGGTTTTGATTTCAGCTTGATTTTCAACTTTCGTACTGCTGGAGATTCAACACGTTTCCTTGACGTAGATTTCTTCCTACTTCCAGAAGGTGGTGTTACAACCGGAACATCCTCTTGTGGTACATACATTTCATCATCCTCGTCTGCACTCCTCTTTCTTTTCTTTTGTTTCACTCTATCCCTTGGATCATAATTTTCTTTGATCCACCGTTCAGTTTCAGCATCAATATCACTTTCTTCAGCATCAGAAGAACTCTTCTCTTTATCATCAACTACCTTTTCACCAGCTGCTTCCCCACCTTCAAAAGTAACATCAATATCTCTCATCAACTGTTCAGTATCTGGAGTTAATGGATCATGATCTTTTTCAATATAAGCTTCTGTCTCATCTTCCTCTGGTTCATCAACCACCATTGTCTCGACAGCTTTCTTTTTGCGTTTCTTTTGAGGTTGAGAAGACGAACCTTCTTCAGCTTGAACTTTAGGAGTTCTCTTTTCACCTCTTTTCTTCTTTTCTTCTTTTGTAAACCACTCATTACGTGTTTTACAAAAATCTGCTAACTTCGTCAATTCATCAGCTGCACTTTTCTCTTTCATCTCAGCATCATTCCTCCATTTCAAATGATTAACTGGATCTGGATCTTCGTAGTTAGAACTCTTGATGAATCCAAAGAACTCTGTCTTCGTCTTCGGTTCTGGCCAATTCTTGTGATACTTGGATAATCTGATCAACGTCTCCTTATCCATGTGATTCAACACTAAAAGATCATTTTCTTCATCTTTCACCAGATTAGGATAAGCATGATCCAGCATCATTTGCACAAACCTCGGATACATCCAGGTTTTACTTCCTGAAGTAATGTTATCTTTCATGTAGTGGAAAACAATTCTTGAAAAATTGTATTTCTTGTTCAACACTAACGCCGTCACCATACCCATCTGATAATCTTTCATCACATCGTATCCACCCTTTCTATGACTAAGTGCATGAATCACCGAGTGAATAAAGAACTTGTACGGCTTCGTAAAACATGCTTTCAAATAGTTTGCGTTATTCAACGGACCACTGTATCCCATTCTCAGCATACAACCTTTAACCATTCTTTCTGGAAACCTTGTAGGTGAATTTTCATCATCCGGAAAATCTAACACTTCACGAACAAGTTGTTCTGTGATGATTATTTCTTTATCTTCACCATTAATACTAACGCTTGAAGTTATCACATCACTCTCTTCATCGTACACAGCATTCTTCCAGAAATGAGCAATATGAGATCTGAAAACTCAATGCTAATTCGTTAACGCCTTTTGGATTGGTAAACGTTTCATGAATTCCAAAATATCCTTGAATACAGTCATCTTTGGTAACGTCTCATCATAGACACAGCAAATGTTGTGTGACGGATGAAATTAAACAATCGAAGCCTGAAATACACACAAAACAAACAAGTTAACATTTTTCACAAAAATCAAAACAAACACACTTCACACGAACTCATCTTGAAGCGAAGTGGTCATTTTCATGCGGTCAGACCAAAGTGTTTAGACATTTTCAAACAAACTAATTTTCATGCGGTGTGACCATTTTCAAACAATGTGGTGTTTCAAAAGGTGTGGACAGTTTCAAATGATGTGATGTTTCAAACGGTGTGGACAGTTTCAAACGATGTGACCCCCAAACGAATTGGCCATCTCATGCGACCTGAGGGTTATCACTTCGCTTGAAACAACAAGTATGAACAGTGAAATTACAGTTTTTAAATCTTGATTTTATCATGAAATTGAAACCCTAGATTTGATCTACATCAAATTCCGAGCACACTGATATGTTTTTCATTCAATTTGGTCCACAAAATAACCCTAGATCTAAGTTTAAACATCATGTTCTTCTGAGTTCATGTGAATTCAAGATCTGGTTCAAATCAACAGCAATCAGTACCTTTCCCATGTTCTAAGTTGTGCTAACCAACTTAGACAATGATTCCGAACAACAAATTCACAAGATTTCAGCTTGAAATCAGATGATTCGCTTTAATCGCTCGAAGTCACTGTGTTTGGTGCGGTGTGGAGAAACTGATGGTTTCATGCGATCTGGTCCCCTTTATATAGAAGAGCCCAGTTCGCATGAAATGAACATTGAGGCGGTGTGGCCAGCTCGCATGAATTGGTTCTTTTGAAACGATCTGGCCAATGTTAAAACAATATGGCCACTTCGTGCGAAATGGTCACCTCGTGCGAACCTTTGATTTTTTCAAGTTTTTCAAATTTTTAACTTTTTGATTATTTTTAACTATTTACCACACACACAGTTAATCAAGTCCAAGTTAATGACCCTGATCAACTGTTTAGCCTACCAAGTCCAAGTCAATGACCTTGGCTGACCAATTTATGATCTCACTGACATTTTGAAACAGATTAAATTCAAATTAATGAACTTTTAAACATTTTGAGCAATTACCAACACTTTTCACAAACTTTCTCTTATCCAACCCACATGATCCAACTTGTTTAGCATTGTGAGACTTTGATCATCAGATCCCCAACGTCTGTTGTCAAAAATAAGGTAAAAAATCAAATCTTTTTGGATTTTTACATTTTTCTAAACAAATAGGAAATGTTTTTGGATTTTAAGAAACAGGAAACTGTACAAACATATTTACAGACATCTTTTTGTGAGTTTGCGTAAGAGGATCATATCAGTTTTTGAGACTGATCACTAACACCGTTGATCTTGATTTAACTTTAAACCTTAAACAAATTCACCTCTGATTGTCAGTATTGTTGTCCACTTAAACTTCTAACACAAGTTTCAATTGATTCGAGATACATATTAGTGTTTTAAAGACTTAGCTTATTCGCGTGTCCCACCTCAGAATATACTCCTGTATCAAAATTCCCTAGATTCAGTCTTACAGATGAGTATACCAATCTGATATCTGTATCTGGGTTAGTGCGAGACCTTGAGAGCTCAGGTACGAACTACCGTTCGATCAAAGAGATGAAGGCTCGACTTTCGGTGTGTTCCCTTTAGGGAATCTTTTTTTACAACTGCACTTGATTTGTATCTTTCGATAGTTTATCAATTTTTATGCAGAGGGTATGCTTTAAAAGCGCATAAAGTATTATACTATGTCTAGGCCATTGCTTCCACAATATCAGAAGACCAGGTATAATACCCCAAATATCAAACAGTATAAAGACCTAGTATCTCAGAATCAGGCAATCTCTCAAACAAGATTTCGGGGGTTACCCATATATCCGAGAGATGTTCTCCACGAGATAAGCAAGTTTTGATATTTAGGTTTATATCTCAAACACAATCTACTAATTGTGTGAAGCCTACTGGCACATCATTAGTGAGACTTGTTTAAAATCATTTGACTTTCCATTTCTTTAGCGTGTTGTGATAGTCAACTGATGTACTATCATTTCCTCTTTTTCACAACAAAACTCTTTTTTCCTTTTTCAATGTTTTTGGATTTTGAAATTTTATCATGTTTTTGTATTTTCTGTAAACTTTCTCCCCCTAAAATCAAAAACATATTTTTGTGTTTTTGGTTTTATCAAAAGCAGAAAATAAAACTGTACAGAAAACATGACAACAAGACGCAGATCACTTCTGATCGCCGTCCTCCTCGGCCACACACTCAACTACCCTCCCAGAAAACAATTTTTTAACCCGTTCACTTTTAAAAGATAGTTAAATGTTGTTTTATCAAAGGGTTTTATGTAAAAATCAGCTCTCTGATCATCGGTGTGTATATGATCAATTCGAATCAATTTTTTCTCGTAACAATCGCGAATAAAATAATGTCGAATCTCAATATGTTTTGTTTTAGAGTGTTGCACCGGATTTTTAGTTATATTAATGGCTGCCTCATTGTCCACGAAAATTGGCGTGTCTAAGAATTGCAAACCATAGTCCCTCATTTGCTGTTGGATCCAGAGGATCTGAGAACAACAGCTGGAAGCTAAAATGTATTCAGCCTCACACGTCGAAAGAGCGACTGTGGTTTGTTTCTTGCACTACCAGGTGACTAGCCGAGTTTCGAAGAACTGGCAACCAGCAGTTGTGGACTTTGCATTTAACTTACAGCTCCTGAAGTCAGAATCAGCATAACCAGTAAGAGAAAAGTCACCAGATTTAGGATACCAAAAGCCGGTGCTTGGGCAACCTTTAAGATACCGTAAAATTCTCTTCACAATCGTCATGTGTGACTGTCTCGGACTTGACTGATATCGGGCGCAGAGACAAGTTGGATACATGATGTCTGGCCGTGAAGCTATCAGATACATTAACGATCCTATGATTGACCGATAGTGCGTTTCATCCACTTTTTCACGGCTTTCATCCGGACGTATACCATGATTCGTCACCAGGGGGGTTGATGTGGGAGATGATTCAGACATATTGAACTTGTCCAACACATCGTTTACATATTTGGTCTGGTGTATGAAGATTCCGTCGGGCAGTTGCTCAACTTGAAGCCCTAGGAAGAACTTCATCTCCCCCATTGAACTCATTTCAAACTTCTTTTTCATAACCTTCTCAAACTCTTTTCACAAATCTTCATTCGTTGATCCGAAGATTATGTCATCCACATATATCTGCACGATGAGTAGATGTCCTGCAAAATCATTAGTGAACAAAGTGCTATCAACAGTCCATCTGGTGAACCCGTTGGTCAGCAGATGCTGGGAAAACATCTCGTACCAGGCTCTCGGGGCCTGGTGTAGTCCGTATAACGCCTTGTCGAGTAAATACACCTTGTTTTTGTGCACAGGATCGGTAAACCCCGGTGGTTTTCCGACGTACACTTCTTCTTTAATCTTTCCGTAAAGGAATGCAGATTTGACATCTAGTTGGTAGACCTTGAATCCCTTCCAAGACGCGAACGCCAAGAAGATTCCAATTGCCTCGAGTCGAGCAACGGGCGCATATACTTCAGTAAAATCGATTCCCTTCTTGCTGACTAAAACCTTGGACTACCAATCATGCTTTGTTTCTTACAATAACCCCTCTATCATCCCGTTTACATTTGAAGACCCACTTGGTCTTGATCAGCTTCTGATCTTCCGGGAGATCAACCAACCTCCACACTCCAAGCTTTTCAAATTGTTGTAGCTCTTCTTGCATTGCATTTACCCAACTTTCTTCGGTTAATGCTTCTTTATATGTTTTCGGCTCTACCTGTGAGATAAAACATTTTAATGAGAACTCAACTTGTAAAGGAGCTACAGAAGCATAAAAACATGTAAGCCCTTTGTTTATTTGTTCGCGGGTTTTCACGCCGCTGTGAAGGTCACCAATGATTTGCTCTGAAGGATGGTAAGATAAAGTTCTTGGCATGACTGTATCAGGTACGCTCACTTCCGATTGCAAATTTGTTATATCTTGATCACCCGTGTGATCATCAGCATTTGAAGTCTCAATATTTGGTTCCTCGTTATAAGTCGGATCGGTTTTCAATTCTGAGTCGTCAGATTGGTCAAATATTGGAGCTGATTCTTATGGGGGTTCATGTGCAGTTCCACTTGGACCGGCCTCATGATCATTTGAACCCTCGGTGGGCGGAGAAACTACCAACGGTCTCGGCACTTGTTCTTGTGAAAGAGACTGCTGGTGTTGGTATAAGTATGCCAGTTCCTCCTCACTTGGCTCTGTCGGCAAATGGAATGACTCCCAGAGATTGTCATAATCAAATAGCAATCTGTTTCTGGGAAGTTGATCCGGAGTAGTAAACCTTTGACAGTCAACATGTTGAACTTGTATAATCTTCCCCAAACACGGAACAAATACTCTCTTCAATGGACTAGCATAACCTACAAAAAAACCTTCGTTAACTTTTGCACCAAATTTACCGTCTGGATCAATGAATGTGCATGGTGATCCAAATGGTTCTAAGAATTTAAGATTCAGTTTGTAAAGATGTAACAATTCAAAACAGGTTTTCTTGTGCTTTTTCACCGTAAGCACACGATTCAGCGTGTAACATACCGTAGCGACTGCTTCACTCCAAAAATATATCGGTAGCTTCAAATCTGCTAACATGGTATGAGCTGTTTCAATCAACGTACGATTCTTTCGTTCTGCGACACCATTCTGTTGTGGAGTATATGGTGCGCTGAATTCATGAGGAATTCCTTTATCGTTGCAGAATTCGAGCATTCGATTGTTCTTGAATTCTGTGCCATTATCGCTTCGAATTCGTCTGATTGGCAGTTTGTAAAGATTTTCCATCTTTCTAAATAGCTTCATCAAAGAATCAAACGTTTCGTCTTTCTTCTCTTGAAATATTACCCAGGAAAATCTTGTATAATCGTCAGTGACAACCAAACAATACAGATCTCCACTAATGCTTTTCACATTTACCGGTCCAAAAAGATCCATATGGAGTCTTTCTAGCGGTAATCTGATGGAGTTCAAAAGCTTTTTCGGGTGTGATTTCTTTGTCTGCTTCCCTTTCTTGCATTCAATACAATCATCGTTGAGATGGAAGCTTTTCAAATTTACACGTTCAACCAGATCATTATGAACTAAGAAGTTCATTTTTCTGACATGAATATGCCCCATTTTACGATGCCACATGATGGATTCTTTTTCTGTCGCCTTTGTCTTACAAAACATTGTGCCTTCTTATCTGTCGTTGTTGTAGTGCTCATGTCTAGTATATAGAGATCGTTTTCACGAGGAGCACGCATCAACACCATTTCTTCTGGTATCTTAAACCCTGGTTTGAGAATCATACACTCATCTTTTGTGAAGTGAACTGTGAACGACTTGTCACAAATCTGAGAAATGCTTAACAGATTATTTTCCAACTCAGCAATGTAGTTCACTTTTTCAAAAGACACGACTCCATTTGTAAGTATTCCTTCACCAACAATTCTTCCACCTTGAGTTCCCGCGAACCCGACATAACCTCCATTGATTGATTTGACGTCGTAGAGTAGTGCTAACATTCCTGTCATGTGCCTCGAGGCGCCGCTATCCATGATCCACTTAGAAATGATAGACCTCAGAAGCCCCTGCACACATTAAATGGCATTTACTTAAACAACGATGCCCAAGATTTTTCAACATTTGATATACTACCAAAAACAATATCATGAGCTACTTTGTCAAGTTTTGGAATGTTAAAGACAACATTTTGAACATCAGGTTCTGGTTTTGATTTAAGAGCTCCTTCCTTGATAGGTGGGAATTCTTCAATCAATTTGTCTAACTCAAATTCAAGTTGCTCAACAGTGGTTGCAAAAATTTCTGGTTCGGATTTTAAAACCTCTTCCATTTTCTTTTCTTCAAAAGAACGTTTAGGTTTCACCACCCATGATTGACTTTGGAGAGTCTTTGTTTTAGGATAAACCTTTGAAGTCTTTTGTGTTTTCGAAGATTCACCAATTTCAAAAGTTGATTTTGGTTTATCCTCGGACTTCAATGATTCACCGTGTTTCAGAATACGCACGGGGGATACCATAGGTGTTTTTCCTTTAACATCTTTTGAAATTTTTGGTTTTGGTTTCTGGAAAACTGGTTTTATTATCTTTTTGACACATTGTTTTGCCATGTGACCAATTTCATTACAGCGATAACAGATTCTTTTGTCATATTCAACAAAAGTGGATCTGTTGGTCTCTTCTTTTATCTTTTTGGCCGCAATAAAATCGTCAACTGCTTTCTGACTAAAGATATAATCTTTTTCGACTTCTGTGTTATTACCAGCGACAAACACTTCATTCAATTTTTCTTTTGGCTTAACTTCTTTCTTAGCCATGTTCTTTTCAAAACCAACACCTTTCTTTTTGAAATTATTACCATGTCTCTTGTTACCACTGTTACTCACCCGATCATTTTTCTTTCCCGGGTTGTTTGTCGATTGTTGGTTAACAAAATATTTTTTCGGTTTTGAAAGAAACACATTGTTGTTGACTTCTGAAATGTCAATTTCCACAAGTTTGAAAACTTTTTCAACATTTTCCAGATTCGCATTCTGAATCGGGTACTCAAAATCAGTATACAGTTTGTCGGTTCCGGTCATCGTGTAAACCACAATGATCGAATCGTCATCCAAAACTTTATCTGATTTTGGAATAAACTTATCAAGAAAGTTTCCGTCATCTTCAGAATCTGAACTGGAATTCTCAAAATGAGTTTTGACCGTTTCGAAATCAGAGTTACCACTCTCTTCATCCAACACTTGGTCTACAACTGTTTTAACCAGTTGTGACTCGTTGTCGGTGTCAGACGGAGAGAATGTAACATCTATGCTTTCTGGTAATTCATTCTCCTCTGTTCTCAATTTGAGATTCAATGCTTCCTCCACCCCGTCTGGATATTTATGAGAATAATGATTCCACATTGGGGGTGGAACATTTTTGAAAACTGGTTTTTCAGCTTGTTGAGGAACGATCTGATCAATCACATATGAAGATGAAAGACAACTGATCAACTTTTTGTCGACTCTTTCTGTCTCAATGCACATCAGTTCAAGTTCCTTCTTTAAAGATGCGATTTTGTCCAAATGAATGTTAATCGACATTTGCTTATCCATGACCGTAGCTTTGAGCAGATTAACAATTTTATCATTTTCTATACTCTCATTCTGAATCATTTTGATAGATCGTGACAAAGTGTCATAAGCTTCTTTAACATCATTAAAATCAAATTTTAATTTGTCGTGAAACTTTTTCAACTCTTGAAACTGTTTGTCTTTTTCAAGACAATCCATGCATGGTTTTAAACAGTTTTCGCATGGTTTTTCAAGAATTGGATCAACTTTTTCAAAAACCTTTTCTTGTTTATCAGTTTTACTTCCTGTTTTACCAATCTCTTCGGACTCAGACTCAGATTTCTCTCCGGATTCGGACTCCACATTTTCTGATTTACCATCGGACTCGGACTTCACATTTTCTGACAAAATTGACTCCTTTTCGACCGACACTGACTCCTGAGTTGCTTCTTTGGTCTCATTGTTATCAGAAGATGTTTTAGTTTGTTCTACCTCTTGCAGCTTGACCATGAGAGCTTTGTCTGCTATTTCTTTCAAACTCTCTTCATTCAACTCTTTTGAAACATCAATGATCTCTTGAACCAATGTTTTTTCAGCTTCGTACTGTGGGCAAAAACCCGTAGTCGGTTCACCAAAGAAACCTGCAAAAGAATCAAACACATGAGAAGGAATTATAGATTTAAAAGAATTAGCAATAACCTCCTGTTCTGACTGATAATAGTAGACCGCTGTTGCTGCCTCTTCAAGTTTAGCATAACTTTCTTCAGTAATCACTTCACTGACTTCTTCAACAATTTCCGATTCCGGCTCTTTAGTAATTTCAGCCATCATTGCAAGACCCCCTCCTGGAATATACTTATCCCAACTGAAACCTTCAGGAAGTTTTTCATCATCTTGATTCACCAAAAGAGCTTTTTCTTTGGATGGACTATTCTCGATTTGAGGTCTTGGATTGAATGGTGTTTGACTATTTTTATGATAGATGGCCTGTCGATAATAATCGTTGGTGAATGGACTCTAATGGTTGTTAACTTCTCTGTTTGGACATTCACGCTTGAAGTGCCCTTTTTCTTTACACTTGAAGCATGTTACCTTCGATTTATCAAATCCAAGTTTCGGATCAGGACCTGCAAGACTACTTCATCCAGTAATTTCCATGAACCTTTGAGCTCTTCTCACAATGCTCGCCATACACCACTTGATGTCAATGAGTTCCATTTCCTCAGGATCAATTTAGTCGTAGTCTTCTTTTGTCATGTCTGGGTTACCAATTCGTCCGGCTACAAGACTCTCATAACTCAAGTACGGAAGCTAGAAGTGCTATATGCTGCTTTGCGGCTGTCTCAGTAAAATCTTGACCATTCTTGATGTTAGCAGCAATATTGCACAGTATCCCATGAGCATAACTCTGATTGTTCGACCCTGGAGAACTTTGAGAAGAAACTTGTTCTGGAGAACTCTGAACCTTAGGGTTTGGTTCGTAGTTTGGAAGCGGTGAAAAGTTGTTGTTAGATGTGCTTTGAGGTACTCTCGATGTAGAATTTGCACTAAATGCCGTTTAAATCTTTGGACTCGGAGTAGCTTCCTTTGTAGTAAAGCTGAACATCTTGTTGTACATTTGCAGATTTCATTTTACTCATCTTCCGCATTTCAAGCTCTTGAGCTTCAATTCTCTCAATGAACGTACTCAGATTGAAACCAATGTATTCCAAGTTGTTCTTTAAAACCATTAAGAATGTACCCCACACTTCTTGCGGTAATGCGTCAGCCAACTTATCGACCAACTCTTCATCTGTTTTATCGATACCCAAACGTTTCAGCTCCACTACTAAGTGACAATACCTCTCAATCAACTCTTTTGTTGATTCTCCAGTGATAGCAGTAAATATGTCAAATTCTTTTTTCAGTAGTGCCTTTTTGCTTTTGATCATTGCAGCACTTCCAAGAAATTTCATTTTAAGAGAGTTCCAGATAGATTGCGCGTCATTCTGATGCTGTAGCAATACCAAGATATCTTCCTTAATTGCCTGTTGCAATATACTGACCATCTTCTTCTCGGCTTTAAAACTGTCTGCTTCAGCTGGAGTTAACGAGTTAAGTGTTTTCGGAATACCAGCATCACTCAAAGGAACTACATATTTTGTTTCAACTTTCAACCAACATTCAAGATGATTCGCCTGAACCGAAGTGCGAAATCTATCTTGCCACCCTGAATAGTCTTCAATGTTGAGCAGTTTCGGTGGTTTTTGCATGGTTCCGAGTTCGTTCTCCAAATTCATATTCCGGGCTATACTTGCCGGAGATTGAACGGGCATACCTCCTCGAAAGAACGCATTGTAAAACTCTTGATTATCCATTTTATACTTCGAAAAATTTTTCGGAAAAATTTTTAAGTTTTGAAAACTTTGACTTTCAAGCGAACTGACTTCCACACGATCTGGATTTTCACACGAACTGGATGGATTCAAATGAACTGAAGTTCAAACGACTTGAACTTTCAAATGACTTGAAGTTCAAGCGACCTGGACTTGTTTCAAACGAACTGGAATGTCAACTCGTGCGAGGTGAGTAAAATTTCCAATTCGTGCGAACTGAATCAAATTCACATGATCTGGACCTCAATTCGTGCGAAGTGATGAACTTTTTGAAAATTTCAAGCGACCTGATCCAACTCGTGCGAGCTGGATAGGAATTTCAAACGATTTGGTAAAAATTCACATGAACTGGTTCAATCCGTGCGGACTGGACACAAATTTTCACACGAACTGATGTTTTTGACACTTTTTGATCAGTTTTAGTTCAAATTATGGTCTGTAACTTTGAAGGATTGATTAAAATGGTGTTTTACACGTTATATCCAAAATTCAGTCCATTTTGTCCGTGAATTCGTCCAAAAATCCAAGAAAGAGTAGAAGAATAGAGTTCTAAACCATTCAAAACACTGATTCAACTGATTTGACTCATCCTGAGCTCTGATACCACTTGTAGGATCGAGATTCGATCAAAACGAGTCTGTCTGAGTCAAATCTAGGTTGCTAGAAAGGCGGAAACAGACTAG
The DNA here is from genome assembly GCA_030545235.1 of Helianthus tuberosus. Classification (NCBI taxonomy): domain Eukaryota; kingdom Viridiplantae; phylum Streptophyta; class Magnoliopsida; order Asterales; family Asteraceae; genus Helianthus; species Helianthus tuberosus. Next base: position 157,128,686 of record CM060394.1, read on the forward strand.
TAACCTTGAATCAATGTTAGAATAGGAGTAGAAGCAGAGAAATACACTTTAAACAGGTTTTCCATTGATATTATACGTTTTCGTACGGAGATAAATGGACAGCAATTCGGTACACCAGATCTCCAAACGTTACAAATGAAAAACCCAACATGCCTATTTATAGGCCAGCCAGTTCGCACAGTATACACATCCCACTTCGCACGAACTGGACATCTCCCAGTTCGTGCGACCTGACACTAAACATTGCCACTTCGTGCGAACTGGATCTAAAACATATAAACTTACATTTTTAACCCTTATTACATTCAAATGACACGACCTAGACTGATGACGTAGGCGATAGACATTATGTACCAACAGGTTTACATAATAACATCAAATTAATCCGAATTTCATGCATAGTTCAAGTCTCATATGATGATTATAGCCTCTTACCATCCTAATTTCGCATATATACACGGATTAATCAAAGACCCATTTCATCAATGTTCATCATTTCACAAATTGTGACTTACCTTAAGTTAGGAACAACTAAGATAACATGGATTATGCTTCATGCACTGATTTCCAGCCTAAAATCATCATCAATTTGCTGAAATTGAGTGTGTTCTTGTTAGTTAGGTTGAACCCTCTCCCCCCTTCTCTATCTCATGACACACACACACATATACCTTAGTCAATTTCCTGCACTTTTGTTTAGTCATAATATCTTCCTTCCATTTAACATATTTAGCCCTTAACCTTTCATAGCATGCCATTTATCACACCATATTCTAACTTGGTTAACTTGGTTTATTCACAATAATTTACTTACTAGTATTTTATTTACTTACATATGGTAAAATTATATTCACCGTTTTCTTTTCTAATTGCGTCAACATAATATAAAAATATTATATTATGACTTACAAAATTTTGGGGTGTTACAAGAGGAGATCTCCATCATGGATGCTAGCTGCATCAACCGCTAATAAGGCGAGCAAACTCGTCGATGCAGATGCGAGCAGTGTCGTAACGAGTGATAAAGTGAGCGTCGTGGCCAAATCTACAAAGCCGAAGGCAAAGGGTGTAACCCGGAATCACAAAAAAGAGGTCTGTCTTTCTAATGATGAGAGTTTGCTAGGTAAATGTGAAACAAGGAGAAAGAAAAGACAAATTGTTGAGAAAGATGTGGTTAAGGGTTATGATCCTGATCCTGATCAAGAAGTCAATGTTGGGAAGAGAAAGCATGCAAGGGTTAAAACGAAAGCTGAAGAACCCAATCCTTCAAGAAAGAAAAGTAAAAAAAGAGTTGAATTTGATAGTGGTAGTGAAACTGAAGGTTTATCTTTTGATGAAGCTAGGTTTAAAATTGGATGGGTTGTGGGGGAGAGTGTGAGTTGAGGGAGATATGGAGGGGGTGAGGGTAAATATTAAGCTTTGTTTTAAATTTTAATTTAATTAAATTGGTAAAAGGACTAAACTACCCTTAAGTGAATAGACTTAACTGAAAATTTTAAACTTGTTAGTGCTAAAGGACGAAAGATGTACTAAGTTTCCAAATAAAGGATTGTGACTGTAATTATTGAAGTTAAAGGCTATCTATTGCAATCCGATACAAACATAATGGACGAAAAGTGTAATTTACCCTAAAATATTAGATAAAAATGGGTTAGAGTGTTACACAACACAACATAGTTCAAACACTAAATTTTGACAACATGATAGGAACGAACAATAAAGTCCCAAAGCTACTAAAGATCGAAGATTTTCCGAAGTGGAAAAAGAGATTCGAGGGATATATTAAGGGTTTGGATATTAATCTATGGATTGCCATTAAAGAGGAATTTATATTACCTCGTTATGAAACAACTGGGATACCAGTGAATATTTCAACATTAACACCATAAGATAGAACAAACTATGAAAGAGTGAGAAAAGTGTTTAGTTAGTTGCAACAAGCTATTACAAACAACATGTTACATCTAATAAAGAGTCATAAGACGTCAAAATCTTTACGGGAAGCTTTGTATGACAAGTATTATGGAAATACCGCCATGATCCAAAGTAAAAAAGAGTTGATAAAGAAAGAATTTATGATTTTTACCTACTTGAAAAATGAGACATTGCACACATCTTGAACTACCTTGCCGGATGGGGCAACCTGATTCTATCCCAAACTCTTCCCCTTGTTCTCTTTGTATGCCAGTTACACATTGCACACATCTTGAACTACCTTGCTGGATGTAGTAAACTTCTTTATATTTACTTCATTTTGTTGATACTTTCCAGGCAGGAGCTTTAGCTCAGCTCTCACAGAATCAAGTTCCATGATTTTTACCTTAAGCTTGTTTTTATAATCATAAACCCAACGTTGTTGTTGGTTAAGATCCCTGTGAAGCTGAGCTATGTCATTCTTTTGTGCATCAACCTTTTCAATAAGCAACTTGTTGTTTTCTCTAAGGCTGATGCACTTAGTCATTGCACTATTGTAATCATTAATCAGATTAAAGTTATGAGCTCTTAGTTGTACAACCTTACTTCTACAATGGGCAGAACATAAGAGAGTGTTTTCTGTGTCAATGAGTGATTGAGAACCAGTTGATTGTGGGGCTTTCACATCAGATGTTGCATTAGCCGCAGGTCAAGGTGAGGGAATCCATACAATGTTGGGATCAGTAGCAGGTGGCGAAGTGGCAACAACATTTTGACAGTTTGACATAGACGACGATGTGTTTGCCTGATTCTGACTCCTCTGCTTATCCTCGTGAATATATTCATTGACTAAGGAGATCACATCACTCGATTTCGTATCACGGTAATTGTAAGTCATCATGGTGGTTGCAACACGATAATCCCATTGCTTGTTACGTGGCAAAGCATATAGAAGAGTCTTGTTGATCTTACCATACCACACGTCCAATTCGATCTTCTCAATTTCAGAAAAGGGTAAACCTACTGATCATGGCTTCTACGGTTTCACCCTCAGTGTAACCGAAATCATCGATTTTTTGCCAGAGCAACTCTCGTTGAGAATCAATGCTTGGAGAATTCATCGTTGAACCGAGTTATGTAAAATAGAAGCTCATCAAAAACCGAGAAACACGACCCAAAACAAGAACTCGTGGACACACTAATTAGAGCACTTTGCAAACGTACGAACCAACCTCATGTACCGCACCTCAAAACCTGTCTAACTTTATCACAAAACATTTTTTTAATCTCAGTTTTTAACTAAACTAATTATTAGTATTATAATTATTATTATAACTATTAATTAAGTTATTAGTATTATTATAATATAAAAGAAACCTTAAACAAAAAAAAAAATACCCTAATCCTAAATGCCATGATTTAACTGGTATAAAACCATCCTTTTCATTCTCCATGATCCTACCAACCGAGCAACCTTTTGAAAATGCATAAACACACATAAATTCACACAAAATAAAACTAAAAGAAAGTGCTACAGGATCAAATCGTTCTCAAACTGACTAAATTTAAATTAAACGTATCAGTCATCAGTCTGTTTGTGTACATCATTTTTTTAAATTTACCAAATAAAATTTAGATATAAAAAAGGGAACAGTACTGAAATAGTTCAATTCGAAACTCCAATTCGGAACAGTAGCAATCCGAAACTCCAATCCGACGAGTTTTATCCAAAAAGATGTCACTCGAAAAGCTATCTGAAATAGTGTGTTCGAAATGAAGTCGAAAAGCTATCCGAAATAGTGTGTTCGAAATGCTGAATTCGAAACGGTGGATCCGAAATGATTTGAAACCTGCAAAACAAAAGTAATCAGTAACAAACTTCTGAATTATCAGGGATTCGAAATCTGATACCGAAAAATCTTGTAACAAATTTTCCGAGATCTTCCAAACAATCTTTTCCAATTCTTCGAAAAAACACCCTTAGCAGATCTTCAAAGATTATCCGAAAATAGCAGCAGATACAGGCAATCTTTAAGCAAATTTATCCGAAAACTCTCCTCTATGATCCAAAATCAGCAGAAAATGATCCGAAATAGGCAAAGATGATCCGAAATTGACGAAAGATGATCCGAAATTGACGAAAGATGATCCAAAATCAGCAAAGATGATCCGAAATCGACGATTCTTCACATCAGACTTTGAACACCGTATCCGGAACAGCAGCAGATTTTCCGAATCACTTTTTCTTCCAAGCAGAATCTGAAAACAACAACTCAGCAACTTCCGAAAACAAGCAGAATCAGTGTGATATCAATCTGAGCCTAGAAACAGGTTCAATAGGCTCATATACCAATTGTAAGTCCCGAATAACCGGATCAAACTATGATATCAAACAATCACCAAGGATGGGCAAAATTCAAACTTGGTGAGATTCAAGAAAACCGAAAAACAAAAAATACAAAGAACACCGAATCACTTTTAATACTTGCACACATTCTATTACTATTAATTAGCAAAACCTATAGTACAAGTATTCTAACAACCCAAATCGCCCCCCTCTCTAATTCTCTAGCAATTCTGTAACTTGGAGGTCTGAACCCTAGAAATAATATAAAACTAGTTTATATACTCTAGGTAAACCCACTTCCCTACATGGGCTCCCCATGGGCCTGCCTGGCCCACATGGCCTTAGGCATGGCCCGAATGACCTATACAAAGTCCAAACCTAATATTAACTGTTAGGACCGGTTTTAACTCCGTAACGATTGCGAACCGAATGTGTGACGTGCGGAATCCGTACACGAACGTGACAGAACACACGAGATGTAAGCCAAAAGAAGGTATACGGCTGCCCCCCTTTTTGTCGATGATTCCTGATGATGTTTTGTGATGTTCCAAAGCCCATAAAAAAAATGAAGTTTTTTTTTTTTCTAATTTTCGAGATGGTGACTGCTATCTTTCGTGAATGATCCAAGCCCAACTTTTAACTTTTGTGATAATGAAGGCCCACCACAAAAGTCGATGATGATGATGTATGATTTTTTTAATTATGAGATCCCCAAGAATCTTTTATGAAGGCTCGCCCCACTTTCGTGGATGTGGATGGATGTGGGATGATAACCATGTGTTTCATACACAGGGGATACTATATGAACCACCATGAGCTTAACCAGATACGGTCTGGCTGAAGACTATAAACTTAGCGCTCTCGGGAGGCAGCCCGAGGATGTAGAGTAGTGTTTTTTTTTTCTGTTTTGCGTGATTATTGTTGCAGGTTACCAGGTTAATAATTTCTACGGATGCAATGGTCCAAGTGTGGGGATGTTTGGTGAAATCCCAATACGTCCTAGTTGCAGTGGCGGACAATGCACGGATTAGAGTCAGTCAAAACTGTCCATACTCAATCTCCATTTGGACGGGGATGATCTGAACACTAATCGTAGAGATTGACCCGAGTACTTGTTGGACACGGCCGCGAATGAAATGCTATACGGTCGTGGTGGAACATGACGCATGAGGATTCTACGCTTTAAACCAGGGGAGTCTGTTCCACTTTTATTATTGCATTTTTATTTTTGTTTTTGGTGGTGTTGAACTATTTATGTTTAGGGAATGTGTTTACGTTATTTGTGTTAGGGATAGCCACTCAAGGGGTTGTTAGTTGGTATTCCCGGGTTTTTTTTTAAAAGCACTATACATTGGGGACAAAGTCGCCTAAGTGTGGGGATATGGGAAACCCGGGAAGGGAAAGGTTTGAAAGAGGTTAAAAGTGATTGAGAACGATGAAAAGTGAAAAAAAAATTGAAAATTTTGAAAAATTTCATCACCTTAAATAAGCTAAACGGAAAAAAAAACCAAACGTTTAAATCACTAATGGGTTCCTTGCCGGTAGTAAACTAACATAGTCCCTTGTCATGGTCGTCCCTTTAAGTTTCATGAGAGTAGGTCCGACAGGTGTTTTTAGGATAAAAGATTTGAAAAGAGATGTCTATTTAGGGGTAACATGCTTTAGATTGCATATGCTACGTGTCGGCAGCCTTTTTACCCTTTTCTTGGTGAGAATTTTGAGCCTGTAGAATGATAGAATGATTTACATTATGATTTCATTTGTTGAGAGCAGGCCGCATGTTATTCTGTGTTAGAACTTGTATGATTTGATGCATGCTAAGACTGTGGTTTGACATGTGCACGTAAATGATAAAGGCATTAGGATATACCTTACACCCGTTATGTTTCTTTTATGTTTACCTAACCATTACCCTTAGTAGCCCTGTTGAGCCTAGTTACCTTTCGTTTATCCACCTAATGTGAATCGTTTGATACCGACCGTGAACAACAAGTTTTGAATAATTGAAAAAAAAAAACAAAGAAAAGAAAAAAAAATAGAAAAAGAAAAGACAAAAAGAAATTATTGTGAATATCGTCTATGTTCTTGGGTAGAAACCAACCCAAAAGTTGTTTTGTGTGCGAATAAAGTTGTCACGGTTTGGTCGTTTGTTTGTTCGCCACATAAAAATCTATAAATATAAGCCTAAAATCTTCCTACCTTTACCCTAAGCCCAAAACCGAAAGTCCTTTTGATGCGTGCCGTGTTATATGATACAGTGGAGGTTTGATTGTCATACAAGCCTATGACTACAGAATTGCATGTTTGGTTTTGAGTGTTATACATACTAGCACATTACACGCTAGTTCAGTTTTTAAACTGAGAGGAGAGTTGATTGTGATGGGCGTGTAGCATGTGTTAGAATCCTAAGCATGTTAGTTTTGAATAGACAAGTCTTAAGTTTTATAAATTGTACGAATTTCTTGTCGGACTGTCAATCTTGATTGTGTCAGTCTATGGAACGGGTATGACTTGGGACTCAAACTGTTGCATTGGTATAGGGGTTTAGAGGTGTTGTTATTATGGTGAGTAGTTCCGGATTGGTTTGCTTGAGGACAATCAAAGGTAAGTGTGGGGATGTGATGAAGAGTGTGAAACCCATGCTTTTAAGTGTGTTATATTACATATTTTATTGTGTTTTAAGTGATAATGTGCTTGGATTGTGGTAACTACGAGTACTTATGGTTTTGCAGGTTAATAGCTTAAAATGGTGAAGTTAAGGTGCTTGGTGACGAAGCATATCACCCAAAGATAATACGCAAGTAAAACATGTTGTTTGGGACGTATTTTGGACTTGCGGTTAACTTGGAAGCACAAGAAACGGAAGGTTGCGGTTTATGTATGGTGGGCAAAATATCAACAGAGACTTTAAAACGTAACCTACGTTGGTAGGCGTAGCATACGGTTGAAGGAATCTGGGTAGCACGTATATAAGTTGCTGAGGGAATTAATTACTAAAGGGAGCTATTTAATTGGTACACCCTAATTAACAAAAGGCAGATTACACGTGACAAGGAAATTAATTTCACAATCACTTTTCCTTCATGATTATCTACAAATATTAAAGTGGCAGCCATATGATCACGTGCACTTCTAGGGGGTTTATTAAAAGTCAACATCACATCCAACAGAATGAAGTGGCGGCAGACTTGAACATCACGTGGACTCCCCTTTTGGGCCTCATAGTGGACGAATTCAAGAGGGACTAGGAACATGGGCTGACAACATCACATGGGATATGAATTAGACTATTAGAGCAGCCCATATGTAGACATAGGGGAGCACATGTGACTCTTGGGTGGCCCACGATTAGGATACCATACACACATAAGGGATTTGGCAGCCGAGATATAGGGGTTTTTTTGGAAAATAATCGACATCATACCTCCATCGAGGTTCTTTGGACGGGAGAAGAAGGGCAGTCATAATCAGGAACATGATTTCAGCCACCTCTCAAGCACGTGAAGATCATACAATTATGATGAGCGGCTAAATCTCTCGTGGACACTTCGGGTGAATGGTTGTGTAAGACACTATTGATTTGGTTTATTGTTTTATGTATTGAGTTTGGATTGTAACCGTGTGACAGACGGTCTTTACTTGCGTTTTTATAATTCGTTTGACAAACGAATCCTGTGTGATAGACAGAGACATAAATACGTTTAAATCCAATTTACTTTGTTGGTTGAATAATTATTCATTGCATGAATAGTTGATAATTATATCGTTTAACCAATAGTATCCAATATGACAATCAGCTAAGTTATTAGTTAATCACACAATCTGAATCCCGGAGTGATCACCTTTCCTTATCATTGTTTATTACAACTCAATCTTTTTCTCAATTTTATTCGTTAATTTAGATAATTCTTATAATCAATCACACCGATTTTCCAATTCAGTAGTAATTAATTAATACTTTTCATTTGACACTTTCCACAATCCTCCTCTGGTTCGATATCCGACTTACTCTAGCTACTAGTTTATTTCGGTTTTTGCATGTCACTAACGACAGACATCAAAATGGCGCCGTTGCCGGGGATCGAACCCGGGTCACCCGCGTGAAAGGCGGGAATACTTACCACTATACTACAACGACCGAAATAAACTAGTAGCTAGAGTAAGTCGGATATCGAACCAGAGGAGGATTGTGGAAAGTGTCAAATGAAAAGTATTAATTAATTACTACTGAATTGGAAAATCGGTGTGATTGATTATAAGAATTATCTAAATTAACGAATAAAATTGAGAAAAAGATTGAGTCGTAATAAACAATGATAAGGAAAGGTGATCACTCCGGGATTCAGATTGTGTGATTAACTAATAACTTAGCTGATTGTCATATTGGATACTATTGGTTAAACGATATAATTATCAACTATTCATGCAATGAATAATTATTCAACCAACAAAGTATAATTGGATTTAAATGTATTTATGTCTCTGTCTATCACACAGGATTCGTTTGTCAAACGAATTATAAAAACGCAAGTAAAGACCGTCTGTCACACGGTTACAATCCAAACTCAATACATAAAACAATAAACCAAATCAATAGTGTCTTACACAACCATTCACCCGAAGTGTCCACGAGAGATTTAGCCGCTCATCATAATTGTATGATCTTCACGTGCTTGAGAGGTGGCTGAAATCATGTTCCTGATTATGACTGCCCTTCTTCTCCCGTCCAAAGAACCTCGATGGAGGTATGATGTCGATTATTTTCCAAAAAAACCCCTATATCTCGGCTGCCAAATCCCTTATGTGTGTATGGTATCCTAATCGTGGGCCACCCAAGAGTCACATGTGCTCCCCTATGTCTACATATGGGCTGCTCTAATAGTCTAATTCATATCCCATGTGATGTTGTCAGCCCATGTTCCTAGTCCCTCTTGAATTCGTCCACTATGAGGCCCAAAAGGGGAGTCCACGTGATGTTCAAGTCTGCCGCCACTTCATTCTGTTGGATGTGATGTTGACTTTTAATAAACCCCCTAGAAGTGCACGTGATCATATGGCTGCCACTTTAATATTTGTAGATAATCATGAAGGAAAAGTGATTGTGAAATTAATTTCCTTGTCACGTGTAATCTGCCTTTTGTTAATTAGGGTGTACCAATTAAATAGCTCCCTTTAGTAATTAATTCCCTCAGCAACTTATATACGTGCTACCCAGATTCCTTCAACCGTATGCTACGCCTACCAACGTAGGTTACGTTTTAAAGTCTCTGTTGATATTTTGCCCACCATACATAAACCGCAACCTTCCGTTTCTTGTGCTTCCAAGTTAACCGCAAGTCCAAAATACATCCCAAACAACATGTTTTACTTGCGTATTATCTTTGGGTGATATGCTTCGTCACCAAGCACCTTAACTTCACCATTTTAAGCTATTAACCTGCAAAACCATAAGTACTCGTAGTTACCACAATCCAAGCACATTATCACTTAAAACACAATAAAATATGTAATATAACACACTTAAAAGCATGGGTTTCACACTCTTCATCAATATAACTGTGATTCTATTAGAAATCTGAAATCGTACAGCACCTTGAATCACGTACAACGAGCTTTCTCTCTCTAGACTCTCTCTCTAGCCTTTAGCTCTCCAACTTTTCAAAATGGCAAAAGTCTCTAATCTAAGGCATAAGCCTCCTATATATAGGCCAAGGCTTTAATGAGATTTCTCATTAATTACAATATTGCCACCTTGCCTTTTTCTCGACTTATTACAATATAAAGCTTGAATTAAACTGTTTCTGCTACGACTCGTATTGACGGAGGCGATAGACATTACTGCACCAACAGACTCCCCCTTGGATATTGCCACAGTCAATCCGTAGCATCTTGTCTTACTCTCTCTCTTTGAGTCTTCTTGAAGCTTTAACATGTTTTCATCAACGTAGACTCCCTCTTGCTTGAACAGAATCCCTGTGGATCTGTCTTCAGCTTCAGCTCCCCTTTCTGTAGACTCTTTTCTTCAGGTTCCCCTTTTCATCATGCTTCCGTGCTTTTGGTATCGACACCTTGCTTTCCATATACAAGCTCTTCTGGGATAGTTACATGGCTCCTTGAATCCACGCTTCCTCTTGCGTTGAGCTCATCTTCAGACTCCCCCTTAGACTCGGCTATCGGGATCGTAGTCTGGTACAACATCTGCAAATATCAAACGTTTATAATTAAAACATTTTGATCATCCAAGATTGAAAACCCTGGCTCTCTCAGCATAATCTAAAATATTTTGACAATGAAAGCAATTTTGGTTTTCCAGGAATCGTAACCTGGCTCTATTAAACTTTCTAAATCAAGATCCTGGCTTTAAGATATAATAATATGAATATATCCAGAAATACTTGATTCACTCCCCCTATCAACAATCTTCATAGATTTGGCAGTTTTAGCAAACAGGATCGGAAACTGGCTCTTTTACAGATTTTAACAATATGAGCATCCAAATCCCTCATAGTTAATCATCCAAGTCCAACTTAATGACCTTGGAGATATCACAAACTGTTTTTGATTTTTGATTTTAAAACTACAAGTTTCAAATTAATGAACTTGATTTATTTTCAGAAACACGATCAGCATACTAGATTTTGAAACTCAGCATCCCAGACATCGGTTGTCGAAAATAAAGCAGAAATCAAAATCTTTTTGTATTTTTCTGAAACATAAAGCAGTAAAGAAATATTTACAAACATATTTACAGACAATATTTTTGTTTGAGTTCGTGTCAAAGGATCATATCAGTTTATGACAAATCACTAGTACCGTTGAGCTTTAAACACTTTAAGTTCTAAACGATTCACTTAGATTGTCAGTATACTGATCCACTTAAATTTTCATACAAACTTCAATTGATTCGAGATACGAGATTAGTGTTTTAAGAACTTAAACTTATTCGCGTGTCCCACCTCAGAATATACTCCCGTATCAAAATTCCCTAAATTCAGTCTTACAGGTGAGTATACCAATCTGATATCTGTTCTCTGGGTTAGTACGAGACCTTGAGAGCTCAGGTATGAACTTCCGTTCAGTCAAAGAGATGAAGGCTCGACTTTAGGTGTGTTCCCTTTAGGGAATCTTTTCTTCAACTGCAATTGATTCATATCTTTCGATATTTTTCAATTTTTATGTAGATGGTAAGCTTTTAAAGCGCATAAAGTATTATACGAGGTCTAGGCCATTGCTTCCGTAAAATCAGAAGACCAGGTATAATACCTCAGATATCAAACAGTATAAAGACCTAGTATCTCAGAATCAGGCAATCTCTCAAACAAGATTTCGGGGGTTACCCATATATCCGAGAGATGTTCCCCACGAGATAAGTAAAGTATTGATATTTAGGTTTATATCTCGAAAACAATCTACTAAGCGTGTAAAAACCTACTGGCATATCATCAGTGAGACCGTTTATCACATTGAAACATTCCATTTCTTTAGTGTACTGTGATTGTCTACTGATGTACTATCATTTCCTCTTTTTACACAAAAACTCATTTTGAATTTTATCATGTTTTTGGCTTTTTCAAATTTTCTAATGTTTTTGTATTTTCTGAAATTTTTACTCCCCCTAAAATTCAAAACCATTAAAAGAAAATTTGATAAACCGATACTGATAGCTTTGTCTCGCCATCCATTTTCTGCTTTTCGTGCTCTGTTTTGTAGAAAAAAAACGTACCTCCATGATTTACAACACATTGATATTTTACAGTTTGAAAACCGTTTTTCAATTTTGTGAAATTAATCATGTTTGTTCCGCCGTGAGGGTTTCGGCATATTCACTTAACAAATTTTTGAATTTTAGAATTTTTGACAAATTTAAAAACAAACACATTTTTGGTTTTTAAAAATTTTTGACAAAATAAAAACATATTTTTTGGTTTTTAATTTTATTTTTTATTTTTAGGGTTTTTGAAATATTGTTTATTTATGTACAGAAACCAAACAAACTCCCTGTTTAACCATCACAGGGATCAACAGCCTCTTCCTTTCGAGCCAGGCTGCTTCCTCCGTTGATTTGATTTTTGTCCTCTTTCTGAAGCACCTGCACATTCAACTTAATTCAATTACTTGAACAATTTAGCCCAGGTCTGTTTGACCTTAGGCATTTCAACACAATATGCTTCTTTCAACTTCGGAAAATCTTTGTCATTTTGTACAAAGACTTTTTCAATTTTAACATCATCTTTTTCTTCATTTACCGAAGTCATTTGTTTCTTAACAGACAACGTTTGACCTTTTGGAGTACCTCTTTTGTAAAAATGTGACTCTTTTTGAACATTTTGATTTTGAATAACATTTGGTTTCCAAAAATCGTTTGTTTTTGTTGCATCGACAGTTGTTTTCCAACTTTGTGTTGTTCTAAATCTGGGTGTGTGAGAATTCCAGGTCTGTCTAGAATCGAACCTATTCGGGTTTGATTTCCAAGTTTGATTTGAAACAAACTTGTTTGTGTTGTACCTCCAAGTTTGTTTTGAATCAAATCTGGTTGACCTTTGTTTCACATTCTCATATTTCTGTCTTTCAACATCATCATATTTCTGTTTCGACTCAACATCAACAGGTTTCAGATTTGGACACCTGCGAGCAAGATGTCCTGTTTGATCACATTTGAAACATGTTCTCTTTGAGACATCTTTAACCTATTGTTGTTGCTTTTTCTGAGCATAGAACTCTTCATTAGACTGTCGTCTAAATTGGAGTTCTTTCTCTTCTTCTGAACTTGTTCCGTGAACAAAATTCATCTTTTGTTGATAATTTGGAATTTCATTTCGTTTCCAATTTTGTTTCTTCTTATAACCCAACCCAGCCTTCATGTTTTTCTTCTTGACACCAGGTTTGTTATAAAAAGTTCTGTGACATTTTCCAGCAAACTTTGGAATTTCATATTTTTCAATTTCAACCATTTTGAAAACTTTTTCAATCTTTTCTGAAATCACATTCTGAATCGGGAATACAATATTTAAGAATAAATTGTCCGACTCAATCATGGTATAAACCAATCCTTTTGAATCATCATTCAAATTTTTCTCAGATTTTGAGTTTTTCAGATATTCTTCATGAAAACTACCTTCATTTTCATCCTGTGATTCGGATTTACCTGTTTCAACCGACTCTTCTTTCAACACACTTTCAACGACCTTACCTACCACCTCCGAATCACTTGAATTATCAGATTTGGAATAGGTTATGTCAATGTTATATGGCAATTGATCGACCATGTGGAAAGCTTTTTCGACCTTTTCATCATCATAAAATGCAAACTTTTCCGGTGGAGGAACTTGATGATACTCAGAACCAATGCCCTTTTTGTTTTTCTCAGAATCATCATCACCCGGTTTATGTTGAAAATTCTTTCAAGCACATATGATGACGCATGATAACTTTTTAACTTGTTGTTATCCTGTTCTAAATCAGCAATCTGACGCTTTAGCTTAGCAACATCTTCAATGTAAGAATTTACAACTTGTTGCTTTATTTCATATTGTCGCTTAAGCGTATCAGTTGTTTCAGAACAGTATTTCAATCTTGATTTAACAAGTTTCATTTGACCTTTCACATCTTCATATGACTTTTTAGTAATGTGATAAGCCAATTTTATTGAATCATATTCCTTTTTCATTTCCTGACATGCATTTTCTTTTTGAAAACACTCTTCGGTCATTTTCGAAACCTTTTCTTTCAAAATCTCATTTTCTTTTTCTAAATTTTTGCATTTTTGTGTGAGCTTTTCGTCATTATCTTTCAAAATCTTTTCGTTTTCTAACATTTCTTTGCATTTATTTTTGAAAACTTCTTCGATTTTATTGTATTCAAGATCTCTTATTCTGAATTTTTCATCTTTTTCAGTACAAGCACTGCATGGTTTCATGCATTTCTTGCACTGTTCAACAGTTTCATTTAAGACTTCAGATTTAGTTTTTACCTCAGTGATTGGCACTTCGGTGTTTGCTGCAGTTTCTGTCTGATCAACATCTTTTTCATTTCCTTCACCAACGCCCGCATCATCACCAGCTTCCAAAATCTCATCCTTCACTTCTCCTTCTTCTTTCTTCTTCATTTCTTCTTCAACAACCTGCTGTTTTTTCAGTAACAGCTTCTTTCACAACTTCTTCATTCACAACAAATTTTTCTTCAACTTTCTCTTCTTTTTCTTTCACTTCTTCAGCCAACTTCTTCAACTCTTCTACCATACACTCAACATTTTTCTTCATTCTTGCTTCATCCCTCTTCCTCAAACTTGATGCCATGGCATCTCTTATGATTTTATCCAGCCTTTTCACATATGTTTTATCTTTTTCAACATTTGAATAGTATTCACCAGATCGAGAAATTACTAAAAGAACATCATCATGAACTATGTCCCTCCTGTGGACAACAGGTTCACCATCTCTGTTGACATAACATTCTCGCTTCTTGTCCCATCTTTTACTGCTTACAACATTTTCATACTCTTCCTGCATTTTCTCAATTCTGTATCCAACTATACTTCTTTCTCTGGGTGTTTTCTCATTCAGAATCTCTTCTCTGGTTTTCTCTTTTATTTCAGCAACAAAAGCATGATGTTTGCTTTTTGATATTGTTCTGCCATGAGCTGTGAATCGATCACCAACACGATCTTCTTCTGGAAGAATCTCACTCCAATCATACCCTTCATCATCATGGATTACAGCACATGCTCTTGACTTCTCTTTGGGATTATTTTCGATCATTTTCGGCTCTTCTTTGCTATGGTGGTAAATCGCCTTTCGGTAATAATCATCATTGAAAGGATGTTCATTTCCATCAACTGTAGAATTATTGCATTCTCTCTTGAAATGACCTTTTTGCTTACATTTGAAACAGGTCACTTTGGATTTATCAAATCTCAGCTTAGTTGACGGTCCACCAATAGTCTGTTTGCCTGTAATCTCCATGTACCTCTGAGCTCTTCTGATGCATCTCGCTAAACACCAGCGGATATCGATAAGTTCCATCTCTTCCGGATCAATCTAGTCGTAGTCTTCTTTGGTCAATTCAGAATTTCCAATTTTGCCAGCTACTGGACCTTCATATGATTCCAGGGCAGATGCAAGGAAACTCATTTGCTGCTTGGCAGAGTTAATGCTCATAGCTGGAGAATTCTTTAGCTTAAGAGCAATGTTGCACAGTATTTCCTCTGATTCTTCAGGATTAGCTTTTGCAGAAGATGAGTGATATCCTAGATTGTAGCTTGATGAGCTTTTCTGTGGTTCCTTTGTCTTCTCACCACTAAATGCTGTCTTTGGTGAATCACCAGCTTTCACCGAGGGTATGTTACCTTTGTAATAAAGACCAACATTCTGATGATGTGAAGAACTGCTCATCTTGCTTTGCTTTTGTAGCTCCAGTTCATGACTTCCAATTTTTTCTATCAAAACATCAAGAGAAATTGTATCATATAGCACATCATTTTTTAGAATAAACACAAACGTTTGCCACTGATCAGCTCGTGGTAACGCTTCTATGATTTTATCAATTATTTCCTCTCGTGTTTTAACAATACCAAACCTATCAAGTTCAATTTTCAAATGACAAAACCTCTCTATCATTTGTCGAACTGATTCACCTTTCAAGCTATCAAACAAATCAAATTCTTTCTTTAATAAAGCAATTTTATTTTTCTTGATTTGTTTACCCCCCTCAGCTTTAACCCGTAAAGCTTCCCAAACAGATTTTGATGACCCATCATGGTTAAGCAATGCAAACATGTCATCTCTAATTGATGATTGGATTAAAGCAATCATTCTCTGTTCAGATGAGAAGTTCTTTTTGTCTTCGATGTTTAAGCTCTTGAGAGGGATTTCTTCTCCTTTGTCATTGACCGGCCTATCATAACCAAATTCCAAACATAACCAACTTTCATGCACGTAAGCTTTTGCCCAGTTGATGAAACGTTCTTTCCACCAAGTGTAGTCCTCAATACTATCAAGCTTGGGCGGTTTTGAATGAGTTCCATAAAAGTTGTTGTTGGTGCATATGTCTGTTGACTTTGTCTTGTATCGAGTCTTGTATTTAGAAATGATAGATCAGGGCACAATGTATGAGAAAATAGGTTTATAGGTGAAACAGGTCATTTCGCACGAAATGGGCATTCCCATTCCACACGAAATGACACTCCTATAAATACTTGTCCTGTCATTTCATTTGTAGACTTTCTGATTCCGGTGCCGAGGTGCTGCCGAAGTGTCTCCAGCCTGTAAAACGTTGTTATATCAATAAACAAGACAGTTAATGTGTATATCAAGCTAATTCAACATCAATACGTTTGTTTCTGCCTCTCGTATTGATCAAAAACTCTTCTGAACGACTCGTTTGGTCATGCAAACGATCCTACAAGTGGTATCAGAGCTCAGGAGGAAGAGTTCTTACCAAATCAGCCTGATTTCACCAAAATTTCTGACTTCTACTCATTCTTCTTCTTCTTCACATTTTTCAAAATTAACGAAGATTTTGCGGTTAAAATGGACTGATTTTCACATATAACAAGTGAAACACTGTTTTAAACAATCCTTGAAAGAATTAGACCTAAAACCTGATCAATTTGACAAAAATCTGACCGATTAGGTGACATCAGCATCTCATTTCGCACGGATTGGGTTATATTTCATTCATTTCGCATGAATTGGACCATAGAGACATCATTTCGCACGAAATGGATCTCCACTTCGCTTGAAATTGCCAGTTCGTTTGAAAAGAGCCATTTCGCATCAAAATCCAATTCGTACCAGGATCATTTCGTACCAAAGTCCATTTCGCATCAAAGTCAGTTCGTTTGAGATCCCATTTCGCTTGAAACTCCAATTCGCTTGAACATTGTGATTTTGTGAACTTTCAACACCAAAACATGGAAGAAGAGTTTTACAATGCGTTTGCTACTACTCCAGCTGCTCCAATCACAGTTGCCGAGACTCTTGAAATTGAAAATGAAACGGGAACGTCTCAAAAGCCTCCAAAGCTTATGTACATCGAGGATTTTAAAGGATGGCAAAACCGTTTTGAAACATGGGTGCAAGCTTATAAGTTTGATGCATGGGTTTCGTTGGACAAAGATTACGAAAAACCAAAAGATGACCGTGGAAATGAAAAACCTTTAAGTGACTATTCAGCGAATGAGAAGTTAAAATACACCAGTGAGAAAATGATGATTAGCATTCTCCAACAAGCGGTAAAAGAAGATATCTTTGTTTTACTTCAACATGAGAACACCGCTAGATCAATTTGGTTGGCATTGCTTCAAAGTTTAAGGGAAGTGCTGATATGATAAAAAATAAATGTGCATTACTAAAGAAATCTTTTGATATGTTTACAGCTTATAAAGGTGAAACGACTAAGAGGACTATCGATAGATATTGTAATCTTGTCCAGGAAATGAAAAGGTTAGAGATAAAAAAGGAAGATGATGAATGGGTTGATAAGCTATCTGATGCATTACCACAAGATAAATGGGGAACTTATCTGTCGATTTTAAAACATATGAGAAAATCTAAAAGCATGAATTTGTGTAAGTTCATTCAGAAGATCGAAGAACATGAATTGGATGTTCAGAAAACTGCTATTATGAATGATCCAAATGCTCAACAAGTTGATAGTTTATACTATAGAGGAAGCAGGGTTGAGACTACTCCAAGTCTGAAGATTCAGACTGCGTTCAGTGCTGATGGTACTTCCGGAACAAATGTGAGCACTATAACTCAGAGTGGTGGATATTCTTCATCTTATTCAAGTTTTGATCCGAATTTCTCAACACCAAGTTCACAATGACAGAGTTCAACAAATCTGCAATGCAATGTCACATTGAGTATTCAAAATGGTCAAAATCTCTCTCCAGATATAGTTAAGCAACACATGGCATCACGTGTTACTATGTTAGAATCTTATGAAAGCTTAGTTTCTGGAAAAATTGGAAATACGATGCTCACCAAAGAGGATTATGACCAGATTGATTCTGAAGAACTTGAGTTGATGGACCTCAAGTAGTGTTTAGCCAGTGCTGTGAGAAGAGCAGAAAAATTCAAACAAATCACCGGAAGAGATGATCTTCGTGATGCTGCTACATCTCCGTTAGGGTTTGATAAATCAAAGGTTACTTGTTTTCGTTGCCGAGAAAAGGGGCATTTTAAACGAGAGTGTACAAACAAAGAATCAACCGAAAGACAAGATCCATTTGGAAACAACGATTATCATCGAAAAGCGATTTATCATCAGATTGCTCAACAATCGTCATCATCCCATGCTATTGAAGATGGAAAGAAGAAAGCTTATCTAGTAAATCAAGATGATGAAAGATTGGCAGAGGGATTTAGCTGGGACAAATACGTTCCAGCTGATTTAGCATTTGTTGCTCAAATCTTGGAAGAAGAAGCAGTCAAATCTAAGCCAAAAAGAACGAAGATTTTCAGATCATCAGAAAGTGATGAAGATACCGATGATGAGGAAGAGTATATTAATAATGCTAGAAAAATTTTAGACTCATTCAGTTTTAATTGGTTTTTTGCAGATAAAATTGAGATGTTGAAAGAGAAAAGGGTTGCTCGACTGAAGAGAGAATTGGAAGAATTGGAAGCAAGAAAGATTGCTGAAGAAAAGACAAAAATGGAAGCTAAGAAAGAAAAAGTTGAAGAAAATTCGACAGAGAAGGTCGAAGATGAAGAGTGTGAGATAAAAGTAGAATTTGATGAAGAACCGATGATTGAGAAGGTGGTGGAGAAAATTGTTGAAGTGGAGAAAATTGTTGAAGTGGAGAGAATAGTTGAAAAAATTGTTGAAGTTGAAAAAATCGTCGAGGTTGAAAAGATAGTCGAAGTTGAAAAGATTGTCGAGGTCACTAAATCTTGTCTAAAATGTTTGGAACCATGCAAACATTGTGAAGAGAAAGACAAGAAGTATCGTGAACTAGACGAGTTGAAAGAAAAACTGTTGTTTGATGCTAAGTACGTAAAAGAATCGTATGATGTGCTGAACAGAACGGTTGTAGTTTGAACAAGACAAACCTAGAAATGGGATGTCACACCCCGATATTTCCACGTATTACCGGTGGGCCCGGTGGGGAGTATCGTGACGTAGTTGATATCATCATAGTCAAACAACACAATATATAAATGCACAGCGGAAGCAAAAGATAGATTCATTTCAACTTTAATAAATTGTAATATTAAGTATCACAAATAGTTGAAACAGATCCACAGGCGGATCAAAAATAAAGAGGAAACATTGTTCAACAGTTTTATGACATCCAAGCTTGCGAGACTTATTGTGGACGCTATGAGAAAGCCAGTCTAGTTCGAGTAGTACCTGCACTTAACCTTTTTGGGAAAATACGTCAGTTTACACTGGTAAATACAATTTAACTGACTCATTTTGAAAAGTTTAATAAAATTGATTTGAATGCACGTGGCATAAAACTTTTTATAACTTGGGATAATTATTTGAATATAATCTTGTAAAAGAATTACATGTTTCTTATGCGTTCAGTAGCCCGGTTTATGCCGGGTTAAAGATCAATAGACACACCACATTATTTGTTTAGGCACTGACGGGTGTACGCCTACACCCCGTGCTGAGGTCGTGGCCATTTTGTAAAATGATGCCAAGGATATCCGGGACATGGTCATTAACCCTCCAAAGGCTTTAAGCAAACAAAACACTTCCAAACGGAGCATATCAATGGTTTAACCTCTATTTGATTAAAGATTCAAAGCCCGACCAAGCGGTATTTTATATACCATACCCCAAGCCCGTATAGGGAAAATAAGTTAAAAGTATTTACCTTTGCAAGTATAAATCACAATTGGAAAGTGCGTGTAGCTTTTACTGGGTCCCCTATTCTGGAACAAAGGTTTATAATAACCTATTAGATTTCTAACGGGCCTTTAATTAAGCTTAAGCTTAGACCGGTTAGTTTTAAAGGAAGATACGGTTCAAACGCACGATTAAGCGAAGACCGAAATGGAATGTGATTTAGACCTGACAAGTTTGAAGACTTGTATAATATGGGTAAACTAAACACATTCTGGATTTTGAGACAAAAATGATAAGGTTTGTCCCGTTTCGGTCAATTTATGCAAACTAGTTACATAAACCGAACCGAACGCGAAAGAAGCGTAACGGGTAACAATATGAGTCATATACAGGTTTCCTAAGTTAATATGCCTTAAATATGTTGAGACATCAATAAGATATCTCCTATTATGCCCGAAATGGATTCAAACTCAAACTATGCCTCGTAAGGGCATTTTGGTCATTTAAAAGGTTAAAAAAGAGTTTAATTAGTAATCTGAGTTACAGGTCTGATTTTCTAAGTAAATATACTTAATTTAATAAGTTATAACAGTAGGGTACTAGATATGTGTGAAATTTATCATTTTAAACCAAACTATGCACCTTAGGGGTATTTTGGTAATTTCACATAGGCTAAAAAGGTCAAAACTGGAATTCTGAGTTTAAAACTTTAGCTTACTGTCAAAGTATAAAAATATACTTAAAATATCAGTAGGTATCAAACCTTATATGTTTAAAATAGTTTTAATACATACTATGCGTTAAAACGCTTAAAAAGGCGATTTAGAGCCATTACCAGGTTCTAAATAGAAAGCTGATATTTTTATTATTCCAGAAGGTTTAAAATAATTTATTTATTATATAAAATCAGTAGCAAAAGGTTTGGGGTCAAAAAGATTTGTAAAACTCATTTTATGGCTCAAAAGGCAAAACCGGCATTAACCGAATTAAAGCTACAACCCTATGTTATGCTCAGCCTAAAATTAATTAAAAATCTTCAAAAATCCCAAAATATTATATTACATCAGTGGGTAAAAAGTTTGGTATTAAAAATCGGGTTTAGATAGGCTATATGCTAATTATGCTATTTAATTCATAAAAAGCCTTCTAATTACGCTAATGAGCATAACTCTTAATCTAGACCTCAAACTGATGTCAAATTTTAGGTACAAGTTTATAAATCAGTAACTAAGGTGTCTACTCTTTTATATTTCCAAAAATCATATTTAAGGTCATTTGGGCATAATGGTCAATATATAAGCATTTAACGGAAACATGCATGTGCATCGGATATCTATTGAACCAAGGTGTATAATCACAGAGGGTTATACCAACATGTAACTAGGTTCAAAAGAAGCTCTAAGGCAATCCTAAACTAGGCTTAAACGGGTCAGAACTGAAAGTCAAAGCAAAAGTCAAATTATGCGACTTTCGGTTCCGAACCGAGTCTAATCTGAAAATTGTCGGGTTGAACATGTTTAGACATGTTCTTACATTAATTACCAAGTTATATTAATGATAAAATAGGTTACATGGATCCTACATTGCTAATTATGCATTAATTTGAAAATAAGTATTATGTTGACTTTTTAAAGTTAGCTTTGACCCGACAATTGACCTAGTTAGAGTGGGAATCAGAGAGTACCCTTTTAAGGGTTTATTACCCACATAAATACCTACTTATAGGTACTTTTAATTCGAGATTTGACTGAACAAATTTTAATTAATCTCGAAGTCAACCTCTAATTACGACGGTTTGACTTTTAGCTAATTTAATTAAGCTAAACTGAATTAAGAAGGATTAAGGACACTTACAAAGGTCCTAAGTATGCTTATGGGTCCTAAGAGAAGTTGGTTGCTGTCCAGAGAGCTCCATAGATCAGTTGAAGTGAGTTTGAATGAAGTGAACAAGATGGTTGCAACTTCACTTTCTTATATATGGAACCCAAATGCCTAAGATCATGCCAAAATAGTCTACATGTGTTGCAAGATCATCCCAGGTGTCCCTATGATGCCAAAACCAGTTGCAAGAGCCTCAGTATTCGAATACCACTCAAGTAAGGCAGTGCAACAGGCTGAACAGGCAACTGTCCAAAACCTGCTGCCAGCGACGGTCTTACGGACCGTAAGACCTTGGCCTTGCGGTCCGTAACCGACTTTCAGAAACCATCGCCCAGTTGCTATCTTACGGACCGTAAGGGTCTATCTTTGCGGTCCGTAAGCCTTTGTCAGAAGACAAAAATTTTGCAAACTTTGAAGTTTTGACCATGCAACTTTGCAACCTCGAATCTTATGCTTTGAATCAGTAGGAGGGGACCATGAACAGACTTTGCATGTCTCTGCATATGTTGCCATGCACCATTTCCATTTTGGGCTCTTGTGGGAAGCTCATGAATGCAGGATTTGTCGTAAATACTCATAGGATCCATTTCTTGTATCAATTTGAATTATACATCCTCAAATTGCTCGGACATGAATATAATAGGTGTTTATAATATAGATTAGGGTCTTGGGATTTATAACGAGGTCGCTCAGAGGTATTAATTAACATGTCGACACTTTTAAATCCTACCACACATCTTTTAATTTGATCCGGGTTCATGACACGTCTGCCTTACATGACACGTGCCTTTATTTTATTGGGTATGATTTTATGAGGTGTTACATCCTCACCCCCTTAAAAGAAATCTCGACCTTGAGATTTACTGAAACAATTGAGGGTACTTTTCTTTCATGGTGGACTCCACCTCCCACGTGTACTCGGGACCTCTTCGGGCATCCCATTTGACCTTTACAATAGGTACATGCTTCCTCCGAAGCTTCTTAACCCGTCGATCCTCAATCAACAAAGGTTTATCCACAAATTTCAAGCTCTCGTCAATGTGTATGTTTGTATGTGGTATGACTAGCGATTCATCGGCTAGACATTTCTTCAGATTGGAGACGTGGAATACATTGTGAATACTACTGAGCTCTTCAGAAAAGTTTAACTTGTAAGCCACTGACCCGACACATTCGATGATCTCGAATGGTCCTATATACCTTGGGCTTAACTTACCTTTCTTACCAAATCGCATCACTCCCTTCCAGGGTGATACTTTAAGCAAAACTTTATCACCAACCTCAAACTTTAGAGGTTTTCGCCTTTTATTAGCATAACTTTTCTGCCTATCCCTGGCAGCTTTCAGGCAGTCATGAATCTGGGCAATCTTGTCCGTCGTTTCAAAGACTAAATCAGGTCCTGATAATTGAACTTCTCCTACTTCCGCCCAACAAACAGGCGTTCTGCATTTTCTACCATATAATGCCTCAAAAGGCGCAGCCTTAATGCTGGTATGATAGCTATTGTTATAGGAGAACTCGATTAGTGGCAGGTGGTTATCCCAGCTACCACCTAAATCAATCACACATGCACGAAGCATGTCTTCCAAAGTTTGGATTGTACGCTCACTTTGCCCATCTGTCTGTGGATGGTAAGCCGTACTAAAATTTAAGCGCGTGCCCAAAGACTGTTGGAAACTTTTCCAAAAATGTGATGTGTATCTCATATCTCTGTCAGAGATAATTGACACTGGAACGCCATGCAGAGATACAATCTTATCTACGTACAATTGGGCTAACATGTCAGAGCTATAAGTCTCCTTAATGGGTAGGAAATGTGCTGACTTAGTCAGTCTATCTACTATCACCCATATAGTATCATTTCCCTTTCTTGTCTTTGGCAACTTGGTGATGAAATCCATTGTCACCATTTCCCACTTCCATGTGGGAAGTTCAGGTTGTTGTAGCAAACCTGACGGCTTCTGATGTTCAGCTTTGACTTGCGCACACGTCAAACATTTAGCTACATAGGCAGCTATAGACTTCTTCAAGCCTATCCACCAAAAATTTGCCTTCAGATCCTGGTACATCTTATCAGCTCCAGGATGAACGGAATATTTAGAACTGTGGGCTTCCTGGAGGATAACATCCCAAAGTCCTCCATAAACTGGAACCCATATTCGTCCATTTAACCTTAGGAGTCCGTCCTTGTCATAGGATAACTGCTCTTCAGTTACACCTAGCTTTTCATCAGGATAGTTAGCTTCCAACATAGCTTCTTTTTGTGCAGCTAACAACCTTTCATTTAGACCATTCTTTATCTCAATGCTCTTGGCATTTATTCTTATAGGCTTCACTCTTTCCTTTCTACTTAAGGCATCAGCGACTACATTCGCCTTGCCTGGATGGTATCTTATCTCACAATCATAATCATTCAAAGTTTCCATCCATCGTCATTGCCTCATGTTTAAATCCTTCTGATTAAACGAGTGTTGAAGGCTCTTGTGATCTGAATAGATCACACACTTGGTTCCATACAAGTAATCCCTCCACAGTTTTAGTGCAAATACAACGACACCCAACTCCAAGTCATGGGTGGTGTAATTCTTCTCGTGCACCTTTAACTGTCGTGAAGCATAGGCAATTACTTTGCCTTTCTGCATGAGCACACAGCCCATCCCGGTGTGTGATGCATCACAATATACTACAAATTCATCAATTCCATCAGGCAACGTCAATACAGGAGCGTTGCTCAACTTTTGCTTCAGAATATCAAAAGACTCCTGCTGCTTAGGCCCCCAGTCAAACTTACTTTTCTTGCGGGTGAGTAAAGTCAGGGGTGCTGCAATTCTTGAGAAGTTTTCAATAAATCGCCTATAGTATCCTGCTAAACCTAGGAAGCTACGAATCTCTGTAGGCGTTTTTGGCTCTTGCCAATTCATAACTGCTTCTACCTTAGCGGGATCCACTTGGATACCACGCTCACTAACCACATGTCCAAGGAATTGGACTTCTCGAAGCCAAAATTCACACTTCAAAAATTTGGCGTAGAGTTTTTCACGATGTAGAAGTTTAAGAATACAGCGGAGGTGCTTCTCATGGTCAGCTTGGTTCTTTGAGTAGATGAGGATGTCTTCAATGAAGACGAAGACAAATTTGTCCAAGTAGGGCTTGCAGACGCGATTCATGAGATCCATGAATGCGGCAGGAGCATTAATGAGCCCAAAAGGCATCACTAGAAACTCGTAATGACCATAACGAGTCCTAAATGCTGTTTTGTGTACATCTTCATCTTCATCTTTAACCTTCAATTGATGATAGCCTGACCTCAAATCGATCTTAGAGAAGTAGCTTGCCCCTTGTAATTGATCGAACAGATCGTCGATCCTGGGCAAAGGATACCTATTCTTGATAGTGACTTTATTAAGCTCACGGTAATCGATGCACAGACGCATCGATCCATCCTTCTTCTTGATAAACAAGATCGGCGCTCCCCAAGGAAACGAACTAGGTCTAACGAAACCTTTGGCTAGCAGATCATCTAACTGCGTCCTCAACTCCTTCATCTCTGTTGGTGCCAACCTATAAGGTGCTCTAGCAACAGGTGCTGCTCCGGGGATGATGTCAATTCGGAATTCCACTTGCCTATCTGGTGGTAAACCAGGTAATTCTTCAGGGAAAACCTCAGGATATTCAGAAATGACGGGTATGTCTTCCATCTTAGGTTTCGGCTCATCAATAGTAACCTGTGCCATATAAATGACACAACCCTTCTTCAAACATCTAGATGCCTTGAGCATAGACACTTGCTCAGGCAATCCATGCTGGGTATCCCCCTGAATGGTAAGTGGCTCACCAGACGGGGTTTTGACTACAACTTGCTTCTTGTTGCACATAATCTGGGCTTGGTTATGCGATAACCAATCCATACCTATCACTATATCAAAACCGGCTAACTTAAAGGGAAGTAAGGACAAAGGAAAAGAGTGGTTCCTAATGGATATAACACATCCGTCTAACACAGTTGAGGCGGTTTCTATGGTTTTATCAGCTAATTCCACCTCATACTTCACACTTAAAGCTTAAACAGGTAAATTCAGTAACTTATAAAACTTATTATCTACAAATGATTTATCAGCTCCTGAATCAAATAGCACTCTCGCATAAACATCATTTATGAGGAAGGTACCTGTGATCACATTGTCGTCCTGAACCGCTTCCTTTGCATCCATCCTGAAGACCCTAGCATTGGTCTTTTTCCCATCCTCAGTTTTCTTGGTGATCTTTGGGCAATTGGACTTGATGTGTCCTTTTTCATTGCAGCTATAGCATGTAGCATCCTTGATTTTCTTACAGTCTAAGGTTCTGTGCTCAGAAGACTTGCAAATCCCACATGCCCTAGGCTGTGACTGGGATTTCGACTCGAGTCTGCACCTCCCAAAATGGTGCTTCTTACAAACCTTACACTTGGGCTTATCTCCAGATTGTTGCCCATCCTTCTTAGATCCAGACCCCTTCTTGTGGTCATTGTTTCCCCTATGCTTCTTGTCTGACCGTCGTGAATTTTCATCTTCACGCTTCCTTTTCTCGGCATCCGTGTTCCTTAGCGATCTCTACCTGACCGCGTCCAATGTGAGGGACAAGGATATATCAGCTGCAGACCTGAATGTAGCTGGTCAAGAGGCTTTTACACTTGCCTTAATCTCTGGGGCTAAACCCCCAATGAAACGAGCTATTCTTTTGGGTTCCGGGGTCACAAGATAAGGAACCAACCTTGACAGAGTATTAAAGCTTGTAAGGTAAGCTTGGCAATCCATATTTTTCATTACCAATGATAGAAAATCTGACTCAATCTTTTCAACCTCATGCTGAGGACAGTAGTTCTCCTTGATGAGGGTAACAAACTGTTCCCATGACATATTGTACAGTGGAATCTTCCCAGTAGCTTGAATCAACGATCTCCACCAGGCTAAGGCCTCACCTTTGAACGATTGAGAAACAAACTTTACAACATCCTTATCAGCGCACCCGCTGATATCAACCACGGTATCCATTTCATCCAACCATGTCATGCAGTCAACCGCTCCTTTCTCCCTAGTAAAGTCTCTGGGTTTACATGAGACGAAGTATTTATATGTACAGGACTTACCACACGGTTCCTGTTTAAGCTCGATCTTCTTTGGCGGAACACTTTGCTGGTTCGAGGAGTGATGTTCGTCATCATCCTTCTTTGGCTTATCTAGCTTAGAGGGTGGCTTACTATGAGCCTCAGAATGTGTTTTTGGCTTAGAATGGGGTGCTGATTGGGTCCTGCTTCGAGTACTACTCGATTCACTATACTGCCTCTCTATGGCTTTAGTGACCGCATTGTCAATTAATGCTTGGAGTTCTGCACCAGTTACATTGATCCTGGTGGCGTCATGATTCTCCTTTGGCCGACTGTTGACCTCCTCAGACTCGGCCATGTAGTTGGATTGCTACATAAAATGATGACAATGATTCATTTAGGGAATTTTAATAGGTTTGTCATCTTGAAAATTTATTAACCATGGTAATTAAAGAACCATATTGATTAATTTGTTAAGAAATTTCATTTGGGACTTTTCATTAGTAACCCTGAGTTCTAAAATAAATTATAATAATAATGGCACAATAGGCCTAGTCACATGGACATTTCTAAATTTTAGGTCAAGATCTTTTTAGGATCCAGTTATTAAGGTTTAAATCAAGGTTCATTACCTTTCTTGACAGGGAGTTTATAATCTATGACTGTCTTTTGTCTTATATGACAATAATTATAGCCCGTAGGCATTACATCACAATCGGATGTTTAGTTAATAATAAGGAATTGGGATAATTCAACACAAGGGTGACATGTGTGATTTTACGGATCACATTAGCCAAGAATGTTAACATGTTTGCAGATGTTAACAGGGATTTGAATCTTTTAAAACAGGTTTTACCATATTGGCCAGGTCTTATGATGACATACAAGCTAGGTTTTACCTATTAAGATTCTTTTTAACACTTAACGCAGAACAAATTTTAAATTGAGATGTTGATATGGATCTGAATCTAATTGTGGAAACTACCGTCTTGGCCCTGTCTTAAGGTGACACATGGCTAGGTCTTGTCCTTTTAGATTTTATCATTTTCATATAATGATAGATCTTGTATAATTAATGTTATTATTTATTTTATATATTTTTTTTCATGCATATAACTAAAAGTAGAATTTAAATTTAACCATTTCACCACATGAATTAAAATACTAGTCTGCCCTGAACGGGACTTTCAAATGAAATAACATGCCCTCGCAGGGGCTTAACCAAACAAACATACCCACGCAGGGGTCAAAACAGAAAGACAGGCCCACGCAGGGGCTCAACAGAAATAAGGAAATACAACCAACAATTGAAGGATTCAATGGTCCTTCTTGCTCTTCCCTTTTATCAAACTTGCTAATCCCTTGAAGAAACCTTGTCGTTCCCTGCGATCTCTATGAACTTGATGTTCAACCTGGTCCAGTCTTTGGAGAATTTCCTCCCGCTCAGGCGGGGAAAACCGTGGTACCTGCGGCTGCGGCTGCGGCTGATGTGGAGGTCGAAGAGACGGCTGATGTTGGTACCCATAAGTTGGGTATCCGACTCCCCAAGGAGTTCCGAAAGGCCCTTCGGGGTTAACAGCGTTGTAATTCCATGCCGCCAGGTATGGGTCGATCTCCGCATAGTTGAAACTGGTGTGAGCCGGCTGCTCAAAGGGATTATACGTTGCTGGGCCAGTGTACGTGGGAATTGGGTTGTCAAAGCCCAACGGTGGTGGCATGACAGGTACAGAGTTCACTTCCGGGTTGGGGTTTGAAGGTCCCCCAAACTGCTGGTCTTCTCGGAGCGGCGGATAGTGGCTGCTACTCGATGGTTGGGGGGTGCTGATATGCACTCCCCTACCTTGCACGGACATCTGTGCGTTTTTTCTCCTTCGCCTCGGTGGCTCAGGAGGCTGCTGCTGAGGTGGTGGTGGTGGCGGGGTAACTGCCACAAAGCGAGAGTCCCTGGAAGGATCCGATTGCTGCTGCTGCTGAGGTGTTGAATGATAAGATGGTGTGAAATACCATTCGAATTGGTTGAATCTGGCTTGGTAACTGTCAGGACCACGGTAAGGTGATCCATGAAACGATGATCCATCAGATATTTCAATAGGATGTGTGGGGGTACCAGTCGGTGGTTCGGTAGGGTCAGTATCCTCATCCATATCCATGGCGTGATCTCCAGAAAAGTGATCTTCGGGTCCCAGTGGGTTAACACCCACTGGTTCGTCTAGGTAATTTACCGGGTTGAACCGGCTTCGAAAGATATGAGACGGGTTATCAAAGGAATGGCGTGAGTCAGACCGTTGGAGAGGGATAAACGAAGGTTGTGGGTTTTCGGGCTCATTTTCTGAATGGGGTCCAAAAGAGTGTAAGTAAGAAGGTGACGAAGCTAACGAGACAGATCACCTCGCTGGCTGTAGGTGTGCCCTCCAGTCTCCCTGTGGGCTGGTGCTAATAGGGACAGGTGAGGTTCTCCTTTGAGAAGGCCCGGCCTCCTGGTCGTGGCCTGTCACAGGTGACTTTCCCTTCCTCCTAAGGAATCTTGGAGTCATTTTTTAGACCTGTCAACATAAACAAATATAACAACAAAGAATAATATAAAGGACAAAATAAAACAAAAATCAGGATTTGTCCTATGTTCTTTGTCTAGACTCGAAAATTCGAGGAATGTGCAATTGTATAACTGAGATTAAACACAAAAGGCTAGTGTTTAATTCACTCAGTGTTGGCTCTAATACCAACCTGTCACACCCCGATATTTCCACGTATTACCGGTGGGCCCGGTGGGGAGTATCGTGACGTAGTTGATATCATCATAGTCAAACAACACATTATATAAATGCACAGCGGAAGCAAAAGATAGATTCATTTCAACTTTAATAAATTGTAATATTAAGTATCACAAATAGTTGAAACAGATCCACAGGCTGATCAAAAATAAAGAGGAAACATTGTTCAACAGTTTTATGACATCCAAGCTTGCGAGACTTATTGTGGACGCTAGGAGAAAGCCAGCCTAGTTCGAGCAGTACCTGCACTCAACCTTTTTGGGAAAATACGTCAGTTTACACTGGTAAATACAATTTAACTGACTCATTTTGAAAAGTTTAATAAAATTGATTTGAATGCACGTGGCACAAAACTTTTTATAACATGGGATAATTATTTGAATATAATCTTGTAAAAGAATTACATGTTTCTTATGCGTTCAGTAGCCCGGTTTATGCCGGGTTAAAGATCAATAGACACACCACATTATTTGTTTAGGCACTGACGGGTGTGCGCCTACACCCCGTGCTGAGGTCGTGGCCATTTCGTAAAATGATGCCAAGGATATCCGGGACATGGTCATTAACCCCCCAAAGGCTTTAAGCAAACAAAACATTTCCAAACGGAGCATATCAATGGTTTAACCTCTATTCGATTAAAGATTCAATGCCCGACCAAGCGGTATTTTATATACCATACCCCAAGCCCGTATAGGGAAAATAAGTTAAAAGTATTTACCTTTGCAAGTATAAATCACAATTGGCAAGTGCGTGTAGCTTTTACTGGGTCCCATATTCTGGAACAAAGGTTTATAATAACCTATTATATTTCTAACGGGCCTTTAATTAAGCTTAAGCTTAGACCGGTTAGTTTTAAAGGAAGATACGGTTCAAACGCACGATTAAGAGAAGACCGGAATGGAATGTGATTTAGACCCGACAAGTTTGAAGACTTGTATAATATGGGTAAACTAAACACATTCTGGATTTTGAGACAAAAATGATAAGGTTTGACCCGTTTCGGTCAATTTATGCAAACTAGTTACATAAACCGAACCGAACGCGAAAGAAGCGTAACGGGTAACCATATGAGTCATATACAGGTTTCCTAAGTTAATATGCCTTAAATATGTTGAGACACCAATAAGATATCTCCTATTATGCCCGAAATGGATTCAAACTCAAACTATGCCTCGTAAGGGCATTTTGGTCATTTAAAAGGTTATAAAAGAGTTTAATTAGTAATCTGAGTTACAGGTCTGATTTACTTAGTAAATATACTTAATTTAATAAGTTATAACAGTAGGGTACTAGATATGTGTGAAATTTATCATTTAAAACCAAACTATGCACCTTAGGGGTATTTTGGTAATTTCACATAGGCTAAAAAGGTCAAAACTGGAATTCTGAGTTTAAAACTTTAGCTTACTGTCAAAGTATAAAAATATACTTAAAATATCAGTAGGTATCAAACCTTATATGTTTAAAATAGTTTTAATACATACTATGCGTTAAAACGCTTAAAAAGGCGATTTAGAGCCATTACCGGGTTCTAAATAGAAAGCTGATATTTTTATTATTCCAGAAGGTTTAAAATAATTTATTTATCATATAAAATCAGTAGCAAAAGGTTTGGGGTCAAAAAGATTTGTAAAACTCATTTTATGGCTCAAAAGGCAAAACCGGCATTAACCGAATTAAAGCTACAACCCTATGTTATGCTCAGCCTAAAATTAATTAAAAATCTTCAAAAATCCCAAAATTTTATATTACATCAGTGGGTAAAAAGTTTGGTATTAAAAATCGGGTTTAGATAGGCTATATGCTAATTATGCCATTTAATTCATAAAAAGCCTTCTAATTACGCTAATGAGCATAACTCTTAATCTAGACCTCAAACTGATGTCAAATTTTAGGTACAAGTTTATAAATCAGTAACTAAGGTGTCTACTCTTTTATATTTCCAAAAATCATATTTTAAGGTCATTTGGGCATAATGGTCAATATATAAGCATTTAACGGAAACATGCATGTGCATCGGATATCTATTGAACCAAGGTGTATAATCACAGAGGGTTATACCAACATGTAACTAGGTTCAAAAGAAGCTCTAAGGCAATCCTAAACTAGGCTTAAACGGGTCAGAACTGAAAGTCAAAGAAAAAGTCAAATTATGCGACTTTCGGTTCCGAACCGAGTCTAATCTAAAAATTGTCGGGTTGAACATGTTTAGACATGTTCTTACATTAATTACCAAGTGATATTAATGATAAAACAGGTTACATGGATCCTACATTGCTAATTATGCATTAATTTGAAAATAAGTATTATGTTGACTTTTTAAAGTTAGCTTTGACCCGACAATTGACCTAGTTAGAGTGGGAATCAGAGAGTACCCTTTTAAGGGTTTATTACCCACATAAATACCTACTTATAGGTACTTTTAATTCGAGATTTGACTGAAAAAATTTTAATTAATCTCGAAGTCAACCTCTAATTACGACGGTTTGACTTTTAGCTAATTTAATTAAGCTAAACTGAATTAAGAAGGATTAAGGACACTTACAAAGGTCCTAAGTATGCTTATGGGTCCTAAGAGAAGTTGGTTGCTGTCCAGAGAGCTCCAGAGATCAGTTGAAGTGAGTTTGAATGAAGTGAACAAGATGGTTGCAACTTCACTTTCTTATATATGGAACCCAAATGCCTAAGATCATGCCAAAATAGTCTACATGTGTTGCAAGATCATCCAAGGTTTCCCTATGATGCCAAAACCAGTTGCAAGAGCCTTAGTATTCGAATACCACTCAAGTAAGGCGGTGCAACAGGCTGAACAGGCAACTGTCCAAAACCTGCTGCCAGCGACGGTCTTACGGACCGTAAGACCTTGGCCTTGCGGTCCGTAACCGACTTTCAGAAACCATCGCCCAGTTGCTATCTTACGGACCGTAAGGGTCTATCTTTGCGGTCCGAAAGCCTTTGTCAGAAGACAAAAATTTTGCAAACTTTGAAGTTTTGACCATGCAACTTTGCAACCTCGAATCTTATGCTTTGAATCAGTAGGAGGGGACCATGAACAGACTTTGCATGTCTCTGCATATGTTGCCATGCACCATTTCCATTTTGGGCTCTTGTGGGAAGCTCATGAATGCAGGATTTGTCATAAATACTCATAGGATCCATTTCTTGTATCAATTTGAATTATACATCATCAAATTTCTCGGACTTGAATATAATAGATGTTTATAATATAGATTAGGGTCTTGGGATTTATAATGAGGTCACTCAGAGGTATTAATTAACATGTCGACACTTTTAAATCCTACCACACATCTTTTAATTTGATCTGGGTTCATGACACGTCTGCCTTACATGACACGAGCCTTTATTTTATTGGGTATGATTTTACGAGGTGTTACATGGGAGCTGCTGAGACGATGATGAGTTCAACATTAATGACTAAGCAGAAGGTCATCAATGAGTATATTGAAGATTGTGCAAAGCTGACGCAGGAGTTGGAGACTGAAAAGATTGAGAATGAAAGAATAAGACGATTGCTGCAAAGGTATTCATGTTCTGATTATTTGATTGATAGAATTTATCCAACTGTTGCAGGTTTTGAAGCATTTCAAGATAAAAAGACAGAAGACAAGGATACTGGTAAGAAACAAAGTGTCAAGTATAACAAGTGTCCGCCTCCAATTTAGGAAAGTTATTCTCCTAGAAAGCCAAATTAGGAACAATTAAAAAAGGCAGTCACCAAAAAAGTTAAAGTCTGAAACCACTGATGAGTTACCAGACAACATTGATGTCACATTCACAACGTCTGACACTGATCATGAGTCTCAATTATTAAAGAAAGTGGTCGATCAGGTGTTGGATATGGATGAAGAGTCAAAGTCGGAGTCTAAATCTGAAAGTTCGAGTTCATCAGACAAGAGTCCGAGTTCACCGGTCAAACGGGTTTACAATAAAGAATTTCTGATGTTGAAAAATAATTTGAATGATGAAACATTCAAAGTAGCTTATACTTTGAAAGATTCTGACAAATTATTTTCTGACGAAGAATTTCCAATAAGAAGTGTTAAAACCAAAATGATCAAAAGGTTTTCAAACTAACAGAAATTAACATTTCTGAAATAAAAGATGTAAATCTTAATGAAAAACCTAAAAAATACACTTCAAGAGTTCAACAAATATTGAACAAGAAAAAAGGTTATAGTTCTGGTTCTGGTTTTCAAAAGAAACCAAACCATAACAGTAATTTCAAAAAGAAAGGTTTAGGTTTTATTTCACCAGAAAATCATAAAAATGAGAAAAATTATAAACCAAAAACTAAATTTGTTTCAGGAACAAGTTCAGAAGAAGAAGAGAAGAAACCATTCTGGAGACAGTCAAATAAAGAGTTTCTTGCTGAGAAGAAAAAGAATGTGGTGAACGAATCTGAGAAGAGAGTTGAAAGAAGAACCTGTTTCAAATGTCAAGAAGTTGGACATATTGCTTGGAACTGCTCGAAGTCCAACAACACAAAACAGGGAGTTTCTTCTAATTCAAGGATGAAAGAAAAATGGGTTAATAAAAATGAACAACCAATGGAAAAATTCAAAAAGTTCAAAAATTCGACTTTCGAAATTGGTGAAAGTTCGAAACGTTTTTACAAAAGAAAAGTCGATTTGAACAAACAAAAATGGGTTGTTAAATCAGAGAATAGTTCTGACAATGAATCTGACTCGTCAAAGTCAGAAGAGTCATTTGTTGAGAAAAATGATGAGAATTTCGTTCCAGAAATGAACGAAGAAAACTTTCCGTCATTGATAAGAGAAAACCTGAAATCCAAAGTTGGAAAGATTGAGATTTCAGATCAATTCTTCTCTGGTAAGGAAGAATTTGATGCTGAAAAGGCGTTTAATGGAAAAGTGAAACATATTTTTTGGAAGATGGTTGACAGGAAGGTGAAAGGTGCAAAAGAGTTCTATAAATCAAAAAGATGGTGGGTTAAAGATGATGATTCACAATCACCCAAGGCTGGTCAGGCTTGGGTGACAGCATTTTCTACTTAAAATCCTGACTTGTCGGAACTCACAGGTTGGTAATTGGGGAGTAGGAATCGGCATCTTTATTGAGAAATTCTCGAAAGAGATATTTCGACCTACAAGTGGTAGTATTTTGAAAATTGTCATATTTCAATTTTCAAATGGTATGTTTGATAAGTAAACCTACAAATGGTTGAAAAAAGAGGTTTTCACATACAAGTGGTTAATCAAGGTCATTAAGTTGAACTTGATTTAACTTTCATACAAGTGGTTGATAGAACAATGTGATGAATTGAACCCCTAACCTACAAGTGGTTTGTGAAAATCAACAAAACTAATTTTCCAGAAAAACCATTTTGATTAAAACAAACTTAAGTGTTTTGAAATCATAATGGGAAAATAGTTTGTTGTCAGGGGGAGTTCTGATTGTTTATGCCATGTGGATAGCGAATTGATGCAATTCACATCATGTTGTCATTTAAACTGTACAAATAAAGGTCAAACTGGTTATACAG
Source organism: Helianthus tuberosus (assembly GCA_030545235.1). Classification (NCBI taxonomy): domain Eukaryota; kingdom Viridiplantae; phylum Streptophyta; class Magnoliopsida; order Asterales; family Asteraceae; genus Helianthus; species Helianthus tuberosus. The sequence continues at coordinate 157,164,013 of CM060394.1, forward strand.
TTTGTTTTCAAATTTTCCTTGAAAATCAAAAATTGAAACATATTTTTGATTTTAGGGGGAGTAAAAATTTAGAAATTTCGAAAATTTAAAAAATCCAAAAACATGATAAAATCTAAAAATCCAAAAACATTGAAAAAATGAAATTCGAGTTTTGTTGAGAAAAAGAGGAAATGATAGTACATCAGTGGACTATCACAACATGCTAAAGAAATGTAAAGTCAAAATGATTTTAAACAAGTCTCACTAATGATGTGCCAGTAGGCTTCACACAGTTAGTAAATTGTTTTCGAGATATAAACCTAAATATCAAAACTTGCTTATCTCGTGGGGAACATCTCTCGGATAAATGGGTAACCCCCGAAATCTTGTTTGAGAGATTACCTGATTCTGAGATACTAGGTCTTTATACTGTTTGATATCTGGGGTATTATACCTGGTCTTCTGATATTGTGGAAGCAATGGCCTAGACCTCGTATAATACTTTAATGCGCTTTTAAAGCTCTCCCTCTGCTAAAAAATTGAAAAAATATCGAAAGATATGAATCAATAGCAGTTGAAGAAAAGATTCCCTAAAGGGAACACACCTAAAGTCGAGCCTTCATCTCTTTGTCAGAACGGAAGTTCTAATCTGAGCTCTCAAGGTCTCACACTAACCCGAATACAGATATCATATTGGTATACTCACCTGTAAGACTGAATCTAGGGAATTTTGATACAGGAGTATATTCTGAGGTGGAACACATGAGTAAGTTAGTCTTTAAAACATTAATTCGTATCTTGAAGCAATTGAAACTTGTGTAGAAGTTTAAGTGGACAACAATACTGACAATCAGAAGTGGATTTGTTTAAGATTTAATGATTAATCAAGATCAACGGTGTTGGTGATATGTCTTAAAAAACTGATATGATCCTCTTACACAAACTCACAAAAATATTGTCTGTATATATTTCTTTACTGCTTTTTATTAAAAAAAAAATCCAAAAAGAATGTGTTTTAGCATAAATTTTTTTTTTGAAAATACAAAAAGATTTTTGAGAACTAATGATTGAAAAGCTGATTTTCAAAATTCCAAGTGCTAAAAATGATGAACAACAGGGATGGAAAGTTTGTTTGAGATGTGGATGGGAAAGTTTGTTTGAGATGTGAAATAATTTTGAAATGTTTAAATGGTTCATTAATTTGAATCAAAATTTTAAAAGTTACAAATTCAAGAAGCTTATCAATGTCAAAATTGTTTATTTTACAAATGGTAGAGGATTGTGCTGGTTGAATCCAGGTTTTTGATCCTGTTGCTACGAAGAGCCAGGAGATGTTTCAGATCCTGTGAAAGCCTGAGCAGAGTTTGAGCCAGGATATGATCTTTAGACGATAGCGAATTCCAGACTGCGATCCCAGCTTATTGATAGGGGGAGTCTGAAGATGTTAGAGCCAGATTCAGATCCTGGAACAATACTCAAGACAGAAGCCGTTAATGCTGAAGAATTTATAGAATCAAGAGACCTGATCAAGAGAAGTTAGAACCAGGTTGCGATTCTGGAAAAGAAGATAGAGATGAGGATACTTACAATGGAGAATATTTTAGAAAGAATGAGAAGACTGATCAAGACTAAAGAGTCGACATGCTGAAGACTCGTACCGAAGACTTCGTCAACATCCAAGGGGGAGTCTGTTGGTGCATATGTCTGTTGACTTTGTCTTGTATCGAGTCTTGTATTTAGAAATGATAGATTAGGGCACAATGTACGAGAAAATAGGTTTATAGGTGAAACAGGTCATTTCATACGAAATGGAAGAGCCATTTCGTACGAAATGGACATTGTCCATTTCACACGAAATGGGCATTCCCATTCCACACGAAATGACACTCCTATAAAAATTGTCCTGTCATTTCATTTGTAGACTTTCTGATTCCGGTGCCGAGGTGCTGCCGAAGTGTCTCCAGCCTGTAAAACATTGTTATATCAATAAACAAGACAGTTAATGTGTATATCAAGCTGATTCAACATCAATACGTTTGTTTCCGCCTCTCGTATTGATCAAAAACTCTTCTGAATGACTCGTTTGGTCGTGCAAATGATCCTACAGTTATCATGATTAATGTTTTCATTGATCGCTTTTGTAATGGATTTCGGTGTGACAGTTGAGGTTTCGGAAGACTCGGACGTAAACGCCTTGTAAAACGTGTTGTAAAACTCTTCAGCCATGATGTTAACTCTTCTAATCTCAGCACCTTTTAATCACCTGAATCACAAATACACAAGATTAGTTCAAACACTTATCAATTAACTGAATCAGACCGGTACTCGAACTGGTGAATATTCTGTGCGAACTGAGTTCACTTCGTGTGAACTTGTAATGTTGTCAGTCTATGCGAACTGAACTAATTCCAAACCGTGTGAACTTGTAATGACTTCGTGCGAACTGGACCTTTTCAAATCAACCAAACCGTGTGAACTACCACTTATTTCAAGCGAACTGATCAAAACCAAGCGACCTGAAGTCACTTCACATGAACTGGGATGAAAACTCACACGATCTGAGAAGCTTTTAACCACTTCGTGCGAATTGAACTATGTTTTAAACGAACAGACTGAATTTCAAGCAATCTGAAGAGCTTATACCCACTTTGCATGACCTGAATAACAATCTCAAACAATGTGACTCAATCCATACGACCTGGAGACGTTCAATCCATACGAACTGGAAGTATTTCATGCGAATTGAAGATATTTGGTGCGGATTGACCACTTTCAAATGAACTGGAATCAATACGTGTGAACTGAAGGTCCTTGGTGCGACCTGGACTACTAAATGACCACTACGTGCGAATTGAGAGGTATTTCACATGATCTGGTGAGCAATTCGTGCGATTTGATGCAAATTCCAAACGAACTGATAACTTTTCGAATCAAAAATCTTAGATTTCTCTCAAACGGCTTTGAATTAAGATTTAAAACTTTGTAGGGTTATAGATCAGGTATTTTCGCACATCATATCCAAAAATCAGCAGTTTTGAACCGCAAAATCTTGTGTAATTTGGCTATTTTCAGTTAAAAACGTGAAGATATGAAAAAGATGAAGAAATGGATCAAATCTGATGCAATTTTGGATCTGAATTTGATGAAATCCTATACGAATCAGTGTGTTTGATCTGTGCAATCGAGCTCCTGCTCTGATACCACTTGTTAGGACCGGTTTTGACTCCGTAACGATTGCGAACCGAACGTGTGACGTACGGAATCCGTACACGAACGTGACCGAACACACGAGATGTAATATAACTCTGATTCTATTAGAAATCTGAAATCCTACAGCACCTTGAATCACGTACAACGAGCTTTCTCTCTCTAGACTCTCTCTCTCTCAACCCTATAGCTCTCCAACTCTTCAAAATGGCAAAAGTCTCTAATCTAAGGCATAAGCCTCCTATATATAGGCCAAGGCTTTAATGAGATTTCTCATTAATTACAATATTGCCACCTTGCCTTTTTCTCTACTTATTACAATATAAAGCTTGAATTAAACTGTTTCTGCTACGACTCGTATTGACGGAGGCGATAGACATTGCTGCACCAACATTAACTAACTTTGTAAAGCCCATTTCGCTACCATAGCCCGTTACGTTTATTTGATGCGTCAGTCTCACACTTCTAGGGCCTAACAGAGAGAATAACAGGTGAGGGCATATTGTTAAACAGAAAAGTGTCGTTCGATAAAGTCAACTACATTATCGAGTTAGAAAACAATCTGCTGAGTTTCTCACGGATATGTGATAAGAAATTTTTGACTCACTTCAATGACAAAGAATGCATGATATTAAAATCGAGTTTTAAATTCCTTAAGAGTGGATCCTCATACGGGCTCCTCGAGAGAATGACCTTTACGTTCTCGACATGATTACTACATCCACTGATTCTCAAAGTGCAAAGTGTTTTGTCATAAAGGCAACCGAAAAAGAATCAATCTTATGGCACAAGAAGATGGGCCACATTCACCTAGGCCACATTCCGGGTATGAAAATATTCTCAGACGGATATATCTGTCGAGTATTAATCATCTAGTTCAAGCGCAACATGTTGAATGTCAGAAGTATACAACACCAACACAGAAACTGGGTGATCCATGGTTATTTAACTACGAGAGTCTCTGGAAATCATTCAACTTACCATGCCGAACCAACAGATGATAATTGGCTAGACAATATTTGCAACAACAAAGTATGACACAATCCCGAATTCCAAGACAGATTGTTGTCACATCAACACAATCTGGTTCAACTAGTTCTGTTGGAGAATTTAGTAATTATCATGACAATCATAATGTTAAAGGCCCAACTCCAAATGATGATGTGTCAGACGATTCAGATTTTGAAGATGCCAACAATGAAGAAACTGTGTCAACATCCGATGACGAACCACATAACGAGGTTCATCGGGAGGCTTAATTAATTACCTCAGAAATTCAAAATACTGCACTAAATGTCAGCGAAAGTGATGCAGAACATAACGTCAATAATTTAGAACCGGCGGTAATAGTTTTAACAGAAGTTGTTCCATGGAATTTATCTTATCATCCGTCAGAAAACATTCTGGGAGATCTATAAAGTGGTGTACAAACAAGAAGCCAAATCCAACAAGCATTAAGTTATTTCTATACAGAGGTTGCAGAGAAGCAAAGTCTGTTCTCGTTTTATGTTTTATTTCTCAGATAGAACCGAAGACCTATAAGGAATCTTTGAAGGAAGAAAGTTGGGTGAATGCTATGCAGGAAGAATTATTATAGTTTGAGAAGTTAGGAGTTTGGAAGTTGGTGGATTTGCCAGATAATCATAACAAGATCAATACAAAATGGGTATTCAAGTGCAAGAAGGAGGTAGAGGTGTTATTATCCTTAACAAAGCTAGATTGGTTGTGCAAGGGTTCAATCAGCAAGAGGAAATTGATTTTACTGAAGTTTACACGCCCATTGCAAGGCTTGAGACAATTAGAATTTTCTTAGCCTTTGCATCGTGGAAGGGGTTTAAAGTTTATCAATTAGACGTGAAATCAACGTTTCTTTATTGTAAGGTAAAAGATGAGGTCTACATTGGATAACCACCAAGCTTTGTGGATCTGCATAACATAGACAAAGTATATCTGCTTGATAAGGAGTTATACAATTTACACCAAGCACCCCGAGCATGGTATGAAACATTGTCATAACACCTGCTTGATAACAACTTGGTCCGAGGAACTGTAGATTGCACACTCTTCACCAGGGAAATGAAAGGGCATATTCTTATCGTGCAGATTATAACAACCCTCTAAAAATTTGTTAGAAATACATTTAATTTAATAAAAATAAAATAAAAACAATAATTTAAGTCTGTCGCACCTGTGATTCTTCACGGGCCGCGAGCGAAGGGACTAGTGACAGAACCCGGAGCCGCCACGTGGCATAACACGCGTCGAAACCTACCATGACTCAGCAACTCGTTTGCCGCCTTAGGGCCCTCGCGGGGCGCGAAAGCCCCTTTGTTCTCTTTCGCGGGGCGCGACAAAGGGGCGATCAGACCCTATAAATAGATGGGATCGGCCTTCAGTTGCAAATCGTTCAGAATATCAATCTCTCTCTCGAATTCTCTAATATTAGAAGTAATACTCGGGTATTATACCCCCTAATTAGCAAAGCTCTGCCTCGTTGTAAGTATCATTACCCCCGGTTACGTATTAGTTACACTGCCCGATTGATCTAGTGCTCCGTAACGCATGTCAAGGCTCTGCCTGACTCAGTCATTGGAGTTCTGTCTCGGGGAGGGTATCACTAATGTAAATTGGGTTATTATACTAACTCATGTGCATTGTTTATTTAACTAGATCATAACCAGGAATTCACAAAGGAAACACCTAAAATAGCAATGTGAGTTAATCCTTCTTTTTGTAAACTGTTTTTACAAAACCTCAATTGTTTTACCTTATAATTAACAGTGATTGAGTATTTGTGTTCTATAATTATCGTCGGTATGTTGGGGTTTTGTATACAAAATTTGTTACTACACTGTGAGTAGTAACATGACCACAAGTCAGGTTGACAATACCGTGGGTGGTAATTAAGGTAGAAATATAAACAAATGTAATTGCGTGACCGCCCTCAATGCTATAAACTGATAAAACCTGTTGTGATTAAACTGGGATTCACTCACCAGTATTTCTTGCTGATAAAATGTTTTAAACACGTGTTTCAGGTAACTTAGTGTGAAGCTAATAAAAGCCAGCTGGAGAGCACTGAAGGCTTAGAAAAGTGGCCATAAAAGTTACCTGATTAGAAAGGAGAATTGCTTTCAATAATTAGGGTTACTCCCTATAAATGTATTATAAATGAAAAATTGGAATCTATCCCAGCATTTTATTTTAAACATTATGGTGTTTAACTCTGATAAAAATATTTCCTAACTACGGTCCTGATGAAAATTTCCGCTGCCAAATTAATGATAAACACCGATACCACCATCTCTGAGTAGGCCGCGGCCGCCCGCCTCCCGGGGCATGGGTCGGGGGTTGTTACACAGATATATGTGGATGATATAATATTCGGGTCAACCGACGATTCACTCTAAAAATATTTTGAGTCGGTGATGCGAAGTAAGTTTGAGATGAGTTTAATGGGGGAGATGAAGTTCTTTTTAGGGGTTGCAAGTGGATCAGTTACCAACGGGTATCTTTATCCATCAAACACAATATGTCAACGATATCTTAAGTCGGTTCAAGATGATGGATTGCAAAATGGCCAGTATTCTTCTCTAACAAAACCGTGGTGCCCATGCATTTCAAGTCCAGCGATGGATCCTACGGTTTATCGTCCAATGATCGTGTAACAACCCGCACTTTCGTGCTTGTTACTCTCGCTACACTCGTTACGCTTAGCACCAGAGATTCGGATCATAATGTAACTATATCGCTTACAACGCTACTTCGCATATATCGCATACTCTCAACACGCTATATCACACATCACAACGCATACTACACTAACGCTAACGATGACATCGCGTGAGTACTTAAGCTACCCCCCTCGCTCGTCGTGATGCAACGCAGACTCAAACGCAGTTACTTATGCTATAACCGTTATATATAATAATAATAAATAACTATAAACATCTGAGTGTTAAACATGTCTAAACGCGCACTCGCTGGCACGCGCAACTCAATTTATAGCACTAAAGCACAACATAACTCGACGCTACTTATCTCGCTATAGCGCTTAAAGTACCCACAATGGTTAACACAGCGAAACGCAACGAACTAACCGAAAGTTGGGAAACTAACAAGACAAGATCAGGCTGTCCGAATGGACATCCGATCAAATGGACTTCCGTCCGGATGACCATCCGCCCGGATGGCCATCCGATCGGATGACCATTCGGCCGAAAGCCATCTGATCCATTCGAACGCCTTAACTCTCGCTCTCATCTATAAATAGGGCCATTGTGTCTCATTTCAACACTTTGGTTCTCTCATCCGTTCACTCGCTCCCAAGGCACCTTCAACACTTTTCACTCGATTCAAGGCTATTTCGTAAGTATTTCACCCTAAATCTTGTACTTCCATCATCACTACACATTTCTTCATCATCTTCTCCATCAAAATCATTGAATTTCACCATGAAATCACCTGATTTGGACCCCTTGAAGGTGACATCACCTCAGTTGCTTATGCAATCGGTGGTGTGACGTCATCTCATCAAGATTGGTCCAGATCTAAAGGATTTCTACACATTTTAACACAAATCTCCACAAGATCTTAACATTTTCAACTGATTTCAAACTTTTCTTCAACTTTTCTTCATTTTACTAAGAACCGATGGAATCTAGACTCATTCAGGCTCTCTACTTATTCTCTAGTTGGGAACCGGTCTGAGAACGGACTTCCACCGGAGAGACGACCGACTCACAGGTTGAACATGAAAACATCATCGGGAACAGTTAGTCTGATCGAATGGGGTGGTTCACATCCGATCGACTGAGCTGGACTTGATGTGGTTCCCGTTGTTCGACACGTCGTCACGCCGTCTCCGTTAAATTCCAAACTTTTTAACTTAGAAAAATTTACGATTTTTCAAAACATCAGGTCGCCCAATCGAATAGCCATCCGATTGGATGACCATCCGATCGAATGACTATTCGACCAGGTGACTTGTCCTTATAACTTTCGACACTTAAACAATTTGATCAAAACTTTAAACTTCAAGTTCATCGATCGAATAGCCATCTGTCCGGATGACTTATTATTATACTACAACGAAAACTTCAAAAGTTTTGAAACGATTTACAAACACTTACATCTCATTCGAATGGCCATCCATTCGAATGGTCATCCGCTAGGATGACCATCCGTCCGGATGACCATCCGATCGAAAGGGTATTCACCCGTTCGACTCACCACTCGACACTCATCTCATCCGACACGCTGTTTACGCACTATTCAACGCTTACGCTACTGTCCTATGCTCAGGCTAACCCAACGCGCTCCCTCTAATCCAATCCAGATTGTGTTACTTGCTAAAAACACACGGTGAGTATACTTGACCCCTTTTAAACGCTTTAAACACACTTTGGGGTGTAACATACGTTCCTATCGAAATCGCACTTATCAAAACGCAGTCTATACTCTAAACTATTATCACATGAGAATAACTGACGTACATATTTACACGTGATGCATAATACATATGTGCTAGGGCTCTTACTCACGACGTCCCACCTTAGCTAGTATGGTACTATAGTTGGACTCACACCCGACGGGGTCTAGTTAAGGAATTCACGCCCTTTTTGGGATCCCCATCGCAGTCATCGAGTGACTTAGCTGGTAGTATTTGTCTTGTAATGTGTATGTTGTGTATCTCGTTTATGTATGTGGAAATTCGCAGCGCTTTTATCTACTTTATTACTATTTCAAACCCGTATACTCGCCAATACTTTTTGTATTGACATTATTTTAACGTATGTTGCAGGTTAATCGCAGGCTATCTCGAAAACAATCTTGGAAGTCTAGAAACTCACAATAAATCTAGGTTGTCGGATTTGTATTGTTTGAGAGAACATGAAATCTGTATAACTATTTGCTGATATATTGTTTATTAGTATGGGATAATGAATATATTAAATATTATCACTAAATAGTTGTTATGGATTCTCTTGAGCAATCTGATTCGCCTAGTGCCGCGCCCCGATGATTCCGCCATCGGTTGGGGTGTGACAGATCGACTCTCTCATGTACTTAACGGCGTCAAGACTAGATATTATGTATCCAACATTCTTATGTGCCAGATATCAATCCAATCTGAGGGTTTCACATATAACATCGGTTAAAAGGATTATCAGATTTCTAAAGGGATATCCAGGCACGGGCCTTTAGTATCCTAAAGATGATGAATTCAATTTGACAGCGATTCAGAGTATGGAACCTGCAAGCTGAATGCTAAATCTACAATTGCGGTCTGCCGATTCTTTGAAAGTCGTCTCGTGACATAGCAGTGTAAGAAATAAAAATTGTTTTTCTCTCAACACGAGAAACGGAGTACATTGCGGCATCAAGTTGTTGTTCTCAAGTGCTCTAGATTCAACAACAGATGAGTGATTACAATTTACAATATCTTACTACCCCTATACATATAGATAACGAAGCAACTATTTCCATCACTAAAAATCCGGTAAATCACTCTAAAACAAAGCATATTGATATACAGTATCACTTCATCTGTCACACCCAGAATTTTGCGGAAGCGTGGTTATTTGGTGTGACTTCTTAATACCATAGCAACAATCATAACAATGCTATATGATAAAAACACGAGATGTTTATCCATTAATAAAGTTTAGAAACTACCACAATACCATTGTTTGAAAACATCAATACCAAATTAAGTTACAACCCATGACGTGTTTAAACGAGTTCACAAAGACTCAACAAAAGTACTTAAATAAAACCTGAGTTTAGAGACGTGTATCCCGTCCAGGATTAAGATACACCCTCTAAGCTCGACAACCATGGATAACATCTTTTATTTAAGCGCAACTTGAAAACATATGCATACCCTTGCCAAATCCACTAGTTCCCTGAAATACATGTAGTTTAAAAATATCAACAAAAAGTTGAGCGAGTTCATGTGTAAATGTCTGAATAAACTTTTAAAGTATGTCTTGTATGTATAAATGTCCCTGGTATGTAGCAATAAGGAAAAAGAGATCATCAATGGGTTGCAAAGCCAATGGTATGTGTGAAATGGTGTAGGAAGACTCAAACCTAGCAAATTTGTCTCCGGTATGAAGACATAGTCACCACTATGGGTCGCCCCGGCCTCATGGGTGTGGGCTCGCTACACCCAAATAGATCTATCACTCATGTCCCTTGGTCCTACAATGAGGATTAATGGCCTTAAGTGTTGTGCCCACCCTTCACATGATCTAGTCGTAAACCCTCCTTAGGCTAACCATACCATGTATAAAAATGTCTGTAATAATTGTAACATGTATTCCACCCCCGACGTATAAAACTGAAAACAGTAAAACAAAAGGGGGACATGAACTCATAGTATTGCGTCCATAGCTCGTAACCCAAACTCTGTCAGCAAACACGACTACCTACAGTGTACTAACGTCTATTAGACGAACGGGTCGTGCCTTTGCTTAGTATTTGCGTTTTGAGTTACGTTTCTTATATTATTCCGAGTTATAATTATTTGTCAAAATAATTAATATTTCAACTTAAATTATATTTGGTTTAGGAATATTTGTTTAGACAATATTTCTGTATTAATACTTCTCAAGTATTTAACTTTCGCATTTCCTTCCCAAGGATGGGGTGTTTTATACATGTAATTGTATTATTGTATTTGAAATTTCCGAAATAATATATCTCTAAGTCTCACTTGGAAAATATATTTGTAAACTCATTTTGTCTCAAAAAATAATGTACTATCCAGAAAATATATATTTTTCCAAAAATCGTATATCTTCTAACTATACTAGGAAAATATATTCTTATTTCCAAAATAATATATTTCTCCTTGTCCAAAAATAATATATACCAAAAATATATAAGTAACGGTATTGTTTTTGGATAACAAATTTCACGGTACTTCATTAAGTTATATAATATAACCGTTTCACCGAGTATACAAATAGTCACACAAGTGTCTTAATATGAAATATATATTCTAAATATATATTTAACCAATTTCATGTACAAAACCAACCTCCGATACTTTGTATTTTTGTTACAAAAATTATGACGAGGTTTATATTTGAAAAACATAGTTTAACATATACTAGTAAACACTTGTCTAGAAAATATTTTCTAAGTGTTTATATTTTTAGAAAATTTCGCCATAGTTTCCCCTAAAAACGGAGGTGTCCATGCTATATGAGCATATCATTTTCTTTTCCAAAAATCATTCAAACAATCAACAATGATTCACTAATCATTTTACACTTACCAAGTGTAAAAACAATACACTTTTCATAGTAACATGAACTCGATCTTTCACAAAAACGCGTAGTAACTTGGTGAAGTGTTTAGTGGGTTTAGTTACCCACCAAAGTGTGTTTACTTCTTTTGAAATCTCATTCTTAAAGAATCTCTGTGTTAACAACTTGTGAACAAATTTTACAAAAATATTCATTTATAACATCTTCTTGTTTTACTAGCATCTCTATACTTATTTCATTTCTAAAAATGGTGTAAGTGCAAGTAAAAGTCATGATCTTTTAAAAATCGGCTCTTGAACTTGGTTTGTTTAGAAAAATCATTTGTAACTCTTGGATTTATAAGTTTACTAGTTCACTTGGTTCATCACTTTACAAGAAAATCATTCACTTTCAAGTTCATGTTGGATCAAGATGATGATTATTTCATGTAAACCCATAATCACCTTCTAACTTGTTAAACCATGTTTTTAATCATACTTTAACAAGTTCCATATGATGATCAACATCATTTTATCAAGAAATCAACAATCAAATGCCATGCATGTATTTAACAACATTAATCCAACAAGATTTCATCACTTTACATCTTTATGTAAACTTTATGTTCAAGCTTTTAGTTTGTGTTCTCTAGTGTTCTTGTTATTTTCATCACAATGTACATCTTTTAACCATAAAAAAATAAAAGTAAACAAGAGTTATGAGAGATCTTACTACTAGCTTTAAGCTAGGGAAGAACACAAGAGCAAAAGATGATGAAAAATGGTGTGTAAAAACAAGTAAGAGAGCTCCTTGATGATCCACAAGCTTCAAGCTCCAAGAATCACCTTCTAGCACTTGAATCAAGCTTAAAAATGGAATGATGGTGGTGGTGGCGGCACCTTCTATGGCCGAGAGGGAGAGAGAGATGTTGAGGGAGTTAGGTGAAGTTGTGAGATATGGAATGATAAGGAATGATTTTGGTGATCTTGCAAACCATACTTATAATCTCTTACACAATATCATGGCAAGTAAATCAAGCAACCTATCAAATAAAATATAAAGGAAATCTAGTAAGTGGGGTGTGGGGTCCCTCCTTGGACCGTAAATGGGCATGGGGGGGGGGTTAATTGTAAAATTTGATTGATAGTAGGTAAATATTTAGGAGGTTAAGTGTAAAAATCTAGTGTTATGTGTGTATGGCACCTTATATAATGTGTTGGGATATTCGGGGACCGTAACTAGTTCAAAAATAATAGAACAATGTTTCTGGAAAAATTTTGGTGTTCCGGGTAATGTCCGGTTGTTCGGTTAGATACCGGTTCGTTAAATTGCTAAGTTGTACCGTATAGTGTCTTCTATGTAACTTTTTGAGACACAATTAATTCCCAACACTTAGGAAAGCATTCAGGACTATTTAGTCAATTTTCTGCATAATACTAGTATGTTAAAATGCTGAATTTTTGCTGAAAATGCAGAATTCTGCACTTAAAGTGAGTTTTAGGCACTTTCCGGCACTCAAACTACCACCTAGTGACGCAGTTTTATGGTCCTCACTTCCCTACACACCATACTAGTGTAGTACCTTGTCCCTGACCCATACTGGGTTTCAAAACACTGTCTGTCTATTACTGAACCCCGTCAGCATATTCCCGTTCTATCCGTTAACTGTGCTAACTGTGCTTTGTGCATCAAGTATGTCAATAAAGTTTGTCTGTGATAATGATGTGACATTAAGTAACATGTGATGCACATGTAAGTATGACGCAGTAATCAGAAAGCATTTAAGTAATTCAGCACAGTCATTAAGCACTTAATTAATATTAATTAATTGTACGGATACCTGGTTTAATGAGGGTTGTCACATTCTCCCCCCGTTAAGAAAATTTCGTCCCGAAATTTAAGTTCTGCTTCTAGTTGCAGGGGTCTTGGGAAACAAATGTGGGTATTTAGCCTTCATGCGATCCTTACGCTCCCAAGTGAACTCTGGGCCGTGTCGCGCGTTCCAACAAACCTTGACGAGTTTGACACTACTCCATCGCGTCTTGTTAACCTTCCAATCAGTAACCTCAACAGGTTCTTCAATAAAGTGGAATGTGTCGTCAATATGAACTTCGTCGGCCGGAATGACCACTGTCTCTTGAGTTAGACTCTTTTTTAGGTTTGATACGTGAAATGTATCGTGAACGCCATTTAGTTCAGCAGGTAGATCCAACTTGTAGGCTACAAGACCAATCCTTTCCAGGATTTTAAATGGACCAATGTACCTCGGATTCAACTTCCCACGCTTCCCAAAGCGTGCCACACCCTTCCAGGGTGACACCTTCAACAAAACCATATCTCCTACCTCAAACTCCAGAGGTTTCCTTCTTCGGTCCGTATAACTCTTTTGACGATCACGAGCCGCTTTGATGCGCTCTCGGATCTGTAAAATCTTGTCTGTTGTTTCTTGGACCAATTCCGGACCAACAAGCTGCCTATCACCCGCGTCTGCCTAGCATAACGGTGATCGACACTTGCGTCCATAGAGAGCTTCGAACGGTGTGGCCTGAATGCTTGCATGATAACTGTTATTGTATGAAAATTCAACCAATGGTAGGTGAGTGTCCCAACTTCCACCTAAATCCATTACGCAGGCTCGCAACATGTCTTCCAACATCTGAATCATTCGTTCGCTCTGTCCGTCTGTCTGCGGGTGAAAGGTAGTACTCAGATTCAACTGAGAACCAAAAGCTTCTTGGAAGGATTGCCAAAACCTTGATACGAACCTTCCATCTCTATCAGAGATAATTGAGAGAGGCACTCCATGTCGTGCAACAATCTCTCTCAGGTATAGCTCAGCTAGCTTGCTTGTGTTGTCTTTCTCTTTGATTGCCAAAAAGTGTGCAGACTTGGTCAGACGGTCCACGATTACCCAAATCGTATCGTGACCTCTGGGTGTTCTTGGCAATTTCGTTATGAAGTCCATTGAAATCTGTTCCGATTTCCATTGGGGTATTTCTGGTTGTTGCAGAAGACCTGAAGGCTTCTGGTACTTGGCCTTTACCTTGGCACTAGTCAAACATTTGCCAACATATATCGCAACGTCGCCTTTCATCCTCGGCTACCAATAGAAACCCTTTAGATCTTGGTACATTTTATCCGATCCTGGATGGATCGAGTACCGTGACTTGTGAGCCTCATCAAAAATAACGTCTCTCAGACCACCAAAGAAAGGAACCCAAATTCTTCCCAAGAAACATAATGTTCCATCCTCCTTTGGTACCAATCGCTTCTCCATCCCCCGGAGATATTCATTTTCAAGATTATCCCTTTTAAGAGCTTCCCTCTGCGCAGCACGAATGTGCAACGTGAGATCTGTCTGAACAATCATTTCCAAAGCCCTAACCCTTATGGGCTTAATCCTTTCTTTCCGACTTAAGGCATCGGCGACTACATTCACCTTCCCTGGGTGATACTTGATCTCACAATCATAGTCGTTCAACAATTCAACCCAGCGTCTTTGTCTCATGTTAAGCTCTTTTTTATCGAAGATATGCTGCAGGCTCTTGTGGTCAGTAAAGATTGTGCATCGCGTGCCGTACAAGTAATGTCGCCATATCTTTAATGCAAACAGCACTGCGCCTAACTCCAAGTCATGCGTGGTGTAGTTTTTCTCGTGAACCTTCAGCTGGCGCGAAGCATAGGCTATAACTTTTTGTCGCTGCATCAGCACGCAGCCTAAACCTTGACGCGAAGCGTCGCAATATACCACGAAGTCGTCAGTGCCTTCGGGTAGAGATAAGATCGGTGCGTCACAAAGTTTGTTTTTCAACAATTGAAATGCTTCTTGTTGTTTATCTCCCCATTCGTACCTCTTGTCTTTCTGTGTAAGGGAGGTCAATGGTTGAGCGATTTTCGAGAAATCCTCAATGAATCTGCGGTAGTATCCTGCCAAACCTAGGAATTGTCGAATCTCGGTTGGCGTCTTTGGAGTCTCCCAATTCTTGATCGCCTTGATCTTTGTGGGATCCACATGGATTCCATTTCCATTAACCACGTGACCAAGGAACTGAACCTCACGTAACCAGAACTCGCACTTCGAGAACTTTGCGTATAGTTTCTCCTTCTTGAGTAGCTCTAAGATAGTTCTTAGATGTTGCTCATGTTCTTCCTTCGTCTTTGAGTAGATCATAATATCGTCAATAAATACGATCACAAACTTATCAAGATACGGCTTACAAACTCTGTTCATCAAATCCATGAATACAGCTGGCGCATTCGTTAGACCAAACGGCATAACCAGGAACTCATAATGTCCATATCGAGTTCTGAAGGCAGTCTTCATAATACTCTCCTCTTGAATACGTAACTGGTGATAACCCGATCGAAGATCGATCTTGGAGTAACAACTCGAACCTTGTAGTTGATCGAACAGGTCATCAATCCTTGGCAAAGGATATCTATTCTTGATAGTCAACTTGTTCAGCTCGCGGTAGTCGATGCACATGCGAAAACTACCATCCTTCTTTTTAACGAACAAAACTGGAGCTCCCCAAGGCGAAAAGCTTGGCCTGATAAATCCATTATCTAATAGCTCCTGAAGTTGCGTTGACAGCTCCTGCATTTTCGAAGGCGCAAATCGATAAGGTGCCTTAGCTACAGGTGCGGCACCTGGAACTAAGTCGATGTGAAACCCGACTTGTCTTTGTGGCGGCAATCCTGGCAAGTCTTCTGGAAAGACTTCAGGATACTCCTTTACGACCGGAATATCTTCTATCTTTGGCTCAGCGGCTTCCTTATCCACGATGTGCGCCAAGAAGGCAACACATCCCTTCTTCAAACATTTTCTAGCCTTCAAGCAACTAATGATCCTTAAGGGTGTATCGCGCTTCTCTCCGTGTACCACAATCATTTCTCCATTTGCCATTGGGATGCGAATGGTCTTCTCGTGACATACAATTTTGGCTCTGTTGCTTGACAACCAATCCATTCCTACTACCACGTCGAAGCTTCCCAACTCGACTGGCAGTAGATCCAGTGTAAACTCGCGCTCTCCCAGCTCTATTACGCATCCTCTGATGACTTCATTTGTTTTAAGTAGCTTTCCATTAGCCAGTTCAATTGAGTACGGAATATCTAACTTACTAGCAGTTAACCCAAGCATACTTTTAAATTCTAGCGATACAAAACTATAGTCAGCACCAGTGTCAAATAGAACAGACGCAAAACGTTGATTAATAGGGAACGTACCAGTGACTACATTGGGATCCTGGCGTGCTTCCCTTGCACCTATGTTGAAGACTCTACCTTGCGCTTGATTGAGTTTCGGGCATTCCCGCTTAAAGTGCCCCATGTCTCCACAATTGAAACACCCTGGTCCTCGACCATTCCCATTACCGTTACCGCCTTGATTGGTGTTCGCTCCCCGGTTACCAGCTTGATTCCCAGCATTTCCACGATTTCATTCCCGCCGTTTCCTCCTTGCTGGCGGTTTCCATTCCCTCCTCCATAACCTCTTTGATTACCATGACCAACACCATTTCCAGCCCAGCATGTTCCTTTTGAGTGGCCAGTCTTCCCACAAGACTCACATTTCCGGAATTTGCATGGGCCGGGGTGATGATATTGGCATGCATCACACTTGGGCAGAGTGCCCATGTACCCTCTTCCTTTGTTTTTGGCACCAGTTTTGGCCCTGGTTGGTGCGTTTCCCTCTTCTTTCTTGCTGACACTGCTGGTACCCTTTTTGAAGTTTGAGAACTTCCTCTTGTTCTCACTCGATGATGATTCAACATGTGTTTCCTTCTTTTTCGGTTCAGAAATTGAAAACTTGTTTAACCGGATGGCTTCCTCTGTAAGTGCCACACTGAGATCAATGGCTTCGGTAATTGTTGGAGGCTTGGACATTGTTACCATACTCATGATCTGGGGTGCCAATCCCCATATGAAACGCTCAATGCGTTTAAATTCAGGATCAACCATATACGGCACAACGCGTGACAAGTCGTGGAATCTTTGCACATATTCAGCTATTTTTGGGCCGTCCATTTTGAGGTGCCAGAATTCAGTTTCCAGCTTCGGTATTTCAGCCCGTTAACAGTATTTATTCCTCATGAGCTCCTTCAGCTCAGTCCATGTCAATGCATACGCCGTCGCCTCTCCCAGGGTTTGGACTTGCAGATTCCACCAGGATAAAGCACCATCCAGAAAGAGCCCTGAGATGTAAGTAACTTGATGTTTAGGAGCACACTTGCTCATCCTTAAAACGGAATCCGTCTTTTCCGTCCATCTGACGAAAGCAACAGCACCTCCAGTGCCGTCGTAATTTAAGGGCTTACAATCCAAAAATTGTTTGTAGGTACATCCTGTACAGGCAATATCATTTACAGAAAGCATTAGCGGATGTTTAAGAAATATCCAAATGTAACGTAATGTGTCTCAAGCGACTTGGACATTACCATTGGGTGGGTTGTTGTTTCTTGAGGAACCTCCGCTGGTTTCCGCGCGTGAGGCCTCATACTGTGCTATTGTTGTGGTAATTCGCTCCTGTAATTCAGCCTCAGTAGTGGGCAAACGTGTGTCTCGTCATGGAGGCATCTTCTAAAAGAAGATCTTATCGGTCAGGTCATAGTAAGTATAGTAAGTAAGTAATATGCGTATGTAGTAACATTCATCAACACAATAACACATAACATCCCATGTCATAACACAAACAAATAAGTTAACAATGCATGTAATGAGAAGGCTGCGATTGAGCTTTGCATATAACAAGACCACCAGTACAGTTTTACAATTGTATCATACGTCAAAAGAGACTAAGGGTCACATCACCCTTGTCTGAATTGTCTAACAATCTACAACAACCAAAAGTCAAATATAAAAAATGTGGTCTTCAAAAGTCTTCACAATCATGGCTCAATAGCTGTCTTCTCACCAAAAGTAGCCTATCTGCAGGAGACCTAAAACCCCTAAGCTGATGGTGGGGGAGGAGGAGGTGGAGGAATGAAAAGCAAACGGCGCAAATGCACCAAATCCTCCTCGAGCGCATAAACAATACGCAACAAACAAGCAATCTGCTGCTCCATAGTCAAAAATCGGATGTCGAAATCCGGGTAAGGAAATAGTGGAGCAGGTGGAAAAGCAAACGGTGACAGACCAGTACCAGGTGGAGGACGATGGATCCTCTCTATCTCCGCAACTCGACGACTCAGCATATCCTGCTGTAACTACAAGGATAAAAGTATATCATCCGTAGAGTACCCAACGTGAAAGGGATGATATGGATCTGATAAAGGCATGACGTTGGGCGAAGACCACATAAATGGCTCGCCCGTGGGTACTGAAGAAGAAGCAGGGTGAGGAAACTGTGGCATGAACTGCTCGGCTCCTGTCACGAAAGGTATGTGAGTGTGCTGCTGACCTGAAGGTCCTTCCCCTGGACGGGGAGGAGGAATGTCCTGAAGAAAAGTGACGGGTAAATCCATGCGGTGAACATCTGACACGTGAGGGTGAAACTGTGGGACACCAACGGGTGCCTGGACAGGTGCAACAGGAGGAGTAACTGGTCTGACAAAAGGAGGATAGTCGTCCTCCTCAATCCACCCATTAAGGGTGTGAGCATACCTAGGATCCACGTGGGTGGCAAATGGAGCACGGTCATCAAACACAGGGGCCGGGTCGGGCAGTGGTGCAACAACAACAGGAACATCCACAACTGGTGGTGCCATAACTGGAACATCAATAGGGATAGGGTCGTGCACAGGTGGAAGGTCGTGAGCAAGAACGGGCTCTGGTGCTAACTCAGGCTCTGGGTCGGCGGGAGCAGGCTGATGATCAGCGGGTATCTCAGGAAGCTGATCATCAGGAATAACAGGGGCCTCAACAGGCTGCTCCTCAGGGATAAGCTCAATCTCATGGTCTGGATCTTGATCCTGTGGAAAAATAGGGTCAAACTCACCCTCAAACTCGACATCCTGATCATCGTCGTGTGGAAAGTCAGGGATGAACCCAAAACCCAGCTGCGGAACGGGCGCTTCAGACATAGCAGTATCGGAATCAGTGTCTGTGGGATACCGCTGTAATCCCAGTGCATGAAGAGTAGAAGACGACACGGACTCAAACGAGTCTGGACCAGACGGGTCAGATAAAACAGGAACCTCGACAGGTGGTAAAGCAACGGCATTGGCAACAGGAACATCATCGACAGGGACAACAAGGTCATCAACCGGGATATCAGCAAGAGGAATAGCGACATCGTCATCAATCGAAGCCCCGCCGTCCTGGTCATCCTCAGGGGGGCCCTCGATGAAGAGATCGACGTCATCGTCTAACATACCGTCGAGAGGCAAATCCTCAACGGGAAAAGCAGCATGAGGAATAGGTGCAGGGATCTGAGCAGGAGGTAGATCCCCATCAAGAAAACCATCAGCTAAAGGTAAATCGTCTTCGAAATCCGGTAAGGCGAAGGGCTGGAAGTCATCGTCGTCACTGCTCGTCGTATCTGAAGTGTAAACCTCGCCCTCTGGAAGGATCTCGTCGTCTGATACTATAGCTATCGGGTCTATGGTGTCTAACACTCCACTCTCGGAGGATGATGACATGGTGTCTGTAACACAACCACAACATATGCACATATATCAGATAAATATGTAAGCAAATAGCAATGTAATCATGTATGCATCCTAGTCTTCCCAGACTATCCCACCCAGTCTCTCAGACTGAACTCCCTAGTCTCTCAGACTAACTCCCTGGTCTCTAAGACCAACTCCCTGGTCTCTAAGACCAAATTTCCCCAGTCTCTAAGACTAACTCCCTGGTCTCTAAGACCAAACTTTCCCAGTCTCTAAAACTAACTCCCTGGTCTCTAAGACCGAACCTCCCTCAGTCTCTAAGACTGAATTTCATACATAGCCTTTTTGAAATGTGTACTTGTGCCTTTTGTTTGTAAAAATGTTTGTTCCCTGGATCTGGACACTTTGGGTATGCAATGAAAATATGTTTGTGAAAACATTTTCGTGAGAGCCCTAGTGATCATAGTCTAGACTCGAGAAAGAATCCTAGTTCGCTATGATCGAGGCTCAGATACCAAGCTGTCACACCCTGACTTTTACGGAAGCGTGGTTATTTGGTGTGACTTCTTAATACCATAGCAACAATCATAACAATGCTATATGATAAAAACACGAGATGTTTATCCATTAATAAAGTTTAGAAACTACCACAATACCATTGTTTGAAAACATCAATACCAAATTAAGTTACAACCCATGACGTGTTTAAACGAGTTCACAAAGGCTCAACAAAAGTACTTAAATAAAACCTGAGTTTAGAGACGTGTATCCCGTCCAGGATTAAGATACACCCTCTAAGCTCGACAACCATGGATAACATCTTTTATTTAAGCGCAGCTTGAAAACATATGCATACCCTTGCCAAATCCACTAGTTCCCTGAAATACATGTAGTTTAAAAATATCAACAAAAAGTTGAGCGAGTTCATGTGTAAATGTCTGAATAAACTTTTAAAGTATGTCTTGTATGTATAAATGTCCCTGGTATGTAGCAATAAGGAAAAAGAGATCACCAATGGGTTGCAAAGCCAATGGTATGTGTGAAATGGTGCAGGAAGACTCAAACCTAGCAAATTTGTCTCCGGTATGAAGACATAGTCACCACTATGGGCCGCCCCGGCCTCATGGGTGTGGGCTCGCTACACCCAAATAGATCTATCACTCATGTCCCTTGGTCCTACAATGAGGATTAATGGCCTTAAGTGTTGTGCCCACCCTTCACATGATCTAGTCGTAAACCCTCCTTAGGCTAACCATACCATGTATAAAAATGTTTGTAATAATTGTAACATGTATTCCACCCCCGACGTATAAAACTGAAAACAGTAAAAGAAAAGGGGGACATGAACTCCCAGTATTGCGTCCTTAGCTCGTAACCCAAACTCTGTCAGCAAACACGACTACCTACAGTGTACTAACGTCTATTAGACGAACGGGCCGTGCCTTTGCTTAGTATTTGCGTTTTGAGTTACGTTTCTTATATTATTCCGAGTTATAATTATTTGTCAAAATAATTAATATTTCAACTTAAATTATATTTGGTTTAGGAATATTTGTTTAGACAATATTTCTGTATTAATACTTCTCAAGTATTTAACTTTCGCATTTCCTTCCCAAGGATGGGGTGTTTTATACATGTAATTGTATTATTGTATTTGAAATTTCCGAAATAATATATCTCTAAGTCTCACTTGGAAAATATATTTGTAAACTCATTTTGTCTCAAAAAAATAATGTACTATCCAGAAAATATATATTTTTCCAAAAATCATATATCTTCTAACTATACTAGGAAAATATATTCTTATTTCCAAACTAATATATTTCTCCTTGTCCAAAAATAATATATACCAAAAATATATAAGTAACGGCATTGTTTTTGGATAACAAATTTCACGGTACTTCATTAAGTTATATAATATAACCGTTTCACCGAGTATACAAATAGTCACACAAGTGTCTTAATATGAAATATATATTCTAAATATATATTTAACCATTTTCATGTACAAAACCAACCTCCGATACTTTGTATTTTTGTTACAAAAATTATGGCGAGGTTTATATTTGAAAAACATAGTTTAACATATACTAGTAAACACTTGTCTAGAAAATATTTTCTAAGTGTTTATATTTTTAGAAAATTTCGCCATAGTTTCCCCTAAAAACGGAGGTGTCCATGCTATATGAGCATATCATTTTCTTTTCCAAAAATAATTCAAACAATCAACAATGATTCACTAATCATTTTACACTTACCAAGTGTAAAAACAATACACTTTTCATAGTAACATGAACTCGATCTTTCACAAAAACGCGTAGTAACTTGGTGAAGTGTTTAGTGGGTTTAGTTACCCTCCAAAGTGTGTTTACTTCTTTTGAAATCTCATTCTTAAAGAATCTCGGTGTTAACAACTTGTGAACAAATTTTACAAAAATATTCATTTATAACATCTTCTTGTTTTACTAGCATCTCTATACTTATTTCATTTCTAAAAATGGTGTAAGTGCAAGTAAAAGTCATGATCTTTTAAAAATTGGCTCTTGAACTTGGTTTGTTTACAGGGCCGGCTCTAGCCCAAGTGAAATAAAGCCACTGCTTTGGGCCTCCAAAATTTTGGGGCCTCAAATTTTATAGGTTTGACTTTAGGTTAGACCCCAACTTATTCATTTGAAATTGATCGACACTTGCAGTTTGAGTAAGAAATCCATCCATTGCATAACACAATCTACAAGCGAGCCTGCGAGGTTTGTTTTCTTTTTTCCTATTTATCTTATTTTTGTAGCTAATTGTCCCAGTTTTAGGTAATAATCTAATTTTGTAGAAGTGTAGAACAGATGCAAACCTTAATGTTTTCGTTTAATTGAGTTTGAAAAATGTTTATTCTTTTTTACCATTGTGTTTAGTGATGAATGTGGGCAGAATGAATTTGTATTATCTTATATTTATAATGAAAGCCAGTGAATAGTGATTACAATATTATAATAATATATATAATGCTTTTAATGTTTTTATCGTTTTAATATTATAATAATAATTTATTATAACTATATTTTCTCTCCCCCTTTTTTTACATTTTAATAATTGGTTTAAAGATAATGATTCCAAACTTATTATTAATATTTAGTAAGGTAATCATAAATTTAAATTTCAAAGTAACTAACGTAGTAAAAGTAGTTAATTGAATTTTTCAAATTTAATGTATTGCTGTTAAATCTTTCTGTGCTCTAAAATGTTAGTCCTTTGAGGTTCTAAATATTTCTTTTCGATTACTATTAGGCCATTAATTCTTTTTAACATTTGTCACTTTTTGTTATTGCAAGTAATGGATTTTAATATTAATCTAACATACAAATGAATTGTTATAGGTTTTAAAGAAATTGGTTTGAATGAATAGTTTCAGATATTATACATCTGATAATTGACATGAATTCAAGTCTCATGATTAGATTTTGGGAGATAGGATTTTTTCTATGCTGCTTGGCAGCTCATTGCTCACTCTCCATGTTGCAAAAATGCAAGCAAATCAGGGTCGACTCAGTAATTCAACCAAATGAGCTAGGGCTTGTTAATGACCCGAACCTATTAGAAACTGTTACCGGATCCGTTTATTTTGTTAGGCTTAGGTGAGTATAAAAAGGCCCCAATTTTGAAGTTTGCTTTGGGCCTCCAAAACGGTTGAGCCGGCCCTGTTTGTTTAGAAAAATCATTTGTAACTCTTGGATTTATAAGTTTACTAGTTCACTTGGTTCGTCACTTTACAAGAAAATCATTCACTTTCAAGTTCATGTTGGATCAAGATGATGATTATTTCATGTAAACCGATAATCACCTTCTAACTTGTTAAACCATGTTTTTAATCATACTTTAACAAGTTCCATATGATGATCAACATCATTTTATCAAGAAATCAACAATCAAATGCCATGCATGTATTTAACAACATTAATCCAACAAGATTTCATCACTTTACATCTTTATGTAAACTTTATGTTCAAGCTTTTAGTTTGTGTTCTCTAGTGTTCTTGTTATTTTCATCACAATGTACATCTTTTAACCATAAAAAAATAAAAGTAAACAAGAGTTATGAGAGATCTTACTACTAGCTTTAAGCTAGGGAAGAACACAAGAGCAAAAGATGATGAAAAATGGTGTGTAAAAACAAGTAAGAGAGCTCCTTGATGATCCACAAGCTTCAAGCTCCAAGAATCACCTTCTAGCACTTGAATCAAGCTTAAAAATGGAATGACGGTGGTGGCAAGGTGGTGGTGGTGGCGGCACCTTCTATGGCCGAGAGGGAGAGAGAGATGTTGAGGGAGTTGGGTGAAGTTGTGAGATATGGAATGATAAGGAATGATTTTGGTGATCTTGCAAACCATACTTATAATCTCTTACACAATATCATGGCAAGTAAATCAAGCAAGATATCAAATAAAATATAAAGGAAATCTAGTAAGTGGGGTGTGGGGTCCCTCCTTGGACCGTAAATGGGCATGGGGGGGGGGTTAATTGTAAAATTTGATTTATAGTAGGTAAATATTTAGGAGGTTAAGTGTAAAAATCTAGTGTTATGTGTGTATGGCACCTTATATAATGTGTTGGGATATTCGGGGACCATAACTAGTTCAAAAATAATAGAACAATGTTTCTGGCAAAATTTTGGTGTTCCAGGTAATGTCCGGTTGTTCGGTTAGATACCGGTTCGTTAAAGTGCTAAGTTGTACCGTATAGTGTCTTTTATGTAAATTTTTGTGACACAATTAATTCCTAACACTTAGGAAAGCATTCAGGACCATTTAGTCAATTTTCTGCATAATACTAGTATGTTAAAATGCTGAATTTTTGCTGAAAATGCAGAATTCTGCAGTTAAAGTGAGTTTTAGGCACTTTCCGGCACTCAAACTACCACCTAGTGACGCAGTTATATGGTCCTCACTTCCCTACACACCATACTAGTGTAGTACCTTGTCCCTGACCCATACTGGGTTTCAAAACACTGTCTGTCTATTTACTGAACCCCGTCAGCATATTCCCGTTCTATCCGTTAACTGTGCTAACTGTGCTTTGTGCATCAGGTATGTCAATAAAGTTTGTCTGTGATAATGATGTGACATTAAGTAATATCTGATGCACATGTAAGTATGACGCAGTAATCAGAAAGCATTTAAGTAATTCAGCACAGTCATTAAGCACTTAATTAATATTAATTAATTGTACGGATACCTGGTTTAATGAGGGTTGTCACATCATCCATGACTGTTACGAGAAGATGTTGATTACTGTAGTCAAAATTCACACTGAACTACAAAAAATTAACCTTTTTATCAAAGCATTTGATAAATCATGTTTTGATTATTTGCTTAAGGTCAATGGTATATTTTAATTTGTTTTATTTTATTTTTCTCAAAATCCAAAAATACATTTTTGATTTTAAGGGAAGAATATGTTTGAAAAACCAAAAACATTGAAATATCTTAAAAATCCAAAAACATTTGAAAATTTGATCAAAAATTGAAAACAATGTCGAGCAAAAGAAGAAATGATAATATATCAGCAGTCAGATTTTCACAGAGTATCGATCAAAACCAATAAATGGTGACAACTTCATATATGATGCTTCGGTAGACTTTACACACCGAGTAAAACTGATTTTTGTTGATATAAAAATAAAGAACTTCGTATTTTGTGGTTAACATCTCACGGATATATGGTCTTGGTACCGTAATTTTGTTTAAGAGGTTGCCAGATTATGAGATACGAGGTCTTTATGCCACTTGATATCTTAGGTATTATACTTATTCTTCTGATAATGTGTAAGCAATGGCCAAGAACATGCATAATATTTTGATAAGCGCTTCTATTGTGCACAAACCCTTTAGGTGGATTTCTTTTCTACTAAACTATCATCATCGGGTGATATGTTCAAGAACTATGTCACCACCGGGTGTTTAAGTTCAAATTACGTTTAATTGAATATATCGAAAGAGAAATCAATTGCAGAAAAAGATACCAAATGATGGTACACCACCTAAAGTCGAGCCTTCATCTCTTTGTCTGTGCGGTGAGACTAACCTGGGCTCACAAGGTCTCGCAATTTAGCCGGATACAGATACTATGTCGGTATACTCACCTGTAAGATGAAATCTTGGCAGTCTTGAAATAGGAGTATATTCTGAGATGGGGAACACATTTACATCAAGTTATAATACACCTAATTGCCATATCTCAAAAACAATACATAAAAAGGTGTTAAAGTTTGAGTGGATCACAATACTATTAAAGTTTATGTGGATCACAATACACCTAATTGCCATATCTCAAATACAATACCATATGTTTTAAAATATTCCAAATGATACTAACTGTGTTTTAATCTTTGACAGATAAGTTGGTATGATCTTCTTATGCTTGTCTTTCTCAAAAAATATTTACTGTGTTTTTTACTTTTTATTTCAAAACATAAAGATTTGTTGTGTGTTTTAGCATAAACTTTGTAAAAGCCAGAAAGATTTTACATTTTAACTTTATTTTCAACAACCGATGTTGGAATACTAAATCTTTTACCAAATTATAAAGACTGAACTATTGCACAACTGGTCAAGATTTTATGGAATTTGAACATAAAGTCAAATCATTTTTTAAATGATATAGGCATAACGTTAAATTGGAAAAATCATCACAAAATGTTAAGCCGGGGTCATTAATTTGGATTTGTTTAAACAAAATTTTTAAAAAATCAGAACGTTGCAGACTGGAACGTTAAACAGAGTCATTAACTTGGACTTGGTTAAACGAGAGCGTGTGAAATTTGACTAAAAATGATTTGAAAGAGTTGACTTATAGTCAAACGCATGAGTAATATGCTTAGGCTATGCGGTATGGTGATGGTCTATCATTGGAGGATGATCTGTCACGTAGGCGCCACATCATAGTCCTTGGAGGATGCCCCTCCAAGGTAGAAACACTGGAAATGGAGGATGATCCTACCCCACCATCTTAATTTTTTTTTAAACTAGTGGGAAACCCGCGCGTTGCGGCGTAGTCAATAACGCGAGACAGGAACAAATCACCAACTTACCACCAGCACATACCATCTCCTTTTCACTTATCCAAACACTATTTCTCTTTATTGACTTTTTAAAAATGTCAATAAGTGAATAAGTTGTTTAAAAAAACAATCCCAAACATGCCCTAGGTGTGATTCCTTGCCACTAATCTATATTCACTGGATAAATAAGTGTTCTTGCATTCCATCATCAATGAAAAATCATAATGTATCCCATGTAATCTTCATTGATATAAATCCCCAATAACACAAATATAACAAGAACAAGCCCTCCCAAAACCTTTATTTTACACCATGAAACTCAAATACAATAACAATACCATACATACTCTCAATCAAACCCCTACTAATATCCCCCACCTCAAAATGTGTATGTTTCCCCTATCTTATTCACTTACCATTTTACCGTTAGTGGTTCTAGCTACAAGATAACATTAAGGCCATGACAATTGTTCAAACTCCAAGCCTTTCATTTAGCCATTGACAGACTTCTTCCATTTCTTTAGGGACTGTGTAATTCCCAAGCCTACAAATCACAGTGGTCAACGTAAAGTTAAACAAGTAAAGTTATGACTTACCTCCTAGTGGTCAAATAAGTAAAGTTAAAAGAAAACAGTTCAAATGCAACAGGTCAAACAGATCTATGCATAAAACGTTTTAAGTCGTTATACCAAAAAGTAGGGCTGGAAACGAACCAAACATTCAGCAAACAGTTCGTGAACCGTTCGGCGGGAAGTTCGTTCGTTTACAACTACAACTAACCTTCAAGTTGCACTCGATATTTTGTCACAATTAAACTTACCTGAAGACAGCCATTTGTCTGTAAAATCATCGGTCACCTCATAAAGATTGTCCCAGGATTTTATCATGTTTTCACCAAACAAGCTACGCAAGCCCTGCATATGTTTGTTTGTGTGTATAAGTAACCAGCAATATTTTGATCTACATATCCACCTTTTTAAGGCAATCAAATGTTTTCAATCAGCAAAAAAAAGAATCATTATGG
Organism: Helianthus tuberosus; assembly: GCA_030545235.1. Classification (NCBI taxonomy): domain Eukaryota; kingdom Viridiplantae; phylum Streptophyta; class Magnoliopsida; order Asterales; family Asteraceae; genus Helianthus; species Helianthus tuberosus. The sequence continues at coordinate 157,192,078 of CM060394.1, forward strand.
TCATTTCATAAGTGAACATAATAAATATGTTGACGTCAATAATCGGCATAACTAATAGCAAGTACCTTTTCATAAAATTTAAAATAATTTTCAATTCCGGTTAAAGAAAATTAAAAGAAGTGAAGAAATTGGCATAATGATTGTGTTCTTCTTCTTCATCAACCTTGGGTCAAAATTAGGGGTGTAGAAATTACAAAAGATGTATGCACAGACAGTAGGTTGATATGTGAAACAAATGAGAGAGATGTAGTTTGTTTTGTGGTTGTAAATAAAACTTATTCGGTTGGTGCTTTTTGAAACCAACTTGTATGGTATGTGGATCTATAACACAGTAACTTTTTCAAAACTGCAATTACATGACAGATAAACATTGACTCGAGAAAGTCGTATAGAAAATCCTCGAAATAGCATAGCATATTAGATCAAAGACGGTTTTGGAAAAACCTTTTTATACTTGTGGGCAATGATACGGTTTCTGTATGCCAATTTCTTCTTGTTAGCATCAAAGCATCATTTGCAAAATCATAATCAATGAGATCCAGGCCATCATTTTAGTCCCTGGTTAATTCAACAAAAGGCTTGTTGCAACCTTCAATCCGCAGGTAAACAATAATAATAATAGGGTTTGAAAGATAAGAAATTGGGAGGTAAAAAATGACTTCTTACTTGTTCAAAGAAGAAGTAATCATCGCAGATGCGAAGGATTTGATTCTCCTAAGTTTTGCCAATTTCTACGCCTTTCTGAACGTCTTTAGAGACATTGAAAGCCTTGGTGTATGTGCCCGTGATTAGCGATTTCAGCAGGATCAGAGTCTCGTCTATATCCCACACGAAAACCACCTTCTTCTTCTTCTCCTCGTCCATTGATTTTGATCTACTATGGGGTAATCACAATAATGGTTTAATAATTTCAACTCAGGGATGGGGGTAGGGGTGTTCAAAAAAATCCGAATCCGAATCCGAAATATCCGAAAACCCATATCCGAAATATCCGAATTTTCGGATATCCGAAAATCGGATAATCCGAAAATTCGGATTCGGATAGTGATTGTGAGAATTTTCGGATAATTGGATTATCCGAAAATATCCGAAAATTTAATTTTTATTTTTTCGGATATCCGAATATCCGAAAATATCCGAAGTATCCGAAAAATATCCGAAGTATCCGAAATATCCGAAAAAATATCCGAAATATCCGAAATTTATATTCGGATATCCGAAACTATCCGAAAAATCTGGTTCCAAATATTAAAAAATAATAAAAAAATAAAAATTAAATAAAAAATTGGATATTCGGATATCTGAACCCGAATCCGAAATTTCGGATATCCGAAAATCGGATATCCGAAATTTCGGATTCGGGTTCGGATGTCAATATTTCACTATCCGAAATTTCGGATATCCGATTTTCGGATATCCGAAAACCGGATTATCAGATCTTGAACACCCCTAGATGGGGGCATGAAACGAAGGGGCTGAATGGCTGATTCCATTCCTGGTTTCTACAATCAATTTGCATTAATTTCTGGTTTCTATAAGGGTAGAGAAGGAAGAAAATTGTAAAAATATAGGAATTTGTTCTAGCTTTTGGTATGCCATCTTAAAAAATAGGATGGAAATTACATTTGTAGACATAGGAGATGCTTTATATAGTATTATAGATTTATCTACTTTTTTTTAACATTTATTAGCAATTTACTCATAAAAAAACACAATCGCAGACTTCCCAGTTCCCATTGCATAAAGAGAATGACGAAGCCAAAGACGATTTAAAAGCGACGTAACATGTATTTGTCGTCTGTATGTTTTAAAAACTCAAATTTATGTACTTTTAATTTGTAACATGTGTATGCATCTTTGGTTGTAAATTATGCTTAAATGTTTGTACCTTAATCAAATATAATTTGTAACATGTGTATGCATCTTTTGTTATAAATTATGCTTGCATCTTTGGTTGTAAATTATGCTTAAATTTTTGTACCTTAATCAAATAATTTGTATGCATGTTTGGTTGTAAATTGTGTTTAAGTGGTTGTACCTTAATCAAATAATTGTTTCATTATCTTACCAAATTCAATCTGTTTTGTATACATGTATGGTTGTAAATTGTGCTTAAGTGGTTGTGCCCTAATCAAATAATGGTTTCATTATCTTACCATGTTCAATCGGTTTGATCCATTCAAATTTGTGTTGTTTTATTTGTAAATTATTATTATTATTTAGGGTAAATTACTTTTTGAGTCCCTGTGTTTTATTGGTTTTAACTAGTTGAGTCCAAAAGCAAAAAGTTTAACGACCTGAGTCCCTATAAGCATTTTCTTTAACCATTTGAGTCCAAATTTCTAACTCCATCCATCAAGTCTGTTAACTATAAGGGTAATTTGGTCATTTACACACAAAGTACAACTCTTATATGCACAAGAGTACAAGGAACAAGTGTCTAATGCATAAACTTTCTCACTCATCTTTACACACTCCTCTCTCTCTCTAAACACCCGCACAACCACCATCCCCACCACTGCCACCACCATCCCCACCACCGCCACCGCCACCTCCAAACACCCACCACCACCGTCATGTCCCTAACAATCAAATCACAAAAGCTCAATAATCTATTTAATCACATCCAAACACCTTAATTAACATCTCATTTCACATATATTCCTAAACATTTCACAATCAAATCAAAATAATGTAACATAATTGTTTGTACTAACTACTAACCAATATCACATTCAATTCCAACAAGCACTAAGCGAATCACCTGCGTCAACGCCTCAACCTGCTTCCTTTCTTTCCCATCATCCCGTAAACCCGAAAGCATCTTCTTTAACCTCCCACTCTGCTGAAACGACGAACCCCCACACCACAGCCCTCTTCCAGCTACGAGTTTCCATAGAAAACTTCAAAACTGCTTTTTGTATCTACAATAAACGGCGATTGAAGCCATAACGGAATATTATTAGCGTTGTTACTTGTTGTAAGGTTGTGGAACGTTGCAAATGATGCCTGATTTTGGTGCGAATTTAGGTTTAAAATTGGGCTGAATTTGAGGGACCCTAGGGGAATTGGTTTGGTGGATTAATGGGAACTTTTTGTTTGTTTGAGTGTGTGTGACAGAGAAATTAAGAGGTGGAAGATGAGATGAAGCAACAGACAGAGCTAGGATTGCAAACGGTTCTTCTAGGGTTGCTTAACCAAGATCATCATCACCAGTGTTCGAGGTTACAGTGGCGGTGTTGATGGTGGTCTGGAGGTTTGTGGTTGAGGTGGTGGTTGGAGACGGAGGTGGTTGTGGCTATGGCGGTGACGATGGTGGTGTTGATGGTGGTCTAGAGAGAGAAAGAAAGATGAGAGGGAGAGATGGAGGTGACAATTTAGAGAGACAGAGATAATAAGAGGATATATATAAGAGAGACGGAGATTTTTTATTTTATTTTTTAATTATAAGGGTATTTTGGTAATTTAACAATACTTAACTAAAAAATGATGGATGGAGTTAGAAATTTGGACTCAAATGGTTAAAGAAAATGCTTATAGGGACTCAGGTCGTTAAACTTTTTGTTTTTGGACTCAACTAGTTAAAACCCATAAAACACAGGGACTCAAAAAGTAATTTACCCTATTATTTATAATAATCTAATTAATTTAGCTAAAATCTTATATAAAAATAATTTGCAACATATTGATGCAATGGTTGTTGTAATATATGCATTATGGTTTGTATAGTGGTAATGATATATATTATATATAGATTACGATGAACCTGTCAAACGGGAAAAAATAGACGCGGGTTCATCGTAACGCGCGAGTCCTAGATCAACTTACTTCTTTTATTCTATATTTTACGTTTCGGTTTAATTTCTTCGCATTAACATGCCCTAATTTCAGTGTCGTTGGTCGCTGACGGTAGTGTGGCATTAGTGCTCGCCCCCGCCGCAACGCGGGGGTGCTTAATACTAGTTATAATGTAATTAGAAACTTTAACCAACTATGATCGACTTGTTAACATTGATATCCTAAGTTCACAGATTTATAACTTGAAGTTCGAAATTACCAACAATAGACACTTGAATTTTTCAATTTGAAAACTTAGGCAAGCCTTTCCAACACTAATGCTAAAAAACAAGTAATCTTCATTTTTTAATTATAAAAAGTAAAGTCTTTCTGATGAACAATTTGTATATCTTCATTAGGATTAAAAAAAATAATCAACGTCATTAGTTTCTCAAGTTGGTATACCAAACAAATTCTATAGAGCACTATGATATTATTATAAAATATCCTTAACTTATGTGATAAGAAATTGATTAATAAAAAAGGAAAGCTGAAGAATTGGTTATATAAACTGATTAGAGCTTAAAATAGTAAGATGTACGGTAGAGTGAATGATAGAATGAGACTATAAATTAATACATAAACTCACTACAAACTTACACAATTCAGCAATGGCAGATTCATTCCAAATGGCTAGCCATCTTTCTTTGTGTTTGTGCCTACTCTCACTTCTAGTTCAACAAGTTGAACACAACTGAACAAAATCCTTCTTATCAGCTTTCAAAGTCAAATTCATCATCCACCTTCTCAACCAACTGAACAAAATCCTTCATCCCCACACAGCCGCCACAGCTCCAGACTCCGTTTGACCTCCGGCGAAGACTTTTTGGAACAACACAAAGCTGCTCGATTGAGACCAGTTTGAAACAACACAAAGCGTGAGAGCCCTGCATTTGTCCATTATTCAACTTTGGAGCTATTAAAAATTATCACAAAAATAGGGGAGACTTGTTGAAAATGCTTCTTCAAGTGACCACCGCCTCTTCTCTTCCATCAAAATCAAACCTGTATCCTTTCCAGATCTACAAAAACCCCATCGAACCTGCTCAGCTACTTGCATTATCACTCAAAACAGCAACTTTCAACGACCCTTTGATCTCCTCTCGCCTTATATCTCTATACACCCACTCTAAATCCACCACGCTTGATCATGTCCGCTCCGTGTTCGACCAATTTCAACAACCCACTTTGTTTTCCTGGAACACCCTCATCAAATCCTACGTTCAAAACCAACGTTCCCAAGAATCCCTCTTCATGTTTCTTGAGTTCATGACACGCTCGGGTTTAATGCCGGATGTTTTCACTTTACCTTGCGTCATCAAAGCGTGTGGGAGATTAATGGCGGTCAAAGAAGGGGGGCAGATTCACGGCTTGGTTTTCAAACTTGGGTTTGGGTCGGATTTGTTTGTTCAGGGCAGTTTGGTCGGTATGTATTCTAAGTTTAAAGATATTGGTTCTGCACGCAAGGTGTTCGATCAAATGACTGAAAGAGATTTGGTCACGTGGAACTCGTTGATGGACGGTTATGTGAAGGATGATCAGATTGAACTTGCAATGGAGTTGTTTGATGAAATGACGGAGCGGGATGTTGTGTCATGGACTGCGATGGTTGATGGATTGTCGAAATGTGGCAGAGTTGATGATGCCAGAAAGGTGTTTGATGAAATGCCTAGAAGAAATTTTGCGTCGTGGAATGCGATGATTAATGGGTATATGAGAGCGGGTGATTTTATTTCCGCGCGTGGATTATTTGATGTAATGGAAGATAAAGATATAATCACTTGGAATTCGATGATAGCGGGTTATGAACACAATGGTAGGTGTTCGGAAGCCCTCAAGTTGTTTACCGAGCTGCTAAATTTGGGATATGTTCCGACTCATAGTACTTTGGTTAGTACACTATCAGCTATTTCGTGGTCAGCTCTTCTTAGCAAAGGAAGGTGGGTTCATTCTTATATGGTTAAAAACGATCATAAATTAGATGGTGTGCTCGGTACTTCACTAATCGAAATGTATTGCAAGTGTGGGAGCATTGAGACTGCTTTAAAGGTTTTTGAATCTATACCCAACAAAAAGCTGGGCCACTGGACGACTATAATAGCAGGATTGGGAACACACGGGCAAGCCACACTTGCTCTTGATTTGTTTCTCGAAATGCTTAAAATGAACGTCATCCCTAATGCTATAACCTTCATTGGTGTGCTGACTGCTTGTAACCATGCAGGTTTAGTTGAAGATGGCAGAAGATACTTTAACATGATGATAAAAGATTATAAAATAGAACCGACGGTCGAGCATTATGGTTGTCTTGTTGACATTCTTTGCCGAGCGGGTCATCTTGAAGAAGCAAAGAATGTGATAGAAAGCATGCCCTTGAAACCAAACAAAGTTATTTGGATGAGTTTGCTTAGTGCCTCAAGAATCTATAAGAAGGTAGAAATCGGAGAATATGCTGCTCAAAATGTAACAGAAATAGACCCAAATTTTATCGAAAGTTACGTGCTTTTGTCCAACATGTATGCTGCAACTGGGAATTGGGACAAAGTGTCGCGTGTTAGGGATGCAATGAGGAAAACAGGAGTTAAAAAGGATCCAGGATGCAGCTTGATAGAGTATAGAGATGAGGTTCATGAGTTCATTGCGGGTGATAAATCACATCCTCGGACTCATGAGATATACCATAAGTTGAGCGAGATTAGGGAACGACTTAAATCTGTAGGGTATGTACCTGATAAATCTCAAGTTTTGCTGCATATTGAAGGGGATGATGAGAAGGAAACTGAATTGGAAAGCCATAGTGAGAGGTTAGCAATTGCTTTTGGCTTGATTAGTTTAAAACCCGGGATCCCAATTCGGATAGTGAAGAACCTTCGGGTTTGCAATGATTGCCACTCGGTTACAAAACATTTGTCCAAGATTTATGACCGGGAAATTATTGTAAGGGACGGTAGCCGTTTTCACCATTTCAAACATGGATCATGTTCTTGCATGGATTACTGGTGATGTGGTGAATATCACAATGAAAGAACATATGGGTTACAAGATTGATTACTTATTTGAAGTCTAGGTAGCAGTTTCAGATCTTACTTCAACATGAATATGTTATTGACCGGGTAATGTTTGGAACTTCAATCCTTTAATTTCTAAATGTTGTATCGTGTAACGCCCCCAAATGATTTATTTTTGGTAAGCGTATTTGATATAGTAATAATTCGTGAAAAATAAATGATTTTTTGGACAAAAATTTGTTTCGGGTCAACTTAACCGGATCTTGCATTTACCAAAAGTTACCCATTTTGACACTTTACTGACCATTTATCCACCTCTAACCAATTGCCCAATAACCTCCATAACAAATTAAAATCATGGTATTACCAAAGACTTATGTTTTGTGAGACTTTATTTTAGTTATTGATGCTTTTATTATTATGTTCCTAGTTTCTTTTGTACATGGTTTAGAATCTATCCAGAACCCGTCCTGACCCGTTACGCTGACCAACCCGACCTGTTCGTTTTGCCAAGCATAGTTTAGATTAGCAATTGATTCAGATTGATCTTTAGCTTTCTAAATCTTCGAACTTTATGATTCAGGCTTTCTTTTTTCTCGTACCAACCATCGTTCTTGTGCGATGAGTGATTGTGGACATAAAGTGATCTTTTCTGTAACATTGCAACAGTTTGCCCAAAATAGCTCATTTTTGGACTATGTTGTTGATTTTACCATTTCCATAGAATGAATGATAGCTTGTACTGCTAGGCACAATAGTTCTAAAGGTAAACCACACAAGACAATCTTGAAATGCGAAAGCTTTTAGTTGTAATGGCACAGCTTACTCAGTTAAGTTTCACCGCCACAACTCAACCTTAGCTAGGTGTCTTATCTAGATTTTGGCCTATTTATTTGTGATAATAAATTAAAGACATGTTCAACATAAAAGGTCATGTAAGATAAAATGATAAAATTCAATCATAATTCTGACCTCTATGTTAATTTCAACATTAAAAGATGCCAATCGAACGTAAATACAACAATACTAAAAGGATGGAAATAAATCATTGTACAAGATTTATATTTTATATAACTTTTATTCCTATCCCAATTTGTGTCAAATAAATTAACCAATTTGCAGGAAAAAAGATAAATAATTATAAGTTAATAAAAAGAAAAGAAATGGAAAAAGAAGCTATACTTGTACAAAGATGTTACATGAAGTAGCTGAGAGACTTCTTTCTTCTAGAACCTCCCTCTCCATACAGCTCATTCCATTGCACAAGCTCATTCATGTTTACAGACTCAGAGGACACACTTGCACAAACCTATCAACAAAACAAAAAAAAACCTCAAAAGTCACTTTATTTAAAAATTATAAAATATTACATCTTTTTCGTCATATATCACCATAATAAAGGGCGTTTCGGGCCAACCCAACCTATTTTTACCCGTACCAAAACTATTAGAATTTAGAGTAAACTGCCAACATGGTCCCTGAGGTTTGGTCACTTTTGCCACTTTAGTCCAAAACTTAAACCTTTTGAATCAGGGTCCCTGTGGTTTCAATTTTGTTGTCATTTTCATCCAAAAGCAAAATCTAGTCAGATTTTTCAGTTAACATCCAGTTATTTTGTCTTTTAATGAAGGGGAAAATGGTCAGATTTTTTAGTTTGTTATAATAAAACGTTAAAAGACCATTTTGCCCTTCATTAAAAGGGAGGAAAAAGACAGAAAAGTTGGATGTTAACTGAAAAATCTGACCAGATTTTGATTTTGGATGAAAATGGCAACAAAATTGAAACCACAGGGACCCAAATTCAAAAGGTTTGAGTTTTGGACTAATGTGGCAAAAGTGACCAAACCTCAGGGACCATTTTGGCAGTTTACTCTAGAATTTACATACAAAAGGGTTTATTTGGGTTGTGTTTTATCTGTAAGGGGTAAACTAGATTAAGCTAAAAAAAAAAAGTTAACCATAAAAGAAACGGGTCAAATGGAACGAGTGGGTCAAAAAGGATAATAGTCGCCAGACATGTATCCAAAGGCACATAAATCAGTTATAATAAAAAGGAATATAAGTGCCCTTTAACCGGTTTTATGATACGGCCCATTTTGACCCATTACCAAACCTGCCATTGTTCCACCCCAATACATGAAAAACTGACATATTTTTCTTAAATATGTGTTGAGTTGGATGATTAAATTTTCATGGGTGAGAAAGGGGGTGTGTTCTTAACCTGCTCATGAGCAAATTTAAAGTCATCCAAGTTTAAAGGCCGAATATCAGAACTTTCGCTTAAAGCCGGAGCAGGTTTGCCATCTGCTATAGCTGCAGCACGCTCCTGCAATCCAATTAAAAAGAAATTAAAAGCGCCTTCATAACAAAAAAAAAAAAAAAAAACATTCATATTTTCACACACGGAACTTAAAGGTGGCAAAATAGATGAGTAGGAAAGGTTGGGTAGATAGGGTTTGGCTGACCCTACATACTTTTGTCAAAATATTTTAAGTTTTGTTGTAATCGGTGTCAAAAAAGATTACATATGTTGATATATACATCATTTTAATTTTAAAAATTGTCTAATTTTTGAATAAAATGATTCAGATTTTGGAAGGTTCACACATCAAAAAAAAATAAATAAATAAATAAAAACCTTTTGGCCCTTTTTCTTGTAAACCATTTACAAAAATTTAGGTTGTCCCGTTAGATTTGCAAACACCCGAAACCAACCCATTTATAATAAAAATGACTGAAACTACGTCTATAAAATATGCATACCTTTTTTTCCTTCTCTATGATCTCTCTAATTGGGCGATGTGCAGCGGTTACACATAAATTCTGTAATATAACATATCAAGAGACATAAAAGGTCACTTACAGCACTTCCCATTATTCAAGATTACAGAACAAAAACAAAAAGGGAGAAAATTAAACCTTAAGATCACTTCCAGAATATCCCTCGGTCATGTTTGCAACTGCATCCAAATCTATATCCGGAGACAAATCCTCTTTTGCAAGAATAACTTTTAAAATTTTTGCTCTATTAGGAGCATCCGGTAGATTCACCATCAATCTTCAAAAGGAAAAACATAAAAGATTAGCATACAAATGGGTCGAACCTGTAAAATTAAAATAAACGTTGGCTAAATAAGAAACGGGTCGTTCAATCTGTATAATGCATAAAACCTCCCAAATCATTATATATGCTATAACTATGCTATTTTGTCCTATCAACCAACTTTGGCACTTAACTTTGGCATTAACCAACTTTAGCCCCTCAAATTTAATAATGAGATGTTTAGCCCTCAACTTTGGTAATGACATGTTTAGCCCCTTAACTAAAACAACTTTAGCCCCTCAATTTTAATAATAACCAACTTTAGATCCTTAACTTTAATAATGGCATGTTAAGCCCCTCAACTTGAATAATGGCATGTTTAGCCCCTCAACTTTAATAATGGCATGTTTAGCCCCTTAACTACATCAAACAACTTTAGCTCCTCAACTTTCTTAATAAACAACTTTAGACCCTCAGCTTTAATAATAACATGTTTAGCCCCTCAACTTTAATATTGACATGTTTAGCCCCTTAACTATCACAACTTTAGCCCCTCAACTTTAATAATAAACAACTTTAGACCCTAAATTTTAATAATGACATGTTTAGCCCTCAACCTTAATAATGACAGGTTTAGCCCCTTAACTAAAACATCAAACAACTTTAACTCTCGCGATTGCTTACTTTTAATCTACGTTTCGAACCCGCTGCAGAGCGTGGGTGGTAACCCACTAGTTTTACTAAAAAAAGTTGATTCTAATAAATAATATAAAGTTCTTAAATCATATTAGAAACTAATTATTCCTAAAATTTTAAACAAAAAAGTGTTTCTGGTCAACCCAACCAGGCTGGTTTTGAACTGTGTAAAAACTGAAAACCACCCTTTTCACCCGTTACCGGACCCACACATACTAAACTTGGAGCATATTATACCTGCGGGGAAGCCTTCTAATCACAGCCTCATCAAGATCAAATGGTCTGTTTGTGGCTGCAAGAACAAGAACTCGTTCTGTATCTTTAGTGCGAAGACCATCCCAATTCACCATGAATTCATTTTTCATTTTACGCATGGCTTCATGTTCTCCAGGATTCTCCCTCCTCCCCAACATGCTATCCACCTTGGAATATAAATTAAAGTATGCTTTATCAATAAGTTTATTCAAAATTATATCAAAATAAAACAAATTTAATACTCATACTTCATCCACGAAGACAACACTAGGAGAAATTTTGCTAGCCAGTGTAAACACAGCCTTAACGTACTTCTCGCCCTCACCAAACCACTGCATAAAGACAATAGAAAGAAAAAAGTGAGCAAAAGTTTTGTTAAAGAAGTAACTTAGATAGAGATTAGGTGTGTTTAGAATTAGATTCGGATTCGAAAAATTCGAAATTCAACTAAATTCGATTCGGTTATCAAGAACTCAATTCGATTATCAAGATTCAAGAATTTGAATTCGAGTCCAGTAAATCGAATACGAATTTATAATTTTGAATTCGATTCGATTCGAAATTCGAATTCAAATTATACGTATTTATTTATTTTATTTATATATAATACACACATATAACTTTAAATTGGGTTACAGTATAAATTAATCTATAAATTTAATCTAAATCCTAAAATAGCCAATTACCAAGCCCAAATAGTCCAAAACAGATTTACATATTTTAAATGAATTTGAAGTCGAGCAAAAAAAAAAAAGACCAAGCCCAAATAGTCCAAAACAGATTTACATATTTTAAATGAATTTGAAGTCGAGCAAAAAAAAAAGATTTATTCGAAAAATTTGATTGCATATACCCGGTAGGGTCTGGAGATTGCATCTGCATGGCTGAGAAAGCAGCACTTAAGTCAGACGGGCACAAGGCATTGAAGCCGTAATGTGCAGTAGGCGTAGATGGCGGCGGTCCTGCAAGGCCGGTATACTGGGCCGATGGCTGCTCTGCAGAGATATTGGGCTGGGTTGGATACTCGTAACCAGTGAACGGCGATGGGCCCGAGGGCTGTTTGGACTGTGGGCTCGGCTGCCAGGCAGGCTGAGTGGGGTATGGGCAGGGCGGTGTGGCCCACCAGGCCCAGTTGGGGTAGGCCGGCATCTGTGGAGCCCAACCGGATGGTGCACGAGCTGACCCGCGTCCTCTTCCCCCTCGACCGGACCGACCCCTACCACGCCCCCGTCCCCGGTAAGAAAACTGATGTTGATACGGGTTTGGGTTCGGGTTGGGGTGGCTGTGCTGTGTCTGCTGAGAGGATGATGAAGAAGACTGGTTCGGTTGTTGAGTAACCAGAACCGAGGAAGTTGCGGACTGCCGGGCTTCCATCCGAATAACTTCATCTTGTAACATCGTGCGAGCCGTATCCCAGTCAGCGTTGTTTTGATGAATAAGTGAGGCCGTGGTATCATATTCTTGTGGGAGTCCACGAACCAATTGAAGGACGAGTCGAGACTCGGTGATAGATTGATCCACGTCTTCGAGTTGATTTGCAAGATCGCTAAGGCGCTGACAATAGTCATCAATGGACAAACATTGTGCAAGGGTGAGGTTGCAAAACTGAGTTTCCAAGGCGGCTGCACGGGCTTTCTTGTTGCTGAGAAAAGTCTTTTCAAGCTTGAGCCATGCAGCCCTAGCCGTAGAGACTTGTCCCAGCAAACGGGGAAGAAGAGTGTCGGACACGGTGCTCAGAATCCATTGAAGGACCAGAGCATCAAGTTCGACCCAGAGGGGGTATTCTGGTTCAGTATCTTTGGGTGGTTCGGTGCCGTCGATGTGGGCCAGCACCTTGTATGCAGTAGCGTGTAAGCGAAAAAGTTTTACCCAGGAGGTGTAGGTGACGGTTTTGCCATCCAAAGTGCGTATCTTGGACTGAATATTAGTCACCGAGTACGCGGGGTGAAGTGTTGGTTTGTCGGCCGTAGCCGAGGATGAGGACGTAGGATGTTCGATATCTCCAGGCATGATCGGAAGCGGAGTCGAACAAGAGAGGGATGAGGTCGGCGGCAATTAGGGTTAGAGAGCCGTAGCTCTGATACCATAAAAGTGGTCTATGGTATTAATCTTTGATGATCTTTACAATACAAGACAATCCCATTATATAGGGAATGAGTACATAATAAATATGGAAATAATATCTATACAAATCAAGCCTAAATATACTATAATGCTAAGAATTCAACCCCTAATAGAGATGGCGGGTTAAATAACGTCAAACAGGTTCAAGTTGAGACGGGTCTTTTTTTACCAATAGTTATGAATCTTAAAGAGTCCCGCAAACACTTTTTTGTTCATTTCTTAGAGAAAAGTACAAAAAATTAATCAGGTTGAACTGTTCTTTTGTTAAAAGAATAAAAAAAAAACTTGGTTTGGCTCGTTTGACCTGTCTGGGATTAAATAAACCCAAATCGACCCATTCGTAAGTAAATGGGTTTAAATTGGCACCTCTAAATTCAACTTATCTGCAGACAGTTGTAGAAAATAACCTTTGATGTGATGCTTGACATGGATATATTTATAAAGTTAGCACCAGCTTCAGTAGCCACAGCCTTAGCCAGCATAGTTTTTCCAGTTCCAGGAGGCCCAAACAAAAGAATGCCCTTGCATGGCTGTAATTTCAAAACTAACATCAGACCTCAATTTTGCTCCAACTTTAATAATAATTAACTTTAGCCCCTCAACTTTAATAATGACATGTTTAGCCACTTAACAACATCAAACAGCTTTAGCCCCTCAACTTCAATAATAAACAACTTTAGCCCCTCAACTTTAATAACGACGTGTTTAGCCCCTCAACTTTAATAACGACGTGTTTAACCCCTCAACTTTAATAATGACATGTTTTGCCCCTTAACTAAAACATCAAACAACTTTAACTCTCGCGATTTGCTTATTTTTATCTACGTTTCGAACCCGCAACAGGTGGTAACCCACCAGTTACCTTTAACTTCCTACAACTAGTGCTGGCGAAATGAAGGGGTCAGTGGGCTGTGTGATGGGTCAGGTTGTGGCGCCCCACATACACTTTTATTTTCCTTTTTTCTACTTTTATTATAAGCTATTGTGCGTAAGTAAGATCACAAAACTATGTCAATACAATAATACTTGAATGGCCTGTTCCCATTTTCGTTGAATATTTTAGCTTAAGCCATTTGACCAGTTATAGAAACATAGCCCAAATCGACACATTTGTATATAAATGGATCCAAACTGCCACATCTACCTATCAACTAAACCGTCTACTAGTTCAATGATAAAATTCAAAAGAAAAATAATAAAATCAGATAGAGTGAAAACCTTGGTTAATTGGCCTTTGCAGAAAAGTTCAGGTCTTTGCAGAGGGAGCATAACCAATTCCTTTAATGTATCCTTGACCTTTTCCAGTGCTCCAATATCATCAAATGTTACTCCAATGTCACTAGGAGGTATGACATCACCAAGAAGTCTTTTCTCAAATTCATTTTCCGTCACAACATCCTATAATTGTATTATATCATATCAGCAAAAGTTGGTATGATTCTATGATAACAATATGCAAGGATTTCAACAATCCAAAAGCATAAATCACTAAGATCACCTTGAGAGACTTCTTCAAGCTCTTGGATTCATTTTGAATTGCTTGGAGAATTTCAATACCGTGCTGTATACTGCCAGGTGGCAATGTTGACAAGTCCATAGTTGCATTATTTGAAGCCCCCAACAAATGATTTAAAAAATAAAAAACAGGAAACAACAAAGAACTAAGACAGCTGAGTTTTGAATTTCAAATACCTCTCGTTTGAAAGAACAAGTCTTGCATCTGGATTGGCTTGAGCATGTTGCATTAGATGATGGCTTAAAGCCCATCCGACAGCTTTCTCGGCGCCTTTAAATAGCCAAAATATTTAATTAGGTTGAATAATAATTTATCTTATGAATAACCATTTGAAAGAATCAGAATATATCTTACAGATATTATATGTTATGTGATAGATCATAGAAGAAAAAAGACTCAGCATACCTTCGTTTGTAAGCAACTGATCCTTGATGCACAATGTTTCCAGCCCATCACATTCTAATCCAGTCCGGTTAAGAACCTGCATAGTAATTTTCATCTCATTATGCATCAAAGTTCAAAGATAATCATACTTTTATAGCTTTTACTGTGATATCTATAAAATTGCTACAACTGCCTTTTGGTAGGTCCCACAAAGTTGGAACCTCTCCTTATTTTAAACTTAATTGACCATAGGCCACTACAAAAACAATCGGTTCGTTTTAGTTGAGTCTCTGTTATAACTTCTCAAAGCAGATAAACTACATAGTATGCAACTGGACAAATTACATGGTATTGAAAAGTAACTATTGAGTTCCGCAATGTGCTACAGACATGTATAACATGTATAATGGAACATGTAATATAACATTAGTAATCGACTGTAAATAAAAACTTGCTTACATTACGTAAATGATAAAGATTCCCCTTCATCTTTAAGGTTTCAGCATCTCGGTCCAAATGCTGTTTCCAACTAGCAAGGAGATTCTCATCCTGAAGAAGCTCACAAATTCATAATATAATCATGAAAAGAAGAAGCCAATGAGAAATAGCACACAAACCTGAGGCATGTGAATGACCACTTTGTTAGGAAAAAGTCTTGTTAAAAGCTTAGTTGCCTTAGGAACTTCCTTCCCCCTTTCATGCAATCTTCCAATATCCTGAAAAAATGTATTTTTTTTCCAAAGTGATTAAAAGAACATTGCATGGCATCCCAACAGTGCTAGTAATATTTTCAATATGTTCTGTTAGGTTTATGTTATGCTACATTAGTATACAGGGTTAGATCATTATAATAACTAACTATGTTGTCAAAGGCGCAAGGCGCACTTAAGGCGCATAGGCCTCGTCCGGAGCCTAGGCGCAAGGCGCTTAAAAAGCAAGGGCTTTTTTAAGCGAGGCGCATAGTATAAATATATTATTTTAAGAGGTTTAGACATGTTCTATACTTGTTTAGGGCTAGTTTAATAATAAGTAACAACAATTATTACATTAATATTGTTTTACAAATGTAAAAAAACAAATCTAATATGTATATATAATTCATAGGGTGGGAGTTGGCTACAAAGTCCATTTTTCCTACAAAGTGTAAAAAGTCATAAAACACCATACTGCCAACCATAAAACACACTCAAAACCCACAAATAACAAAGTATAGATTACTAAAACTCTATATTTGTGGGTTTTGTGTTGTGTTTTGGATGATAAGGCTTTGATTATCGAATGACTAACATTAGCGTGTTTTATGTTGATTATCATGTTGTGTTTTATATTCATAGTTTCTACGATGGAGTCTGAAGTTTTTATGGACTGTTAGGGTTTGGATATTGTGTTTTTGTGATCTTCACTTTGTTATTTGTGGGTTTTGATTGTGTTTTATGGCTGAAATTGTGGTGTTTTATGACTTTGTACACTTTGTAGGAAAACTAGACTTTGTAGCCGAACCCCACCCATAATTTATATAAGAAAAAGGAAAGATGTTTAAAAAAATATAAAATATAAAATCTGTACATCAAAAAAAAATATATAAAATATAAAATCTGTACATCAAAATTTAAAAGGTAGTAATAATAAATTATATCAAAACAATAGTTTTAAGCAAGGAAGGAATCGTGTATGCAAATTATCAATAGCAAAAAGAAACGAAAGCCCAACAAGTCAAAGATAACAAAAATAAAAAAGGAAGCCCAATAATAAATAAATAAACCGTTTAATAAAACCCTAATCTGTAAAAAAAGAGCGCCGCTCTTGCAAATAGAAGAAAGAAACACGAATGGGAGAAAAACGCAGGAGCAGAAGGTTATTGTTGCAGTTCAATAGGTTTGTTACTTCTCTTTATCTTCTTCATTGCGCCTAAGCCCACGCTTTTTCTCGCCTGCGCCTGGCTCTAGGCGCTCGCCTGATCAGCGTTTTTGCAAAAAAGCCCAGATTCTCGCCTGAGCAACCACCAGGCGCTATAGCCACGCCCCGCTGCGCCTGAGCGCCTAGGCGCGCGCCCGACGCGCTTTTGACAACATAGATAACTAATGACTAATGAAACCGTAAAATGCTTGCTAACCCTGACCCCTGTAGTGCTCTGCTTTTTTAAGTTATTACACCAAGGTTTCATATAAGGTTTAATCTTGCAAGTATTTTTCACACAGGTGATACACTAGAGGCAAAAGTCATTACCGGAAGATTAAAGTCAAGCAGAGCAGTTTGATTGCTGCCAAACTTTGTGAAAAGCAAACCACCAGGATGTGACTGCAATAAAAGCAAATTGAATGCAATTATTAACAAAGACATTAGACAAATCAATACACCTTCAAAAATCTACAAACCTAAGATATACAAGTGAAAAAGAAAATAAACATACAGATAGTGAATAGTCTAGTGTCCTCTCAAAACTGTAATGCACAGAATTTTAAAACTGAATTTGTAAAATTTAATTTTCTTATATCCTAAAGTTTGTTCAGACTTCTATCAGGCTAAAACTTAGTTTCATAACTGCTTATGGTGAATGCCCCAAAGTTGAATGTGTGAAATTTATTTCAAACAGACTGAGGTTAGTTCTCTATACATGAGTGTTGGAAAATTCAGTCAGTATCATATTATATTATATACTATAAAATATGCTATTTTGTCACATCAACCAACTTTGGCCCCTCAACTTTGGTATTAACCAACTTTAGCCCCTCAACTTTAACAATAACATGTTTAGCCCCTCAACTTTAATAATAACATGTTTAGCCCTTAACTAAAACAACTTAGCCCCTCAACTTTCATAATAAACAACTTTAGCCCCTCAACTTTACTAATGACATGTTCTAAACTTTAATATTGACATGTTTAGCCCCTTAACTACATCAAACAAACTTTAACCCCTCAACTTTAATAATGAACAGCTTTAGCCCCTCAACTTTAATAATAAACACCTTTAGCCACTCAACATTACTAATGGCATGTTTAGTCCTTTAACTAAAACAACTTTAGCCCCTTAAATTTAATAATAAACAACTTTAGCCCCTCAACTTTACTAATAAACAACTTTAGCCCCTCAACTTTAATAATGACATTTTTAGCCCCTTAACTAAAACATCAAACAACTTTAACTCTCGCCTTTGCTTATTTTTATCTGTGTTTCGAACACGCCACAGAGCACGGGTGGTAACCCGCTAGTTTTCAAAAAAAAAAATATTTTTATAGAACAAACAACCATGTGATATTATTTTCAGGGGTAGTACCTTTTCTTTGCGACTGTCAGTGTGAGTTTGTGAGCCTATTACCACAACATTTTCTGGTAGCTTTTCGAGCCAGTCTTTAAATGTGGAATATGATTCTGAGCTACCAACAATGGATTTCTCTGCATCTTTCATGAACAAAATAAAAGGAATGTTCCTACTCTCACTTGATACAACCTGCCAGACATTAAAAAGTCACTTAGGATTTAGGAAGCGATAAAAAATATAATAATGCTAAAAGCAAAAACCTACCTCAAACAATGTGCTGATGAGTAATTTATCAAGATCTTGTACACTGGTGGAATCCAAGCGAAGTTCATTAGCTGGTAGAGATAACGAGCATAACGAAACACCACGTTAGATAGAATTATAAAGAGTAAAATACCAATTTCGTCCCTGATGTTTGGCCAGTTTTGTGACTTTCGTTCAAAGGTTTGTTTTTCCGCACCTGGATAAAAAAGATTTGAAATCTTGCCATTTTCATCCGGCTCGTTAACTCCATCCATTTTTTTCCGTTAAGTCAGAGGTATTTCAGTCTTCTTTTGTTAACTTAAAGGGCAATTCGGTCTTTTTTACTTTATGTAAAAAACCGAATACCCCTGAAAAGACTGAACTACCCTTTAAGTTAACAAAAAGACGGAAATACCCCTGATTTAACAAAGAAAATGGATGGAGTTAACGAGCCGGTTGAAATGACAAGATTTCAAACCTTTTGGATCCAGATGCGGAAAAACAAACCTTCGGATGAAAATCACAAAACTGGCCAAACCTCAGTGACGACAAATGGCATTTTACTCAATTATAAAAATGTCAGAAAACAAGCCACTTCAAGTTTATGCGCAAATGGATTAATATCAAATTACCAGAGCAGAAGTATCCATAACCACCATCACAAAGTCCACCTAAGTCAACGCCATCAGAAATGGGTTTGTCAAATTTCACACCGATTTTTGAGAGAGAATTGTCTTCAAAAGGTAAAAGAACCCTCCCACGAGCCCCAGAAGTTGGACCCCTAACATCAAAAAAACATAGCAACCATGAAAATAACTGAGAAATACAGTAAAAAAACACGTAACGGAAGGTGGCAAGACGAGCGACAAACATAAACCAACTTTTTATTAAAACTGATTTAGATGGTTGTATGATACGGTAATAAAGCACATGTAACTGGAAGTGGCAAGATGTGTTAATTCGGTATACGAAAGCTCTCTTGCTATAATAAAGCAAAATTATAATATAATGATTTCAAAAGTTGTATGCACTAACGATACACTTTGGGTGACTTTCCACCTATTTGACTCATTTCCTTTTCAAGATATAACACAACCCAAAATCGGCTCATTCATAAGGAAATGGTTCAAAATTTCCATCTATATACCTATGCTTGATGGATATTTATTGTGTAAAATATTACTACAAAAAGCTATATTTTTACAATAATAGTCTAAATTTTCTAACAAAGTAATTTAGGAGGCTCTACACCTTAAAATACACTTAATGCAACTTTGACCCATTCCCTTTTTGAGATAAAGCTTAAACTGACCCATTCTAAAATATGGGTCAAAATTGTCACCTCTACGACCATAATATGAACTTAGTGCTCACAAAGACAAACAAACAAGTTGCAGTAACCAAATCCCACCTTGAAGTGGATGAAGAAGGGTATATGCTTCCTCCAGATGCAGAACCTATAAACTTTACTCTATCACCTACACATGTGTAATTCACTTTTGTTAAAAAAAAAAAAGGGAAAGAAATGGAATAAACAATTATATATACTATAAGTAAGCTATTTTGTCGCGTCAACCAACTTTGGCATTAACCAACTTTAGCCCCTCAACTTTAATAATGGCATGTTTAGCCCCTCAACTTTGGTAATGACATGTTTAGCCCCTTAATTAAAACAACTTTAGCCCCTCAGCTTTAATATTGACATGTTTAGCCCCTCAACTTCAATAGTGACATGTTTAGCCACTTAACTACATCAAGCAACTTTAGCCCCTCAACTTTAATAATAAACAACTTTAGCCCCTCAACTTTAACAATGACATGTTTAGCCCCTTAACTAAAACATCAAACAACTTTCACACTCGCAATTTGCTTATTTTAATCTACGTTTCGAACCCACTGCAGAGCGCGGGTGGTAACCCACTAGTTAACTATGTTAACATAACATACCCAATTTAAATGCGGGGCTTTTGGAGGTTCCTGCTGTAGGTGAAACAATGTCAACCACCATTTTCTGTTGTGAGTCAAGAGAAGATGAAGAAGGAACATTTTCATTTCCCGTTACATCTAATTCACTAGGGGTACTTGCAGTGCCTGCCAACAGAGTAGTAGCTCCAGGACTTCTCTTGGAAACATTGCTAGTACTTCCGTCTTTCGATAACTCAGCTTTCGATGATGGACCCTAGAAACAATGCAGTTAAAAAAATTAGTTTTTATAAACTAACTCTATAATAGTTCAACTATAGAATGCGAACAGATTTAATCTTACACCCAGAAACGAGTGGCTATCAAATATAAGCAATTTGGCCCCATAATAATGCGCAAGGGCCTTTGCTAGCATCTCTTGATAAATTTCAGAACCTATAAAAATGTTTAGATGATATATTCATACCATTAAGAAAGATCCAAACTTTATCAGATGGTAAACCGTAAAAGAAGTAGAATTAAAAACATACTTGCAGGACCAGAAAGCAAGATTCTAGGATTCACCGTAGGGAGTTCAGAAGCATATTTAACTTGGTCCCTATGCTTCAAGTGTATATAAGAAGCTGCAATAAGCACATTTTTGGTGTTCTCGCTGCATAAAGAAGCTTGTTTGTCAAAATTTTAAAAACACCTGCCTATGGGAATTACTTTTACTTTTTAAAGTAATAGCATTTAAGTAGCATATCCTTTTATTATGTTTATAACCTTGGTTTTAAAATGCGCGCATAATGCGTGATGGATGCACTCATGAGAG
Organism: Helianthus tuberosus; assembly: GCA_030545235.1. Lineage (NCBI taxonomy): Eukaryota > Viridiplantae > Streptophyta > Magnoliopsida > Asterales > Asteraceae > Helianthus > Helianthus tuberosus. The sequence goes on from CM060394.1 coordinate 157,213,184, forward strand.
CGCATCGCTACAGCTGATGCGTTGCGTTTACATGATGCGAGAATAATGCGCCGATTTCGCGTAATGCGCTCCAATGCACGCAACATTGTTTGTTATGTTTCTTTTTACTAGATTTTATAAAATGGGTGAATTTTTCAATAATTAATATCTTAGTATGCTTGCTTTGGACCATTATGGTTCCTAAACACTTTTTGTGGTTGTAGAAACATTTTAGCATGCTTGATTTGAACCAAATAGCACAACTCTTATCTTCTTATTATGTCAGTTGTTTTAGTTTAGGTATGCTTTTATAAGTTGTTGTGTTTAAATATTTTTTTTATTATTTTTTTATAAAGAGCGCATCGCATTAGATTTTTGGACCAAACGCATCAGAGCACATCACGCAATTTAAAACCAAGTTTGTAACATTAACGTGCTATTTTAATATATAACCTTAAATAATACGGGAATTCATCAAAAGAAACATCAACTTCACGCCCGTCAATAATCGCAGCAAGAATCTCTTCCTTCAGCAATGCAGATCTTACAGACATTCCTGGAGCCAATGCAGGTCGTGAATCTAATGCCTGTTCAAAAATACATGTGAATATAAACCCAATCATAACTGCTAAAAAACCTTGAATCAATAGTTGAAAAAGATACTTACGTTTCCTGTTTCGATAGGACTTGGGTCTAAGCTGCTTCCAAGAGGGGTGATTTTGCTTGTAGCTCCAACTTCAGATGCACTATCTTTACCTGTATTTGTAGCTGAATTTACTTCTGGACCATCAGTCTCATCATTTTCATGATTACGACAACGAATTTCAGTTTCAACAACTGGCTTCAGACGAGATAAATCCGATCTCAGATTAGATAAAGATGCCAATATAGAAGCACCTGCAACTGCTGATGCGTCCCCTACACGCCCTGCAAGTCCTTCAAGATACCGCGCTTTTGTTGTTTTTAACAAGACATCATTTGGCAGTTGCTGGAAAATCTATTTGGAAAAGGTTAAGAAAAATGTAGAAAATGAAAATAACCAAAAATGCATTAACATTTAATGAATTTCCTTTGCTAAAAGAAGGATACATAAGCGTGATTCCCATGAGAACCGAAAACAACTTCGTCCCCTGAATTTAATACACAACTTGTTCCCTTTTTGATAGTCTTCCCGTTAACATAAAGAGATCCCTTGCTTCCTTTGCTTTCAAGAATAGCTACAGAACCGCCTTCGCGCTGATCATGTCGACAAATAGTAAGTATTCATACTGCAAGTAGAAAATGTGGAGTTCATCTCCAAATATTTCTATAATCCACATGAACTATTTGTGCTTAATCCCTAAAACGGTGGCATGAAATCGGAATTTTTACTCCATACCTCATTGAGCTTGATACTGCAAAGAACCGCACTTATATCTTTAATTAAAAGATTAGCATTCTTGCTTGATCCAACTGAAAAGCTGCTTGTATAAAGAGTCATTGTTTGGTTCTACAAGAAACAATGCACTTCAGCTATTTGGTGAAATAAACAAGAAGCTTGTGTGTTCTAATAGTTTCATGTAATTACTCATTTTTAAAGATGAGTACAAACCAGCGACGTCTGAGGAAGAAGCCTGCACCACGGTGCGGCTGTCTCACATCTTTGATTTTGTTGCTTCCATGAAGTAAATGCTCGCGGTTTCTCGGTTAAAACCGGAACTGCCCCTTCATATTAACCAATACAAACTCTCAGCTTTAATTGCACCTAAATTTACATAAACAATCATGGCATTTATGTTCACTTGTGGCCTAACTTTATTCTAAACCCTGACTAGTTCAGTAGCTACAATTCTACACTCACCGCTCACGTATAACTGATCATTTCATTCTTACATTCTAAACAGCTAAAAACACAGCAGATTAGATTCAACAATGCATAACAACAATCACTTCCACTAACAAACATGCAACAGATTTAAAACTTACACCACAGCAACAAAACTTCTTGAGCGATCGGAGTGCCAACAGAAGCAGCCAATACAAACTCTCAGCTTTAATTGCACCTAAATTTATATAAACACAATCATGCATTTATGTTGACTTATGCACAAACCTAACCTTATTCTAAACCCTGCCTATTTCACTAAAAAAACTCATGCACAATTAATCATTCCATCTTACATTCTAAACAGCTACAAACACAACAGATTAGATTCAACAATGCAGAACAATAAACTATTTTAGTAACAAACATGCAACAGACTTACACCACAACTTGCCTTGAGCAGTCGGAGTACCGCCAGATGCAGCCAATACAAACTCTCGACTTTCATTGCACCTAAATTTATATAAGCACAAACATGCATTTATGTTGACTTATGCACAGACCTAATTTCATTCTAAACCCTGCCTATTTCACTAACTACACTCATATACAATTCATCATTCCATCATACATTCTAAACACCTACAAAGACAACAATTACATTCAGCAATACATAACAACAACAACAAACACTTCCACTAACAAACATGCAACAGATTCACAACTAACCTTGAGCAATCGGAGTAACAACAGAAGCAGCCGGAGTAGCGACCTCTCCGTCCTTCCCACAGCTCACGGCGGCATTCTCCGGCGGATCCGCCGCCGTCGGCGAGCTCAATTCCTTCGAATTCTCCACAGCCGCCGGCTGTAACCGCTCCTCTGCCGTCGATTTCTCCGATTCACCTCCATTTTCGACCTAAAAACCGAAATCAATCCAATAACGAATCTATAAACATGAAATTGAACAAATTAACGCAAATTAAAGCAAAATATATAGCATTTTCGGACCTTTGGACGCTTCGGTGACGGATGATTCTGTTCAGAAGATGATGATCGTTTGTTGTTGTTGTTGGATATAGATCCACTGCGACGCGTAGAGACCATATCTGTGAAGCTTCTTTGTTGTTGTCGTCTTCGTTCGTCCTCTCGTAGAGAGAGAAACAGGGGGTTCTAGAGAGAGAAACCGAATGAGACGAAGGGGAATAACAATAATCAGAGGATGAAATATATATTTTTTCCTGAAAAAGATAAAAATAAAAGTTGTAGGTGTGAGGGTTAAGCAGTTTTTAAGTAGTAGACGTTAGATTTGCTAGTTTTGATTATCTTGCCTTTTGCCCCCTTAGGTTTTGAGTTTTGTATGTGTAAACGAGTCGTGTCAAGCTTGAGTTTAGACGTGTGTTGTCTATGATGTAAGTTGAAGTTTGGCTAATTTAACTCACGAGATCTGGGGTTTGAGTTCAGCTTGTTTCGAGTAATTAACAAGGTAGTACTAATGATTGGTGTTTGTTTTGAGGGGTGACACCACAAATGTTTTAGTTAGAAACTATTAATCATTCTTATCTTAAACTCACATGCACCAAATTGAGTTAGCAACTAGAGAAGAAAAACTATCACTTCTTAATTGTCAAACACAAGAATCATGGTCGGTAACATTGTTCGAGTATGCAATTATCATTCATCCACTACTCATATTCCAACGATGAACCCGTCATGATATGTGGATTGATGATTAACTGTGATATGTGGATTGATGATTAAGTGTTTCACTGCCATCATATAATAAAAAAGAGAGATCAAGCAAAAGAAAGGAAGACCAATAAACATTAAAAGATATGCGTTAAGAAATATTTTACAAGTCTTACGACCTTTTAACATATTTTATAAAAGTAAAATGTTTATAAAGCAAGCCTTACAAATCGGATAAAAATAAATGTTTGTCGAACAAGTCAAATTTAATTATGAGTATCCAAGAGTTGTTTAAAAAACCAAGACTCGTAGCAAACAAATTTAAGAGTTGTGAATATTTTATAAGAAAATTTAAAAAAGAAAGTTTATTAAATCTTTTATAATATGAGTCATATAAATTTTGGAAGGAAATTTCTTGAATAATAATTTATTCGGCCACCATACCTGGCTGGAAACCACCGCCAGCCACCGCATCCCCCCGGTAGCTACCTGACACCGTCGCCCTGCAGAGCCGACCAACACCGACTGACACCTTCTGAAAGTATGTTCTTGGAAAGGTATAGTCATATTCGGAAAGAAAAGCAAACTAGCACCTCGTTGTTGGTCATTTCAAGATACTCGAGAAAATTCGAATAGTGGCTTATAAGCTCGAGTTACCTGTATAACTTAGCAGGATTCATCCGACCTTCCATGTATCTAACTTAAAGAAATGCCTTGCTGATGAAAATCTCCATATCCCTCTTAAGGATATACAGATTGATGAGTCGGTGCATTTTATTGAAAGAGTTGTCGAAATCATGGATCGCGATGAGAAACGGTTGGACCTACAAAAGAACAGATGACATCCAAAAGCTAAAACATGACACAATGATTAAGAAATAAACAGTTGATTAAGCAATTCTCTCCCCAAGGATAATGAATCTTGAACACCTAATCAAAACATCTGTTGAAGATAAAGCATACATCTGATCAAGCCTTGGAACTGTTGTTCAAGAATAAACAACATTTGTTGAAGGCTAAAGTTTGTTGAAGCCAAATGTCTGATGAATAAGACCAAACACCTGTCTGGCCAAACAGATGTTTGGAATCAAGGCAACAGAGGATAACTCTAACAGTGGTTTCTCAATGTAATAGTATTTGTGTATCAGTGTTAATACTAGTTAGAACAGTTGTTAAGATTTGCACAGATGTTTACAACATCTGTGGATTTTTTTATATTAGAAATGTTAGATGTCACTATCAGGGTGACGTCAGCCTATCATCAACAGAGCTTTAGTACTTAGTATAAATAGATCTTACATGTTAGACATCTATTTCATCACTTCACGCATTCTCTTTTGTACGAATAGTTCTAGTGAGTGATCAGGCTGAGGGGGAGATTGTAGAATCATTACTGTAAAACTTTTGAATCATCTATGATTAATGAAAAACAGTTATTGATAATATATCTCTACTTGTGAATTATATTGTTTCTGTCAGTATTTGTTTACAAGTATCAAACTCAGATCCTAACAATTGGTATCAGAGCTTGGTCACGTTAAACTCGATTTCATAATCAACTTAACATATAAAGATCAGCTCACAAAGATCCAATTTTATTTGTAGCTCAGAGTAGAAAAGTGTAGAACTCAAAAAGTGTCTTACACATACTTTGTTTTTCTTCAAAAAGATCAAAAGAGAATGTCACTAAATAACTATGATTCCCTTATCTCCGGTTATAATAGAAAATCTTCGATGTTTGACATATCAAATTACAATATCTGGCAGCATCAAATGTGCATTATCTTGCTCAACAAAACTTAGGATGTTAGAGATCTATAATGTACGGACCATACATTCTAATGACACCCTGTGTCGAAAATCCTAAGGTACTTGAGCCAAAGAAACCGAAAGATTACTCTATGCTAGATATCCAAAAGTTTGAGATAGATGCCAAAGCTCTTAATATAATTGCAAAGGCTTTACCAACTGAGGTCTATGCCGAGCTATTACACTGTAATAGTGCAAAAGAGTTATGGGATGAGTTGAAAGAGAAATTCAGTAAAACAGAGGAGATTGATGAAAACAACCAGAAAACTCTCAACATACAAAATGTTGAGAGTACATCTAACCAAAACAGACTACTGTTTGTGAAAAGGGGAATGATGGGGTTGTAAAAATCAATGATCCTTGAAACTAAAGATGAAAATAATTGCGAATGCGCATTCATGGTCCCAAAATGGGAGTATATACAGGCCTAGATGGCCTATGGTATGTAGACTGTGGAGGATCCAGACATATGACTGGATGCAAAGCTCTACTGACAAACTTCCATACTCACGGAGGTGGTGACATTTCCTTTGGAAATAATTCTAAAGGAAAGGTAATGGGGTCGGGGACAGTCCAGGCTGGTAAACTAAAATTTGAAAATGTTAATCTAATAGACAATTTAAAATTTAATTTACTCCGTGTTTCACAAATGAGTGACAGAGGCTATAGCTCATTTTTTTTACAAAGACAACTTGTAAAATCGTTGGACCTGAGGTTGTTAAAAAGATTGACAAAATTATAGCTGAAAGCACTACACAATTTGTTGCTTATAGAAGTGGCAATGTTTATGTAGTGGATATGTCTAAAGAAAACCCAAAATCCAATGTACGCCTATTCTCTATTGCCTCAACAAGAGAAACAGAGTTATGGCATAGAAAGCTAGGACAAATTAATTTGAAAACAATTAACACCCTGACAAAAGAAAAACTTGTTAGAGGTCTGGCAACTAAACAATTCAAGTGTGATGAACATTGTGTTTCCTGTTTAAAAGGTAAACAACATAAATCATCATACATACCCACTGAAGAGTCCAAATCAACCAAATGTTTACAATTGTTGCATATGGATTTGTTTGGCCTAGTAAATATCATGAGCTTGAGAAAAAAAGAAATATTGCTTGGTGATAGTTGATGATTTTTCTAAGTTTACATGGACTTATTTCTTACACTCAAAAGATGAGACTGCATGTATATTACTTGTAATTCTTTGTATTTTACTAAGTATATTGGTGTACGTATTTATACGCATAAATATACTTTGTATACTTGTATTTTATACGTAGTGGTTCTTATATATACTTTCTGGATTTTTATTATATAGTAAAAAATATATATACTATGTACTTAAAAATATTATAAATTTTTAAGACTAACTATGATATATAAAAACTAAGTTTTCAAAAAAACTATTAATATTTTTATATAACTTATTTTTGTCGGTTATATATATATATATATATATATACATACATACATTCGTTTAGTCTGTTTCGTACGGGCGGTTTACTTTGTCCAAGTTTGGACATGTACATTTTTTTACTTGTCAAGTTACAAGTATTTTTATGTTGGACATGTACATTTTTATACTTGTCAAGTTACAAGTATTTTTATGTTTTGTATTTTGTAAGTATTTAGTTTAGTATGCATTTTCCTAAACTTTCTAAATACATACAAAAAATACACAAAATTATATACACATAATTTTTGGTGATCTAAATATATATATACATATATATAGGTCGGGATTTGGAGAAAACGGTAGAAAGTGTGAGAACGGTGAGAACGCTTATCGATCGTCCGATCAAAACAATCTATGGACTAGATTGGCGCGGTGACGTTTTAGTAAATAACATCAATTTTATTACGTGGACGCCCTTCATTAAGGGTAAAAGGGTCTTTTGACTTCTCCACACAAAACGCCATCTCATGAAATAAAACGCCAAAAACAAAAATCACACAACATTCTGCTAAAAACGCCATTAGATATAAAACGCCAAACTTAATTATAGTAAAATCCCGCCTAAAAAAAACCGCCAAAAAAATCATATATATACAACATCTCAGACCTTCAACTTAAAACACACACAAAAACCCAAATTCCATATTTGATATATCACATTCGCCTTAGAAATGCCAAAAAACCCAAACATCAAATATCTTCTAACCCAAAACATTTTTTTGAAATTCAGTTTGGTTGTCAGTAAGATTTCGCTCAATGAAATAGACAAAATCCTTAAGTGAGGATATTGTCCATTTCATTGAGTAAAATCTTATTGACTTATCCTCAACTTCCATCCAATTTATAACGCCAAAACATACAAAAACATTATTGAGGTTTGTTGTCAATAAAGTTTAGCTGTATAGGGTGGACAACATTGTCAGTTATCTTTCTTAACCGAGGATTAACAATGTTGTCCATCTCATACAGCAAAACATTATTGATTTTAGCATGATCAAAATTTGAGGTTTAAGGTGCTCTTATTTCGTGGCGTTCTTTTTATCGGTAAAACGCCAAAAAAGTTAAAAAATCAAACATCGTTGATTGTAAAAATTCAAGATTGTTGGCTGAAAGGGTCTAAACTCAATAACATTTTGCTGCATGAGATGGACAAATCTTCAAGAAAAAGATGCTGATGTCAGATTGTGTGCTTCCAAACAGCCACACAAAAAACTACTTGAAAAAAAAAAAAAAAAACAAAATGAATCATACGAAAGTCGAACCAGCCAGTTAACATGATTCAAAAAAGAAGAAAGAGACTAGTGACAGTGAAGATTTGGAAGATCAATTATTTATGTATTCTTTTTTTTATTTTCCTTTTCAGTTAATTGTTATATAATAAAAACGCCATATATAATAAAAACGCCAAAATAGCCAAAATGCTTGTTTAAACGATATCATCCTGTTGATGCAACAAATACAAGACCAACGGTGGTAGCCGGACTGGCTAGGCAGAATGGTTGAAGGGTTCAACCTTGCCTAACGCAGGTCGTGGGGTCCCCCCACGTTTGCGAGACGTGGAAGGAGGTTTACTAGTTTATTGTTGTTCTTTGCTATGGATCCTCCTCTGAATCGTACCCAGATTTGGAAGTGGTAGCAAAGGGAATGTGTGTGTTGGATATGAAAGGGAATGACTTGTGCGAGACAAGCATTCGATGTGAATGACCAGAGATTGGAGAATCAGAGCTGGTCCGGAGATGATTTCTGAAGTAAATGAAGTGTCATTTTATAAGAGAAAGCATCTCCCGAAGTGGAATGTATTAGACTAGTAACCTCGCTTGCAGTGGAGGGTTTCCCCTTTCGGGGGTTGAAGGCTTTTGACCCCCGGATAATAGTGTGCATTGGCAGACCTGCTTTGCTTTTGCGGCTGCGGGTTGGTGAAGCGATCTCCAGATGTGACCGGCTACTGTTTCTACATTGCTTTTCCCAACTCACAGCTTTTCAACCGTTGAACCTTTTAACCTTTTGAGCGTTTACATATTTAATCATTTTATTTAGTCTTGAGCTACCCCCGTCATCAGCCCCCCAAGTCAGAGGCTTTTGGGTGATAAGCTCAAAGACTTCTGACTTTTATGTACGTATTTTATTGCTTGAAGGTTTCGAGGGTTCGTTGCTTGAAGGCTTGAAAGGTTGAAGGCAGTTAATGTTTTGAATTTGAATTTTAAATAACTGACAATTGATTTGATTGATGTATGGCAGTTGATAGGGTGGCGGTTTTCGCAGGAGTTACTGTTTTGCCATTATTACCCCTATTGTAGGCTTATATTTATTTTATATTTCCAAACTTATCCATTTGTTTCATAATTTTTTCCAAGTTTCTGCCATTTTCTCTCCTTCTCTAAGGTTAGTTCCGGTTTCCTTTTCATCTTGCATTCTTCATTTTCCGTTTTCAAAAAATGGGTGCTCGTAAGGACTTAGCAAAATCTTTTTCCCGGTTAACACAAGAGGAGGTAGATTTATTTTGTATGGAATATGGTATTGATAGGAAGTTTGACCCCACTGCCCCTGCTTGTGATGTTCCCGTTGATAAACCACCTTCTGGTTCGATTGCCCTTTATTGTAGTCATTTTGAGTTCTCAAACCTTCGTTATCCCTTTTCGTTTTTTTGTTTTGAACTTGTTGGAGTATTATCGGGTTTCTTTTGGGCAAGTTCATCCAAAGGGGATGGCTAGGGTTTTGCATTTTGAGGTTTTATGTCGTGCTCTTGGGTATGATCCTTCCCTTTTACTCTTTCGCCGGTTTTTTCGTTTGGCTAAGAATGGCGATTGGTTTACTTTTGAAACAACCAAAGTTGATACCTGCCTTATTTCGTCGATGGTTACTACGCTTGGGGCTTGGAAAGACCGCTTTTTCTGGGTTTCCGATACTATTCTCCCATTTAAAATGGTGTGGAGGAATCCAGATGCTGTTCTCAATGATCCGGAACCTTCCGAGTCTGAATTGAATGCTGTTTTTCTCAATGCCATCCGGGGGTGCCCTTCGAGGGTTCGTCCCTTTCCTGAACACTTACTTGTTCTATTAGGGGTTAGTAAAATTTGGGGGAATGTTGATCGGGATCCGGTTCTTATGAGGAGTGGCATGGGTATGCATTTTCCTTTTTTGTCCTCTTTATGTTTTTCTTAATCTATGACTTATGTGTTGTTGTTTTTTGCAGTCATGTCTGCTTTGGATTTTATTAAGAGCGACGATACTTCTGATGTTGTTTTTGAGGATGCTCCATCTGTTCCTGGTGAGAATGTTGTGGTTAGGACTGCTGATCAAAGGTTTGAGGCTTCAGGTTATGTTAGTGCTGCTACTGCCAAGGGTTTTTCTAAGTCTAATGCTCCTAAATCTTCAACCCGTCGATCTTCTCGTCGGTTGTTGAAAGCTGGTCCTCAATCCACTTCTACTGAACCAGTGGACTTGAGTGACGATATTGAAGTTTCGGAAGATCAAGATGTTGAAGCAGGTGCTGAGAAGGCTAAGGAATTGGTTGTCCATGGTAAAAAGGTTTCAAGCAAGAAGGTTGTTGCCACTCCTGTTCAGGAATCTTCGAGCAGGGACGTTGAAGGGTTGGACCCGGAAGGGATTTATGTGCCTACTTGGTCGGTGAAGAATGATGACAGTTTCAAAGATGCTGCTGTTTGTGAGGATGCTCTGAGTCACATTGCTCCTCCCTCAGTGCACGAGACTATTGCTGGGATGGATGATGACCTGATGTTGTCCCGTATGATTTTGAGTACTTGCAACCTTGCTGCCATGCTTCCTCAAGGCATTGCCCGTTTTCGTCAGAGAATGCGGGAATATGAAGAATTCTCCAAGAAGAAGGATAAAATGAAATCCTCCATGGCTGGGATGAAAAAGGAGATAGCTGGTTTTGCCGAGAAGGAAGCAGCATGGGAGAAGAAGGTTAGTGATCTGAAAAAGACGCATGAGATTGAGATGGGTGATTTGAAAAAGAGCTTCGAGGCTGATAGGTTGAAACTTAGGGCTGACCGGGAAGCTTTGTTTGTTCAGTAACAGGCTTTTGGTAAGGAGAAAGAGGGGTTGAAGGCTTCAGTTGCTCAGGCTACTGGGGATAACCAATGGCTCATTGAGCAGGGTTTCCATCAAGTGGTTACCTATCTGCTGCACTCCAAAGAGTTTAATTCTGCCCTTGGCGATGTTTATACTAAGCTGCTCAATTTAGGAAAACACCAAGGTCTTATTGCAGGCTATAAGCTCCATGAGTCCGGTCATCCTTTGGAGAAGTCACCTCTGTTTCGGCCCGAGGCATCTGATGTTTTTAAAGGCTCCGTTGAACAAATGGAGAAGCTGACTTATCCTTACATCCATCAAGTTTCTGGTTGCTTTGGTAAGCCTCTTGCTGTGTTGCAGGGTTTGAAGCCAAAGGGCTTAAATGAGAAGGTCTGTGCTGAAATCCTGGGATCTCTTTCAAGGAAGAGGTCTTATTCGGGTGATAGTGACGATACCCTTTCAGGTCAACCGGATGTTCCTAAGGATGCAAGCTTGGAGGCTTCAGCGGTTGGTGGTGATGGAGGTGTGAAGACTAAAAAGTTGAAGAAAACAAAGAAGGCCAAGGGCGAAGGTTCTGGAGTTTCCAAATCTGTTGATGCTTGATTCGTAGCTTTCTTAGCAAACAATTTATGTTTTGTAATGTTAACTTGAACAATATTAGGTTATTAGGAACCCTTAAGGTTCCTGTTGGTTGTGTTTTAAGGCCTTTGTGGCCGCTGGAACAGTAGTTTAAGCTTGCAAGTTACTAGGACTTGCTTCTAACCTATGTTTGAAAGTCTTTTTTGGGCTTTCTTTTATATGATGTTATGTTTTAACTATTTTTCTTTTATTATGGTTTTATGCTTGTGCCTCTTTGGTCAAGGCAGTCCATTTGGTTTTTAACCGTCCAAGCCTTTTGGCTGTCTGTCAATAGGTTGAAGCCTTTAAGGTTTCGGGGTATTGCCCGGGTGGCTTGAAGCCTTGAAGGCTTCTTGGTTTTTCGTCCTGGCTTGGTTTGTACCTTTGTGATTTTTGTCCAATTGACTTTGTTCTTTTTGGATTTGCTTTGTTCTTTTTGTAACTTTGTCTTTGTCGGGTTTGTGCTGCCCTTATGTTTTTATACCTAAAAGGGTTCAGTGCTGCAGACACTTAGCCTTGGCATTTTTAACAAGAAGAGATGGCACCTATCCTTTTAATTATTTCTTTTGGTTTTTTAGCCTTTTTGTAGACTATATTTCTAAGACTTAGGGAGCATTTGGTGTAGGCTGCTTATACCCGTCTATGAGACAATTTTATTTTTTCTTAACAAGTCTCATGGAGTTGTATTGATTTAGGAACTCACCCCTTATATAGGCTCATTCAACCCTTGAACCTATTGAGCGATGTGGCCTGGGAGCTCATCCCCTTACATGGCCCTTGCCATGGAGTTTTTTGCTAGGTTCTCAACCTGATTTTGGGATAGAAAGACAAGTTTGATAAAAACAACTTCATTCATTAAAGCAATACTTTCTTTTTACAAAAGGTATTCATAATCCTGCTTGAAATACATTTTGATACAAACCAAACTTTCCGTTTAAACATGGAACCTTTTCAGTGTTTTGCCGTTCCAATGCCTTGGAAGCCTTTTGCCTTCTGAATCAGCCAGCTTGTAGGATCCACCTTTGTGTGCTTCAAGGATGGTGTATGGGCCCTCCCATTTTGGGCCAAGCTTTCCTTGATTTTCTTTCTTGCTGGCTTCGTTGTTTCTGAGGACCAGATCCCCTGGCTTGAAACGTTCGTTTTTGACTTTTTTGTTGTAGTAAGCTTCCATTTGTTGCTTGTATTTGGCTTCTTGAATTGCGGCTTGATCTCTTGCTTCCTCTAGGAGTTGTAAATTCAACATGGTCTCTTTTTGGTTTGTTTCGGGATCCATGTTGACAATTCTTTGGGTTACAACTCCTATTTCGGCAGGGATCACAGCTTCGGATCCAAATACCAAGCTGTAAGGTGTTTTCTTATGGCTTGTTTTTTCTGTTGTTCTAATTGCCCATAGGACACTAGGCAATTCTTCAAGCCAGTTGCTTTCGTATCTTCCCAATCTTGTCTTTATGCCTTCCACTATGCTTCTATTTGTTCTCTCAACCTGCCCATTTGATTGCGGATAAGCCACTGAGCTGAAAACCTGATCGATTTTGTATTCTTTGCACCAAACGCTGAAAGGCTTCTCAGCAAATTGCCTTCCGTTATCGGTGACAAGTACTCCTGGCAATCCATAACGGCAAATGATGTTTTCCCAGATAAAGTCAATGACTTGCTTTCCTGTGATCTTGGCAAGTGGCTTGACCTCGGGCCACTTGGTGAAATAGTCTACCGCCACCAGTAGGAATTTCACTCCCCCTTTGCTTGGGGGAAATGGACCAACAATGTCCATTCCCCACTTATGGAATGGCCAAGCGGAGGTTATTGGGACTAAATCATGCTTGGGACTTTTTGGGATTGGTGCATGGATCTGGCAGGCATCACATTTCTTCAATTCTTCAGCTGTGTCACGATGCATTGAAGGCCAGAAATATCCGAGGTTCATGAGCTTTGCAACTACCGACCTAGCTCCAAAGTGAGCTCCGCACACTCCTTCATGAATTTCCTTGATCAAATACTTACTTTGCTCGGGACCGACACATCTTAGCAAGGGAGCAAGGTAACCCTTTTTGTAAAGGGTTTTTCCTTGCAGTATGTATTGCCTTGCCTTGATTTCAACCCTTTTAGCTTCCACTTGATCATTGGGTAATTCACCATTTTTGAGGAACTTTCTTATGGGAGTCATCCAGTTTGGTTCTTCTTCGGTAACCACATCTTGAACCTCCAATTCATTAATGGATGGGGCCTTCAAGACTTCTACCAGTACCTTCTTGGTGAGGTGGGCAAAAGTAAGAGATGCAAGCTTACTTTGGGCATCGGCCTTTCTGTTTTGAGATATGGGGATCTGTTTGATGTTGCATGCTTGGAAGGTACTCATCAGTTCCTTGGATTTTTCTCTGTATTTTTTCATGTTGGGCTCTTTAGCTATGTAGCTGTCATTCACTTGGCTTGAGACCAGCAACGAATCCGTGAACACTTCAAGCTTTTCAACCTTCATTTCTTTGGCCAGCCTTAAGCCGGCTATTAGTGCTTCGTATTCAGCCTCGTTATTGGTGGTCTGAAAATCAAAACGAAGAGCATATGTGAATTCCAAACCTTTTGGGTTGATCAAAATTAATCCAGCCCCTGACCCTTCAACGCTTGAAGCCCCGTCGGTAAAAAGCTTCCAGGCTTCAGGGTTGGGAGGTTCAGTGGTGGCAGTGTTTACTTTAGTGACTGTTTGGTTTGGGACTTCCACAATGAAATCGGCCAAGACTTGAGCCTTGATAGCTTTCCTTGGGACATAGGTGATGTTATGTTCACCTAGTTCTATGGCCCATTTAGCTAATCGCCCCGAGTTTTCAGGTTTTTCAAGCACACTCTTAATAGGTTGGTCGGTGACCACTTGTATGGGGTGTGCTTGGAAATACCTTCGAAGCCTTCTAGCTGTTTGAACTAAGGCTAAGGCAAGTTTCTCAAGGGGAGGGTATTTTGTTTCAGCTAATTTTAAGGTTTTGCTGAAAAAATAAACGGGTACCTGGGCCTTGTCTCGCTCAATGGTGAGGACTGCACTGATGGCCTCGTCCGTGATTGAGAGGTACACCGATATTAACTCCCCGGTTTTTGGTGCCGCAATGTCTGGTAGGGAAGCTAGATGTTGCTTCATCTGGTTGAAAGCTTCTTCAGCTTCTTCAGTCCATTTGAAATCCTTTTTATTTGAGCAGTTCTTGAGCGTTTTGTAGAAGGACAGGGATCTTTCGGCTAACTTTGAGGTAAAACGCTTCAAGGCTGCAAGCTTCCCGTTCAAGCTTTCAACTTCTTTCTTGGTCTTTGGTGGCTTGGTTTCAAGGACGGCTTTTACTTTGTTAGGGTTGGCTTTGATGCTTTGTTTTCCAACAATGTGGCCCAAGAATTTTCCTTCTTCGAATCCAAATGAACACTTTTCCGGATTAAGCTTCATGTTAACCTTTCTGAGGTTCTTGAAAGTTTCTTGAATATCATCGAGCATTTGGTATTCCGTCTTGCTTTTAATAACCAAGTCATCGACATATGCCTCCATGTTCTTGCCGATTTGGCTTTCGAAGGCTTTGTCAACGAGCCGTTGATAGGTTGCTCCTGCATTTTTGAGACCGAAAGGCATCTTTTAATAGCAAACGATTCCTTTGTCCGTGTGAAAGGCTGTCTTTTCCTCATCCTCTTTTTTCATGAGGATTTGGTGATAGCCTTTGTATGCATCAAGAAAGCATTTGAACGAGTAGCCTGTGAGGGAGTCAACTTTGAGATCAATTTCTGGTAGTGGATAGCAATCCTTAGGACAAGCTTTGTTAAGATCCTTAAAGTCTATGCACATCCTCCAAGAGTTGTCTTGTTTCTTGACCATGACCGGGTTTGCAACCCATGACTGGTACTTGACTTCTCGGAGAATACCGGCTGACACAAGCTTTTCGACCTCTTGGCAGGCTGCCAGACTTCTCTCTGGGGCCAAGCTTCTTTTCTTCTGGACCACAGGCTTGACCTCTGGTGGTATTCTCAACTCATGCTCGGCAATGTCCCGGGGGATCCCGGTCATATCTTCAGGACACCAAGCGAATACATCGTTGTAGTGTGTTAGCAATTTTTCAAGGTATGAAAGGGTCTCTTGAGAAAGGTCTGGGTTGACCCTTATTCTTTGTTCAGGGTATTTGGGGTTTATGACCAACCTTTGCCTGTCTTCTTCACTGTTTGATCTTTCACCTTCAACCATGTAGGCTTCCTGAGAGGGTTGAAGGGTTGCTATGCCCCTTTCGGTGGGAAATTTGACTGTGCCATGGCCAACAGACACTGCCATGTAAAATGCACATTGTCCTGGTCTTCCGATGATCACGTCATAGCTTGAGGGGATGTTGATAACCACAAAGGTGAGTGGTTGGGTTCTTTCTTTTAAACCTTCACTGAAACGAACATTAAGTGTCAGTTGCCCTAAAGGCTTGAGGGGTATGTCGGCGATACCTTTTATGGAGGTCCCAGAGGGTTGAAGCCTTGAACGTTCTTCATTGCTCAATCGGTTGAAGAATTTTTCGAACATGATTTCAGTGGCTGCCCCCGTGTCTATGTATGCCTTGCATGTTTGCAACGTTCCCACGGTAGCTTCTACCACGAGAGGGCTAGGGAGAGGGTCATTCTCCGTAGGGGGGAAACAGACACACTGAAGCTCCCAAGCTTCCAACCTCTGCCTCTTGTGAGGAACCTTTCCATCGAAATCTACCATATTGACTTCCTTACCCTTTCCTTCAGCCATTTTGTCCCGGACTCCCTTTACCAAATGAGCGAGTTCTCCGGACTTAACAGCTTCTTCTATTCTTTTCTTGAGTTGGAAGCAATCATTGGTGTGGTGACCTTTTTCTTCATGAAACTCGCAGTATTGGGTGGAGTTCTCGTTTTTCATGCTTTTGGGGAGAGGTCTAGGAGGCCGAAAGTTTTGTTTAACTTCTTCTGTTGCAAGGATTTCTTGAGGGGTCTTTGTGAGGGGTGTGAAGCTTATGCCTTTTTCCCTGCTTGAAAGGTTCCGACCTTCAGACCTTCGAGGTTCTGAACCCTTTGACCGTCTGTCATAGGAGTTGAAGTTCCCTCTTTTTCTGGCTGGACTGTTGCTTCTCCAGCCGGACCCTCTTTTTCTTTTTTCCTTAATGTCTACTGCCTCCTCTCCCCGGATGTGGGCTTCAGCCCTTTCAAGAGCTTCTTCTAAGGTCTTGGGTAGAGATTTGTTGAAATCCCTTGTAAGGTACTTAGAGGTGATGGCATTCATGAAGCCAGCCACTCTCATTTTCTCATCAGCCCCTACATAAGTCAGACCTTCCTTCTTGTATCGTTCAATGAAAGCACGGAGACTTTCATCATCACGTTGTTTTATCTGAAAGATCCCTGTTGCGTCTTTGACATATCGTCTTTGTTGGGAGAAATTGGCCAGGAAACCCTTGCTGAGATCATCAAAGCTTCGAACACTTTGAGCAGGCAAATCGTTGAACCAGATCCTGGCGGATCCAACAAGAGTTTGCATGAACATTAGGCAACACTCAGCGTTGGACCATTTTTCTATCCGAGCTGCACCGGTGAAGATCTGAAGGTGGTCCTCAGGATCTTCAGTCCCATCATACGTTCTGATGTGGGCTGGCATTTTGATCTTTGACTGGAAATCATAATCGGCTATCTGCCTTGAAAAGCATGAAAGGTTACTTGGCTTGTATGGTTTAGCCAAGTCTTCTTCAGTCCTTGCATCCACATTACTGCTATTGCCGTTGTTTCCCTGAGTGACAAGCACTTGATTGATGAAGTGTTGCCATGGGAAGTTTGCCATCATCTGGGTCATCATGTTGGGCATAGGGTTGAAGCCTTAAAGGCTTCCTGGGCCAGCGGAGCAGTTTATCCCGAGGGGAGCACTCATAACAGCACTTCGGGCTAAGGGGAGCACGGACAGAGCTTGCTCCCATGTAGTTGTAGTAGATGCTGGATAGCTTGTCACCGGGGATTGTAGGAGCTGGTCAAGAGTTAACTCATGTCCCAGAGGAACACCACTAGTAATTGGTTGGGAAGAGAAGATAGGATGCACCGTAGGATTTGTCATAGTGGACAGATAAGGGTGAGGGTTTGAAAGGTTACTGGGACCAGCCTCACTTCTTGTTGCAAAAAGAGGAGGAGGTGGCCCAGGAGACAATGTTGGCTCAGGTTCGTCATAGTCTAAACGAATCCTCACTCCCTTTTCTCTTTCTTTACTCACATGCTGGTTGAGAAGAGTCCTTAGCACAAGGAAATTGTTAGCAACCCATTCAGGGGTGAGTTCAACACATGATGGGGCATCAGAGACACCGATATTGGGAGATGGAACTCCGGATCTGGACGGAGTTGGTGTGTTGAAGTTGAGGAACTCGGGTGTGCTCCCCGGAGTTGAGAAAGAAGTTGGTATAGCCACGTGAGCTTGGCTACTACCCGGAGTAGAAGCGTTTGGGATCTGATTTACTTCTTCCGGGGATCCACTTTCAGACATGGTGATTTTAAGTGAATAGAGCTACACTACTAGGTCTTTTGGAGAAGAAATAGCGGCGTAGCCCCACGGTGGGCGCCAACTTGTTGATGCAACAAATACAAGACCAACGGTGGTAGCCGGACTGGCTAGGCAGAATGGTTGAAGGGTTCAACCTTGCCTAACGCAGGTCGTGGGGTCCCCCCACGTTTGCGAGACGTGGAAGGAGGTTTACTAGTTTATTGTTGTTCTTTGCTATGGATCCTCCTCTGAATCGTACCCAGATTTGGAAGTGGTAGCAAAGGGAATGTGTGTGTTGGATGTGAAAGGGAATGACTTGTGCGAGACAAGCATTCGATGTGAATGACCAGAGATTGGAGAATCAGAGCTGGTCCGGAGATGATTTCTGAAGTAAATGAAGTGTCATTTTATAAGAGAAGGCATCTCCCGAAGTGGAATGTATTAGACTAGTAACCTCGCTTGCAGTGGAGGGTTTCCCCTTTCGGGGGTTGAAGGCTTTTGACCCCCGGATAATAGTGTGCATTGGCAGACCTGCTTTGTTTTTGCGGCTGCGGGTTGGTGAAGCGATCTCCAGATGTGACCGGCTACTGTTTCTACATTGCTTTTCCCAACTCACAGCTTTTCAACCGTTGAATCGTTTAACCTTTTGAGCGTTTACATATTTAATCATTTTATTTAGTCTTGAGCTACCCCCGTCATCACATCCCATTAAAAGCAAACTTGAAAATGTAACTAGAAACAGTAAATACAAATCAATAATACTGAAAATAGGGAAAATTTATTATATTAGAATCTAAAACACCAAACTTGAAAGATGGGACGTGTTACAGACTTCAGAGATAAAGCTTATAAAAAACAATAAATACAAAACAGTAACTGAAAAGACGAATACTTTATTATAATAATGCACCGCCTAATTTAGGCGCCAAAAAGACATCCTATAAAATGATACGACTCAGCAACTTCCATTTGATCAAACTAAAAAAACAAACGCCAATACTACTAAATACCACTCACTGTAAAACGCCAAAAAAAAATCAAAGATAGCTAATATGCTTTCTTGGATATTAAGAATTATTCTTCGTGAAGTTTCACTGAATGAATTGTTATCAGAGGGGAGTAACTCAGAAAGATTTTGCTGCATGAGATGGAAAAAAATTCAAGAAAAAGATACTGATGCCAGTCATATGGCATTTTGTATTTTTTTGTTCTTGAAGAAAGTTTGGATGAGGAGAAGAGATCAATGACACTGAAGAGTGGGTTGATTATAAAGATGAAGATACAGATAAAGAAAAAGCGAAAAACTCACTCACACGTCATAGATCTATGTCCCCAAACATCCACACAAAAAAGCCAGTTCAACAGACGAGCAGGCAAAAAAATCAAACCGATAGGTTTGTTAAGTTTTACATAAAACGCCATATATTTGGTGACAGTTCTAGTACTATTAAAGAAGAGAGAGACTGATGACAGTGAAGATTGTGAAAAGAGATCAGATTAGAATTTTTAATTTATTTTCTTCGCTTGTATTTTTTTTCCTGTGGTTGAAATATAATTTAACAATAGTAAAACGCCAAGACACCACAAACGCCAAAATGTTTATAAAAAATAATAGAACAATGGGCCATCTTGTTTAAAACCCCTTGAAAAACGCCATTCAAATAGATTCCCTGCCCCCTGTGGTTCCAATGGCATACGATTTGAATAAACGCCACAAACGCCAAAATGTTGATACAATGAAACCATTAAAACGTCATTAATTATTGAATTTGGTTAATGCCAAAAATCTTAAAAACCAAAAATTAAAACAATTTTGGGAAAAGCGGAACTGGAAAAGCAGATGATGAAAGGACAAAAAAGCCCCTCCGCCCTTTTCTAAGCGGTGTGACACGTGTTGGGCCAGGAAGCGTTCTCACCGTTCTCACACTTTTGAGCGTTTTCTCCTGATCCTGTTTCTATATATATAACCAATTTTAGTTTAAGATAAATCTAGTAATTTTCAACTTAAACTTTTCACCCAAAATTTTGTATAATCACGATTAAGGTTGTTAGTCATATTTTTAGCCAAATAAATCCTTGTTAATCACACCTTAATCATGATTAGATTTTATAAAAATTTTGCCATAGTTTCCCCTAAACTATGGACTTTTCCCATGTTTTTAAACATGATTTTCATACACTTTATAACATCAACAATTTCCCAAGTTTTACAAAACTCAATATTAATCATAATATCAACAAAAATGCTTATGAACTTGTATGTAATTTATACATTTCAAATGTCAAATTTAAGATATGATCATCTTTATTTTTCATAACAAGTTTATATAAACTTTAATCACACTTTTTCAAGATAAATTTTGTTCATGAGTTTTTATATAAAAACTATACTTGTTAGTTTTAATGAAATCATTTTTGAGTATAAGACCAAGTTCATAATATTCAGTGTTGATAGATCTTGCTAGATCTAAACATGAACATGTTTAGATCTCATTTTTAAGCAT
This sequence comes from Helianthus tuberosus, assembly GCA_030545235.1. Lineage (NCBI taxonomy): Eukaryota > Viridiplantae > Streptophyta > Magnoliopsida > Asterales > Asteraceae > Helianthus > Helianthus tuberosus. Next base: position 157,233,552 of record CM060394.1, read on the forward strand.
AACTTTGCAAGATTAATCTGACTATATCAAACTACTACCAAAAATAACATAAAAAAAATCATCATATAACACATAATATGTTAGATTTTTATTTGTTTTTGTTAAGTTTTAAGTAGTTTTTAGGTGAGCTTCAGGTTGAGCACTTGTATTTTTATAAAACTAGAATGAAAATACAAGAGTTTGAAGCTTACTACTAGCTCAAAGGCTAGGGATGATCAACTTGAAGATATGATGAAAATGAGATGAAGAAAGAGTGAAGATTATGAGCTCCTAGTCTTGTGATTTACTTCAAATAACTTCCAACCACTTGCAAAAGTCTTTGATCATCCACCCTTAGCCATGCAAGTAATAAAATAGGATGTTTTAGAAAATCAAAAGATGGGTTTTGGAGTGGGGTTTGGCCGAAAATAAGGAGGAGAAGGAAAGATGTGTTGGTGATTGTTGTTGTAAGAATGGAAGTGAAATGGTTGTGGTTTTTGTTATAATCTATCATACACATAATCCATACACTAAGCATGCTCTTAAGCTTACAGCACATCACAAATTGGTTAGTGGGGAGGGCCCACATAACCGAAAATGGGGGGGTGTTTAGTTGGATTTTGATCATTAGTCGATAAATCTAGTTAGGATTTAATGATAAGTAATTAAGATGTTAATTAATGTTTATGATGTTAAAAATATGTTAACTAGTTCACTAGACTAGTTAATTTGTTGTTTCAGTGATATATTTGGCACTAGTTTCGTTATCGGATCGTTACCGATTAATTTGTGAAACTTGTACGGAAATGTATACATATGTATCTTCGAGATGTTTTTGATGTCCAAAAATTATTAACTAGTTCACTAGACTAGTCTAAGTTGTGTTCGGATAATGAAATCGACACTTAGTTCACTATCGGGTTATTTTCCGTCAATTTATGTAAATAGTTGGAATGATATATATTTACATATGTTTGTCGTAAATAAATACTCTTATGATATTTGACGACCATTACTATGTTTTGTTGGTCTTATAATGTCCAAACATTATTTTTACAAGTGCCAGTTTGTGTACATTGTGGCGTTTTAGTTGGATCGGACAATTAAGTGTTTATATAATTTTGCCGGAAAGTGAAATTTATAAGTTATTCATAACTAATGTTTTTATGAATAAATTGGTGTGGATATGTTTCCATATCTTGTTTTTGCCATTTCGAGTTGTACCGCGAGTAGCCTGGCATGAATTGTCACACCCCGACCCGCAGCGGAATGGTACAGGGCATGATGATTGCCCATAGCTCTTGACAACTGTAACACCTCGAAAATTCACGTCCTATAATATGTTGACACGTGTCATATGTTTGAACGTGTGAAAGAATGTTATTAAAGGATTAAAGTTGACAATCATGGAAAGTATGTGAATATACGAGTTCTAAATGTCAACAGTGAATAAATATATTGTACATTAACCCTACATGATGCTCATACCTTCAAACGAATAAATCATGGATCATACGAAGCTAAATATGAAAGAAAGTGAGTGATTACAAACTACAGGGGTTAAATGTGTCAACATGTTTAAGTTATACCTCTGATTGACCTTTTGACAAACCCGAAGCTTTGTAACGGTTAATTATGCTCACTAGAATGCACGATATAAATTTCATAAAGTTTCGTTATCGTATGAGAAAGTTATGATCAAATTCGTATGCGAGGGGTTAAAAGCGTCAACGATGAAGTTTAGGACTTTTCGGGCAACAATAAAGTTAACCGAGGACTAAACAAAATGGGGATATGTCTTAAAGCCCTTATAAGTCAATTTGGAGGGTTCAAAATGCAAGAAATGAAGTCGTAGCAAAGTTTTGAAGAGCCAAGGATCAAAACATAAAAATCTAAAGTTTTGATTTGGTGCAGGAAGGCTTCGCGCGACGCGAGACCCAAGGGGGGGGTCTTCGCGTCACGCCTAGGCCCATCTGATCTGATTTTCTTGGGTTCTTGTCTGCCTTTGCCATTGTAATCGACTTTTATCCGATTTTCCTCATCTTGCTTGACCCCTAAACAACCCCTAGACACTTAGGGACACTTGTGGATGAGTTGTGGTCAGTTGTAGACTTGCATGTCAACAATCTAGTGGGTTTGAATCACTATATAAAGCCACTAAGTTGCAACAAGTTCTTCACACCTTTCTCTTGCATTCCTGATCATTTCTGGAGCTCAAGACTTCTCTCAAGTGATCACTAATCGTGCATAGGACTTTGGTAAGTATGCTTAACCTTTCTTAGTTAAGTTTTTGCTTAGTTTTAGCTTAAAAGTCAAACCGTCGTAATTAACGATTGACTTAGCGATTAATCACTAATGGTCCAGTGATTAGTCGAATTAAAATAGTTATAAGTTGGTAATTATGTGGGCATTAAACCCTTAAAAGGGTTCCCCCTGATTCCCACTCTAACTATGTCTAATGTCGGGTCAAACTTGTTATTAAAAAGTCAACAGAATGCTTATTTTCTAATTTATGCATAATTAGCAATGTAGATCACATACAACCTGTTTGATCATTAATATAACTTGGTAATTAGTGTAAGAACATGTCTAAACATGTTCAACCCGGCAATTTTATGTTTAGACCCGGTTCGGAACCGAAAGTCGCAAAGCTTTGACTTTTGCTTTGACTTCAGTTCTGACCCGTTTTGGTATGATTTAGAAATACCTTAGAGCTTCATTTGGACCAGGTTGCATGCTAGTATAACCCTCTGTGATTATACACCTTGGTTCATCAGTTAACCAATTAATATGCATGATTCCGTTAATTGCTCATATGTTGACCATTATGCCCTTTTCACCTTAAAACGTGATTTTTGGAAATGTAAAAGAGTAGAAACTTTAATTACTGATATATAAACTTGCACCCAAAATTTGAAATCAGCTTGAGGTGTAGATTGAGAGTTATGCTCGTTAGCGTAATTTAAAAGCTTATTAGCGATTAAACGGCGTAATTAGCGTATAGCCTACTTAAACATACTTTTTGATATCAAAATCTTTACCCACTGATGTAATATATTATTTTGGGATTTTTGAAGATTTTTAATAAATTTTAGGCTGAGCATAACTTAAAGTCGTAGGCTTAATCCGGTAATTGTCGGTTTTGCCTTTACGGGCTATGAAATGAGTTTTACACATCTAATTGACTCCAAACCTTTTGTTACTGATTTTAAATGATAAATAAATTATTTTAAGCCTGCTGGAATAATAAAAATATCAGATTTCTATATAGAACCCGGAAACGGCTTCTAATCGCCTTATTAAGCGTTTTAACGCATAGTATGTACTAAAACTATTTTAAACATACAAAGGGTGATACCTACTGATATTTTAGGTAAATTATAACATTTTAACAGTAAGCAAAAGTTGTTTAACTCAGACTCCAGTTTTGAGCTTTTCGGCTTATGTGAAATTACCAAAATGCCCCTACGGTGCATAGTTTGGTTATAATTGATAAATTTCACATATATACTTTACCCTACTGTTATAACTTATTAAATTGAGTATTTTTGCTGATTATATCAGACCTGTAACCCAGGTAAATACTTAAACTCTTTTATAACCTTTTAAATGATCAAACTACCCCTACGGGGCATAGTTTGTGTTTTAATTCGTTTCGGGCATAATAAGAGACATCTTACTGATGTCACAACATATTTGAAGCATATTAACTTAGGAAACCTGTATATGGCTCTCATGAATACCCGTTACGCTTATTACGCGTTCGGTTCGGTTTATGTAACTAGTTTACATAAATTAGCCGAAACGGGTCAAACCTTATCGGTTTTATCTCAAAATCCAGAATGTGTATGAAATACCCATATTAAGCAAGTCTCCGAACTTGTCGGGTCTAAATCACATTCTATCCGGTCTTCGCTTAATCATGCGTACGAACCGTATCTTTGAAACTAACCGGCCTAAGCTTAAACTTAATTAAAGACCCGTTAGGATTCTAATAGGTTATTATAAACCTTTGTTCCAGAATAGGAGACCAGTAAAAGCTACTTGCATTTGCTTATTGTGATTATTACCTTGCTCAGGTAAATACTTTTAACTTATTTTCCCTATACGGGCTTGGGTTACGGTATATAAAATACCTCTTGGTCGGGCATTAAATCTTCCATCGTCTGGTGGTTAATTGAATAATTTAATCGGCCCGTTTAAACTGCTTTATTTACTTAAAGCCTTTGGGGGGTTAATGACCATGTCCCGGATATCCTTAGCATCAATAGAAGTCTCGCAAGCTTAAGATGCCTAAAGTCTGTTGAACTACTATTTATTTTTTATCCTTCTGTGGACAAACTTTCAACTGTTGTGATACACGATATTATAATATTTTATTCGGTTGAAATATATATTTTCATTTGCTTCCGCTGTGCATTTAAATATTGTGTTGTTTGACTATTATGTTGCCAACCACGTCACGATACTCCCCACCGGGCTCACCGGTGACACGTGGAAATACGGGGTGTGACAACAACTAATCATTGTTCTGATATTTAAAGTATGTCCATTTAAATTGTCACATAACATTTAATAATCAAAATTACTTATAAATTGTTCAAAAACAAACATATCATAAGATTTCAATTTAATTTCCTAAGGCCCATGCTACGTGCCCGCATCACCTGTTCATCGAATTTGAAAACCTGCACCACGTTAGAAAAATATTTGGGTCAACAAATATGTTGGTGAATAATTTCCTCCTTTTATAGAAAACATTTTAATATTTATTTAAAAAATATTTTTAACATGCACCTCAAGGTTAGTATGAAAATGGTCTCATATCATCAACATAGTCAACATATCCATATATCGAAATTTACCGAACAAGAATACATAATCAAATAACAACACAAACAACCAAAATAAATAGACTCCCAACAATAGTGTGCATTAGGCTCAAGCCCCGAGGAGCGAGTCTAATACTGTTGGCGATACTAGGCTACAACCCATGGTCGTGGGGAACCTAGTCAGCCGTGGATCCACTAGACACAATAACATGCAACAGACTTGACATCAGATAGTATATAGAATAATAGAATACACATAAGACGTTCACATAATAACACTTGATCATAGCATGTTAAGTAAATAAAAAAACATAACATGATGCACCCCAAAATTTGTAAAGTTAAAAAGGGAAAAATAAAAGAGATTACTCACGGGTTGCGAAGAGTTAATCCACAAGAATTACCGCATGAAAAGGAATAGATAGAATCTAAAATAACAACAATAATAATAATCACCCTAAAATAACAAATAGACGAAATCCTAAATGAAACGATAAAATCGGAACAAGTGTTTCGGGTTCTTGATTTGGGGACTTTTGTATAAAATATATTTTTGAAAACTATATATTAGTGTTCCTAACCCAACTTATTTATAAATTAAATTTAATTATATGTACATAAGTAAATGCCTTGATTAGGTTTTAATATTTCAAAGAGTAATAATCCCAAAATCAATTATAACACTTTAAGTCTTGAATTGTTATACTAAAATTCCAATCAAAGTTAATAAATACATTTTCAATTTTCTAAACCAATAACTTGCTAACTATAACTTTAAGTCCATACAAAGAATAAATATAAGTTTTGAAGTTTTGATTAAGGATATGATCAATGCATAACATCATGAATTAATATAAAAATTAACATAATCAATAAAAATGTATTAATTATATTTTTATGAGTTTCTAACCTTTGATATTGTTAGCTAATCCACCTAAAAATCATATCAACTAGGATGTTGTACATCCTACATGGAATGTCATTTGAGTCCAAATAATTATTTTGTAGTAATTAAATTAGTCATTGTTATATAAAAAATATATCCATCACTGGTTTCTACAGATTGTTAAATCACATAATATGAATAATTACTCCATTAACTAAGAAATTTGTCATTTAAACTCTTCAAACAATTAAGTGATCATACAAATCGATAAACAAATTTAATGTTATTTATAATCTATACCACCTTATTAAGAGAACTAGGATTTTTACCCTTTTGGTAATTTTACATCGTGTACACATTTTGAAGCAACATGTACAAGAGAGCCAAGCTATTTTAGAGGGGGTAAACTTGCCCATTGTTCAAAAATTTAAGACACTTTAGGGGCATTTTAGTGATTTTGGTACCTTTGTAACCTATAATTAAGATGACATGTGAAGAGTTTAATAACTATATAAAGCAAATATTATGAATTATTATCTTTAATGTGTGACTATCCACATGTGTTCATCATAACATAGTGACTCTCCATGTACTTAACTCTCATATTTGTAAGCCTATAAATAGAGGCTTATGTTTTTTTTTGAACGGCAAATTTGGATCACTGACGGACCACTGGAGTATCATCGTGCCACCAGAGGAACCACCCGATTATATCCATCTCCACTAGGCATAATGCCACACCAATTCAGGAGGAAACCCAATAAACATGGGAAAACCCCCCTTCAGGAGGAAACCCAATAAACAATGCACACCAATTCTCTCTTCATTGTCTCTTTCTATTTTGCTAATAGGAGTAGTTGTTTTACTACACGTTATCAGCACGACTTACTTTTAAAGTTGAGGCATATTATCGTATGGTAAGTCAACACCATCTAATTAACTTGTTTTTGTTCATTCCCTCAAAGAAAACCCATATTGTAATTCATACGATTTTGGGATGCATTGAGATTCATATACATTAGTTTTGTCTTGATTCTCTCAAAACATTCACAATATCATAACTCCTATAATTTTGGGTTAGGTGAGATTTACTACTACATCAAAAGAGTAAAGCATTTCCTAATATAATTAATCTTATTATTACTTTCGTAAATGTCAATTTTTCCGTAAGTTTGATTTAACATCACACCTCAACGTTATGAATTTCAATTGTTATGTACAAATATTAAGTGTGGTAATTTATCCTCTTACAATGGTTGTGTTAGTTGTGACTTGTTAATATTTGATGCTTATATTTAGTAACAGTAACATACAAAATACATGGTTATTTCAAATGTGATAGATAATATATCAAATACTTAACTAATTTTAAAGCAGTTGTTACATATATTATTGGACAAACATATTCATGTTTACGAATGATTTGTGAAAAAGAAATAGAAAAAAACTATTCATTACCACATTTTATGGTAGTAAAGTTAAAGATGATTATTATGATTATTTATGTCAGTTTTTTTATGATATTTATTACTTACTATCTTAAAAAAATGTTACTAAGTTAGTTTACTTGTTATACCCATGAAAACAATATAACTTGATTTATCATTATTTTACTGGGGAATATCATGTTATCTTTTTTATTCGATATCACATAAATTACTAATAAGGTGGAGGAGCTAGATATTTTGATCTTGAGTTGGAAATTGTTACTGTGGATTTTTGTTTGCTGACCATCAAATTGAATATAGTTCTTCAGGGATATAAAGTCTGATGAATGAATGAGAAGAAAATTATGCTAATAATCCACAGGGCCAAGTATGTCTTTTGTGGTAGTGGATGGATATAAATTACGTGAAACCCTTCACACACTGTGCGCCAAAAAATAAAAGTACCCGTCGCAACGCGCGGGCATTCCCACTATAATAACATAAAATTACTTATGTTAATATATACATATTTTGTAAAATGCTAAATTTAGTTTAACCATCAAATATCCATCTAGTAGGTTAATAAACTAGACAAATATAAAAATAAAATATCATGTCAAGAAAATACAAATTTTATATTATTATATATCAAATATCCTTTCTAGTAATTTAGTAAAAATCAATTTTTTCTTATATATATAGTTACACCATCATTCTATTAACAATAGTTCCACAGATCATGAAGTACAATACAAATTCCATTATCTATTTATTTTGTAAAAATTCAGAAAATAATGTTGATGAGTCTTATATTATGACAAGCCCATATTTTATATAATTTTTTTCCATATGATATATCATGATCAAAACTTCATAGTAAATTCATACGGCATCCAAAAATTCCCTGAATTTTCCATGAACTAATCTAATGTGATAATAATCAGTATCCTGTTAATTTCATAAAAACATGTCCTTAGGATCAAAAGCCCCAAATAAGAATGTTCAAGAACCATAATTACCAAGAAGTCAAATTCAACTTTGATTACCCTTCTATCACATAAATGGATACTAGGGTCTTGTAAAGCATTAAAAATAAATAAGATTAAGCTTTGGAATCACCCGATTCGGATAAGAATTGAGGGAGAAATCACGTGAGGAAGTTATGAGCCCTACAATCCTTTCTTGCTTTAATCCAAGAGTTTGAGGTGTTGTTAATGGATTGCGAGAGTAAGGAATAATAGGAGAGAGTTCAAGGTTTCAATTTCTATTCAATTTATTATAATTTTCAAGATTGTTTTGTATTCCTGAAGAACTTGAACGGACTTTAATTGCCATTTTGGCAATTAACCGACTTTAATTGCCATTTTGGCATACCATAGGCTTGCTATACTGGTTTTTAGACATTATAGGACACATGTAAGGATCCAAGATCATTTATAGCATTATGTGTCAACAATCTAAGGTGATTACAATCACTAGATAAGGCCTCACTTTGACAACTTTGTGTTCATCCATTCCCATTCATCATCTGAACGTTTCTGGAGCATAAGGACCATTCTCAAGCATCCTAAATCGATCATTAGACTCATGTAAGTATGCTTAATCTTCTCCATTTCAGTTATGCTTAGTTTATAGCCTAGAAATCAAACCGTCGTAACTACGGTTTGACTTAGCGATAAAACACAAACGATCCAGGGTTTTGTCGAATCGAAAGTTGTTATAAGTTGGTAATCATGTGGGATTTAAACCCTTAAAAGGGCACCCGCTGATTCCAATCATAACTAGGTCGTTTGTCGAGTCAAACGTTGTCCGAAAAAGTCAACAGAAATGGTATTTTCAAATTAACATGTGATTAGCATTGTAAAAGGCGTGTAACCTATTTTACCATTCATATAACCTGATAATAAGTATAAAAACTTGTATACACTTGTTTGATTCGACAACTTTCTGTTTTGAACCGATTCGGAACCAAAAGACGCAAAAGTTTGACTTTTGCTTTGACCTCAGTTCTGACCCGGTTTAGATAGGTTTAGACATGCCTTAAAGTTCCATTAGGACCTAGCTACATGTGTGTATAACCCTCTGCGTTTATACCACATAAATCCTTAATTGTCCGACGTTTCCGTTAATCGCCTAAATAGTGACCATAATGCCCTTATGATCATAAAACGAGATTTTTGGAAATGTGAAAGTACAATAACCTTTGTTACTGATTATTAAGCATGTCCTTAAAATTTCACGTCAATCGGTGGTCTAGATTAGGAGATATGCTCAATGGCGTAATTAAGAACGCTTTTATTAATTAAACGGCGTCATTAGCGTAAAGCCTATCTAAACCCAATTTTTGACACCAAAACTTTTACCCACTGATGTCATATAATATTTTGGGATTTTTGAAGATTTTTAATTATTTTTAAACTGATCATAAGCTAGGTTTATCGCCTTGATTCGGTTAATACCGAATTTACCCTTTTCGGTTATAAAATGAGTTTTACAAATCCTTTTGACACCAATCCAATTGCTACTGATTTCAAATAATAAATGGAGTATTTTGAACCTGTTGAACTGATCAGAAAACTCAAAATCCTATATTAACCCGTAAATCGCTTAAAACGACTTTATACGTGTATTATACGCATAGTTGGGTTTAAAAACTATTTTGCCACATAAGACTTATAACCAAATGTTATAACCTGTTAAAATAAGTTATTTTACTGATTTATTCAGACCCGGATCACAGTAGCTTAATTGATCCCTTTTATAATCCCTAAAATGACCAAAATACCCCTAAGGGGCTTAATATGAGATTAAACTCGTTTTGGGCATAATGGAAGGTATCCTACTAATATCACAACATATTTAAGGCATGTTAACTTAGGAAACCTGTTTAGGACTCTTATGGTTACCCGTTACGCTTCATACGCGTTCGGTTCGGTTTATGTAACTAGTTTACATAAACGGGTCAAACCTTATCGGTTTTATCTCAAAATCCAGAATGTGTATAATATACCCATATTATACAAGTCTCCGAACTTGTCGGGTCTAAATCACATTCTATTCCAGTCTTCGCCTTATCATGCGTTTGAACCGTATCTTCCTTTTGAAAACTAACCGGTCTAAGTCATGACTTAATTAAAGACCCGTTAGGATTCTAATAGGTTGTTAAAAACATTCGTTCCAGATTTAGGAGCCCAGTAAAAGCTATCTGTACTTGCTGATTTGATACGGCTGGGATTGAATTTATATTTAGCTCAGGTAAATACTTTTAACTTATTTTCCCTTATACGGGCTTGGGATACGGTATTATAAAAAGTACCGCTTGGTCGGGTGTAGAAACCTTTTAATCGGAGATGATTAAATTGCATAATCCCGTTTTAATCTGTATTGATTGATAACAAATAACATTGGGGGTTAATGACCGTGTCCTGGATATCCTAGGCTCATTTTAAAAAGTGAATGGCCACGACGTAAGCACAAGGTGTAGACATAACACCTCCTGTTGCATATGTATAACGTATACTCACTCGTAAGGGTGTCTTCTTGTGAGATCATATTTGTGGTGTGTCGATTAATCTTGTCCGGCTTGTATTGTATAATCACCGGCCCTAAATGTTGGACAACCATGTAAATCGGATACAAGATTTTTATTAATAAAATTGTCCTAAGTTATAAAAGATTAATTTTGCCTCTGTGCATTTTAATCAATGTGTCAAGATATTTTGTGCCGTTTGCACTCGAATCACTTTTCAAACCCTTTTTCCAAAATGAGTCAGTTAATTGTATTTACCAGTGTAAACTGACGTATTTTCCAAAAGGTTAAGTGACAGGTACTACGCATAATTGGCTGGGAGCTCAGGGCGTCATTAGGGAATCTTGCAAGTTCTAGATGCCTAAAGTCTGTTGAACAGTTTTAGTTTCTTTTATTTGATCCGCCTGTGGATCCTTTACTTTCCGTTGTAATACTTTGATATTACTTTATATTCGGAATGTAATATATTTATCTTTTGCTTCCGCTGTGCATTTATATATTGTGTTGTTTGACCATGATGTTACCAACTACGTCACGATACTCCCCACCGGGCCCACTGTTGACACGTGGAAATCGGGGTGTGACACTATCCTTAGGTGATTACCAAAACATGAACACAAATTTCCAAAACGATTTTGAAATCAATCATCCATCCTTGGATGATCACTTTTTGGCTTTAAGCCATCCAAGTTTTCAAAATATCGTCAAAGTTTGGGTCTAAATAATGTAAACACGTGCAATCTGGAAGGGTAGGTGCCAGTACCTCGAGTTTTCTGTCTAAGGCTAGAGTGTTCGTACAAATCCGTAGTATCGGACTAGTCACTCTTACCTGGGAACTCTTGGGGTGAGTGTCCACTTATAGGCTAAAGCATGTCTTCGCGATACATTATTATGACCCATTTACTTTGATTTGTCACTTTATGTCATCTGTTTGTTATGAGGTAACGAACAAATGACCACCATCCTTACTTTTCGTCGATATTTATGACATCTCATTTTTCATCACATCATCTCACTCGTTTTCTCTCATGTTTTCCTCTTTTAGAATTCCTCCTTGACGAAACGTCCAACAACCCGATGCCGAACTGGCAACTATTATCGCACAGCAGATGGCTGCTATGCTACCAAATCTTATCACTCAAATTAACCAAGCCAACAATAACAATAATGCACCTGCTTCGTGCAATTTCAAAAGTTTTAACTCGGCTAAACCACTCAAGTTTAGTGGTTCTGAAGGAGCAACTGGGCTCCTACAGTGGTTTGAGAGTCTTGAGAGCACTTTTCACCATGTTCAGTGTCCTAACAATCGTAAGGTCGAGTTTGCTTCTAGTGTATTCCAAAAGAGGGCTCTCACTTGGTGGAATGGGTTAATGAGAGATCGAGGTGCTGAGGTTGCATTGGGTCAGACATGGGAGGAACTTAGAGCTCTTATGATGAGAGAGTTCTGCCCTCGTCATGAGCAGAGGACTTTAGAAAATGAGTTCCATGATCTGAAGCAAGACAGTGGTGAACACCGAGCTTACACTGACAGATACGAGGAGTTAAGCTTGCTCTGCCCAACGATGGTCACGCCTTTGGATAAGGCGATTGAGAAATACATAGACGGTTTGCCAGATCCTGTTCAAGATATTGTTGGCAGCAACCCCACTACCGTCCGACAGGCCATTGAGCTAGCTGCAACCCTAACTGACTCTCAAGTCAAAAAGGGTAAACTACACAGGAAGGGTGACAAGAAACAGAAACAGTCTGATAACACCAAGGAGCAAAAGGGCAAGAAAGCTGAGTCTTCTAAGAAATCAAGGAAGTGTAAGGCTTCCAAGAATTTCGCCGTTACTGCTCAGATAAACCAGGCAGCACAGAATCAGCCTGCACAACCTGCTACCAAGAGGCAGTACGCTGGCAATGCACCTCTGTGCAACAAATGTAACAGCCACCACCAACCACATGTGCAATGCCGCATCTGCACAAACTGTGGGAAGTCTGGTCATCTTGCCAACACCTGCTACTTTGCTCCTAACCAAAATCAGGCAGCACAAAACCCTGCTCAACAGCCTGCACGACCTCACTACCCTGGTTTGTGTTACAATTGTGGGGATCTGACCCACTACAGGAACAATTTCCCGAAGTTGGAAAATGCGAATCAAGCACAGGCACGTGGTCGAGCTTTTAATTTGAATGCAAATGAGGCACGTGCGGACAACGAAGCGGTGAACGGTACGTTCTTTGTTAATAACCAACCTGCTTTTGTTCTTTTTTATTCGGGTGCCGATAAGAGTTTTGTGTCCTTAGCTTTTGAGCCTTTGCTTTCAATAACTAGAACAAAACTAGGAAAGCCCTTGACAGTAGAAGTAGCTAGTGGTGAACCCGTTGTACTTGATCCTGTCCTTCGAAATTGCCAGTTGAACCTTAACAACCATCTTTTTCCTATTGACCTCACACCGTTGCAACTCGGGAGCTTCGATGTAATAGTAGGAATGGATTGGTTAGCCAAATACTATGCTGAGGTCGTTTGTTTTGAGAAGATTGTTCGTATACCGCTTTCGACAGGTGAGATCTTAGAAGTTCATGGGGAGAAACCCGTTAGTAGACTTAAACTCATGACTTGTACCCAAGCCCAAAAATACCTACGAAAGAGCTATGTTGCTTTCTTGGCACATGTCGTAGAGGAGAAAGGCAAGGGTAAGTCTATTCAAGATATCCCTGTTGTTCGAGATTATCCTGAGGTATTTCCTGAAGAATTACCTGGTTTACCCCCTATACGCCAAGTTGAGTTTTGCATTGATCTTGTACCTGGTGCAAATCCTATTGCTAAATCACCTTACCGTCTTGCACCGTCTGAGATGCAAGAGTTGTCTAAACAGCTTCAGGAACTTTCTGACAAAGGATTCATTCGTCTGAGCTTTTCACCTTGGGGCGCTCCTGTCCTATTCGTGAAAAAGAAAGATGGGTCTTTCTGAATGTGTATCGATTATCGTGAGCTCAACAAGCTCACCATCAAGAATCGATATCCCCTACCTCGCATTGATGATCTCTTTGATCAGCTACAGGGCGTTACTTGCTTTTCAAAGATTGATCTACGTTCTGGGTATCATCAACTTCGAGTTCTCGAAGAAGATATTCCCAAAACAGCTTTCGCACAAGATATGGTCATTATGAGTTTACCGTTATGCCCTTTGGTTTAACTAATGCTCCTGCTGTTTTCATGGACTTGATGAATAGGGTTTGTAAGCCTTATTTGGACAAGTTCATCATTGTATTCATTGATGACATTCTGATCTATTCTAAGACACGAGCTGATCATGAGGAATATCTCCGTCTTACAATGGAACTCCGAAAGAAAGAACAACTTTTCGCCAAATTCTCCAAGTGTGAATTTTGGCTTAAGGAAGTCCATCTTTTTGGGGCACATCGTTAACGAACAAGGTATTCATGTAGATTCTGCCAAAATCAGTGCGATTAAGGATTGGGATACACCTACTACTCCTACCAAGGTTCGTTTATTTCTTGGTCTCGCGGATTATTACCACCGTTTTTATTGAAAACTTCTCCAAGATTGCGGTTTGTGACAACCCGAACTTTCAAGGTTAGTATCTTTCAGTTTTGTGATTCCGATTCCTCATTATTTCTTTCACGTTCTTTGCTTTAGTGAATCTGTTAAACGCTCGTGACTTTGATAAACTTGTTAAACGTAAATGTTATTGGATGTGATTGAATGTGTATGTGGGTTTTTATTGTGTCACATAGTTAGAATTGGGCCGTAATCATTCTTAAACCATCATGGCCCGGTCGCAAGTGTTTTGGGCCGCCATTGTCATTAAACAAACTTGGCCCATCTCCTCCCTTCTTATGTATACGTAAAAAACATGGGTCATGTTACACAACTCATTGCAAACCCTATATCCCTATAGACAAGTGACGGCAGTAGACCCTCCCATCGAGGCATTATCTCATTCGGTCGAGCCCTCAGTTAGTATATTTGCTCTCAACCTTTGTTGGTTATGTGATTATAGTTCTCGTTGATTATAGTTATGTTTACATCGTAACATATGAAAATCGTAATGATGATGAATATATGATGTTAGTTTCTTGTTGATAGTCCTAATCATGTGTAAATTGTTATGATTCGTTATGCCGATCTCGGACTTAATACGATTCAGAATTGTCATGTGTGGTGATGAATGATTTGATGATATGCGTTGATGAATAGATAACTTAGAGTTCATGCTAGAAATTGATTAGTGATTGCGTTGATTGCCGACCGACGACAATTAGGGTTTGTTGCTCATGACTCGCCTGTCGAAATACAGTGATGAATGATCCCCGACGAAAAACCCGTGTCGACAAAACATGGTTTTTCGTCGACTGGTTTCCTTGACGAATATTATGATCTTTCGTCACCTTTACCTCTTGACTAAACATGGGTTTTTCGCCAAGAGGGTTTTTCGACCGAGAATGTGTGATGTTTCTTATATAAACTGGTTACATAGATTTGTGTGTGTATGCATGATTCTGAAGTAGCCTTGATGTTCTAGCTAGGACTTCGATTGTTATGATGTTGGGTATTCATTGAGAGAATTATGTGTCATGAATTGGAAGTTGTTATGATGTTCAAGTTATTCGATTTGTATGATGATGAACAAGGGTTCTTCGCCGTGTAAGTAGACAGTACAGTAAACAGTTTAAGGTGTATGTGATGATAGATGTTGTGCTTATGAAACAGTGTTAGCGCATGATTATAAGAATGAGTAACCTAGTTTGAATTGTGTGAGTACTTATTATGGGTTGTTATGTGACCTGCACGTGGGATGTAAACTTGTTTGAGAAACAAATGCCCGATATGTGATGTACTGTGATCTTAACAGCAACTGCAATCTGTGAAAACACATGTACTGCTAAGTGATTGATTTGCATGTAAAACCCAAACACTTGTTATATGATTTCACGATAAAAGTTATAGATCAACGGGCTGTATGTTTAACAGTTACGATGCGTATAAGGACGTGTGCCTTA
This sequence comes from Helianthus tuberosus, assembly GCA_030545235.1. Lineage (NCBI taxonomy): Eukaryota > Viridiplantae > Streptophyta > Magnoliopsida > Asterales > Asteraceae > Helianthus > Helianthus tuberosus. Next base: position 157,249,215 of record CM060394.1, read on the forward strand.
CTTGTCTGCTACTTGTGCAACGTGTACGTTAGATACGTGATATGTGTGAACATTATACTGATTGTCTTTGGTAACCACGGTAGGGTTTGGTTGACCGACTTGGAACGGGTAAAGTAACTGTTAAATACCAAGCAAATCTAAGGTGAGTTCACTACTCTTTTTCCAAGCATGCGTCCCAGGGAGGGACATCTGGTAAACGTTCCGGGGAGGAACGTCGGGTTATTGGGATGTTGGTTAATACACTCATATCTATCACTTAAGTCCCTTCTACCGATTGTTGCCGGGGAGGCAACGGGGTATTAGTTAATAGCGCTATTTAGGTTTGGCAACCTCACACCGCACCAGGGAGGTCGGGAGTGAACTAATGATCCCAGTCTTGACCATTGCTTTGATAGAGGCTTTGGGGAATAGGGCAAATAATCTGGAGCCATCTGCGGTAATCGAGTTATTAACGACATCAAATCATTGAAATGTTTTATACTTGCATCTGGTAAGAAAAACGTGTTAACAAACTTTGAACTCACCAGCGTCGTCTGACACACTTGTCTGCATGCTTGCAGGTCTATAAGGTTATAGCATTGGAACTTACTGTCTGGGAGGCTGGAGTGGTCATGGGTCGAGATACATGGAATCGCAAGACAAGTCTAATGGTTTTCGTACATATGGTTTATGAAACACTTAACAAATGATTTATGCTTCCGCTGTATATGTTGAAATACATTTAATGTTTTGCAATACTTTATGTTAATGAATGAAAGTTTTTATTTAAAATCTTTTTATGAGTTCAATGTGATTGGTGGCTAGATCCTGGTATGTCACACGTCCTGCGGGGTTTCCGCATGTGGAATTTTGGGGGTGTGACACGGTTCCTCTCACTGCTTTAACTCAAAATAATAAACCTTTTGAGTGGGGATCCAAACAGGAAGAAGCTTTTCAGACCTTGAAACAGAAGCTCTGCGATGCACCTATTTTAACTTTACCTGAAGGTAACGACAACTTTGCCGTATATTGTGATGCATCCAATTTAGGCCTTGGCTGCGTTCTCATGCAAAGAAACAAAATCATACACGAGAAAAACTACACGTCTCATGATCTTGAGTTTGGTGCAGTAGTTTTTGCTCTCAAAATCTGGAGACATTACCTTTACGGTACAAAATGTGTAGTATTCACTGACCACAAAAGTCTCCAGCATATTTTCAATCAGAAAGAACTTAATATGAGGCAACGGCGTTGGGTTAAACTTCTAAACGACTACGATTGCGAAATTCGCTACCATCCTGGCAAGGCGAATGTCGAGGCTGACACATTGAGTCGTAAGGAACGTGTCAAGCTTCACTATGTCCAGGTTCGATCTGATATTCAAACCCGCATTTCTCAGGCTCAACATACTTGTGTTACACAAGACTTAACGGGTAAAGAAGTACCATATCATATTAAGCCTAATCTTGAACTGATGGGTAAGGAAGTACCATTTCTCAGGCTCAGTATTATGTCCTTAGGTGGTGTAACCTACTATTTTGACAAATAACCATTAGGTTATCATCAAACGTTTGGTTATCATAAGTATTATATACATTACATAGGTTATAGTATAGGATTTAAGTCCAATATTACCACAAGAATGTCATAGAAGTCATGTAGGAGGTAGGAAGAACAAGTCTTCAAGAACAAGTCTTCCATTTAGGTACCTCTAGGTGTTCACCACTACACTTGATGTTATGAACATTCAAGGAGGGTCATGAACATACAATAAGAAAGGAAATAATTACAACTAATCTAAGAATTCATCAAGTAATGTGTGGATTTTTAGTAGGCTAGCCCAAGCTTGTCCTATAATCACACAACATCAAGCTTCAAGCTTGAACACTACTTGTGGGTAAAAACCCTAAACAAAACAAAAAGTTTGTGAGGTCTACACCTCTGATTTTGCATGTCTCAACCTTTTTTTTAAGCCCAAGTAGCCATTCAATTGATTATGAGCATAAGGACATAGGTTTGAGATGAGATAACTCAAGTTTAACTAAGTTTAACAAAGTTTGGATTAAAACAGAGAGAAAGGTGGGGGTGTGTGGGGTTGTTTTGTTTTTATAGAGTGGAGAAGATGAAGGGTAAATTTGTCATTTCACATCCACTTAACGAAGAAAACTATCCGTCATCCACTCCAGTGACTATCCGAGTAACAAATTGTCAAACCACAGGGAGCACCGGTGTAATTTCTAAAAGTTGGGGACTACAGGTGTTATTTTGCAAAACCACATGGACTATCCGTGCATTTTACTCTGAGTTTTTATATAAAAACTATACTTATTAGTTTTAATGAAATCATTTTTAAGTATAAAACCAAGTTCCTAATATTCAGTGTTGATAGATCTTGCTAGATCTAAACATGAACATGTTTAGATCTCATTTTAAGCATAACTTTGCAAGAATAATCTAACTACAACAAACTACTACCAAAACTAACATAAAAAATCATCATATAACATATAATATGTTAGATTTTTATTTGTTTTTGCTAAGGTTTAAGTAGTTTTTAGGTGAGCTTCAAGATGAACACTTGTATTTTTATAAAACTAGAATGAAAAGAGTTTGAAGCTTACTACTAGCTCAAAGGCTAGGGATGATCAACTTGAAGATATGATGAAAATGAGATGAAGAAAGAGTGAAGATTATGAGCTCCTAGTCTTGTGATTTACTTCAAATAACTTCCAACCACTTGCAAAAGTCTTTGATCATCCACCCTTAGCCATGTAAGTAATAAAATAGGATGTTTTGGAAAATCAAAAGATGGGTTTTTGGGTGGGGTTTGGCCAAAAATAAGGAGGAGAAGGAGAGATGTGTTGGTGATTGTTGTTGTAAGAATGGAAGTGAAATGGTTGTGGTTTTTGTTATAATCTTGCATACACACAATCCATACACTAAGCATGCTCTTAAGCTTACATCACATCACAGAGTGGTTAGTGGGGAGGGCCCACATAACTGAAAGGGGGGGGGGGTGTTAAGTTGGATTTTGATCATTAGTTGATAAGTCTAGTTAGGATTTAATGGTGATTAAGAGATTATGTAATTATCTTAATTGTAAGTAATTAAGATGTTAATTAATGTTTGTGATATTAAAAATATGTTAACTAGTTCACTAGACTAGTTAATTTGTTGTTTTGGTGATATATTTGGCACTAGTTTCGTTATCGGATCGTTACCGATTAATTTGTGAAAATTGTACGGAAATGTATTCATATGTATCTTTGAGATATTTTCGATGTCCAAAACTTATTAGCTAGTTCACTAGACTAGTTCACTTTGAGATGTTTTTGATGTCCAAAACTTTGAGATGTTTGTGGTAAATAAATACCCTTATAATATTTGACGACCATTACTATGTTTTGTTGGTCTTATAATGTCCAAACATTATTTTTACATGTGTCGGTTTGTGTATATTGTTTTAGTTGGATCGGACAATCAAGTGTTTATGTAATTTTTCCGGAAAGTGAAATTTATAAGTTATTCATAACTAATGTTTTTATGAATAAATTGGTGTGGATATGTTTCCATATCTTGTTTTTACCATTTTGAGTTGTACCACGAGTAGCCTAGCATGAATAGTGTGTTCGCATTTCTGCTGCCAGCAGTGTTTTCAGACCCGGACCGAACCGGCCGGTACCGGGAGCCGGAGGTTGAGCCGGTCCGGGTCATGGTATCGGGCCAGAAATGCATTGAACTGGAGTTGAACCGGTGACCCGACGGTTGGACCAGGAAACCGGTCGGTCGAACTGGTTTTTGGAAGGGTTGGACCGGTTTTTTTATATATTTTTTTCAGATTTATCCCTATTAATTTTTATAATATTTATGATACCTTCCGGTTCTTACGTCCGGTCCGACTGGTCAGACCGGTCGGACCATTAAACCGGTAAGAAGACCGGTTCGACGTCTGGTCCGGTTCTGAAAACATTGGCTGCCAGTCTAGAACATAGTTTTGTACTGTTTCGAATTGCGACGAATTTGTTATCATACTACCCTATGATATTGTATATTTTTAGGCTAATGAGCCTAAATTTTTTTTTTGTTAAAAGCGAGAAATATGTTAACTTAAATCTTGATAAATTTGTACGAAATTACCGGATATTTTACCATTTGTCATAGTGAGCCCAATTAAGACAACATAATCTGGCCGGAGTGGGGCAACGGGGCTATACAATTTGGGGAGTGGGGTGGCCAACCACAACAAAGAAGCTGTTTAAAAAAAATTAAGTAACTAATGTCACCTCACTAGTGACTAATTTCACCTATGCTGACGGGGCATTAGACTATGGGGAATAAGGCTTGGGGTTAGGCGTTGGAACCCAACCCATGTCGTGTACACCATCCCCTTAGGGGCTTGGGTTAGTGCGTGGCCCCTTTGGTGTGGGATTTTGGTCAGGAGTAGGGGCGGGGTTTAGGGGTGAGGTGGCTATGTGGGATTGGTTGGTTTGTTTTTTACCGTTAGCAACGTCTATTTATAAAAAAGTAAAAAAAATATTATATATACATATACACCATCAAACAAAACATATTCCCCAAAACATCTACATACTCTTAAAATTCAAAAGAAAAACAAAATGCAATCTTCAAGTTCGTCAGATTCATATGACCATTTTGTTTTGTCATCCTCATCGACGGCGCGAAACTGACATTATCAGTCGTTCAGAAAGTGGTACAAGCTATTGTTGAAAATGAAGATGAAGGGAGTTCCTAACCCAAACGGAGAAAATATATAATTCATAAATGATAAGCCGCCCATGATTTATTGGTATGTGATTACTTCTCACCCGAACAAACATATGATGAAGAAAATTTCAGGCGGTGTTTTTGTATGAATCGAGATTTATTTTAGAAGATAAAACGATTTAGAGAATAAATATGAATATTTCAAACAAAACCTCGATGCACGTAGTAAACGGGGTTGAACACAAGTACGGGTATTATCCAACTGATGGAATTTACTCTAAGTATGTTGTGTTCGTAAAATCATTTTCTTGGGATACAGTGTTAGATGAAAAGAGAACAAAGTTTAACATAGCTCTGTAACACCCCGAAAACGGGTTTGGTAATCAAACCACGTTAATACTAAAAAGACGGTTAAAGTACCATTGGTGGTAAAAATTAACCTGTAAAACAAAATAACTAGGAATAAATTCACCTAGTTATTAATATGTAAACAAGTAATAAAAACATGGAGATGTAGTCTTAAACAATTAAGACTAAACTTGAGGGGCTAAAGTTGTAAAAATGGAAGGTTATGTTTTATAAACAAAAATTTAAAACACTACACACACATAAAGTGTGTGTAGCAGATCGATCATCAGGAGGTGAATAAGGGTGTAACCCTAGTTCATCAAAAATCAACAAATTGAAGGACGAATTGGGACTCAAACTCAAAAAGGAGCATGAATTAACGATCACCCAAGCTAGGTGATCGTAAGGTATGTAGAATTTTGATGTTTGATGAAGTTGTGAAATCTGATGAACATCACAAGTTGCGATTTATGTTATGAATCGTAGAGGTTATGGCCGAATTAGTGATGTATACTTGCTTAGGAACAAAACCCTAAGTGAAAATTCTACATATGTTGCTATGATATGAGTGATTAGATGATTACCACACTTAGATAAATGGGTTTTAATAATATGATGAAATTGATGGTATAAACATGTTTAGAATCATCATACATGATAGTGATAAGAAGGTGTTTGAATAATCCATGAATTTAGGTATATGATCATACTTGCCATGAGATAGGTTTTTGTATGAAATAAAGAAATTGATGCTAAAATCATGTTATAGATGCTTGAAATCATGTTATCTACTAGTTAGTAGTAAAATTTGATTTCATTATGTATTAGGATGAAATGCCTAAGTGAGTTCGATGAACCAAATTGTGCATTCGTATATGTTAATAAGTCAATTAACTTTTAAAAAGTCAAACTGACCAATGATAAGATCGAATAATAATTTCGACATAAAACCCATAAGGTGGAATAGTCATGATTGATAATGACTAATCTAACCATCTTACAAAATATAATGATAGTTTGACGCTTGACAATCTAAGTGGAAGCTTGGGAAGGAAGCGGGTCAAACGAATCAAGTATGAAGGAAAAGCATAATTTGGATGCAAGGTAAGTAAAGCTTACACCCTTTTATAGAATACTCATTATTGTATGGGTTATAAATACGGAAAATTAATATTCTAAATATGATGTTCCGACGCAAAAGGATATGGGTCGGAACAAGTGAAAATGATAAAAACCATAATTGATAGTAAAAAGGGGTAAAACGTTAAATTAGTCATGAAATGATGAACATACAATAAGTTTTTGAAATGTTACCTTATAGTGTAACTCATATTGAGATAAAGGGTAAAATGGTAATTTAGTCACGTGTTGACGAATGTAAGTTGAAGTTTAAAAGATACCCTATGACGTAAGCTAAGATGGGTTAAATATATAAGAAAAAGTATTTAAGAAATATGACCTTATGGTGAAAATCCGTAAAGGGTCAAATGTGTATTTTGGTAAGTAAACATCATGTTGTTATAAATATAAAATCTTTGGTCATTTAGACCAAACGGGTCAAATGGTGATGTTAACACCATTTGACAATAACGACTAATAAGTGCTTGTCGAGTCTTATGCTCACAGGGTAAAACGGCATATGGAATTTGCGTTGCCATTAATTAGCAAATTAATAAAGCAAGGTATTAAAATGGGTTAATAATTTGACCTGAGCCAGGTATGTGTAAATAGGATTATAGCTAAAAGGTGTGATTTTGGTCAAATATGTTGTTGAAAGTCCTTTGTCGCAAAAGAAGGGACTAAAATTGACCAAAACGCCCTTGAACGATGAACCGGGCAAACGACCCTTAAGGGTTGTTTAGAAATAAGTTTTATGATCAAGTAAGTCTTTGATAAGTGTAAAAAGTTAAAGGTATAAGCCTTTTTGGGTCAAACGCCTCAAAATGGGTCTTTTTCGTAAAATGACTAACCTGTTAGGCCACGTGTTGGATCTGTTCTTGTCGTAGAACGTAGCGGAATCGATCAGTGTCAAGGTGCGGAATCCCTCGACACCGTCTGAGAATCACTAACAACAGTTTCAAAGCTTAACATGTCTGATTTCATTGATTGATGGTGAAAATACAGAAGTTCCGGTAGAAAGTCAGACAGACAGAGCTTCACTACAATGATCAGCAAAAGGTTCTAAACAACTAGCACTAACCAGCTATTTATAGGCAATCAGGGAAGGAGAAGTGTCACCCGGTCGGATGGTCATCTGATCAGATGGCCATCCGTTCGGTTGACACAAGTCGTCCGACGGATTTCACTTTAACAGTTATGCGCCGTTCCCTGATTTGTCTAGACATACAAATACATACATGTTCATACATATATAAAAATACCTACACAGCACAAAATACATAAGACTCGATGCAGATGGAAGCTACAGACATATGTACTAACAGACTCCCCCTTGGATAGAATTGTGGCACCGAAAGATGGGTCACATTCACCTACGCAAGATGAACTACCTGGTGCATAATGATTTAGTGAAAGGTGTTCACTTGAAGAGTTTTCATCTTGAGGGGGAGTGTATCAGTTGTATAAAGGGAAAGCAACGGAAGAAATCCCACCCTGGTAAAAAGATGAACTCTGTCTCAAAGCCACTAGAGAGACTTCACATGGATCTCTTCGGTCCTGTGAATGTCAAGAGCATTACTGGTGATCTCTATTGCCTAGTAGTCACTGATGATTATTTGAGATTCTCATGGGTGACGTTCCTGAAGTCGAAAGACGAAACATTTGAGAGTTTGCTGAGGTTATTCAGGAAGATAGAGAATTTGTTCCGAGCCCGCATTCGAAGACTAAGAAGTGATAACGGTACTAAATTAAAAAAAAACAGAATGGAGGAATTATGTGATCGACGAGGTATATTGCAAGAATTCAGCGCACCATACACTCCGCAACAGAATGGAGTCGCAGAAAGAAAGAACAGAACACTGATCGAAACGGCGAGAACGATGCTAGCTGATTCAAAGTTACCGATTAATTTCTGGGCAGAAGCAGTTTCAGCCACTTGCTATACACTCAACAGGGTACTTACTGTGAAGAAGCATAACAAAACATGTTTCGAGTTGATCAACAATCGCAAGCCTAATCTCGAGTATTTAGAGCCGTTCGGGTCTCCCTGCACTGTTCTAGATCCCGATGGCAAATTTGGGTCAAAGAGCATAGAAGGTATCTTTGTGGGGTATTCAAGTTCACTCAGACGAGTCTTTGTTCCAAGTCTCAAGTGGATCATCGAAGCAAAGCATGTTGAATGTCAAGGCTATACTATGCCTCCACAGAAGCACGCAGACTCATGGCGATTCAAATACGATGCCTTATGGGATTCATTCGAGTTAGAAGAAGAGCCAGAGTTCTTTGATGATTTGGATATTTTACGAGAATATGAAGCATCTCAGGGAAGATTTCTAGCAGGGTCTTCTAAACGTCAACAACAAACTTCCAATGATGATGAAGCTGGTCCAAGTAACACTAGAGAGAATGATGAAGTTCAGCAAACTCCGACTACTTCGGAACGCGAGCCTGCTCTTGAAAATCAGACGGTGGTCAATGATGATAATTCAGAATCTGATGATATTCCTACTTTTGATCGTGGTGATTCAGAGTCTGAGGGGGAGCAAATCCAATCTTCAGATCAGACAGTTCTTGACAATAAACAAGTTGCGGATCGGAATGTTACTAATTTTGAAGGCGAGGTGGATGTTCCTGGCGAAGTTATGCCGAGGACTCTTTCATACCATCCCGAGGAGTTGATAATAGGAGAGCTGCAGTCAGGCGTTCGCACCAGAAGCCAGATTGACCATGGCCTTGTTTTTATAATAAAATTGCTCCTTTACAAACTGAATTCTCACCCAGTTGCTTTATCTCGCAGATCGAACCGCGAACCTATAAAGAAGCACTGACGGAAGATTCATGGGTCAACGCAATGCAGGAGGAGCTGAGTCAGTTCGAGAAACTTGGTGTATGGAAGCTTGTGGACCTGCCTGATAGACACAGAAAGATACACACGAAGTGGGTGTTTAAGTGTAAAAGAGACGATCGAGGAGTTATTGTCAGAAACAAAGCTCGACTCGTGGTCCAGGGTTTTAGTCAGCAAGAGGGGATAGACTTCACAGAGGTTTACGTTCCAGTTGCTCGTCTTGAAGCCATCAGAATTTTCCTAGCTTTTGCTTCATGGAAAGGTTTTAAAGTATATCAGCTAGATGTCAAGTCGGCGTTCCTATACGGGAAAGTAAAAGAGGAGGTCTACGTTGGTCAGCCACCAGGCTTCACCGACCCGATTCACAAAGATAAGGTCTACCTCTTGGACAAAGCACTGTATGGCTTGCATCAGGCCTCGAGAGCCTGGTATGAGACGCTCTCTCAACATTTGCTTGCCAACGGCTTTATTCGAGGCAAGGTGGACGCCACTCTCTTCACAAAGGAAGTCGCTGGTCATCTTCTGATTGTCCAGATATATGTTGATGACATTATTTTCAGGTCGAAAAACGAAGAACTTTGCAAAGATTTCGAGAAAGTGATGAAGCAGAAGTTTGAGATGTCGTCAATGGGTGAGATGAAGTTCTTCTTAGGGCTCCAGGTCGATCAGATGCCTGAGGGAACCTTCATACATCAGACAAAGTACGTTCACGGCGTTCTAGAGAAATTTGGGATGTCCGGGACTGCTCCAATATCCACCCCATTGGCAACGAATCATGGTATCAACCCTGATCTCACCGGAGAGAAGGTTGACTAGACTTTATACCGCTCAATGATCGGCTCGCTAATGTACTTGACAGCATCAAGGCCTGATGTAATGTACCCAACTTGCCTCGCAGCCCGATATCAGTCGAGTCCTAGAGCTTCACATATGTCCATCGTCAAGAGGATCCTACGCTACCTGAGAGGAACCCCAAGCCTAGGGTTGGGGTATCCAAAAGATGGTGACTTCACGCTCGAAGGATACTCAGATTCTGACTTCGGTTGCTGCAAAGTCAATGCTAAATCAACAACTGTAGGATGCCAATTTTTTGGACCCCGATTGATCACGTGGCAATGTAAGAAGCAAACCTTTGTTGCTTTATCAACATGTGAAGCAGAGTACGTATCTACCAACAGCTGCTGCTCTTAGATCCTGTGGATTCAGCAATAGATGCGCGATTACGGTTTGCAATTTCTTACTTCACCTATTTTTGTTGATAATGAGGCAGCAATCAACATAATGAAAAATCCGGTACATCACGCTAAAACCAAACATATAGAAATTCGTCATCACTTCATCCGAGACTGTTTCGAGAAGAAGTTGAAACGAATTGACAAAATCCACACCGACGAACAAAAGGCAGACTTACATACCAAAGCTTTTGATAGATCACGTTTTCAATATCTTTTAAAATTGAATGGTATGAAGCTGTTGTCGGATGCGGAGGAGTTACTTGGCGTTGATGAGAAAACCACTGCAGATGACGTTGAGAAGCAGATTGCACTAGTTTGTCGTATTTTTAGTTGTTTTGGTATTTAGGGGGAGATAGATATATTTTCAGAAAATATAAAAACAATAAAAAATCCAAAAATCCAAAAACATGAGATATTTTCAAAATCCAAAAACAATAGAAAACCCAAAAAGCGTTTGTGTAAAAAGGGGAAATGATAGTACATCAGGTAGACAGTTACGGTATGCTAAAGATATGTAATGTTTAAAAGGTTTTAAGCAGTCTCGCTGATGATATGCCGATAGGTTTTTACATATTTAGTAGATTTGTTCGGGATATAAACCTAAAAATCATTTCTTGCTTATTTTGTGGGGAACATCTCTCGGATATATAGGTAACCCCTGAAATCTTGTTTGAAAGATATTCTATTTCTGACATACTAGGTCTATGTGCTTGATGATATCTGGGGTATTATACCAGGACTTCTGATTTTGCGGAAGCAATAGCCTAGTCCTCGTATAATACTCTGCACTGCTTTAATCTTTAAAGCCTCCCCTCAGCATAAAAAATGATGAAACATTGCAAAATGCTAATCATGTGCTGTTGAAGAAAAGATCCCAAACTGGACACACCGAAAGCCGAGCCATCATCTCTCTGTCTAAACAGAAGTTCTAACCTGAGCTCTCATGGCCTCGCACTACCCTTTACATATATCATTTTGTACGTTCACCTGTAAGACTGAATATAGAAGTCTGGATACGAGAGTATATTCTGAGGTGGGACACGATTATAAGTTATGCTATTAAAACATTAAATCGTATCCTGAATAAGTTGAAATTTGTGTGAAAATTTAAAAGGATCAGTATATCGGCAATCTAAGTGAATTGTTTAATACTTAGTGTGTAATCAAGCTCAACGGTACTTGTAATTTGTCGGTAGCTGATATGATCCCCTAACACGCTCACCAAAAATATGTTTGTAAATAGTTTACCTTTACAACATTTCTTTTCATAGTTAGTCAAAAACCTAAAAAGATTTCATTCTGTTCTAGCTTAAACTTTCGTTAAAATCCCAAAAAGATTTTACATTTCTGCTTTAGTTTTTTGACAAACCAAGGTAGAAAGTCAGACAGACAGAGCTTTGCTACAATGATCAGCAAAAGGTTCTAAACAACTAGCACTAACCAGCTATTTATAGGCAATCAGGGAAGGAGAAGTGTCACCCAGTCGGATGGTCATCCGATCGGATGGCCATCCGTTCGGTTGACACAAGTCGTCTGACGGATTTCACTTTAACAGTTATGCGTTGTTCCCTGATTTGTCTAGACATACAAATACATACATGTTCATACATATACAAAAATACATACACAGCACAAAATACATAAGACTCGATGCAGACGGAAGCTACAGACATATGTACTAACAGACTCCCCCTTGGATGTAGCTGTAGTTCCTTCCTGCATAGTCTTCAAGTTGTCTTCCTGCCGCGTCTTCTCACCTTAGCTTTCTGTCTTCTCTTTTCATCACGCTCTGCAATCATCTTGCACCTAAGAGGCCTACCAACTTCATTTCAGTATTTTCTATATTCAGGATCACCATCGCGCTTCCTATCCCATCTTGGGATTTTGTTTTCCTCTTTCTCGATTGGTGTCTGGTCTGTTGATGAAGGTCTCATTAGCTTCCATCTACCAAGCTTCGCAGCTTTATCAGCAATCTCCTTGAATCTTTGACTACGCTTATATTTCTTTAAGAGCTCATCTATCTCCAAATCTCTGAACTTTGACTTCCAGTATCTGCCAGAATTGATGTCTTTCGCATAACACAAGTTCACTAACTTCTGGTACTGTTGAGCTTGAACTTTATCTGGCTTTTCATATACGATCTTATTATAGAATAGACAGTCAATATCCTTCTTGGAGCAGTTGACTAGCCACATAAGATCCAACACACTGATCCTCCTTGATTCTCCAGTTTTCTTGTCAAATAGAGAAATCACCGCTTCCGCTGTGCTCTGGTTTTACATCCAACCCTGAAAGTCTTCATAGAAATCCTGCTCCATAGCACGTAGCGGCATGTTTTTCAGACATCTCGCCAGCTTTATAATCAAAGAAATATCCTTCTCTTTTGTAACTGGATCTATCTTTATATCTTGCTTCGGATATTGTGGCTTCCAGTCTGGAAATCTGTTCTTTGCCTGTAACTTAATGTAGTTCCACAAATTTTGATCATGCTGCTTCACATCTAGACCATGATAGAATTGCTTGATGTTCTTGGTCTGCACTAACTCCTCAACATCCCACCACGGGAGGGTTTGAATGTCAGACAAGAACTCAAAGTATTGAACCCCCTATTCCCGTCTGATAGCATAAACTTGTAGATCCTCAAGATAACCCCATGAGAGAATGTCTCCCAAAGATAAATCAGCATTATGCGTGAAATACTGAAGAGGCCTCCTGAACTTTCTTTCCTTAGGCATCACCTTAAACCATTTCTTTCTTTCTTCTACTAATGTTTCTCGAGGAATTGTTCTAGGAATACCTTCTGTGCTTATTTTATCCACAACTTTCCTTCTAATCTCATCTTCACTTTATTCCTTGAACATTTCAGCAAGTGTTGGGAATGAATCATCAACGCCAGAATAGTGAAAGGGTGTATCTTCTTCAGACGTATCCGACCCCTCTTCAATTATTACATCATTGAAATTATCAGCTTCATGTGCATACTTGAACTCATACTCCTTTTCTGGTGATGATGGGATTTCATCTTCAATATCAAACTTAAAGTTCCCATCTTCTAATCCCAACTCCTCTAACATCTCAGCTCTTGACCTAGGTACCTCTGTCCCCCCCTCAAATGGAGCATTTAAGTATATAACAGTTGGTTGTGTGAGGAATACCTGGTCAGCATGTTGCTTTCCAGAAGAAGAAGACTCCTGGTGCTGATCCTCCTCCTGCTCATTGATCTCATCGTTTAGAAAATCATCCAATGATTTTTGGACTGAAGGTATCACAATTAGAATTCCTGTTGAGCCTTGATCTTCATCATCATCTTTGAATCATCCCATGAAGGATCATAATTATCAACATCTTCCAGAATACGTTCTAACTCTTCATCTTCTATCTTTTCTTCTTCCTTCTCCTCTTCTTTCCATCGTAATAACATCACTTCAGGTTCTTTCGCCTTCCTTTTACGTTGTTCAACTTGCACAAGGCGGATAATGTCATCAAAACTATAAGATAGAGAAGTAGCTTCTCCAACAAGTACGAAGCTTTGTTGTGGATCAACATCCATGTGCTCTTCTTCATTCACCACAGCATCTACCATTTCAACATCAACTTTAGGTTGACTCCAAGAGCCTCCAGCTTCTTGAGTCTCGACAATCAACTCTTTCTTTTTCTTAGTTGCTTCCTTAGCCAACTCTTTCTCCCTCTGAGCTCTACGCTCTTCAACTCTTTGAATCTCCAAGTTGTTGTAAATAGATTGAACGTTGATACCCAGATGATGTTCCATCACAGTATATAACATGTTAAGCTGTTCATCCTTCACTGCTTTGTCTGCTCTAAGTGCCTCAATCTCTAGCTTCAACACTTTGATTTCATTGGCAGATGCTTCAAGAAGTTCTTGTAACATTTGATGCAGTGTCTGATTAGTATCATTCAAGTTTGCGTACTTCACATTCACTTCAGAAATCTCTGTAGAGAGTTGCTCAAAGAGCTTAGCATTATCATCCACATCTTCCACTAAAGTCTTTATCTTCTTTGCATGTTTGATCACAACAGACTTCATTTCCTCATTCACTTTATTCAACTTCTCAAGCTGTTGCTTCAAGTCATCACGATCAGCCTCTGCCTTTGCTTTTTCTTTCTCTAGAAAACTTACTTTCTTTTTCAGTAGCTCTTGATACGAAGCACTGGGGTTGACCTGTGGTAGTCGTAGCAACACTCATATCTAACATGTACAGATCATTAACCCGTGGTGCTCGCATGATGATCCACTCCTCAGGGATGGCAAACCCCAGCTTCAGGATCAGACATTCTTTGTCGGTGAAGTGTGTCGAATACATTATGTCATAGATTTGAGAAATGCTAAGCAAGTTGTTCTCCAGGTCTGCTATGTAATTGACTCTTTCAAACGTGATTACACCATTTGATAATGATCCTTCACCAATAATACGTCCACCTTGATTTCCTTCAAAACTGAGGTATCCACCGTTGAACCCTCTAACATCATATAACAGGGCCTTTCTCCCGGTCATGTGCCTGGATGCTCCACTATCCATAATCCACCTTGAGATAGATCTCGGGAGCTCCTGCACATTTCACAAACATTCAGTTAGATTTTGAAGTAACCCAAGCCTCTTTCGACTCGGGTAACTTGATGCGGGTTGTTGCAGTGTACAATGGTAGGAAATTTTTGTCATTCATTTTAAGACTCTCTTCAGACCAAACCTCAACCTCTTTATACAAAAAGAATTCATTTTTCGAAGATTGACCAGATGGTTGGTCTTTCTTTGGAACATACTTCTTCTTGGATGAAGTCGAAGTTTGTTTCTCCAGTTTTTCATAAAAGTCCAAAGGTACATTCATCTTAACCGGTTTGGGTGAAGATGATTGTTCTGTAGAATCAGAAACCTTTGGTTTTTGAACATTTGATGTCTAATCCTCAGATTTTGGCTTCCAAGTTTGCTGCGGAGAAGCGACCCGCTTGTAAAATTGATCAGTTTTCTTTACCGATTGTTTTACAGATTCAGATTTGACTTTGATGTTTTCATTTTCCAAAATCTTCTTCTCAACAAACATTGAAGCTTTTCCTTTGACATCATTCTTCTTTCTCGGATTCTCAATAACCACAGACTTAGGTTTTGAGTTGGTGCACTTTCGTGCAATGTGTCTAACTTCATTGCATTTGAAGCACATGCGCGTGTCAACTTCCCGACTTTTCCCTTCAGTCTGAGGCTGTGAGGTCTTCTTTGCAAAAAATTCTTCATTTGATTTCGAAAATATTTCCGATTCTTGCTCTGAAAGTGAGCTTGAGCACTTAACAAACACTTTCTTTTCGACAAATCTTTTGTTTTGATAGTTCCCTTTTTGATTGTTCTTACCACCCTGATAACCACCAACCCGACCATCTGTTTTGGTTGTTACTGTTAAAACGTGGTGGTACAACAGGTTTCTTATAGTAAGATTTATCCTATTCAAAGTTCAAAAGCCTTTTAGAACTCTTTAACCCTTCAACTTCAGAAACATCAATTTCAACCAATTTGAAAACTTTCTTCAGTTTGTCAACATTCACATTCTCAAGTGGAAATTCAATATCCGAGTATAACTTATCTTAACCATATATCTTGTACATGACAAGAGTAAGTTCATCACTTGAGTTGTTCTGGGATTTTGATTTCGGAATGTAATTGTTCAGAAAACATTCTTCATCTTCAGTCGAATCACCGTCTGAATTTAAAACATTTTCAACCACATTCTTTACGACTTCAGATTGAACACTATCTTCATCAGATGATGAAGTGAATGTGACATCAATTGTTTCTGGCAATTTTAACATCAGTTTTCTGATTTATTTCAACTTCATTAGCCAACCCGGATTGTTTCTTTGAAAAGTTGTTTAACACAGGCGGTGGAACTTGATGTTATCCCACCCCGTTCCATCCGAGTACACATCTTCACCAGCTTTGTTCTTCCCAATTGGTTTGGGAACTATGTGTTGAAGAACAAAGCTAGCGGAGTTGTAACTGTTCAATTTCAGATTGATTCTTTCATTCTCAATCTTAGCTTCCTGGAACTAAAGCTTGAGATTTGCGATCTCGTCCAATTGCTGGTTGGTTTGTCTTTCCTTTGCCTAAAGAGCTCCAGAAAAATGAACATTTTCTTTGTAAGTTTTACCATTTCGCTCGTCAGAATCTTTAACTGTTCTTTTCAATTTTTCATAATTTTCTGAAATGGTTCTGTTTTCAAGAGTTAACTTCTTATTTTCTTTCTTAAAACGCTCAACATCAGTTTTATCTTTTTCAATCCTTTCTCTCATTTGAAGCTCTAAGCAGTTTATCTCGATTTAAAATCTGTTTTTCAACCATTTTGACTTTTTCAACCAGATCTTGTGTCTTTTTCATTGTGAGATACGCATGTGTGCTGCAAACTTTGCATTCTTTCATGCAATTTTTGCAATCATTCTCTGTTTTAGCGCAATCAGTCTTACCTGATTCATTGGTTGAACCACTACTACTGACCTTGCTTGTTGACTCAGACGCGGATTTGGAATCTACCTCGAGTTCCTTTTCCATAAGCACT
Organism: Helianthus tuberosus; assembly: GCA_030545235.1. Taxonomy (NCBI): domain Eukaryota; kingdom Viridiplantae; phylum Streptophyta; class Magnoliopsida; order Asterales; family Asteraceae; genus Helianthus; species Helianthus tuberosus. Next base: position 157,266,024 of record CM060394.1, read on the forward strand.
TTGTCGGCCATTTTTGTCAGGTTTTCTGCCGTCATTTCTTTTGTGGTGTCAATGATTCCCTCATCTATCTTCTTTGACTTTAGCTTTTCTTCTTCTTTTTCTGCTTTCTTTGCATCGATCTCCCTTTGTTCTTCTTCTTGCTTTAAAGATTCTATGAGAGTTTAGACTTTGACTGATGATGGTTCTACAATTATGTTGCCTTTCAGATCTAAATTGCATTCACGATCCGGATCCCATCTATTAGCTCTTTTAGCTTCTTTCCAAGCTGCGTAGATTTTATCCTTCATATGTAATGCTATCATCTTTCGATAATTGTATATTTGCTCTTCAGTTCATGGTATTTGTTGTTGAATTTGTGCCATAAATGTGAATCCAACTGCATCATCTTCCGGCAGGAATTCACTCCAATCGAAACCTTCATCATCCTGAATCACAGCTAAAGCTCTTGACTTTTCTTTTGGAATCTCATCGATCTGCTTCATTCTGGGTGGCTCTTCGCGATTTCAGTGATAAACAACTTTCTTATAGTAGTCGTCATGAAAAGGATTAGCTGTTTCATCCGGTGCTGAGTTTCTGCATTCTCGCTTGAAGTGCCCTTTTTGTTTACATTTGAAGCACGTCACTTTAGATTTATCAAACCCCATTTTTGTCGAAGGCCCTCCAATGGAATTTCTTCTCGTGATCTCCATAAACCGTTGTGCTCTCCTGATTACGCTAGCCATGCACCAACGTATATCGATTAATTCCATCTCTTCAAGATCAATCTGGTCATAATCCTCTTTTGTCAGATTTGTATTTCCGATTTTTCCGGCGACCAGACTTTCATATGATTCTAAGATCGAAGCAAGAAACACCATTTGTTGTTTCGCTGTCTCCTCATTGAAGTTTTAAGTGTTGTTCAGGTTCACAGCGATGTTGCATTAAAAGACATTTTTGGGAACATTTTGTTGTTGCTGATTCTCTGGAACAGTCGAAGAAGAACCACTAGAACTGCTGTTTTTGTTTTCTTGAGTCATCGTGTTTGAGCTTTTAGCAGAAAATGCGGTTCTCGGTGAAGTGGTTTTCGGAATCATACTTCCCCTGTAGTAGAGATCGACATTCTGTTGATATGGGGTGTTGTTTACTTTGTTCATTTTCTTGATTTCCAACTCATGACTCTCAAATATTTCAATCAACCAGTCAACTGTCATTTCTGACATTGCTTTTGTGTTTTTCAGAACCAGACCATAGTATTGCCAATCTTTCTCATCTGGCAGAGATTCCAATAATTTTCAACCATCTCTTCTTCGGTAATTGTGATCCCATGTCTGACGAGTTCTATCTTCAGATGGCAAAATCGCCCAATCATCTTTAATACATTTTCATTTTTCATACATGCAAATAAGTCAAACTCCTTTTTCAACTGTCGTTTCTTGTTTTTCACAATCTCTTCTCCTCCAATACACTTCTTTTCTAGTTTAGCCTACAAATCCTTTGAATTATCGTAGCTAATCAAAGAAATAATATATGTCTCTGACGGATTGATGTAACAGGGCTATACACTTTTGTTCAGCAATAAACATCTCTTGTTCATTGTTAGCCAAGTTTTCATAATCTCATCTTACAATATCGTAACCATTCTTCATACACCTCCAACTTAGGTAAGCAAAAGGCTTCAACCAACCATCAAACCTGTTTGCCCAACGGTTGTAGTCTTCAATCGCCATCAGCTTCGGTGGCTTGTTATACGTTCCATAGGCGTTGTCGACGCTAAGAGAATCTGTGATCGCCTTTTTCGGGTTTGGATTGGTATTAGTGTTTGTATTTGTCGATGCATCTCCGGTGTTGTATGCAAAGACATCACTGAACAGGTTCAAGAATTCGTCTCCCATCTTGAAAACACCTGAAAAAGTCAAACAATTAGAAAAATTTCACAACTTTCAAAAACTTGAAACTACTGCACTTGGGTCGAATGGTGATCCGATCGAATGGTGATTCGATCGGATGACTCAAAATGAGAAATGAACCAAGTGTCAAGTGTCGGATAGCACAAGTGTCGGATGACACAAGTGTCGGATGACACAAGTGTCGGATGACACAAGTGTCGGATGACACAAGTGTCGGATGACAAGTGTCGAATGGCTATCCGATCAGATGGTCGTTGATGTGTGCAAAATCCAACATATAAATTACATCAATTGTGGCATAAAACTAACCCTTTTTTAGTACTAATGTTGGAAAAAGTGTGCTTTTGTCTTCCTTTTGTATTTTCAGGATTAAATGAGCTCAAATTAACAAAAGAAGCAAAAAGACAGCTACATCTAACATAAATACAAGAAAATGAACAAACGTGACATGCCCGACCCCACGACAGCATCTTCCCAAGCAAAACAAGAAAACAGAAGGCTGAACACGCCCCGTGCTCAGTGAACACGGGGGCGTGCCCAAGTCCCAACAGAAAAGACAAAGCTGTAGAAGCTTCTATCGCCCACTACGGGGCCGTGCTCAGCGGACACGGGGCCGTGGTCAACTATAAGATTCGCAGAATCCAGGCAAATCTTGATAGTACAGATATGCTTCTGCACACGGGGGCGTGCCCAGCGGACACGGGGGCGTGGTCAACTAATGCAGACAAACTGCAATTAATGAAGACAGAGAAGAGGATGGACACGGGGCCGTGCCCAAAGGACACAGGGTCGTGCCCAAGCTTCTGTTCAGCATATAAATAGGAGTGCTTGGCTCAAGTGCAAATCATCCCTTGGCACACCACCTCTCTCACACTTCACCCACCACCCACCACCACCATAACACCATCATCCACCACCATCATCCATTGTCCATCATAGAGTGTGTGAGTCTTCTCGGGATCCAAGATTGATCGTAAGAGTTCTTGACAATCAAGGCCATGTTTTCCTAAGTCTCTTACATCACTTGGTGAAGACAAAGTGTCTAGTGTAATACTTTTTATTTTTAATATTTTCGCACTTTTTACTTGGTTTTGTATTAATGACTTTAATAACTAGTTTCTTATGTTGAAGGTGATTTTTCCTTATCGTTTGTCCGTGGTGTCTTGGCATTATTTTACTGTCTATATAAAATAAAAGATTTTCACCATTCATATCTCCACGGTCTATATGGAGGTATGTTGGCTACCTGGTCGGGGGTTAAGGGAACGGTTTGGTAAGAGTCTTGCCTTGTTCAGTGTATAAATCCTGCAAGGACCTGGGTCAAATTTAGTGGGACCTCCTTCAATACTTAACGGTATCGGATGACGGGGGTCCAAACTCTTTGACCCCCTCATATGTAAGCTACTATTAATACTTTAACCCGGCTACTTAGGACTGTATCCCTGCTGACTCAGACTACTTAGCCGAGGGTAACGTCACCTTCAAAAGAGGGGCCTACCATAATATGCATTAATAACTTAATTAATTATCTTTCAATAATCCGACCCTTTAGGATTGTATCCTTGCTGACTCAAACTACTGGGTTGAGGGTAACGTCACCTTCAAAAGAGGGGCCTACTACAATAACTAAGATAATCTCTTAAAAAGTGCAAAAGTGCGAAAATAATCAAAGGTTACACTATACACGAGTCGAAGCCAAGTGATTCATCTTGTCTATCTGTTTTTATTTTTATTTTATTTTCAGCATTTTAGTTAGTTTTTATTTTTCTAGTTTAAAAACTTTTTTTCTAATTTTTGATTTGATTAGACGTTGAGGATAAACCGGTACTAAAAGCTCTTGTGTCCTTGGACGACCTCGGTATCTTACCAACACTATACTATGCTCACGATGGGTGCACTTGCCCATATGTGTGTTTAGTGTTAGTAAATATCGTGTTTTATAAATCTAAGACTTGGCTAAAAAAGTGTAAAAGGGCTTAAAATATACTTAAACTTATATACACACTTCACACGTATCAAGTTTTTGGCGCCGTTGCCGGGGACACAAGGATTTTAAGAAAGCTTAAAATCGACGGCCTAATCAGTTTTTCAAAACCTTTTTAAAACGCGCGCACATTTTTCTGCATTTTAGTTTAGTTTTGCATTTACAGTAGCTTGAACACGGGCCGTGCTCACTGAACACGGGGCCGTGCTGCATATTTTTCATTAAACACCCAGATACAGTAGCTTGAACACGGGCCGTGCTCACTGAACACGCCCCCGTGCTCAACGAAATCAGTAACTTTAATTAAAAGGCCCAGATACAGATTCTGTACACGGGGCCGTGTCCACTGAACACGGGGCCGTGTCCACTGAACACGGGGCCGTGTCCAGCCTCTGTCTCCGTTTTTATTTTTGTTTTCTGATCTCGAGACTTGGTTGTGGTCTGCTGAGTGATTCTTATGGGTCAATACTCAGGAGGTTACAACTACACCTATGAGGAGGATGATTATAGGAGTAACTATTACACTAATTGTGGTGACCCGCACTCGGTTCAATATTGTAACTTATATTAACCGTCCACTTCATACACTTACTATGAGGAGCCTAGGTACGAGCCATCAACTTCATACACATCCTATGAAGACCAAAGGTATGAACCTCGTCCCTCATACTCATATTTTGATGAACCAAGGTATGAGCCTTCTTACTCATACTTTGAGGAACCAAGATACGAGCCACCACTTTCATATGTTTATTATGAGGAACCATGGCATGAACAACCCACCTCATATGAGTACTATGAAGAACAAAATTACGACCCTTATCCATCATATGCTTACAATGAAGAACAATGGTGTGAACCATCTACTTCATATGGGTATTATGAGGAACAAAGGATCGAACAACCGGATTCAAGCTTTGAAAATCCCGATCCTTTTTCTATAACCGAAGTGACCGATTGTGACAACCCTCACCAAACCAGGTATCCGTACGAACAAATTAATATTTAATTACTGCTTAATTACTGTGCTTGCTTGCAACTGTGATTAAACTGTTTACTGATTTCTGATACATACATACACATGCATCACATTTTATACTGTCACTCTATTATTTTTACACAAACATCAGTGACAACCTAGATGCACAAAAAGCACAGTGAACACACTATACGGATAACCCAGTAAACATGCTGACATAGCCAGCATCAGACAGTTACTGTCTCTGAGGCCATCATGAGCCGGGAATAGTTTACTACACTAGTAGGGAGTGTAGGGAGATGAGGATTGTAGAACTGCGTCACTAGGTGATATTTCTAGTGACCGGATGTGCCTAAAACGTACTTTAAGTACAAAATTCTGCACTTTAAATAAAGGAATAATTGCATATTTCCCCTTAAAAACACCCTTAATTGCATATTTACCCATTCCTAAATAAAAATTGCATATTTCCCCTTCTCTATTAAAATGACAAAACTACCCTTCTCAAAATTAAACAATCTACATTATTAAACAAAAATAAACACAAAATTATTTAAACTTAAACTAAAAACACGCAAAGCCAAACTTCCAAATCACGCTACATCACCATCATCAAAGCTCCAAAGCTCAATCGAACCACCACCATCTGCATCTTTATCATGTATAAGTTTCTCTTCATCGTTTTCATTTCTTTGTCATGGAACAAATTCAATTCCCCAAGTTCAGTATGCACCTGTGGTGATTGGACTGCGTTTCTAAAGGTAATCTTTGCTCTTTGTTCCATCCTTCTGTTGAAGTTCCATTTAGTAGTACTCATTTAACTGAATAGTGCATAGCGATCAAACTATATCGCCGTCTGCATTCGCCGGAGCCACCGCCGGCGGCTGCCCTTCAAGATACGGAATATCATAAAACTTCATATACGACTCATACGCCATCAGCTCCTCCGACAGCTTCTGCACCTCATGGAAGCACTGCCGGAACAGTTACTCGGGTTCGGGTTTTTGCGATTAAAACATTCTTCATCGTTTGGGAAAGTAACCTTAGCTTTTGGACAAACAAAAAGTTGTTAGAAATGAAACAAAACTACCAGAAGTTAAAGTGTAAATAAAGTAGTAAAAAAAGGGTAAATATATAATTTTCTAAAGTTTAGTAAAAGAAGGGTAAAAAAGTCTTTCTATAATATAATTTTAATAAATTAAATCAAAATGGGTAAATTTGCAATTTTACTAGTTAATAGAGGGGATATATGCAATTTAATTTTTGGCTCGGGTATATATGCAATTTCAAAGATTTTTAAGGGGAAATATGCAAAAAACCCTTAAATAAAAACTCAGCATTTAAAACTAACTAGTAAAGTGCAAAAACTTGGGAAAATAATACTAGACACTTTCCAAAGTGTCGGGAATAAATTGTGTCACTAAAAATAATATTAACGACACTTTAAATGCTTATTAAGCACTTTAACGGATCAGTACCCAACCGAACAACCGGACCTTACCCGGAACAATAAAAATATTGTCAATGACACTATTTTTCCTTTTCTGAGCCAGTTAGGGTCCCCGAATACACTAACACCCGGTACAATACATAACACTCTAGTAACTAAATAAATCACCCAACTAAATTAACTAGTTGCTAACTAAACGGTTCAAACCCAACCCCATACCCCCCTTTTTGATTGAACTGGTTGCATGGGAACACCACCCCCATGATCCTTCTCATTATTATATTAGATCTGGTTGGTGGATCATGAGACATTTTAACCATTGTGTAAACGAGAGTTAGAGGACTTTTATTTAAACTCATGGCCTATCATTCTCACATCAAACTCACCAACTTCCAACAACACTCTCTTTTTCTCTCCTTTGCTTGTTCAGCCGAGAACACAACCACAACCACCATATATTTTTTTGAATATTATATTTGATTGTCTAAAATCTAGGCTACATACTACATGATGGATAAATGGTTATGAGTGGTTTATAAATAGGACTTTTGGATCACACATCATTCATTCCCCACTAAAACAAAATTTCATCTTTCTTTCCTCTCCCTCTCTTTGATCGGCCGAACATATACACACACCCACATCCACTTTCAAATTTCAATCAAGCCCTTCTACATACATATAAGTGTGAAGGATCACGTATAAGGAAGCTCGGTGCTTACGGATTGCCAAGGACCTCACCACGACGCTATTAACCACCCATTTTTCGTCTAGTTTCTTCCCTAGCCTTGAGCTAGTTGTAAGTGTTTCTAATCACCTTCTTGATCTTGTCTAAAGTGGTTTATAAGAGATTTGTCGGATGAAAATCATAAACACTCAAGAACAAAACTTAAAGTCTACTAAAAATGATAAACATAGCGGTTAATGAATAAATATTAGTGTAAAACTCTTGGATCTTGTTTTGCTATGATTATTTTATGTTGTTTGATGCTAGTAGTAGTTCGGATCGTCATCTAACCCGGCTAAGTCATGTTCATGGAACATGAACTAGTGTATTTTAAGTGTGAAAATGATTAGATGACGAACACTACCACTTATTAACATGAACTTGTGTAAAAAGAGTTTTTTTTTTATTTTATAAAATAGAGTCCAAAACTAGTAGATCTAAAGATCTACAAGTGGTATTTTCGAAGAACCAAGTGTATGATGAAATCATATTTTAAAAGCCGGATCTTTCTTGAAATAAAAGTATTTTTGTGAACAAACTTGTGCGTAGACACTTATGTAACAAAAGGTTTTTACCAAAGAAATATGTTCGTAACTTTTGACCGAGAAGTTGTAAACTTACACTTTCTTTAAAAATAAGATTTTCAAGAAACCGATTTTATTTACAAAGACAGAAAGATCTACTAAGAATATTGGAAGATTACTACATACTTTTACACAAACTGCAAGTTCATGTGTTTGCGGTCTATGTATATTTTTTACTAGTTTGATGTTGAAATATTGTTTGTTGATGTTGGGAACATTGTTGATTGAATTTATAAAAGAAAATGATACGCTTGAAAGCGTGGCCACCTCCAGTTACAGAGGAAACTCTGGCGAAATTTTTACAGAAATATAAACACCTGGAAAATATTTTTTTTACAACAAGTGTTATAACTATATTTTTAACTTGTTATCAAAATGAAAATTTCGCCACAATTTTATTACAAAACTTCCAAGGGTCGGAGGTGGGATTTTTAGAAATAAGACTGTTAAATATATATTTAGAATATATATTTTTCATAGTAACACTTGTGTAATTTTTATTATTATTTTGTGAACTACATAAATATTATTTTTAGAGTAAAAATAATATTACTGGAACACACTGAATAGTAACGACTCCAAAATAATACGAACGTCTTCACAATAAATATTTAAGTTACACCGGTATTATTTATACCACCCGAACCTTACAACGTAACTTACGTATTTTCAGAAAATACTCATAAGTGTGTATTTTGACAAGGATATTATTTTGGAAAATTATATGGAATAAAATATAATATTTTTGGGAAAAATATTTATATTTTGGAAGTAAAGTATTTTGGACAAATGAAATAAAATATATTACATTAAGTGAGACTTAATAATATATTTCGAAGTTATACGAACGCACATGTTTTAAAACCCCCATCCTTGGGAAGGTATATATTTACAAAATAATTACGAAGTGTAATTACGAAATAGTTGCCTAACTATTTCCCAAAAACGTTAAACCTTAAGCCAAGGCACGGCCGTCCGTCTAATAGGAATTAGTACGTGTAGGTCGTCACGCAGCAGATAGAGTTGGAGATTGACGTTGCTGGATACGCACTTCTGTGAGTTCATGTTCCCCTTTTCTCTTAACTGTTTTCAGTTTTTATACTGCGGGGGTGAAATACATGTTACTATGATTACGAATACTTTTTACATGGTATGGTTAGCTTAAGGAGGGTTAGGACGTACAGATCATGTGAGTGAGTAGGCGCAACTTGAGGCCATTAATCCTCATTATAGGACCGAGGGTCGTAAGCGGTAGATCTATCTGGGTGTAGCGAGCCCAACCCCTGAGCCCGCTTAATGGACCAGGTGGTGACTTCGAGCCCGACGCAAAATCCGCTAGGTTTGAGTCTTCCTACGGCACTTCACACATATCATTGGCTTTGCAGCCCAATGGTGATCTCTTTTTCCTTTATTGCTACATACCAGGGACTTTTATACATACTTACAACATTTTCAAATGTTTGTACATACTCACTTACACATGAACTCGCTCAACTTTATGTTGATTTTTCAAACTACATGTATTTCAGGAAACTAACGGATCTGGCACGGTATGCACGTATTTTCAAGCTGCGTTTGAATAAAGAAGTCATCCAGGGTTTAGAAGGTGTAACCTCTTCCTGGACGGGTTACATATCTCTAAACCTAGTATTGTTTAAAGCCTTTTGCTAAGTCTTTATGAACTCACTTAAATCCAGTTAAGGTTTGTAACTTATTTTGTGATTGTTGAAAATGGGATTTTTCTAAACTTTATTAATGGATGAATATCTCATGTTTTTATCATATAGCCTTGTTATGATTGTTGCTATGGTATTAAGAAGTCACACCAAATAAACCCACGCTTCCGCAAAGCCAGGGTGTGACACCGATAGGATATTAGAACACCTTAGAGTTATCGATCGCTATATAAAAGAATCTCACGCAAGGGAAGAGGAGTCCCGCGCAAGAGAAGAATTAAATAAAGAAGAGATAACTGAAAGTGTAAAAATGGAAGAACAAATAAGTGAAAAACCGACACATGAGTTAAACAACGAAAAAGGTGAGTCTGACAACGTTAAAATTCAAGAAGAGTCTAATTTTGAAGAAATTAATCTCTTGTCACCTTCTTTTGAAAATCATTGTTTAGTTCCCACTCATGCTAAGTTTTTAAAAGAGTTGAACACTAACACTAAAATTGACAAAATGGTAAGTGTTAAGTTAACTAATGATCAAACCTCGCTAATAAAAGAAGACCCATTTGAAATTAACATTACACCGGTTCCATGTTTCTTTCAAAATTCGTTTATTAGTAATGTCACAATTGATAAAGATCTTTGTGTTAACATAATGCCCAACTACATTTTCGAAAAATTAAGTATTAGTGATTTTTCTCCACTTCAAATACCCATTTTTCTATCTAATCAGAAGGTAATAAAATCAATCGGTATAGTTGAGGATATCTTGGTTCAAACAAATCAAATGGTAATCCCAACCGACTTTGTCATCCTCGATGACGCTCCTCTAGTGTTGGGACGACCATTTGTAAAAACACACGAAGCTTTGAAAAACCGGAAGTACAACAATCTACCTCTTCAATTAGGGGCATTTAAAAAGAGTGTCGATCTTGAGCGGTCAATGAAATATCCATTCGGCAATAATGACCCCCTAATCGAAGATAAAGATGAACCACCCGATACAAGTGAAAAGATTGACCACTTTGTTGAAGAAGAGGTCGCCATAGAACAAACTTTTAAAGTTCTTGATCAAAATGAGCAACCAAATAAGGAGTCTCCTAAAGACCCACCTCTTGAACTCAAAGAACTTCCAAAAGGTTTGGAATATGCTTTTCTAGACAAATATGGTAAATTACCTGTAATTATTTCGTCTAAATTAGATAGCTTAGAAAAAGAAAAATTAATTAGTCTTTTGAAAAAACACAAAAATGCGATCGCTTGGAAGCTTGTAGATATTAAAGGAATAAGTCCTTCCATGTGCACGCATAAAATTTTATTGAATGATGACTACAAATCGGTAATACAACCACAACGTCGAGTAAATCCAAATGTTCAAGAAGTGGTTAAAAACGAAGTCATCAAATTACTTGACGCCGGACTTATCTATCCTATCTCCGATAGTCCTTGGGTAAGTCCCGTCCAAGTAGTTCCAAAGAAAGGAGGAATGACGGTAATAACTAACGAAAAGAATGAATTAATACCAACAAGAACAGTCACAGGATGGAGAGTATGTATAGATTATAGACGATTAAATGAAGCAACAAGGAAAGATCACTTTCCTTTGCCCTTCATTGATCAAATGTTAGAAAGATTATCCGGTCATAAATTTTACTGTTTCTTGGATGGTTTTTCAGGTTACTTTCAAATCCCGATAGCACCCGAAGACCAAGAAAAGACAACCTTCACATGCCCCTATGGAACTTTTGCTTATCGATGCATGCCGTTTGGTCTATGTAATGCCCCTGCAACATTCCAACGTTGCATGGTAGCCATCTTCCATGACATGATAGAAAAGACGATGGAAGTCTTCATGGACGACTTTTCTATCTTTGGGGATTCATACGACCAATGCCTCGATAACCCTGAACGAATGCTATCCCGATGTGAGGAAACTAACCTCGCCCTTAACTGGGAAAAATGCCATTTCATGGTAACGGAGGGAATAGTACCCGGTCACAAAATCTCAAGCGAAGGAATGGAGGTGGATCGAGCCAAAATAGACACCATTTCTCGACTACCACCCCCATCCTCCGTTAGAGCTATCAGAAGTTTCCTAGGGCATGCCGGATTTTATAGGCGGTTTATCAAAGACTTTTCTAAAATTTCAAGGCCTCTAACAAAATTACTTGAAAAAGATGCCCCTTTCATCTTTGACAAGGATTGCAATCAAGTATTTCTAACCCTAAAGGAAATGTTAGTCAATGCACCTATCATGATAGCACCTGATTGGAAATTTCCTTTCGAAATCATGTGTGATGCAAGTGACTTTGCAGTTGGAGCTATCTTGGGACAAAGAAAAGAAAAGCATTTCCACTAAATTTATTATGCTAGTAAAACACTTAACGATGCACAAGAAAATTACACAACAACTGAAAAAGAATTGCTAGTTGTGGTATTTGCTTTTGATAAATTCCGTTCTTATCTTGTTCTTTCTAAAACTATAGTCTATACAGATCATGCAGCCATTCGATATCTCTTCAAAAAGCAGGACGCAAAACCACGTTTGATTCGGTGGATTTTACTCCTCCAAGAATTTGATATTGAAATCAAAGACAAAAGAGGAGCAGAAAATACCGCGGCAGATCATCTTTCGCGCTTAGAAGACCCAGCTTTGGAGGCAACCAGGGACGAGCAAATCAATGAAAAATTCCCAACGGAGTCCCTAGAAATGGTGGAATACAAAGAAGAGCCATGGTACACCGACTATGCTAACTACCTAGCTAGCGGTATAGTTGCAAAAGGTTGGCCACATCATCAAAGAAAATTTTTTTTTGCTAATATGAAACATTATTTTTGGGAAGATCCATATCTTTTCAAAATGTGTGCCGACCAACTCACCCAACGATGCGTACATGGTAGCGAAGCACGAAGAATTCTCCGCCATTGTCATGAAGGTCCATACGGAGGACATCATGGTGCCGCTAGTACTGCACGACAGGTATTTGATTCAGGATTTTATTGGCCGACCATTTACAAAGACGCCCAAAGTCTTGTCAAGACATGTGATGCTTGCCAAAGAACAGGTAATATTTCTTCCAAAAACGAAATGCCACAAAATGGCATTCTTGTTTGTGAAATTTTTGATGTGTGGGGACTCGACTTTATGGGACCTTTCCCACCGTCAAAAGGAAACAAATATATACTTGTAGCAGTAGATTACTTGTCTAAATGGGCCGAGGCCGAGGCACTTCCAACAAATGATGGAAGAGTCGTGGTAAGATTTCTGAAAAAATTATTCTCTCGTTTTGGAACACCTAAAGCATTAATAAGTGATAGAGGTACCCATTTTTGCAACCATCAACTTGAAAAAATCTTAACAAGATATGGAGTCTATCACCGGGTCTCAACAGCATATCACCCTCAAACAAACGGACAAGCCGAAGTGACTAATAGAGGTTTAAAACGAATACTCGAAAAAACCATAGGGTTAAATAAAAAGGAATGGGCAGATAAATTAGATGATGCTTTATGGGCTTTTCGAACTGCTTATAAAACAACAATAGGTACAACCCCATATAAGCTCGTCTATGGAAAAAGCTCGTCTGGGCAATTAAAAATGTAAACTTAGATTTAGAATATGCTAGTAAAAATCGATTTTGTCAATTAAATGAATTAGACGAACTTAGGAATTATGCATACTCAAACTCCGAAATTTACAAGGAAAGAATGAAAAACTTGCACGACAAACATATTAAACCTAATGAATTTCGAGTAGGAGATCAAGTTCTTTTGTTTAATTCACAACTTCGATTGTTTCCTGGTAAATTAAAGTCTAGGTGGTCAGGATCTTTCTCCATCACCCATATTTTCCCACACGGTGCAGTAGAAATTAAATCTCGGAACGGAATTCCATTCAAAGTCAATGGCCAACGGCTGAAACTCTATCAAGGATTCATTGAGGATGAAGAGGAGGAGATCTCACTTCAAATGGTCGAAGAATAAAAACATCAACATCATACCTGGTAAGTTACGAACCAACAGGGATGACATCCTAATCGGTAAGTCTTCTAACCAAGTTTTGGGAAAACAAGGGCACTCACACGAGCACTTTAAAAAAAATATATATATATTTTGCTCGGCACGAGGCTGTGTCCGCTGGACACGGGGCCGTATCCGCGCAACTGTCGGGATAAATCCCCTTTCTCATAACAGTTACACCATTACACACGCCCCGTTTCCCCAAAAACGCTCTGGTTCAAGGCGATTTTTCGCAGATTTTTGACGTCTCCTCTACTTCTAACAACACCAAGGTATGATTCTATCACCATTAGTAGTTAGATTAAGCATTTGCATGTAGTTAAAACTTCAAAAATTTGGGAAAAATCTAGGGTTCTTGAACTACATCCGGATCAAACCTCAAATTTTTGCTTAAATCTGTTAGCATTTAGTTAGATAAGTGTTATAGGAAGTAAATCCACTTGTATTGTTCAAAGATTCGCCCGATTTCTCACAAAAACCCCAAACCCTTGTTTTTGAACCGAAAAAGATAAAATTGAATGGGTAAACGGGTTGTTTTGGGAAAAACGGCACTTGGGGTTTCATTTTCGGGGGAAACCGCACCTATTGGACCAAAAATTTTCAAGTTTTCGAAACCGGGTCGAAAAGTGATATTTTTGAGTAACAGACGTCTGGACACGGGGCCGTGTCCGCTGAACACGGGGTCGTGTCCAGCACGCTGTTTGCAGTTTTGTCCGAAAATTCTACTGTTTCGTGCTAACTTTTGGTGTATTCTTTCAGATGTCGAGGAAATTCACAAGGTTTAACGCAAATGAGCTCGATGCTAGGGCAAGATATGATGTACTTCAAACAAGACCGGAAGAATACCCGAGACAAGTATGCACGGATCTGTTAGCCATGGTGAACCAACTTGACCGGTTTAACAACCTTGTTACCGGCCCGCTAAGAGTAGCCTTAACCACTCGACTTCATTCCGTCCACGAGTGCACTATGGAGTTCTACAACACCTTCACGTTCAATTCAAGGTGCGACCCTTTCGACAGTGATGGGGTGGTATTCCGATGTGGTGGAACTAGGTACTCGATTTCGATGGCACAATTTGGGTCGATAGTTGGGCTATATTTGGAAGAAGATGCGGGTAACGAGGAGAATACCAGAGGGATGCGAGAGATAGATAAGACCGATCGCCATGCCGCGTGGGCTCAGATTGGTGAAGGGCACTACAATCCGAGCAGCTCTAAGAGCACTAAGTTGAGGGACCCGCTCTACCGATACATCCATAGGCTCCTCGGCTACTCTCTTAGCCAAAGGCATGATAGCGGTGGCGTTGTTGGGTTGAGAGATTTGGTTGTCCTCCACTGCATCCATAACCGCAGACACCTCGATGTTCCGTTCCTCCTGCTCCGAAACATGCATTTGAACAAGCTTGCTACTTCACCAACCCCTATCTTCTTTGGAGGATGGGTATACCGTCTCTTCAAGCACTTCACCAACATACCTAGGTCATTCAAAAGGAGCCCATGGTCGGGAAGAGTGGACGTCACATTTGCCGCTCAATGAACCTAATTTGTGAGGCTGAAGACGGGACAGTTAGCTTCCAGAGGATGCAGGGGCATGCATGGAACCCGCAAGAGGCACTTGTCCTTCACGCTCCACAGTTTTAACACCCTCCTCAGCACCAGTACCAGCACCACGGTGATCCGGGCCAGTCCTCCTCACAAGGAGGTGGTTTTCCTAACTTCCAAAGTTTACATGATTTATTGCAGGAAAACCTCATGTGCAACAGGAACACCTATAAGATGGCGAGCAACACGTACGCCCGGGTTGGAGCAATCGAGAGAAACATATCCGATATCCAAGATGATATTGGGAATATCCAGGAGTACATTGTGGGGCATGGTGGAGGAGATGATGATGATGATGATGATGAGGACGAGGATATGGACTAGGCGGGAGGAGCGGAGGCAAAAGCGGTAGGTTGGTAATCCCACAGGTTAACCCCCCTTTATCTTGAACAATTTCCGGCCTGCGTGCCGTGTGTTGAACAATTTACTTTCCTTTAACTCTTTTTACTTTCTGCATTTGTTTTTCTTTTTAACTTTATGATGTGGATATTGAACTTGGTAATTTAGGATGTTTGCTATGGTTTGGTGTAGTGGTTATTGATAAAACAGGTACATACGAGGCTTAAAGAACTAAACATTAGTGCTACTAAAGCCGGGACAGGAAAAACCAGAGCCAGAAGCCTGTTTTTCAACTTTGCAGATTGTCTACACGGGGTCGTGTCCAGCCGACACGCCCCCGTGCCCACTCCCCCAAACCTGCTGTTTGTTTAAATCTGCAGACTTTTGCCAGACACGGGGTCGTGCCCACTGGACACGCTCCCGTGCCCACCTTCTGTAAGTTTTTGTTACTGGCACCTGAACACGGGGTCGTGTCTATTGGACACGGGGCCGTGTCCAGACGCCCAGTAACACAATTTTTTGCTTTTTCACACCCTTTTACACATTCAATCAACCTAAAAACTTATTTTTGGGACACATTGAGGACAATGTGTAATTTAAGTGTGGGGGGGGGGGATGCTAAAACTTTGAATCTTGCAAGTCCTAACTACAAGCCTTACACAAAACTCTATTGGAACCGCTAATCACCCCAATTTTTTTTCAAAAATTTTCAATTTTTTTACTTGTCTAGGTTTAACTTGGGAATTTCAAGTTCTAAAAAGTTGATATTTTTATAAATTTACAACCGATAACGTCGTGATAAAAAGAACCAACATAAGAAAATTATGAAACGGCATGACAAGCTTAGTTAAAATTTGATTATATATACTTGATCACATAAAAACCCATTCCCACAAAAGTGAGTTTTGAGCCTTTATTGAGCATACAAATATATATCTTTAAACTAAATGCTCATTTTTCGTTTCTTGTGTGAATAGCCGCTTGGTTCTTACGACTCTAGAACTTGCCACGACGATACATTCCCAGTCCTTACCAACTTAAACCCCGAGTAAGTAAATGATGGAGGCATTAGGACTAACCCTTTTTATTTCTACACCATTATTTTTCTTTTTTTTACCACCTACCCAAAATCCCCCTAGTTAGCCCCTTTGAGCCTAAACCTTTTCATTTCATAACCCAAACCAAACACCCTTTCACCCACCAAAACCCTTTTTATTTTTAACCTTTTGTTTTAGTAACAAGCTCGGTTTTTCGTATGACTTTTCAAAAAAAAAATGTTGATGATGAAGCAAAAGAGAAATAAACAAACAAGTTTATCAAAAATAACTTTGTTTGAATAAAAGCTTCATCAAAATAAAACTTGCAAAAATAAAAAGTCTTACGAAAACCGACGCTTGTTACGCTTTTCGCCCTTTCACTAACCACTAACCCAACCACCTACCTTTAACCCAAGCCTAACCCTTCACCCCAAAAGTCCTCTTGATATTTACAAAGGTATATAGTTAAAAAGGAGGAGGATTGATTGCTTGGCAAGCCTATGGTAGCAGTAAGTTCCATGCCGCTCTCGAGTGATTCACTAAAATACATTTTCGGCCGAGTGTTGAGTGATCTCCGTGAGGTATGTAAACTTGTATATAAATGGAATTTTAAAGAGGCATGTTATGCCCTAATAAGTAATTTATCTTATGAAAAGTTTTAAATAAATCATGACGAATAGGATTGTAAATAAATAAAAAAATAAAACTTAATAAAGAATCTTGGAAATCCCGACACACTATGACAAGCCCAAAAACCTTCTCTTCTACCCATTCCATTTGGGAGTGTAAAGCCACATTATAAAGAGTTTTGCTTGAGGACAAGCAAAGATTCAAGTGTGGGGGTATTTGATGTGTGCAAAATGCAACATATAAATTACATCAATTGTGGCATAAAACTAACCATTTTTTAGTACTAATGTTGGAAAAAGTGTGCTTTTGTCTTCCTTTTGTATTTTCAGGATTAAATGAGCTCAAATTAACAAAAGAAGCAAAAAGACAGCTAAATCTAACATAAATACAAGAAAAGGAACAAACGTGACATGTCCGACCCCACAACAGCATCTTCCCAAGCAAAACAAGAAAACAGAAGGCTGAACACGCCCCGTGCTCAGTGAACACGGGGGCGTGCCCAAGTCCCAGCAGAAAAGACAAAGCTGTAGAAGCTTCTATCGCCCACCACGGGGTCGTGCTCAGCGGACACGGGGCCGTGGTCAACTATAAGATTCGCACAATCCAGCAAATCTGCATAGTACAAATATGCTTCTGCACACGGGGGCGTGCCCAGCGGACACTGGGGCGTGGTCAACTAATGCAGAAAAACTGCAATTAATGAAGACAGAGAAGAGGATGGACACGGGGCCGTGCCCAATGGACATGGGGCCGTGCCCAAGCTTCTGTTTAGCCTATAAATAGGAGTGCTTGGCTCAAGTGCAAATCATCCCTTGGCACACCACCTCTCTCACACTTCACCCACCACCCACCACCACCATAACACCATCATCCACCACCATCATCCATTGTCCATCATAGAGTGTGTGAGTCATCTCGGGATCCAAGATTGATCGTAAGAGTTCTTGACAATCAAGGCCATGTTTGCCTAAGTCTCTTACATCACTTGGTGAAGACAAAGTGTCTAGTGTAATACTTTTTATTTTTAATCTTTTCGCACTTTTTACTTGGTTTTGTATTAATGACTTTAATAACTAGTTTCTTATGTTGAAGGTGATTTTTCCTTATCGTTTGTCCGTGGTGTCTTGGCATTATTTTACTGTCTATATAAAATAAAAGATTTTCACCATTCATATCTCCACGGTCTATATGGAGGTATGTTGGCTACCTGGTCGGGGGTTAAGGGAACGGTTTGGTAAGAGTCTTGCCTTGTTCAGTGTATAGATCCTGCAAGGACCTGGGTCAAATTTAGTAGGACCTCCTTCAATACTTAACGGTATTGAATGGCGGGGGTCCAAACTCTTTGACCCCCTCATATGTAAGCTACTATTAATACTTTAACCCGGCTACTTAGGACTGTATCCCTGCTGACTCAGACTACTTAGCCGAGGGTAACGTCACCTTCAAAAGAGGGGCCTACCATAATATGCATTAATAACTTAATTAATTATCTTTCAATAATCCGACCCTTTAGGATTGTATCCTTGCTGACTCAAACTACTGGGTTGAGGGTAACGTCACCTTCAAAAGAGGGGCCTACTACAATAACTAAGATAATCTCTTAAAAAGTGCAAAAGTGCGGAAATAATCAAAGGTTACACTATACACGAGTCGGAGCCAAGTGATTTATCTTGTCTATCTGTTTTTATTTTTATTTTATTTTCAGCATTTTAGTTAGTTTTTATTTTTCTAGTTTAAAAACTTTTTTTCTAATTTTTGATTTGATTAGACGTTGAGGATAAACCGGTACTAAAAGCTCTTGTGTCCATGGACGACCTTGGTATCTTACCAACACTATACTATACTCACGATGGGTGCACTTGCCCATATGTTTGTTTAGTGTTAGTAAATATCGTGTTTTATAAATTTAAAACTTGGCTAAAAAAGTGTAAAAGGGCTTAAAATATACTTAAACTTATATACACATTTCACACGCATCAGTCGTTCAATCGACGAGACTTGTGCTTTAAAGACTTTAAACTTCAAAACCAATTCGATCGGATGGTGATCCGATCGAACGAGTTTATGACGTCAGCAACGTGCGAAGAACACGACATAGTTTTTGATTAATTTGAATCAGTTTTAGTCCGAATTTTTCAATGAAACATTATAGGATTGTTCTACGTTCAATTCCGATTTGATTGATATTAAAATTAGTCAAATTCGTCCGTGAAATCTTGCTTAATTTTGAGTTTTTTTGGTTTTAAGGGGTGAAAATGTAAAAACTGCAAGAAATGAGGTAGAAGATGAAGAATTTGTCAAAATCTCCGGTGAGGTTTGACAGAAATCTACAGGAAATGACTGAAATTCCGGTGAAATGTTGTTGCTATCTCCGATTCGGCTTCCGGTAGCTCTGATACCACTTGTTAGGCCACGTGCTGGATCTGTTCTTGTCGTAGAACGTAGCGGAATCGACCAGTCTCGAGGTGCGGAATCCCTCGACACCGTCTGAGAATCACTAACAATAGTTTCAACGCTTAACATGTCTGATTTCATTGATTGATGGTGAAAATACAGAAGTTCCGGTAGAAAGTCAGACAGACAGAGCTTCGCTACAATGATCAACAAAAGGTTCTAAACAACTAGCACAAACCAACTATTTATAGGCAATCAGGGAAGGAGAAGTGTCACCCGGTCGGATGGTCATCCGATCGGATGTCCATCCGTTCGGTTGACACAAGTTGTCCGACGGATTTCACTTTAACTGTTATGCGCTGTTCCCTGATTTGTCTAGACATACAAATACATACATGTTCATACATATACAAAAATACATACACAGCACAAAATATATAAGACTCGATGCAGACGGAAGCTACATACATATGTACTAACATAACCAAAGGGTAGAATTCATAATAAATAGTTCACTATATTAAATCCACCACAAATATAGTTGTGGTGGAAGATAAGTAGATATCTTAATGTGAGAATAAGATATAAGTAAAAAGGAGAGCGTGATATGAGTTTAAAATGCTTAAATCCTTAACAGGTCAAAATAAGTATACACGCAAAACGGGTTACGGATGCATAGAAAAGCCGTGAATAAAACCTTGGTTAATAGGAAACAATTATAGCATGATGTTCATGAGAATTAGAATGAAAACAAACAAGTTTGTTTGATAAATCATGAACGGGTCAAAAGTTTGTAAATAAATATAAAGCCGAGGGCTTAAAAACTTGAGAAAATGTTTAGTCGGATGTTGGATTTTAACTCCATATGATGGAGGAACAAATTACGATCACGTAGGAAGAAACGGGTCGTAAAACGGATAAAAATTGAGCGAGTTATAAATGTTTAAGCGAAAAATGGGATTGCTGAATTTATGCAGCATCCGGTTGGAAACCTTCTGTCGAAATGAAGGGTTCGCGCCCCGTGACGGCCAACAACCATTACGGTCGTGGCCCACCAGGGCTGTCGCGCTACGTGACGGCTTACCCTGGATCCTGTCGCGCCACACGACGGCTTCCAAAGCTGTTAAAATGTTGTTGTTTTCTTGTTTTGACTCACGAACTCGTTCAGACATGTTATAAACGCCGAATGACTAAAGCATTTCATGTTTTATGAAGTGTAGGTATGCCGAGAAGTACCGGATGACGATCAAGCTCATCGAAGAACCGAACACGATCAAAATTCAAGCTTCCGCATTATGTTTCATCGTCACGTCTTAAACGATGATATATATATATATATATATACATATTATGTTGAAACGTTTTAAATGTTAAAATGTTTTAGGAAAGTCGTATTTTCAAATGTATGTGTAATCATATAAACATATTTTTACGCGAAACTTACATGAATATTGTTAAATAAAGTAAGTGGTGTGTGTTGGGTGTAATATATTTTTATTGATATTTTAAGCCCTTTTTAACACGTTAGTCAAGTTTTAAATTTATAAAACATGATATTCTACTAACACTAAACACACACATGGGCAAGTGCACCCATCCTGAGCGTAGTATAGTGTTGGTAAGATACCGAGGTCGTCCAAGGACACAAGAGCTTTTTGTACCGGTTTATCCTCAACGTCTAATCAAATCAAAAGTTTTAGAAAAGGTTTTAAACATGAAAATAAAAACTAAAAATGCTGAAAAGTAAAAATAAAACAAAAACAGATAGATAAGATGAATCACTTGGATCCGACTCGCCTTTAATGTAACCTTTGATGATTTCCGCACTTTTGCACTTTTTAAGAGATTATCTTAGTTATAGTAGTAGGCCCCTCTTTTGAAGGTGACGTTACCCTCAACCCAGTGGTTTGAGTCAACAAGGATACATTCCTAAAGGGACAGAATATTGAAAGATAATTAATTAAGTTATTAATGCGTAATGTAGTAGGCCCCTCTTTTGAAGGCGACGTTACCATCGGCTAAGTGGTTTGAGTCAGCAGGGATAAAATCCCAAGTAGCCGGGTTAATGTATTAATAGTAGTTTACATATGAGGGAATCAAGTCATTCGCACCCCCGCCATCCAATACCAGTGGGTATTGAAGGAGGTCCTAGTAAGCTTGACCTAGGTCCTTGTAGCATCTATACACTGAACAAGGCAAGAACCTTACCAAACCATTCCCTTAACCCCCGACCAGGTAGCCAACATATCTCTATATATGTCACACCCCCAAAATACCACATGCGGAGTTACCGCGGGGCGTGTGACGTACTAGGATCTAGCCACCAATCATATTGAACTCATAGGTGTATTTAAATAAAACTTTTATTTATAAACATTAAGTGTTACAACGTTACAAATAATTCACAGTATACAGCGGAAGCAAAATTCATTCATTAAGTGTTTACAAACCACATGTAAAAACCATTAGTCTTGTGTTGTGATTCCATGTATCTCGACCCATGACCACTCCAGCCTCCCAGACAGCAAGTTCCAACAATATGCACCTAAAGGCCTGCAAGGCATATAACAACGAGTCAACAACAAAGTTGAGCGAGTTCACAGTTGGTTGTCCATTTTAAAGTTGTTCCAAAAACCACGAGTTTATTAAAAAACCATGAGTTATCCAATTCATTGTTTCCCAAACCATAACCAGTGGGGGCTACCCCATGTGAACCACTAGACCCGTTACCATATCGACCACTGACTGAAGTAAGTTGGTGCCCTAGCGTCAATGTCTATCATCATTGACGTGCCCAGATCCATTAGTTCACGCCCGTCCTCTGTGGCACGGTGTGAGGCTTGTCAAACCTAAATAGCACTATCTAATTAATGACCCGCTCGCCATTGGCCCGGCGATTAAGTCGATATAAAATAAGGGACTTCATGATAGAGTTTTTGGTCTAGCATCCGTGTTATCACTGATGTGTGTAAAATGCAACATATAAATTACATCAATTAAGGAATAAAACTAACCCTTTTTAAGTACTAATATTGGAAAAAGAGTGTTTTTGTCTTCCTTTTGTATTTTCAGGATTAAATGAGCTCAAAAACACAAAAGAAGCAAAAAGACAGCTAATTCCAACATAAATACAAGGAAAGGAACATTAGTGGACTGCCCGACCCCTCAACGGCACCTTCCAAAGCAAAATAGAGAAGACAGAAGGCTGAACACGCCCCGTGCTCAGCCAGCACGGGGCCGTGCCCAAGAAGCAGCAGAAAAGACAAACCTATAGAAGCTTCTATTGCCCACCACGGGGCATGCCCAGCGGACACGGGGGCGTGTCGAAAGTATTGCAGGCGCATTAATTGTAATTGCGAATTACAATTAATGAAGAGAGAGAGTGTCAGACGGGCACGGGGCCGTGCCCAGCGGACACGGGGCCGTGCCCAGCTCTCTGTTCAGCCTATAAATAGGAGTGCCTGGATTCATTTCAACTCATCCCTTGGCACACCACCTCTCTCACACTTCATCCACCACCCACCACCCACCACCATCACAACACCATCATCCACCACCATCATCCATTGTCCATCGTAGAGTGTGTGAGTCGTCTCGGGATCCAAGATTGATCGTAAGAGTTCTTGACAATCAAGGCCATGTTTGCCTAAGTCTCTTACATCACTTGGTGAAGACAAAGTGTCTAGTATAATACTTTTTATTTCTAATCTTTTGCACTTTTTATTTGGTTTTGTATTAATGACTTTAATAACTAGTTACTTATGTTGAAGGTGATCTTTCCTTATCGTTTGTCCGTGGTGTCTTGGCATTATTTTACTGTCTATATAAAATAAAAGATTTTCACCATTCATATCTCCACGGTCTATATGGAGGTATGTTGGCTACCTGGTCGGGGGTTAAGGGAACGGTTTGGTAAAGGTCTTGCCATTGTTCAGTGTTTAGAGGTCCTGCAATGGACCTGGGTCAAATTTAGTAGGACCTCCTTCAATGCTTCACGGTATTGGATGGCGGGGGTCCAAACTCTTTGATCCCCTCATAAGTTAACTACTATTAATACTATAACCCGACTATTTAGGACTGTATCCCTGCTGACTCAGACTACTTAGCCGAGGGTAACGTCACCGCCAAAAGCGGGGCCTACCACAATACTGCATTAATAACTTAATTCATTATCTTCCAATAATCCACCCTTTTAGGATTGTATCCTTGCTGACTCAAACTACTGGGGTGAGGGTAACGTCACCTTCAAAAGAGGGGCCTACTACAATAACTAAGATAATCTCTTAATTATGTGCAAAAGAGCGGAAATAATCAAAGGTTATACTAGATACGAGTCAGAACCAAGTGATTCATCTTGTCTATCTGTTTTTATTTTATTTTTATTTTCAACATTTTAGTTAGTTTTTATTTTTCTTAGTTTAAAACATTTTTCTAAACTTTTTATTTTGATTAGACGTTGAGGATAAACCGGTACTAAAAGCTCTTGTGTCCTTGGACGACCTCGGTATCTTACCAACGCTATACTACACTCAACGATGGGTGCACTTGCCCATATGTGTGTTTAGTGTTAGTGAAATATCGTGTTTTATAAATTTAAAACTTGGCTAAAATAAGTGTTAAAAAGGGCTTAAAATATACACCTAATATATACGACACTTAAACGCGCATCAAGTTTTTGGCGCCGTTGCCGGGGACACAAGGATTTTAAGAAAGCTTAAAATCGACGGCCTAATCAGTTTTTCAAAACCTTTTTAAAAGCGCGCACATTTTCTGCATTTTAGTTTAATTTTGCATTTACAGTAACCTGTACACGGGGCCGTGTTCGCTGAACACGGGGCCGTGCTGCAGATTTTTCATAAACACCCAGTACCAGAAGCTTGAACACGGGCCGTGCTCACTGAACACGCCCCGTGCTCAACGAAATCAGTAAATTTAATTAAAACGCCTAGATACAGATCCTGAACACGGGGCCGTGCTCACTGAACACGGGGCCGTGTCCAGCCTCTGTTTCCGTTTTTATTTTTGTTTTCTGATCTCGAGACTTGGTTGTGGTCTGCTGAGTGATTCTTATGGATCAATACTCAGGAGGTTACAACTACACCTATGATGAGGATGATTATAGGGGTAATTATTGCACTAATTGTCGTAATGCACGTTCGATTCAAAATAATCACTCATATCAACCATCCAATTCATACACCTACTATGAGGAGCCCAGGTACGAGTCATCAACTTCATATACATCCTATGAAGACCAAAGGTATGAACCTCCTCCCTCATACTCATATTTTGATGAACCAAGGTATGAGCCCTCATACTCATACTTTGAGGAACCAAGATATGAGCGACCACCTTCGTATGCTTATTATGAGGAACCTTGGCGTGAACAACCCACCTCATATGAGTATTATGGAGAACAAAATTACGAACCTTATCCATCATATGCTAACAATGAAGAACAATGGTGCGAACCATCGACTTCATATGAGTATTATGAGGAACAAAGGGTCGAACAACCGGATTCAAGCTTAGGAAATAATGATTCTTTTTCTATAACCGAAGTGACCGATAGGATATTAGAACACATTAGAGTTATCGATCGATGTATAAAAGAAGCTCGCGCAAGGGAAGAGGAGTCCCGCGCAAGAGAAGAATTAAAAAAGGAAGAGATAACTGAAAATGTAAAAATGGAAGAACAAATAAGTGAAAAACCGACACATGAGTTAAACAACGAAAAAGGTGAGTCCGACAACGTTAAAATTCAAGAAGAGTCTAATTTTGAAGAAATTAATCTCTTGTCACCTTCTTTTGAAAATCATTGTTTAGTACCCACTCATGCTAAGTTTTTAAAAGAGTTAAACACTAACACTAAAATTGACGAAACGATAAGTGTTAAGTTAACTAATGATCAAACTTCACTAATAAAAGAAGACCCATTTGAAATTAACATTACACCGGTTCCATGTTTCTTTCAAAATTCGTTTATTAGTAATGTCACCATCGATAAAGATCTTTGTGTTAACATAATGCCTAACTACATTTTCGAAAAATTAAGTATTAGTGATTTTTCTCCACTTCAAATACCCATTTTTCTATCCAATCAGAAAGTAATAAAATCAATCGGTATAGTTGAAGATGTCTTGGTTCAAGCAAATCAAATGGTAATCCCAACCGACTTTGTCATCCTCGATGACGCTCCTCTAGTGTTGGGACGACCATTTGTGAAAACTCACGAAGCGTTGAAAAACCGGAAGTTCAATAATCTACCTCTTCAATTAGGGGCATTTAAAAGAAGTGTCGATCTCGAACGATCAATGAAATATCCATTCGGCAATAATGACCCCCTAATTGAAGATGAAGATGAACCACCCGATACAAGTGAAGAAATTGACCACTTTGTTGAAGAAGAGGTCGCCATAGAACAAACTTTTAAAGTTCTTGATCGAAACGAGCAACCAAATAAGGAGTCTCCTAAAGACCCACCACTTGAGCTCAAAGAACTTCCAAAAGGTTTGGAATATGCTTTTCTAGACAAAGATGGTAAGTCACCGGTAATTATTTCGTCTAAATTAGATAACTTAGAAAAAGAAAAATTAATTAATCTTTTGAAAAAACACAAAAATGCAATAGCTTGGAAACTTGTAGACATAAAAGGAATCAGTCCTTCTATGTGCACACACAAAATTTTGATGAATGATGACTACAAATCGGTCATACAACCACAACGTCGAGTAAATCCAAATGTTCAAGAAGTGGTTAAAAACGAAGTCATCAAGTTACTTGACGCCGGACTTATCTATCCTATCTCAGATAGTCCTTGGGTGAGTCCCGTCCAAGTAGTTCCAAAGAAAGGAGGTATGACGGTAATTACTAATGAAAAGAATGAACTAATACAAACGAGAACCATCACAGGATGGAGAGTTTGTATAGATTATAGACGATTAAATGAAGCAACAAGAAAGGATCATTTTCCTTTACCCTTCATTGATCAAATGTTAGAAAGATTATCCGGTCATAAATTTTACTGTTTCTTGGATGGTTTTTCAGGTTACTTTCAAATCCCGATAGCACCCGAAGACCAAGAAAAGACAACTTTAACATGTCCCTATGGAACTTTTGCTTATCGACGCATGCCGTTTGGTCTATGTAATGCCCCAGCAACATTCCAACGTTACATGGTAGCTATTTTCCATGACATGATAGAAAAGACAATGTAAGTCTTCATGGACGACTTTTCTATTTTTGGGGATTCATATGACCAATGCCTCGATAATCTTGAACGAATGCTATCCCGATGTGAGGAAACTAACCTCGCCCTTAATTGGGAAAAATGCCATTTCATGGTAACGGAGGGAATAGTACTCGGTCACAAGATCTCAAGCGAAGGAATGGAGGTGGATCGAGCCAAAATAGATACCATTTCTAGATTACCACCCCCATCCTCCGTTCGAGCTATCAGAAGTTTCCTAGGGCATGCCGGATTTTATAGGCGATTTATCAAAGACTTTTCAAAAATCTCAAGGCCTCTAACCAAGTTACTTGAAAAAGATGCTCCATTCATCTTTGACAAGGACTGCAATCAAGCATTTCTTACCCTAAAAGAAATGCTAGTCAATGCACCTATCATGATAGCGCCTGATTGGAAATTTCCTTTCGAAATCATGTGTGATGCCAGTGACTTTGCAGTTGGAGCTGTCTTGGGACAGAGAAAAGAAAAGCATTTCCACCCAATCTATTATGCTAGTAAAACACTTAATGATGCACAAGAAAATTACACAACAACTGAAAAAGAATTACTAGCTGTGGTATTTGCTTTTGATAAATTTCGTTCTTATCTTGTTCTTTCTAAAACTATAGTCTATACAGACCATGCAGCCATTCGATATCTCTTCAAGAAGCAAGACGCAAAACCACGTTTGATTAGGTGGATTCTACTCCTCCAAGAGTTTGACATTGAAATCAAGGACAAAAGAGGAGCAGAAAATACCGCAGCAGATCATCTTTCACGCTTAGAAGACCCAGTTTTAGAAGCAACCAGGGAAGAGCAAATCAACGAAAAATTTCCAACTGAGTCCCTGGAAATGGCGGAATACAAGGAAGAACCATGGTACGCCGACTATGCTAACTACCTAGCTAGCGGTATAGTCGCAAAAGGATGGCCACATCATCAAAGAAAAAAATTCTTTGCCAATGTGAAACACTACTTTTGGGAAGATCCATATCTTTTCAAAATGTGTGCCGACCAACTCATCAGACGATGCGTACATGGTAGTGAAGCACGAAGAATTCTCCGCCATTGTCATGAAGGTCCATACGGAGGACATCATGGTGCTGCCAGTACCGCACGAAAGGTATTCGATTCAGGATTTTATTGGCCAACCATTTACAAAGACGCTCAAAGTCTTGTAAAGACATGTGATGCTTGCCAAAGAACAGGTAATATTTCTTCCAAAAACGAAATGCCACAAAATGGCATTCTTGTTTGTGAAATTTTTTATGTGTGGGGACTAGACTTTATGGGACCTTTCCCACCATCGAAAGGAAACAAATATATACTTGTGGCAGTAGATTATTTGTCTAAATGGGCCGAGGCCGAGGCACTTCCAACAAATGATGGAAGAGTCGTGGTAAGATTTCTGAAAAAATTATTCTCTCGTTTTGGCACACCTAAAGCTTTAATAAGTGATAGAGGTACCCATTTTTGCAACCATCAACTTGAAAAATTTTTAACAAGATATGGGGTCTATCACCGGGTTTCAACAGCATATCACCCTCAAACAAACGGATAAGCCGAAGTGACTAATAGAGGTTTAAAACGAATACTCGAAAAAACCGTAGGTTTAAATAAAAAAGAATGGGCTGATAAATTAGATGATGCTTTATGGGCTTTTCGGACTGCTTATAAAACAACAATAGGTACAACCCCATATAAGCTAGTTTATGGAAAAAGTTGTCATTTGCCAGTAGAAATTGCACACAAAGCCTACTGGGCAATCAAAAATGTAAACTTGGATTTAGAATTTGCTGGTAAAAATCGATTTTGTCAATTAAATGAATTAGACGAGCTTAGGAATTATGCATACTCGAACTCTGAAATTTATAAGGAAAGAATGAAAAATTTGCATGACAAACATATTAAACCTAATGAATTTCGGGTAGGAGATCTAGTTCTTTTGTTTAATTCACGACTTCGATTGTTTCCTGGTAAATTAAAGTCTAGGTGGTCAGGACCTTTTTCCATCACCCATATTTTTCCACATGGTGCAGTAGAAATTAAATCTCGAAATGGGCCACCATTTAAAATCAATGGCCAACGGCTGAAACTCTATCAAGGATTTATTGAGGATGAGGAAGAAGAGATCTCGCTTCAAACGGTGGAAGAATAAAAACATCATGCCTGGTAAGTTACGAACGATTGAGACGACAAAATAAAGCGGTAAGTTTTCTAACCATAGCTTATGGGAAAAAGGGGCACTCACACGCGCACTTAAAAAAAAAAAAAAAAAAAAAAAGCTCGACACGAGGCCGTGTCCGCTGGACACGGGGCCGTGTTCGCGCTGCAGACGGGATAAAACCCCTTTTTCAAAACAGTTTCTTCATTCCACACGCCCCGTTTCCCCACAAAAGCTCTGGTTCCAGGCGATTTTTCGCGAAATTTCGACGTCTCCTATCGATCTAACAAAGTCAAGATGGCCAGGAAGTTTACAAGATTCAACGCCAATGAGCTAGATGCAAGAGCTCGATACGAGCTTCTCCAAACAGGGCCGGAGGAATACCCGAGGCAGGCTTGCACAGAACTGCTAACCATGGTGAATCAAATTGACCATTTCAACAACATTGTCACGGGACCACTCAGAGTCGCACTAACAACCCGACTCCGTTCCGTCCATGAATGCACCTTGGAATTCTACAGCACCTTTGCATTCACTTCAAGGTGCGACCCGTTCGATAATGACGGGGTGTCATTCAGGTGTGGCGGAACGAAGTATTCGATCTCCATGGCACAATTCGGGTCGATTATCGGGTTATATGCGGAAGAGGATGCGGGAGACGAAGAAAATACTGGGGGATTGAGAGAGGTTGAAGACAACGAACGCCAAGCCATGTGGGCTCAGATTGGGGAAGGGTTCTACAATCCGAGCAGCACTAAGAGTACCAAGCTGAGGGATCCGCTTTACAGATACATTCATAGGCTCCTCGGCTACTCTCTTAGCCAAAGGCATGACAGTGGTGGCATCGTTGGGTTAAGAGATTTGCTTGTCCTCCATTGCATTCACAACCGCAGGCCGCTCGATGTTCCGTTCCTCATGCTCCGAAACATGCATCACAACCGCCTTGCTAGCGCACCGACTCCTATTTTCTTCGGGGGTTGGGTGCACCATCTCTTCAAGCATTTCGCACACATACCTAGGTCATTTGAGAGGAGCCCATGGTCGGGTACGGTGGATATTCACATATGCCGCTCGATGAACCTGATTTATGAGGCAGAAGACGGGACGGTAACCTTTCAAAGGACGCAAGGTCATGCATGGAACCCGCAAGAAGCTCTTGTCCTCCCAGCTCCGCAACATCATCAGTACCAATACCCACCCCACGGTGATCCGGGCCAATCATCCTCCTCGGGAGGCGGTTTTCCTAATTTTCAAAGTTTGCATGATTTGTTGCAGGAAAACCTCATGTGTACTCGGAACACCTATAACATGGCGAGCAACACCTACCACCGGGTCGGAGCTATCGAGAGAAACCTATCCGAGATCCAAGACGATGTCGGATACATACGAGACCACATTGCACGCCATGGAGGGGATGATGACGATGATGATGCTATGGAGTAGGCGGGAGGAGCATAGGAGGAAGCGGTTGATTGATGACTCCCCAGGTTAACCCTTTGCAATCTTGAACAATTGATGGCCTGCGTGCCAAGTGTTAGACAATTCACTTTTCCTAACTTTTTCGTGCATTTTATTTTTTCTTTTTCTTTTACTTTATGCTTGGAACAATTAACTATGGTAATATAGGATGTTTGTGTTGCTTGGTGTGGTATTAAGTGATGAAACAGGTACAAACCAAGGCTTGAGGTGCTAAGCCTCAGCACTTATAGAGCCAGGATGGAAAAACCGGGGGAAGAAACCTGTTTTCAGGTTTTCAGACTGTCCACACGGGGACGTGTCCAGCCAACACGCCCCCGTGCTCACCGCCCAGACCTGTTGTTTGGCTTCTGTCCTGCAGATTTTTGTCCGACACGTGGCCGTGTCCAGCGGACACGGGGCCGTGTTCACCTTCTGTAAGTTTTCGTTACTGGCAGTTCGCCACGGGGTCGTGTCCAGTGGACACGGGGCCGTGTCCAGACAACCAGTAACACAAAATTTTTTGCTTTTTACACCTATTTACACATCTAATCAACCTAAAAATTTATTTTTGGGACACATTGAGGACAATGTGTAATTTAAGTGTGGGGGGGATGCTAAAACCTTGAATTTTTTGCAAGTCCTAAACACAAGCCTTACACAAAACTCTATTGGAACCGCTAATCACCCCAAATTTTTTTCAAAAATTTCATTTTTTTTACTTGTCTAGGTTTAACTCGGGAAATTCAAGTTCTCAAAAAGGTTATATTTTTTACGAGTTTACAACCGATAGCGTAGTGATAAAAAGAACCAACATAAGAAAATTATGAAAAGGCATGACAAACTTAGTTAAAATTTGATTATATATACTTGATCACATAAAAACCCATTCCCACAAAAGTGAGTTTTGAGCCTTTATTGAGCATACAAATTTACATCTTTAGACTAAATGCTCATCTTTCGTTTCTTGTGTGAATAGCCGCTTGGTTCTTACAACTCTAGAACTTGCCATGACGATACATTCCCGGTCCTTATCAACTTAAACCCGAGTAAGTAAATGATGGAGGCATTAGGACCAACCCTTTTTATTTCTACACCATTATTTTTCTTTTTCTTTTACCACCTACCCAAAAATCCCCCTAGTTAGCCCCTTTGAGCCTAAACCTTTTCATTTCATCACCCAAACCAAAAACCCTTTTTCCCACCAAAACCTTTTTCATTTTTAACCCTTTGTTTTAGTAACAAGTTCGGTTTTTCGTTTGAAAAAAAAAAATTGTGTTGATTGATGAAGCAAAAAGAAAAATAAACAAACAAGTTCATCAAAAATAACTTTGTTTGAATAAAAGCTTCATCAAAATAAAAAGTTACAAAAATAGAAAATCTTACGAAAACCGACACTTGTTACGCTTTTTCGCCCTTTTTCTACTAACCACTATCCCAACCACCTACCTTTAACCCAAGCCTAACCCTTAACCCACCAAGTCCTCTTGATATTTACAAAGGTATAAAAGTTAAAAAGGAGGAGGATTGATTGCTTGGCAAGCTTATGGTAGGAATAAGTTCCATGCCGCTCTCGAGTGATTCACTAAAAATACACCTTCGGCCGAGTGTGAGTGATTTCTCCCGTGAGGTATGTGAACTTGTATATTAATGGAATTTTAAAAAGGCATGTTATGCCCAAATAAGTAATTTCTCCTATGAAACGTTCTAAATAAATCATTACGAATAGGATTGTAAATAAATAAAAATAAAACCCAAAAAGATCTTGGACATCCCGACACTCTACGACAAGCCCAAAACCTTCTCTTCTACCTATTCCATTTGGGAGTGTAAGCCACATATTAAAGAGTTTTGCTTGAGGACAAGCAAAAGTTCAAGTGTGGGGGTATTTGATGTGTGTAAAATGCAACATATAAATTACATCAATTAAGGCATAAAACTAACCCTTTTTAAGTACTAATATTGGAAAAAGAGTGTTTTTGTCTTCCTTTTGTATTTTCAGGATTAAATGAGCTCAAAAACACAAAAGAAGCAAAAAGACAGCTAATTCCAACATAAATACAAGGAAAGGAACATTAGTGGACTGCCCGACCCCTCAACGGCACCTTCCAAAGCAAAATAGAGAAGACAGAAGGCTGAACACGCCCCGTGCTCAGCCAGCACGGGGCCGTGCCCAAGAAGCAGCAGAAAAGACAAACCTATAGAAGCTTCTATTGCCCACCACGGGGCGTGCCCAGCGGACACGGGGGCGTGTCGAAAGTATTGCAGGCGCATTAATTGTAATTGCGAATTACAATTAATGAAGAGAGAGAGTGTCAGACAGGCACGGGGCTGTGCCCAGCGGACACGGGGCCGTGCCCAGCTCTCTGTTCAGCCTATAAATAGGAGTGCTTGGATTCATTTCAACTCATCCCTTGGCACACCACCTCTCTCACACTTCATCCACCACCCACCACCATCACAACACCATCATCCACCACCATCATCCATTGTCCATCGTAGAGTGTGTGAGTCGTCTCGGGATCCAAGATTGATCGTAAGAGTTCTTGACAATCAAGGCCATGTTTGCCTAAGTCTCTTACATCACTTGGTGAAGACAAAGTGTCTAGTATAATACTTTTTATTTCTAATCTTTTGCACTTTTTATTTGGTTTTGTATTAATGACTTTAATAACTAGTTACTTATGTTGAAGGTGATCTTTCCTTATCGTTTGTCCGTGGTGTCTTGGCATTATTTTACTGTCTATATAAAATAAAAGATTTTCACCATTCATATCTCCACGGTCTATATGGAGGTGTGTTGGCTACCTGGTCGGGGGTTAAGGGAACGGTTTGGTAAAGGTCATGCCATTGTTCAGCGTTTAGAGGTCCTGCAATGGACCTGGGTCAAATTTAGTAGGACCTCCTTCAATGCTTCACGGTATTGGATGGCGGGGGTCCAAACTCTTTGATCCCCTCATAAGTTAACTACTATTAATACTATAACCCGGCTATTTAGGACTGTATCCCTGCTGACTCAGACTACTTAGCCGAGGGTAACGTCACCACCAAAAGCGGGGCCTACCACAATACTGCATTAATAACTTAATTCATTATCTTCCAATAATCCACCCTTTTAGGATTGTATCCTTGCTGACTCAAACTACTAGGGTGAGGGTAACGTCACCTTCAAAAGAGGGGCCTACTACAATAACTAAGATAATCTCTTAATTATGTGCAAAAGTGCGGAAATAATCAAAGGTTATACTAGATACGAGTCGGAACCAAGTGATTCATCTTGTCTATCTGTTTTTATTTTATTTTTATTTTCAGCATTTTAGTTAGTTTTTATTTTTCTTAGTTTAAAACATTTTTCTAAACTTTTTATTTTGATTAGACGTTGAGGATAAACCGGTACTAAAAGCTCTTGTGTCCTTGGACGACCTCGGTATCTTACCAACGCTATACTACACTCAACGATGGGTGCACTTGCCCATATGTGTGTTTAGTGTTAGTGAAATATCGTGTTTTATAAATTTAAAACTTGGCTAAAATAAGTGTTAAAAAGGGCTTAAAATATACACCTAATATATACGACACTTAAACGCGCATCAATCACCCTTCAATAAAGAGGATGTGTACGAAATCCCCAAACCAGGAGATTTCGCAGGTTCCGATTAAGTTCTTAGTACGTGTTGTCACCCTTCAATAAAGAGGATGTGTACGTGTTCCAAACCAGGAGATCACGCAGTTTCAGTTCAATTCCTTTACCCATTCCCAACCCCTGGGAATCCCATGCCTTGTAGAAAGTGTGAACTCACCTCGGTTTGCTCGGTATGTTTATCTACGTAACACTACTTGTTCCAAATGGATCAAACACGTCCTAGCATGAGTACCAATATCAATCAATCTTTGGTGCACATAGTCCGCATATTTCATGTATAATCAATTTATGTATTCATTGCGCATATATCACACAACCAGGATACACGTAGTACACGTACTTAGTTCCAATCATACTAGTTAATCCATCAACCCCAATATTAGTAAGTAATCACTTAACACGTATTCTGTTAATAGGTAGATTCGATTCACGACTTCATGCATGCAGGACATCCAATATTAAGTCTTTCAACACACAAGTAGGTAAACCAATCATGTTAAGGATCCACTTAGGATTAATATAACTCACTATAATCCTTCGGCCCAAGTTAACTTTACGACATCAAGCATCCTAGTCAAAACTGTTCGTGGCCCAAACGATTTCAGGCCCAATTCTAAATTCCGTTTAAGTGCACGGTCCTATTTCTATAGTGTAACCAGCTGGGCTTGTGGCCCTATGTTATTCCCTCGGCCCAATCCCAACACACAAACAATTATTTATGCACCTCATGTTATCTTTACCTCGATGCCCAGTCCAACGTGCACTTCGGCCCAACCTTAGTTTCACCATTGGACAGCCCAATGGTGTGTAAGTCTAGTGCCGGTTAACCCATTTACCCTTGGCCCACACCCCTTAACTATTATTTAGCATAACCCCAAATTTGTTTTCCATAATCATCATATTATTTAAGGTGTGCGAGAACCCCTAAACACTTTTTAACAATTTCGAAAAACAAGAGCATTATACAAACAGGTTATTATAACATGATCTACTCTATCAATTATTCACTCTCATGTATACAAACAGTTTATTATAACAATCGGCTATCGTCATCAGAACCTCGAAATCATGGCCATACACACAACCTATAATTTAATGATTAACATTAGTAAAAACATAATTAATTTAGATAGGTAACATACCACATGGGCACTCATCACAAACTATGCCACTACATAATCATGGTCCAATAAGCCTTTAGAGTTCAATTTGTTTGTCAGCCATGAATTCCCAAGACAATTGAGTGGATAATTTGGTCCAATCAAAGTTGATTTGCATGTGATGTTTTAAATTGGATTGTCGGTCAATGTTATTGATTCTATCAATTGTTTGTGTCACATACTTATGAATCATCATATCACTTATTAATCATCACCTAACATATATCACATAATCAGTAGTCATGAGATTAACAATCCCTAAGCCTTATTAATCATGAAAGAATCATAGCATCAGATTTCTCATGTTTATAAAACATACATACAGTTTCGGTTAATCAAGATTACACATAACACAACCACCAACTAAAAGTTAGCATAAATATAAATTCACTAACCAAGATCCTGATCGTAAGAGGTAATTTCTCGATGATGATGGGGGAGGGGGTCTATAGCCGCACACACTTGGGAAGGGTAGGGTTAAGTTCTTTTTGTTTGAGTTCTAAGATAAACATCCATGTAATACGTATACAAATTAATATAGGTTTTGGGGCGGTCACATGCTACCCGAAGTGGGCTTAAGCCCATTCACGTGGTCTGTTAAAACACTTCAGTAATTCTATGGCTTTGCAGGCTTTGGGGTGCGGCCCAAACATACAATCGATACAAAGATTCGCCCACTTAATCCTATGATATGCAACATATACAACCATGTTTTTACGTTTTACGATTAGAGGATTTATTAAGGTTACGAGTGTTGAGTGAAAAGAATAACATACTTGAATGTAACGAAGTTATAACACCCTAATACGTTTCACATGGAAAAGAGAAAACGGAAGGTTAAGGTCACATGATTAAACGACGCTAACCTCGGAAGTTCGGGTTGTCACATCATCCTCAACTTGAAAGAAATTTCGTCCCGAAATTTAGCACGTTGTTACTGAGGAAGCTAGTTAAGTTGCGTAGTTTTCTTGGTTTTCCTGGGGTGTCATATCATCCCCCCGTTGGTTTGGAATTTCGTCCCGAAATTCTGCAGTAGCTTCAGCCTTAGTAGTGGTTTCATTGTTCTCGAACAACTGGGGATATTTGTGTTTCATTTGGTCTTCTCGTTCCCAGTTAAACTCTGGGCCACGACGGGAGTTCCAACGAACTCGAACAATAGGTATCCTGGTGCGTTTGAGAATCTTGACCTCCCGGTCCAAGATTTCCACTGGTTCTTCGACAAATCGCAACTAATCGTCGATGGTGAGCTCCTTGAAAGGAACTGTGAGGGTTTCATCTGACAGACACTTCTTCAAATTCGACACGTGAAATACGTTGTGAACTCCACTGAGCTCTTCAGGTAGATTCAATCTGTAAGCGACCTTGCCAATTCATTCAGTGATCTCGAAAGGTCCAACATAACGTGGGTTTAGCTTGCCTCGTTTACCAAAACGAACCATACCCTTCCAGGGTGAGACTTTAAGTAGAACCCGGTCCCCGACCTGGAATTCTAGGGCTTTCCTACGCTTATCAGCGTAGCTTTTCTGACGGTCACGAGCCGCTGCCATTCGTTGTCGTATCTGAGCAATCTTTTTTGTCGTGTCGACGACGAGTTCTGGACCTGTGATCTGGCTGTCGCCAGCTGTCACACCCCAACCGATGGCGGAAACATCGGGGTATGGCACTGAGCGAAACAGATTGTCCAGAAGTTTCCATAACAATTATCATTACTATTCAATCTAAAATAACATGTCCCATACCATGTTTCAAACAGTAAACAAATTATTATAGATAAGATCTAGGCAAATAAATTCTGTTCCGACAACTCAGATTTAAGTAGAGCAATTGTTTATCTGCTTCTAGAGACCCTTGATTCAATTATTACAGACAACTATTTGTTGGACTCTAGAGCGTTATTCTAGCTTCGATTTCCTACCAGATGTGCATCCTAAGCACCTGTCACATACGTTAAAATAAAGTCAATACATAAAATGTAAAGGTGAGCATACAAGTTTGATACTAGCATATAGAGTTCGAATTCGTTTACGCATAACCAGCACGTACACATAGAGAAATGAAGCACGTTAGTTATCGACATAGACCCATCGATACCAATGACTGCGGGTTGACTGCCTAAGGAAGTTCGCAATACATGATTACCACCGTAATCCATGCAAGTAATTGTCCTTAACAACCCCTGCGAACAGGTGCTGAGTCCAAACTATAGTACTATCGTTGCTAAGGCAGGTAGACAGCATTCCATGTGTAAACATAACAAACAAGCATTCATAAGCCACGTATAACATGCGTTAACGGTTAGCATTCAAATAGTATTGAGTAGTGTGTTCGTTGTGATTTGGATAGTTGTAACGTATGTAACACCCAAAAGTGCATAAAGCAAAAGGGGATCGAGTATACTCACAGCGGTTGATGGATTGAAGGGAGCGTTTAGCGAGTAAAGTTAGCCTGAATAGTTTGGTAGCATAACGATAAGTGACACGTAAAACGATACAAAGTGTGAATGGGTCGGATAGCAGTTAAGTCAGATGGTAATCCGATCGGACGGCTTGTTTGTGCGGATGGCAATCCGTTCGGATGGTCATCCGGTCGGACGGTAATCCAATCGGATGACTATTCGAGTGGATTGTTTCTTACTATGAGAAGGATGTGTTTGTGTATAATGGCTTGTCTTTTGAAGTTTTCGTTGTAGCATTTTGAAAACATTGAAGTATCTCTATCCTTCAAGTCGGTCGATCGGACGGTCAATCGTGCGGACAACAATCCATTCGGATGGTCATCCGGTCAGACGGTAGTCCGGTCGGATGGCGACCTTAGTGATGAGGTTACTTAGTGGGAACAATTCATAGCAGAAGAGGCACTCGGTCGGATGTCCATCCGACCGGGTGGCAACCCTGTTAATGAACATGTTGAAAATTGTTTAAGTCTTTAAAGTCCTAGTATCTCATGATCCGAAGAGTAATCTGGTCGGATGGTAGTCCGGTCGGATGGCAATTCGTTCAATACTCAAACTTTAGGTAGAGTTGATTAAGTGTGGGACCCAAGGTGTTATCCGTTCGGACAGCAATCCGTTCGGGTGGCTTATCCGCTTGGTCAGTAGTCCGGTCGGACAACATTCCGTCCCGATTGTTCCGTTCGTCCTACACTTGGTCGTTTTGATTGTTTGTCGTTTTATCAAGACGTTTTAACAACGTGTTAACCAACAGAATCGTATTTTGACCCAACTGACCTGATCGACAGGAATCACCCTAGTTCGACCAGTTAACCGATTCAAGACGGTTGTTCTTGTTTAACCCAAAATCGGTGGTCTCGTGAGTAGAATCCAGATCTTGAGCTAGCACAACACTAAGAATGAGCGGAGGACTAGATCTAGATTTGTTTCTTTCGGTCTCAAGCGTATTGAGTGCAAAAGAGTTGAAAGAGAGTTAGAAACCATCTTTCAATCCTTTTTCACTGCGTTTATGTTTAGATCTAGTATAGATCTTTGTTCATTTGTGTGGAAATCGGTTAGATCCGAGTTGTTCTCAGTGGATTGAAGCCAAAACATGAAGTTCTTCAAGAACTCATCATGACATCATCCTAGAACACCTCAAATCTAGCGATTTTACGGTTAAAAGTTAAGATTCAAAAGATAGAAAGGTGTAGGAGTGCGTGTAGGTCAAGAAAGTACAAGATTTAGGATGAGATCTTACCGGGATTGAGAGAAATCGAAGAAAAGGTGAGCCGAGCGTGCTGGTCGGACAGAGGTTTCCAAAAGTAGAAAGTTTGAGAGTGACATGGGTATTTATAGGATTCCAAAAAGGGAAAGGGTGGGTCGGTCGGATGGCATCTCGCCTGGATGACTGTCCGGTCGGATGTCATCTCGGTCGGATGACGACCTGACACCACAATCAGGTGGCAGCCCGGTCGGATGGCAATCCGGCCGGATGGCACTTGGTTTAGGTGTTTGGCGTGACGATTTTTGTTGTTTCGATTTCGATTGCGAGCGATTCGATGCGATAGATTTTCCTAGTCAAATTACTTTTAATCCCAACTAGTATATCTATCATAGTTCGATTCCGATTGAGTTCGATTGCGTTTCGAGTTCGATTGCGATTCAATTGATTACCACACATAACATAAATGAACATGCACAAGTAACACATAAGGCACACACACACGTATAACGGTAACTAAAATGCGCAGTTCGAGTTGCGATTTGATGTCGATTCGATTAGCATAGTTTGACTATCGTTTAGCTTTATCGCATTGTTACTTCCTATAGTTCACAGTCGTAAGTCGAGTGGATTGCGAATAGCATACGTCGATTATTGTAATTATTGACACTTACTCCACATAATACAACTAAAATAAACATACAAAGGAAATCTACTACAAGTCAAATTGCGCGAAATAGGTCGTTGACTTCGACCTTGACTTTGACTTCGACTTCTCGAAAACACGGGATGTTACAGCCTCCCCTTGTTTAGGGAATTTCATCCCGAAATTAAGTTGAAGCCATAACAAACAACTGTGGGTACTTCGCCTTCATGTCGCTTTCGAGTTCCCAAGTGAACTCTGCGCCTCGCTTGCCTTCCCATCGGACTTTCACAATAGGAATGCGAGAGCGTCTGAGTTGCTTGGTTTGGCGGTCCATGATTTCGACAGGCTTCTCCACGAAGTGTAGTGTTTCGTTCACCTAAAGGTCATCGAGTGGTACGTGTAAGTCGTGGTCGGCTAGGCACTTTCGGAGGTTTGACACGTGGAAAGTCGGATGGACGTTACTAAGTTCCTCCGGTAGTTCGAGTCTGTAGGCGACTTTTCCGATCGTTTCCAGAACCTTAAAAGGTCCAACATATCGAGGCGCGAGCTTTCCTTTCTTGCCGAATTGGACCACACCCTTCCAAGGTGATACCTTTAGGAGTACGTAGTCACCAACGTCAAATTCAAGGGGCTTGCGTCGTCTATCAGCATAACTTTTCTGTCGATTCTGAGCTTTTACCAGGTTGTCTCGAATTTGGAAAATCTTGTCTGTCGTTTCTTG
This sequence comes from Helianthus tuberosus, assembly GCA_030545235.1. Taxonomy (NCBI): domain Eukaryota; kingdom Viridiplantae; phylum Streptophyta; class Magnoliopsida; order Asterales; family Asteraceae; genus Helianthus; species Helianthus tuberosus. The sequence continues at coordinate 157,305,998 of CM060394.1, forward strand.
TAATAGCTCAGGACCGGTTAATTGCGAATGCCCGATCTCGTGCCACACAATAGGTGATCGACATCTTCTTCCGTATAAAGCCTCGAATGGTGCCATTTGAATGCTTGCATGATAACTGTTGTTATACGAGAATTCGACTAACGGCAGGTATTTATCCCAATTACCACCGAAGTCTATGACACACAAACGGAGCATGTCCTCAAGAGTACGAATTGTTCTTTCAGTCTGACCGTCGGTTTGAGGGTGGAAAGCGGTACTTAGATTTAGCGATGTACCGAGTGCCATTTGAAATGTTTCCCACAGTCGCGAGGTAAACTGAGCGTCACGATCAGAAATGATATCACGAGGCGTCCCATGATTACAAATGATCTCATCGGTGTAGATTCGGGCTAATCGTTCTACCTTGTAGTCTTCCCGTATTGGTAAAAAGTGAGCGGATTTGGTCAAATGGTCAACCACAACCCAGATGCTGTCGTGACCTGATGACGTGTGCGGTAGCTTTGTTATAAAGTCCATAGCTATACTCTCCCACTTCCACATGGGGATCGGGGGTTGCTCGAGTAAGCCAGAGGGTCTTTGATGTTCAGCCTTGACTCTTGCACAAGTTAGGCATTTTCCAACATAGAGAGCAATATCCCTTTTCATGCCCGGCCACCAGTACTTATAGCGAAGGTCCTGGTACATTTTGTCGGCACCGGGATGAATAGAATACCGGGATTTGTGGGCTTCGTCCATCAAAATCTGTCGCAAATTGGTCCGTTTGGGGATCCAAATTCGGTCCAGAAAGTGGAATATCCCATTCGACTTGCTCACAAGCTGGGCTCCATCGTGGTAGATTCTTTCCTTCTTCAGAGTGCGTTCGTTAAAACACGCATGCTGAGCTTCGCGGATGAGGGTCTCGAGGTCGTATTGGGTTTGAACATTACGAGTGCTAAGCAGATAGCTCCGTCTGCTGAGTGCGTCGGCAACAACATTTGCTTTACCTGGGTGATAACGAATCTCACAGTCGTAATCGTTGAGAAGTTCTACCCATCGGTGTTGACGCATATTAAGTTCCTTCTGATTAAAGATATGATGTAGGCTCCTATGATCGGTGAAGATCGTACACTTGGTACCATACAGGTAGTGTCGCCAAATCTTTAACGCAAAAACAACTGCGCCTAGCTCGAGATCATGGGTTGTATAGTTCTTCTTGTGGATTTTGAGCTGACGAGATGCGTAAGCTATAACCTTGTCCCATTGCATGAGGACACAACCAAGACCAAGGTTGGAAGCATCACAGTAGACAATGAAATCGTTGTTTCCGTCGGGTAATGTGAGAACAGGAGCATTGCAAAGCATGTGCTTGAGAGTTTGGAAGGCAGACTCTTGTTCATTTCCCCAAACAAAAGGCTTGTCTTTATGCGTAAGAGCGGTAAGCGGCACAGCGATCTTTGAGAATCCTTCGATAAATCGTTGATAATAGCCCGCTAGTCCGAGAAAAGAATGGACTTCAGACGGGTTCTTAGGTGTAATCTAACTTTTAACAGCTTCAATCTTCGCAGGATCGACGTGAATACCTTGATTATTTACGATGACCCAGGAACTGAACTTCCTCCAACCAGAATTCACACTTGGAGAACTTGGCATAGAGTTGGTTCCCTTGGAGTAGCTCGAGAACCAATCGTAGATGTTGCGCGTGTTCGGTTTTCGATTTGGAATAGATCAAGACATCATCGATGAATACGATGACGAAACGGACGAGATATGGTTTACACACGCGATTCATCAGATCCATGAAAACCGCGGGTGCGTTGGTTAAACCAAAAGGCATAACAACGAATTCGTAGTGGCCGTATCGAGTGCGGAACGCGGTTTTGGGTATATCCTCCTCTTGAATACGTAGTTGGTGATATCCTGAGCGTAGATCGATCTTCGAGAAGCACGTAGCACCTTGTAGCTGATCAAACAAATCATCGATGCGGGGTAGGGGATAGCGGTTCTTGATAGTTAACTTATTCAATTCCTGATAGTCGATGCACATCCTGAACGACCCATCCTTCTTTTTGACGAAAAGGACTGGCGCGCCCCAAGGAGAGGTGCTCGGGCGAATGAAGCCTTTCTCAAGTAATTCCTGGAGTTGGTTTGAGAGTTCGCGCATTTCGGATGGCGCGGGTCGGTAGGGAGCTTTGGCAATAGGGTTGGTTCCAGGAATGAGGTCGATACGAAAGTCGATATCACGACTTGGCGGTAGTCCGGGAAGATCCTCGGGAAAAACATTAGGAAATTCTCGAACCACAGGAACGTCTTTCACTTCCTTCTTCTCTTTCTTTTCCTTCTCCGCTACTACAATGTTAGCCAAGAAAGCCCTGCATTCCTTGCGGAGATACTTGCTAGCTTGAACACATGACATGAGCTTGAGACCTTTCGAAGTAGTATCACCGCAAACACACAATAAATCACCATTCGTAAGCGAGAATCGGATCATCTTTTCAAAGCACACACCTTCAGCATGGTTTTCGCGAAGAAAGTCCATGCCTACTATGACGTCAAAACTTCCGAGTTGCATCGGAATAAGGTCGATTGGGAAGATGTGATTATTGAGCTCAAGGGTACAATCACGAAGAATAGAATTAACGGCGACAGTTCTTCCGGTAGCGACTTCAACATCGAACGTCGAGGAGAGTTGGGAGCGTTTACGATTAAGGAGCTTCTCGAATTCGAACAACACAAAGCAATTATCAGCTCCAGTATCAAATAAACACGAAGCATAAATACCATTCACAAGGAATGTACCATTAACTACGTTGTTGTCGTCTTGGGCTTGACGCACGTTGATGTTGAAAGTTCTGGCGCGTGCGACCTATTGTTGCTGCTGTTGCTGTTGTTGCTGGTGTTGCTGCTGTTGCTGAGGCTCTTGTTTCACAACCTTGTTTGGGCACATGTTGGCGAAATGGTTAGGATCACCACATGCGAAGCAGGCTCTGGCATTGACCGCGGGTGTCGGAGGAGCTTGTTGACCCTGAGGGGCGGTGAGCAGAGCTTGATGAGCAGGAGCTTGTCGAGCATGGCAGTTGGTGGTGAAATGACCGTACATATTGCAATAAGCATAAAAGCGGCAAGCGATGGTAGTCGGGTGATGGTAGGTACAAGTAGGGCAGAGCGGGTGTGGCCCAGTGTATGCACGCTTAGCAGGCGGTGCATTTGCCACAGGCGCCGCTAATTGACGCTGTTGGGCTGGTACAGCTTGAATCGGTGCAGCAGTGATCGCACAGTTCTTGTTGCTGGAGCTGTTCTTTCTCTTGTTCTTCCTCTTGTTGCTCGATGTGGTGGTGGTTTCAGCAGTTGGTGCGGTGGTGGTGGCTTGATGCAGGTGCTTTGAAGTTTTATCCCAGACACCGGCCTTGACCCTCTTGTCGTTGATCTCAGCGGCCAGTAGGTAAGTCTCTTCGATCGTCTTAGTCTTAGCCGCTTGCACGAAATCTGCAACGCAGTCGGGCAAAGCTCGGATGTACTTCTTGATTGTGATCTCCGGAGTCTTGACTAGGTCAGGGTAGATGATGCTGAGCTGCTTGAAGCGAGCAGTGAGAGCAGCGTTGTCACCTTCCTTCTGCTTTATGTGCCAGAATTCATCTTCTAACCTTTGGCGCTCATGAGGAGGGCAGAATTCTTCCAGCATGACCTCCTTGAGTTCGTCCCACGACAGACCGTAGGCTGCATCGTTTCCCCGCTTGTTTCTCTCGGCCGTCCACCAGTCTAATGCGCGGGACTGGAAGACGCCGGTAGCATTCAGAGTACAAAGATCGTCGGGGCAACCGCTCTGTCGCAGAGTGACCTCGATGGAATCAAACCATTGGAACAACGCTGTAGGGCCTTCCTCGCCAGTGAATTCTTTTGGCCCACAAGACTTGAATTGCTTGAAATTGAAGGGGGCTTTGGTGGTAGCTTTAGAAGCTTCAGTTCTCGACTCTTTAGACGACTTGCTGACGTTCTCGTAGACCTCGCTCACAGCCTTTGCTACACTTTTAGCGATGATGGCAGCAAGGCGCTTGTCTCTCTTTTCTTAGCGAGAAAGTGAGGGATGACGGGATCCAAATGACATTGTCTGCAACTGAGATCGTCACAGGACTCAACACAATGTATTCGAATCTCACCTCACACGTCTACTACTTACTAAAGCTCAGGAACACATACAATTACGTAGGCGCATAAACACATAGTCAATCAGTCACAGATTCACATAAGCACAGATTCACACAGTCACATGAGCATATAGAGTACAGAGGCATGTTAGCACGAAGTCACCAGATGCAGTCAGAATACAGAAACCTATCATTCAAAGTTTGCGAGCGTTCGAATATAGCGATCGCGTTTAGTACATCGAGTAGTATAGTATACGTGTATGACATAGCATAGGTCGTCCATAATTTAGCGACTTGTCAGCGTCTTGAGGTAGAGATGTAAGGCGAGTTGTGTGTGTCGAAGTGAAAGCAAAAATCGAGTAAATCTCCAAAAATTTAAACATATAACAGGTAACACACAAAATTAACGAATCATCAGAGTCAGCAATTGCGGGCTCAGAATCGAAACACATAAAAATCGAGGAATGGATTGTCCGCGGCTATCAGACATTGACTATCCAAAGTGGTTCGACTATTCGCATGGACTTGTTGTACACGTTTGACCTTCGGGGTAGTGCCTTTTGCCTCGATTCTTGGGCGTTTGGCACATATCCTGTTAGTCATATCGTGGCTTCAAGTCGTTGGAGTCCGTCGAAACTTTGGTGAGAGCTTTGTAAAATGAGCGGAACAAGCAGTCAAGGTTAGGGTTTCACCCCTAGCTTAACAACTTCGTCCCTGTTTTAATAAAATAGAGGAGATTATTCATCAAAATATGGATCTCACTCCTGATTTGGCATAATTCTCCTCGTTTGTAGATAAAATGCGGGTTGTTCAAGCAACTTTAGTCGAGAGTTTGCGGTTTTCACACCTAATCTCGACTTTATCGCCTATTCATAATTGAAAATTCGAGTGCATTGATAGTGTAACATAAGCGAGAATAGTGAAAGATAATCTCATACATAATCCCTACTGGATGTACTCAAGTTGGTCTGTTGGTTCCTAACTATAGACTAGGTATCTAAGACCTCGACCCGGACTAGGTCGTGTCTTGCCTAATTCCCTATAGTTATGGCTCTGATACCAATCTGTCACACCCCAACCGATGGCGGAAACATCGGGGTATGGCACTGAGCGAAACAGATTGTCCAGAAGTTTCCATAACAATTATCATTACTATTCAATCTAAAATAACATGTCCCATACCATGTTTCAAACAGTAAACAAATTATTACAGATAAGATCTAGGCAAATAAATTCTGTTCCGACAACTCAGATTTAAGTAGAGCAATTGTTTATCTACTTCTAGAGACCCTTGATTCAATTATTACAGACAACTATTTGTTGGACTCTAGAGCGTTATTCTAGCTTCGATTTCCTACCAGATGTGCATCCTAATCACCTGTCACATACGTTAAAATAAAGTCAATACATAAAATGTAAAGGTGAGCATACAAGTTTGATACTAGCATATAGAGTTCGAATTCGTTTACGCATAACCAGCACGTACACATAGAGAAATGAAGCACGTTAGTTATCGACATAGACCCATCGATACCAATGACTGCGGGTTGACTGCCTAAGGCAGTTCGCAATACATGATTACCATCGTAATCCATGCAAGTAATTGTCCTTAACAACCCCTGCGAACAGGTGCTGAGTCCAAACTATAGTACTATCGTTGCTAAGGCAGGTAGACATCATTCCATGTGTAAACATAACAAAATAGCATTCATAAGCCACGTATAACATGCGTTAATGGTTAGCGTTCAAATAGTATTGAGTAGTGTGTTCGTTGTGATTTGGATAGTTGTAACGTATGTAACACCCAAAAGTGCATAAAGCAAAAAGGGATCGAGTATACTCACAGCGGTTGATGGATTGAAGGGAGCGCTTAGCGAGTAAAGTTAGCCTGAATAGTTTGGTAGCATAACGATAAGTGACACGTAAAATGATACAAAGTGTGAATGGGTCGGATAGCAGTTCGGTCGGATGGTAATCCGATCGGACGGCTTGTTTGTGCGGATGGCAATCCGTTCGGATGGTCATCCGGTCGGACGGTAATCCAATCGGATGACTATTCGAGTGGATTGTTTCTTACTATCAGAAGGATGTGTTTGTGTAAGATGGCTTGTCTTTTGAAGTTTTCGTTGTAGCATTTTGAAAACATTGAAGTATCTTTATCCTTCAAGTCGGTCGATCGGACGGTCAATCGTGCGGACAACAATCCGTTCAGATGATCATCCAGTCGGACGGTAGTCCGGTCGGACGGCGACCTTAGTGATGAGGTTACTTAGTGGGAACAATTCATAGCAGAAGAGGCACTCGGTCGGATGTCCATCCGACCGGGTGGCAACCCTGTTAATGAACGTGTTGAAAATTGTTTAAGTCTTTAAAGTCCTAGTATCTCATGATCCGAAGAGTAATCCGGTCGGATGGTAGTCCGGTCGGATGGCAATTCGTTCAATACTCAAACTTTAGGTAGAGTTGATTAAGTGTGGGACCCAAGGTGTTATCCGTTCGGACAGCAATCCGTTCGAGTGGCTTATCCGCTTGGTCAGTAGTCCGGTCGGACAGCATTCCGTCCCAATTGTTCTGTTCGTCCTACACTTGGTCGTTTTGATTGTTTGTCATTTTATCGAGACGTTTTGACAACGAGTTAACCAACAGAATCCCATTTTGACCCAAGTGACCTGATCGATAGGAATCACCCTAGTTCGACCAGTTAACCGATTCAAGACGGTTGTTCTTGTTTAACCCGAAATCGGTGGTCTCGTGAGTAGAATCCAGATCTTGAGCTAGCACAACACTAAGAATGAGCGGAGGACTAGATCTAGATCTATTTCTATCGGTTTCAAGCGTATTGAGTGCAAAAGAGTTGAAAGAGAGTTAGAAACCATCTTTCAATCCTTTTTCACTGCGTTTATGTTTAGATCTAGTATAGATCTTTGTTCATTTGTGTGGAAATCGGTTAGATCCAAGTTGTTCTCGGTGGATTGAAGCCAAAACATGAAGTTCTTCAAGAACTCATGATGACATCATCCTAGAACACCTCAAATCTAGCGATTTTACGGTTAAAAGTTAAGATTCAAAAGATAGAAATGTGTAGGAGTGCGTGTAGGTCAAGAAAGTACAAGATTTAGGATGAGATCTTACCGGGATTGAGAGAAATCGAAGAAAAGGTGAGCCGAGCATGCTGGTCGGACAGAGGTTTCCAAAAGTAGAAAGTTTGAGAGTGACATAGGTATTTATAGGATTCCAAAAAGGGAAAGGGTGGGTCGGTCAGATGGCATCTCGCCCGGATGACTGTCCGGTCGGATGTCATCTCGGTCGGATGACGACCTGACAACACAACCAGGTGGCAGCCCGGTCGGATGGCAATCCGGCCGGATGGCACTTGGTTTAGGTGTTTGGTTCGATGATTTTTGCTGTTTCGATTTCGATTGCGAGGGATTCGATGCGATAGATTTTCCTAGTCAAATTACTTTTAATCCCAACTACTATATCTATCATAGTTCGATTCCAATTGATTTCGATTGCGTTTCGAGTTCGATTGCGATTCAATTGATTACCACACATAACATAAATGAACATGCACAAGTAACACATAAGGCACACACACACGTATAACAGTAACTAAAATGCGCAGTTCGAGTTGCGATTTGATGTCGATTCGATTAGCATAGTTTGATTATCGTTTAGCTTTATCGCATTGTTACTTCCTATAGTTCACAATCGTAAGTCGAGTGGATTGCGAATAGCATACGTCGATTATTGTAATTATTGACACTTACTCCACATAATACAACTAAAATAAACATACAAAGGAAATCTACTACAAGTCAAATTGCCTGAAATCGGTCGTTGACTTCGACCTTGACTTTGACTTCGACTTCTGGAAAACACGGGGTGTTACACCAACCTCTGCCCAACAAAGAGGTGATCGGCATTTACGCCCATACAATGCCTCAAATGGAGCAGCCTGGATACTGCTGTGGTAACTGTTGTTATACGAAAACTCCACCAAAGGGAGGTGTCTTTCCCAACCATTGCCAAAATCTATTACACGCTCTCGAAGCATGTCTTCTAGGGTTTGGATGGTGCGCTCAGACTGCCCATCCGTCTGTGGATGATAAGCGGTGCTCATGTCTAAACGTGAGCCAAAGGACTTGTGCATAGCTTGCCACAACTCAGAAGTAAAACGTGCATCTCGATCGGAAATAATGGAGGTTGGCACCCTGTGCCTCGAAACCACTTCCTTTAAGTAAACGTCTGCTAAAGTAGAAAACTTGTCTGTTTCTTTGATAGCCAAAAAGTGATTAGACTTAGTCAATCGATCCACTATCACCCAAATAGTATCGTTTCCTTGTTGTGATCTAGGTAGGCCAGTAACAAAATCCATGGAAATTTGCTCCCATTTCCATGTCGGTATCTCTGGTTGTTGAAGTAGGCCGGATGGTTTCTGATATTCAATCTTGACTCTCGCACAAGTCAAACATTTGCTGACGTAAGTTGCTATGTTGGCTTTCATGCTAGGCCACCAGTATGTAGTCTTTAGGTCGTGGTACATCTTATCCGAACCAGGATGTACTGAGTAACGAGACTTATGTGCTTCATCCATCACAATCTCGCGTAAGTTTCCATAAAGTGGGACCCAAATGCGCCCTGTTACGTAGTAGGCGCCGTCTTCCTTTTGTTCTAATCGTTTCCTCGATCCTCGTAGAGACTCGGCCCTGATATTCTCTGCTTTCAATGCTTTAACCTGAGCATCTCGTATCTGAGTAGGAAGACTAGATTGGATGGTAAGTTGTAACGCTCGCACGCGCTTAGGTTTTGACTCCTTTCGGCTGAGGGCATCGGCCACAACATTGGCTTTGCCCGGATGGTACTTGATCGCGCATTCGTAATCATTCAAGAGCTCGACCCATCAACGTTGTCGCATGTTTAACTCCTTTTGCTTGAAGATATGCTCGAGACTCCTGTGATCGGTGTAAATGGTGCACTTGGTACCGTACAGGTAATGTCTCCATATCTTAAGTGTGAAAATAATAGCTCCCAGCTCCAGATCGTGTGTAGTGTAATTTCTTTCGTGGACCTTAAGCTGGCGTGATGCGTAAGCAATGACCTTGTCACGTTGCATCAACACGCAACCAAGTCCTTGGATGGACGCGTCACAATAAACCACAAAATCTTCTGTGCCTTCAGGCAATGAGAGGATAGGTGCGCTACAAAGTCTATCCTTTAAGTGCTGAAATGCCGATTCCTGTGCATCACCCCCAATGATAGGTGACACCCTTCTGAGTTAGGGAAGTGAGAGGTTGCGCAATATTGGAGAAATCATTGATGAACCTTCTGTAGTAGCCCGCAAAACCCAAGAATTGGCGGATTTCTGTTGGTGTACGGGGTGCAGGCCAGTTCTTGATCGAGTCTACCTTGGATGGATCAACATGAATCCCATCCTTGTTTACCACGTGGCCTAGGAAGTGGACTTCGCGAAGCCAAAAGTCACATTTCGAGAATTTGGCATACAACTGCTCTGTTCGAAGAAGTTCCAAAATAAGCCTCAGGTGTTGTTCGTGTTCCTCCTGACTCTTCAAATATATCAGGATGTCGTCGATGAATACAATGACAAACTTATCTAGGTAAGGCTTGCACACCCTGTTCATAAGATCCATGAAGACCGCAGGTGCGTTTGTCAATTAAAAAGGCATCACTAGAAACTCGTAATGCCCATATAGAGTCCTGAATTCTGTCTTAGAGATATCCTCGTCTCGGACTCTCAATTGATGGTAGCCTGACCTTGGGTCAATCTTTGAGTAGAAACTCGACCCTTGCAACTGGTCGAATAAGTCATCAATACGTGGAAGAGGATAGCGATTCTTCACGGTCACCTTGTTGAGTTCGCGGTAGTCAATACACATTCTGAAGGTACCGTCTTTCTTCTTCACAAATAATACTGGAGCTCCCCAAGGCGAAGAGCTAGGGCGAACAAAACTCCTGTTCGACAAGTCCTGTAGTTGATTAGACAATTCTTGCAAACCCTCCGGTTTGTAGGATGGTGAGAAGTACGAGTAATCAGAGTTGCATCTGGCGTGAGATCAACTGAGATTCTTCTCTATAATTGTGGAAGTTGACCGGTAACTTCTACAGGTAAGACATCGAGAGAAATCACGGGCAGTTGGTGGATCCTCGATCCTCTTTTCCTTAATCTTGACATCAGTAACGAGTTGTTGTTGAAATGACGCTAACCGTTGCACCACTCTGACACGTTAGAACAGATAACAATCCTCCACTAAGGAGGGGGATACGTAGAATCTTCTCCTCACAGGGTACATCTATTGAGAACAACATAAGAAAGGTCGATGTCGAACACTTGTCCCACAAGGTCGAATTTGCATCCAAACGATCATATAAGGTTTCCATTGTCTTGCCCTCAGCTGATTCCGCAACAGGTTCAGTTTCAAGAAGCATCAGGGTTATATAGAACAGAGACGAAGTGATTCGTTACCAAGAACATGTATGCCACCATGTTATTACCATCCTGGCATCGCCCATGCCAATCCTAAATGCCCCTCCATAAGCATCATTCCCAGTGTTGCTATTTTCATTACAAGGATTTCAAGTACTGTCATTGCTACTTAACTTAACCACGGCCAATCCATGTTGTAGGCACTTTTATTTCCATACTGTAGGCTAGGGTTACGAATACCTTGTTGTCGCTGTGACTGCTGCTCCCAATGTCGCTGCTCGAAACGAAGCCCTATGATTCTTCACCATCAAGGCCCATCTCTTCACATTCTGAGCCACGTCCTAGAGTGCTACTCACTGTGCTGGCAGTTGCACCTTCCACGTTATAGTCGATTGTCATTGCTTATGCCCTGATTGATTCGTAAGAGTTGACTCCCATAAGTCGCTGACAAGGGTTAAGGATTCGTTTGAAGCCAATTCGTTGGTGCTCGTTGCTGGTAATCAGGGTCGTCAAAATACTGGGGTCGGTAAAGTACTACGCTAAACCTTCTGCCCATCGATGTTGCAAGTCGTTTGAGTAATACACCGTGTGTTGCGGGAGTGTTGCAGAAGTGATCACACTTTGGGATCTAAGACATCAATACATGGGTTCTAGCAAACGAAGAGGAGTAAGAAAGTTATCGATCAATCATTCGACACTGCGACATCCAACTCAGGGACGTTCGTATAAGCCCCTAACATTCTACAGGGTTCGCCAGGTGTTCAGATGAGTGTTCAGGTAATACTCAATAGCATCGAGATTCAAAAGGATCCAGAGAAGGATGAAAAGTTCACGTTCGAGTAGGGGACAACCACTGCTATGACCCCTATAGGTTTGTTATGTTTCACATCGATCAGATAAGGAACGGAACCCCCTTTTCACTTGTTAAGCCTCACTGGGACTCGCATGCACCCCACATTATTATTATGTGTGCAGCCACAATAATATTGTGATTTGCATGCTCATCTCAGCTCCTCCTAACTCATGTCAAATGGTTCCTCAAACTCAGATGTCAAACGGAGGTCGTCAAGGTAATAAGATCATAAAAATCCAAGGACTATGGCATACTATCAACGCATCATAAGGTAAGCAAGCAATTCATGCCATCATGCTATAGTGACGAGTGTGTGTTCGTATGTTTCGTCATAAACAAATGTGTACTAGTTACGTAATGTATACAACAAGTAAGAGGGACGAACCTTGCAATCTGGAGCTGAGTGTCATGGTCGTATACACGTTTTCAGAACTGTTCGGTTATAGTCTGGTTTTATAAAAACGTTTTTCCCCATTTTAAAACCAAGTTCACTATAACCAATGGCTCTGATACCAATCTGTCACACCCCCAAAATACCACATGCGGAGTTACCGCGGGGCGTGTAACGTACCAGGATCTAGCCACCAATCATATTGAACTCATAGGTGTATTTAAATAAAACTTTTATTTATTAACATTAAGTGTTACAACGTTACAAATAATTCACAGTATACAGCGGAAGCATAATTCATTCATTAAGTGTTTACAAACCACATGTAAAAACCATTAGTCTTGTGTTGTGATTCCATGTATCTCGACCCATGACCACTCCAGCCTCCCAGACAGCAAGTTCCAACAATATGCACCTAAAGGCCTGCAAGGCATATAACAACGAGTCAACAACAAAGTTGAGCGAGTTCACAGTTGGTTGTCCATTTTAAAGTTGTTCCAAAGACCACGAGTTCATTCAAAAACCATGAGTTATCCAATTCATTGTTTCCCAAACCATAACCAGTGGGGGCTACCCCATGTGAACCACTAGACCCGTTACCATATCGACCACTGACTGAAGTAAGTTGGTGCCCTAGCGTCAATATCTATCATCATTGACGTGCCCAGATCCATTAGTTCACGCCCTTCCTCTGCGGCACGGTGTGAGGCTTGTCAAACCTAAATAGCGCTATCTAACTAATGACCCGCTCGCCATTGGCCCGGCGATTAAGTCGATATAAAATGAGGGACTTCATGATAGAGTTTTTGGTCTAGCATCCGTGTTATCACCCTTCAATAAAGAGGATGTGTACGAAATCCCCAAACCAGGAGATTTCGCAAGTTCCGATTAAGTTCTTAGTACGTGTTGTCACCCTTCAATAAAGAGGATGTGTACGTGTTCCAAACCAGGAGATCACGCAGTTTCAGTTCAATTCCTTTACCCATTCCCAACCCCTGGGAATCCCATGCCTTGTAGAAAGTGTGAACACACCTCGGTTTGCTCGGTATGTTTATCTACGTTACACTACTTGTTCCAAATGGATCAAACACGTCCTAGCATGAGTACCAATATCAATCAATCTTTGGTGCACATAGTCCGCATATTTCATGTATAATCAATTTATGTATTCATTGCGCATATATCACAGAGCCAGGATACACGTAGTACACGTACATAGTTCCAATCATACTAGTTAATCCATCAACCCCAATATTAGTAAGTAATCACTTAACACGTATTCTGTTAATAGGTAGATTCGATTCACGACTTCATGCATGCAGGACATCCAATATTAAGTCTTTCGACACATAAGTAGGTAAACCAATCATGATAAGGATCCACTTAGGATTAATATAACTCACTATAACCCTTCGGCCCAAGTTAACTTTACGACATCAAGCATCCTAGTCAAAACAGTTCGTGCCCAAACGATTTCAGGCCCAATTCTAAATTCCGTTTAAGTGCACGGCCCTATTTCTATAGTGTAACCAGCTGGGCTTGTGGCCCTATGTTATTCCCTCGGCCCAATCCCAACACACAAACAATTATTTATGCACCTCATGTTGTCTTTACCTCGATGCCCTGTCCAACGTGCACTTCGGCCCAACCTTAGTTTCACCATTGGACACCCCAATGGTGTGTAAGTCTAGTGCCGGTTAACCCATTTACCCTTGGCCCACACCCCTTAACTATTATTTAGCATAACCCCAAATTTGTTTTCCATAATCATCATATTATTTAAGGTGTGCGAGAACCCCTAAACACTTTTTAAAAATTTCGAAAAACAAGAGCATTTTACAAACAGGTTATTATAACATGATCTACTCTATCAATTATTCACCCTCATGTATACAAAAAGTTTATTATAACAATCGGCTATCATCATCAGAACCTCGAAATCATGGCCATACACAAAACCCATAATTTAATGATTAACATTAGTAAAAACATAATTAATTTAGATAGGTAACATACCACATGGGCACTCATCACAAACTAGGCCACTACATAATCATGGTCCAATAAGCCTTTAGAGTTCAATTTGTTTGTCAGCCATGAATTCCCAAGACAATTGAGTGGATAATTTGGTCCAATCAAAGTTGATTTGCATGTGATGTTTTAAATTGGATTGTCGGTCAATGTTATTGATTCTATCAATTGTTTGTGTCACATACTTATGAATCATCATATCACTTATTAATCATCACCTAACATATATCACATAATCAGTAGTCATGAGATTAACAATCCCTAAGCCTTATTAATCATGCAAGAATCATAGCATCAGATTTCTCATGTTTATAAAACATACATACAGTTTTGGTTAATCAAGATTACACATAACACAACCACCAACTAAAAGTTAGCATAAATATAAATTCCTAACCAAGATCCTGATCGTAAGAGGTGATGTCTCGATGATGATGGGGGAGGGGGTCTACTGCCGCACACACTTAGGAAGGGTAGGGTTAAGTTCTTTTTGTTTGAGTTCTAAGATAAACACTTCAGTGGGCTTAAGCCCATTCACGTGGGCTGTTAAAACACTTCAGTAATTCTATGGCTTTGCAGGCTTTGGGGTGTGGCCCAAACATACAATCGATACAAAGATTAGCCCACTTCATCCTATGATATGCAACATATACAACCATGTTTTTACGTTTTACGATTAGAGGATTTATTAAGGTTACGACTGTTGAGTGAAAAGAATAACATACTTAAATGTAACGAAGTTATAACACCCTAATACGTTTCACATGGAAAAGAGAAAACGGAAGGTTAAGGCCACAAGATTAAACGACGCTAACCTCTGAAGTTCGGGTTGTCACAATATAGACCGTAGAGATATGAATGGTGAAAATCTTTTATTTTATATGGACAGTAAAATAATGCCAAGACACCACAGACAAATGATAAGGAAGTTTCACCTTCAACATAAGAAACTAGTTATTAAAGTTATTAATACAAACCAAACAAAAAGTGCGAAAAGATTAAAAATCAAAAGTATTACATTAAATGCTTGTCTTCACCAAGTGATGTAAGAGACTTAGCCAAACATGGTCTTTGATTGACAAGAACTCTTACTATCAATCTTGGATCCTGAGACTACTACACACACTCTAAGGTGGATGATGGATGATGGTGGTGGATGTGGGTGTTGTAGTGGTGGTGGAGTGGTGGTGAAGTGGGAGAGAGGTGGTTTGCCAAGGGATGCCTTTGAAGTGAACCAAGCACCCCTATTTATAGCCTGCACAGAAGCCCGAACACGGGGCCGTGTCCAGCGGACACGGGGCCGTGTCCTCCTCTTTCTCTTTCTTCATTAATTGTGATTGTCTGTATTAGGCTCCACACGCCCCCATGTTCGCTGGGCACGGCCCCGTGTGCAGAAGCGTATCTGTACTATCAAGATTTGCAAAATTCTGCGAATCTTAGCGTTGACCACGGCCCGTGTTGAGCCGGGCACGCCTCCGTGCTGGGAATAGAAGCTTCTATAGCTTTGTCATTTTCTGCAGACATCTGACCACGCCCCCATGTTCGCTGGGCACGGGGCCGTGGTCAGGCTTCTGTTTCTTGTTTTTGCTTTGGAAGATGTTGTCGAGGGGTCGGGCATGCCACGTTTATTCCTTTCCTTGTATTTATGTTAGTTTTTGCTGCATATTTGTTCCTTTTGTTCATTTAAGCCCATTTGGTCCTGAAAATACAAAAGGAAGACAAAAGCACACTTTTTCGAACATCAGTACTAAAAAAGGGTTAGTTTTATGCCTCATTTGATGTAATTTATATGTTGCATTTTGCACACATCAAATACCCCCACACTTGAATCTTTACTTGTCCTCAAGCAAAACTCTTTATTATGTGGCTTACACACACAAATGGAATGTGTAGAAGAGAAGTTTTGGGCTTGTCTTGAGTGTCGGGAATCCAAGATCTTTATTGGGTTTTATTTTTATGCTATTTACAATCCTATTCGTTATGATTTATTTAGAACGTTTCATAAGAGAAATAACTTATTTGGGCATAACATGCCTCTTTAAAATTTCATTTATATACAAGTTCACATACCTCACGGGAGATCACTCAACACTCGGCCGAAGATGTATTTTTGTGAAACACTCGAGACCGGCATGGAACTTATTTCTACCATATGCTTGCCAAGCAATCAATCCTCCTCCTTTTTAACTATAAACCTTTGTAAATATCAAGAGGACTTGGGGAAGGGTTAGGCTTGAGTTAAAGGTAGGTGGTTTTGGGTTAGTGGTTAGTAAAAAAGGTTAAAAGCGTAAAAAACGTCGGTCGTCGTAAAACTTTTTGTTTTTGTGACTTTTATTCAAACTAAGCATTTTCAAACAAAGTTTCTTTGAGGAACTTGTTTGTTTATTGCTGGACTTCATTTTTTTATAAAGAGCGTCACAAGAAAACCGAGCTTTTTACTAAAATAAGGGGTTTAAAAGAAAAAGGGTTTTGGTGGGTAAAGGGTGTTTGTTTTGTGGGTTTAGAAACGAAAATGTTTAGGCTCAAAGGGGTTAACTAGGGGGATTTTGGGTAGGTGATTAAAAAAATGAAAAATAACGGTGCTGAAAGAAAAATAGGTTAGTCCTAATGCCTCCATCATTTACTTACTTGGGTTTAAGTTGGTAAGGACCAGGAATGTATCATCGTGGCAAGTTCTAGATTCGTAAGAACCAAGCGGCTATTCACACAAGAAACGAAAAAATGAGCATTTAGTTTAAAGATGTATGCTTGAATGCTCAATAAAGGCTCAAAACTCACTTTTTGTGGGAATGGGTTTATAATGTGATCAAGTATATATAATCAAATTTTAACTAGATTTGTCATGCCGTTTCATAATTTTCTTATGTTGGTTCTTTTTATCACGACGCTATTGGTTGTAAATTTGTAAAAATATAACCTTTTTAGAACTTTTTATTCCCAAATTAAACCAAGACAAGTAAAAAAACGAAAAGTTTTTGAAAAACTTTGGGGTGATTAGCGGTTCCAATAGAGTTTTGTGTAAGGCTTGTTATTACGACTTGCAAAATTCAAGGTTTTAGCATCCCCCCCCCCCACTTAAATTACACATTGTCCTCAATGTGTCCCAAAAATAAGTTTTTAGGTTTATTGAATGTGTAAAAAGGTGTTATAAACAAGATTTTGGTGTTACTGGGCATCTGGACACGGCCCCGTGCTGGGTGAGCATGGCCCCGTGGTCAGACTGCCAGTAACAAAAACTTACAGAAAGTGGCCACGAGGGCGTGCCTGGTGAACAAGGCCCCGTGGCGGGCAGATTATAAACAAACAGCAGGTTCAGGGCGATGGACACGGGGCTGCTGGCTAGGCACAGCCCCGTGGTGACAATCTGCAATCTTTGAAAACAGGTTTTGGCTTTCGGTTTTGGCTTTCGGTTCTGGTTTCTGGGCTTATGTAGCACTAATACATAGTGCTTCCAAGCCTCCTAGGTACCTGTTTTACTTAAAAATACCACACCACACAAATAACAAACATCCTATCTTACCATAAGTTTACCATCCACATCACAAACTAAAAAAAGAAAGAAAAAAAATGCAAGAAAGTAAAAGTGTTAACTGAAAGTAAATTGTTCAACATTGGCACGCAGGCCAGATAATTGTTTTTAAGAGCAAGGGGTTAACCTGTTAAGAGCTTCAACCGTGTCACATTACCTCCAACGCCTCCATTTCAATCCATATCTTCATCCTCGTCATCTCCTCCTTGGTTCTCCATGTACTCCCGGATGTTGCCGATGTCATCTAGTATATCGGAGATGTTCCTCTCCATTGCTCTGACCCGGGTGTACGTGTTGCTTGCCATATTGTAGGTGTTGCGGGTACACATAAGGTTTTCCTGCAAAAGATCATGTAAGCTTTGAAAATTAGGAAAACCACCTCCTTGAGAGGATGACTGACCCGGATCACCATGATACTGATACTGGTACTAGGGAGGAGGACGGATTTGTGGGGCGTGAAGGACGAGAGCCTCTTGTGGGTTCCAGACATATCCCTGAACCATTTGAAATCGAACCGTCCCGTCATTCGCTTCGTTGATGATTCCAATTGAGCGGTATATGACGAGGTCCACTTTACCCGACCATGGGCCCTTCTTGAAAAACCTTGGCATCCTTTGCACGAAGTTCTTGAAAAGGCGGTAGATCTACCCTCCAAAAAGGATTGGGGTCGGGGGATTGGCTAGCTGGTTAGGTGCATGTTGATGAGGAGCAGGTGTGGAACATCACACGGTTGTGAATGCAATGTAGGACCGTCAGATCACGTAAGCCAACAACACCAGTACTGTCATGCCTTTGGCAGAGGGAGTTGCTAAGGACCCTACGAATGTAGCGGTATAGAGGGTCCTGCAACTGTGTGCTTTTGGTTTGGCTTGGGTTATAGGCTCCTTCCCCAATTTGAGCCCACGCTGCTTGACGTTGGTCTTGCGGGAGTTCATGGAGACCGCCCGTGTTTTCCTCATCTCCGGCTTCTTCTTTAGCATACAACCCTATGATTGACCCAAATTGTGCAATCGAGATCGAAAGCACATTCCCAGCACAACGAAACTCAACCCCCTCTTCATCAAACGGCTCTGCTTTTCCTTTGAAGGCAAACGTGCTATAGAACTCCATGTTGTATTTGTGGACCGAATGGAGTCTAGTGCAAAGGGCTACCCTAAGTGGACCAGTGACTAGGGTGTTGAAGCGGTCAATCTGCCCCACTGCTTCCAGGGTGTCTAGGCATACTTGTCGCGGGTTTTCCTCGGGCCTTGTCTTAAGAACTTCAAATCGGGCTTGAGCAGCCCATTCATTCTGGTTGAAGCGTGTGAATTTCTTAGCCATCTTGACGTTGTTGAACGGTGGAAGAACATGAAAATCTGCAGAAATTCAGCTCGGCTCGAACTGAATTCGAGCTGGCTCGGCTCGAGCTCGAATTTCAAATCGAGCTGAGATTTGAGGATCGAGCTCGGCTCGATTAAAATTCGAGTTGGCTCGGCTCGATCTAGCTCGAACTAACAAAGAACCACAAAATTTACTAATTAAAAAGCCCTAAAAATGAATCTTTTCATAGACTAAGGGCCATAATTGCAATTTAATTTAACCAAATGGCTAAATATGCAATTATAAATAGTTAACTCACTTTGTACATTTGCTTTACCTTCTTTTATAGGGGAAATACTCCCTTAGTTTTTGTCTTTTAACCGATATGGGACAACAAAATGAAGGATGTAAACCTTATCGAGCCGGCTCACGAGCCGAGCCAGGCCAAGCTCGAGCTCGGCTCGTTTACAAACCGAGCCGAGCCGAGCTGGCTCGTTTACAACCGAGCCAATTTCGAGCCAAGCTTTTTTCGAACTTTTTTCGAGCGAGTTTCGAGCGAGCTGCGAGCCACGAGTTTTTTGAACACCCCTACGGCTAAGTGGTTTGAGTCAGCAGAGATACAATCTCAAGTAGCAGGGTTAATGTATTAATAGTATTTTACATATGAGGGAATCAAGCTATTCGTACCCCCGCCATCCAATACCAGTGGGTATTGAAGGAGGTCCTAGTAAGCTTGACCCAGGTCCTTGCAGGATCTTTACACTGAACAAGACAAGAACCTTACCAAACCATTCCCTTAACCCCCGACCAGGTAGCCAACATATCTCTATATAGACGGTAGAGATATGAATGGTGAAAATCTTTTATTTTATATAGACAGTAAAATAATGCCAAGACACCACGGACAAATGATAAGGAAGTTTCACCTTCAACATAAGAAACTAGTTATTAAAGTCATTAATACAAAACCAAATAAAAAGTGCGAAAAGATTAAAAATCAAAAGTATTACATTAAATGCTTGTCTTCACCAAGTGATGTAAGAGACTTAGCCAAACATGGCATTTGATTGACAAGAACTTTTACTATCAATCTTGGATCCCGAGACTACTACACACACTCTAAGGTGGATGATGGATGATGGTGGTGGATGTGGGTGTTGTAGTGGTGGTGGAGTGGTGGTGAAGTGGGAGAGAGGTGGTTTGCCAAGGGATGCCTTTGAAGTGAACCAAGCACCCCTATTTATAGCCTGCACAGAAGCCCGGACACGGTCCCGTATCCGCTGGACACGGCCCCGTGGCCATCCTCTTTCTCTTTCTTCATTAATTGCAATTGTCTGTATTAGGCTCCACACGCCCCCATGTTCGCTGGGCACGGCCCCGTGTGCAGAAGCGTATTTGTACTATCAAGATTTGTAAGATACTACGAATCTTAGCGTTGACCACAGCCCGTGTTGAGCTGGGTACGCCCCCGTGCTGGGAATAGAAGCTTCTATAGCTTTGTCATTTTCTGCAGACATCTGACCACGCCCCCGTGTCCGCTGTGCACGGGGCCGTTGTCAGCATTCTGTTTCTTGTTTTTGCTTGGGAAGATGCTGTCGAGGGGTCGGCCATGCCACGTTTATTCCTTTCCTTGTATTTATGTTAGTTTTTGCTGCATATTTGTTCCTTTTGTTCATTTAAAAGCTCATTTGGTCCTGAAAATACAAAAGGAAGACAAAAGCACACTTTTTCCAACATTAGTACTAAAAAAGGGTTAGTTTTATGCCTCATTTGATGTAATTTATATGTTGCATTTTACACACATCGGTAAGGATCTTACAAGCTCAAATGGCGGCACACAAAGACATCGATCGAGCTTTTGGTGTTATACATAAAAGATGGCGCATTTGGAGCATGCCATGTCGATTGTGGAACAAAGAAAAAAATGAAATGTGATGTATGCGTGCGTTATTTTACACAACATGATTTTAGAGGATGAGAGACATGCAATTTGTGAATATTATGGGGGAGGAGAGACAATCAAATAACGAAGACATTAGTGATGATGCGAGAACATTAAACAGATTGAAATCCTGAACAGACAGACACATCAGAACATTTGAGCGGATTTAGTTGAATATATTTAGATGATTTCGAGATACAACCCGATGACGATGATAATAATTAAAAATATGTGATGTAGTAATATTATATTTGATGTAATTTTTTATTTAATTACCACACTATAAATAAGCAACATGTTGTTGCTTCATATGCTTGTACCCTATGCATAGGGTGTTTTCCAAAAAAAAAACATAGTTTTTCACTTTCAACCTATAAGTTTTTTTATCTTTCACATTTTAACTTTTTTGATTTTTTTTACTTCTAACCTTAAAACTTTTCATCTTTTACAATTTAACACAAACATTTTTTTTTGTTCAACTTTAGTCCATCATATTTTTATCTTTCACGAGTTTTTCGTTTTATTACGAGTTAACACGCCGCAACGTGCATGGGGGTTCAATGTTTTTTCATCTATTTTTTTTAGTTTGACAGGCCCCGTCGCAACGCGTCTATTTTTCTTCGTTTGACAAGTTTATCGCAACGCGGAGGTCCCAGATGGACTTAGTTATTCTTTTCTACGTTTTACATTACGTCTAACTTTTGCATTAACATGACGCAATGGGTGTGCGTGGTTCAACAATTTTACGTATGTTTTTCGTTCGATGTTATTTATTCCTTTTTAATTTATTTTATTTTTACGAGCTTTTCTGATGTTGGTGGTTGCTGGCAATGGTGTGGCATTAGTGCTACTTGGCATGATTTTACGAACGTATTTAACCTATTAAGCTTTCTATTAATAATTTGTTTCGAGTTTACCCCTATACCTCCTTTACTTAAAAAAATATTTTTTACGTGCATATTTTTTAGGTATGTGTTGGTATGAATTCAATTTGCTCTACGTTTCGACGTAAACTTTTTCTGAAAACGAGCTAGGTCAAATATAATACGTTTTCCTATAAGAAAACCATTTTTAGGTACATATTTTTATATACGTTTCGGTATAAATTCAAGTTGGCGTATCTTTTGATGTAAACTATTTTGGGAAATGAGTCAGGTCAAATAAAATATGTTTTCGTGCTTATTTTATGAATGTTTTGTAAAATTTGTTTCGAATCGAGTGGAGTCAAATCAGAGTTTCTTTTTTTCCGTTTTTTTTTCAAAAGCTCTAATTAATCTCTTTTAATTATATGTGTCAACTTTTCCGTTACATGTGTTACGTTTTCTATGTATGAGTCGGGTCACATATAATACATTATGATTGTACGTTATAAATTTGATTTACTTTATGTTTTGATCCAATCACAATGCTTATATAGGTTACATTGAGTTCAATCGGAAATGTCGAAACACGCGTTTTCATATGATTAACGCATCACATAATATTTGGACAAATCCATTCGATGTTTGCGACGTACCCGCGCGGCAACGCGCGCGGGTCTTATTCCTAGTTAGATATATTTTTCTAGTATAATTGTTATTGCCTTTTTTTTAATTAATATAATGTTTTTCCTATAAGTTAAATTTATTTGTTTAGTAAAAGAAAGTGTATAAAAAAACGAGTATAACGTGTCGACTCATACTCCAAACTAGGGCTGGCATAATGGGTTAACTCGATCTGTTAAGACACGAAAACGATAAGACACGAACCTGAAACACGTAAACACGAACACGGCACGAAATCTTATCGTGTCAGATTTTCGAAACACGAACACGAACTTGTTAATAAACAGGTTACACGAAACGACATGTTAAGACACGAAAAAATTACTAACGTATCATACGACCTATGTAAGACATGAACACGACCTGTTAAGACACGAACACGGCATGTTTAAAAAACGAACACGACCGAATTGGGGAAGCTATGAACCAAATTGGGAATGGTGGTGTTTGTGAGAGAGATTTAAAAATTAGGGTTTGGATTGTGGAAAAAGAACTGCATGTGTTTGTGTATAATTCATCCCAAGTCCCACAATTGATGACCCCATGTCCACACCCACATATAATATTTTTTTAATTTTTAATTATTAACATGTACTTAACGTGTCTTAACAGGTTAACGAGTTTTAACCTGTTTAAACACGAAACCTGTTAAGGTCAAACACGAAACATGATAACTTTGTGTAGGTTCGTGTCAGAATTACCAACCCTACTCCAAACCCAACCTCTCCACTCCTCTACCTTTTGAGGTTTGAATTGTAGAGCCCTCTACGTAATAGACACATATTAACTTATACCCTCAACCCAAATCCCTCCACTTGACCACTTCCTATGCTCTTACATAAGGGTGAGCGGAGTGGAGCTCGGTTTGAGGGAGTAAACGTCTTTACCGAAGCGGTAAACCACCGCCAACAACCTCTTTACCGATTTTGGTTGAGGGGTTCGGTGAAGCTACACCGATTCGGTGAGAGGGAGGGAAGGGGGGGGGGGGGGATGGGTGTGTGTTGGGGTCCATTACTTCTCAACCAATCACACATTTTTTCCTTTAAAAAAAATAGTTTACCTAAACTCCGTTAGGTAAACAACCGCCAACGTTTTTGAGCATTAGGTAACTTATTAGGGTGAATTGACATGACAATGTGTGATTGGATGAATTAGTAGTCTACCTATTTGGAATAGGTAACCACTCCCTTCACCCCAAGGCTGGTGGGTGTGGGGGACGCCACCCCGCCACCTCAGCCTCCATAGCGCCTAAGGGGCTTCATCGTCCACACCGCTGCAATTAAGGGGGAGGGGGCGCTATCATCCTTCCGCCACCATATTAACGAGCAAAGGAGGGGCTCCATCAAATTTGATTGGCTTTAAAGGGGGCACTATAAAGCCCCTAGCCACACCCTATAAATTAAATAAGGAGGCTTTAAATCCCTTCACGGAAAAAACATCTAGCCACTCCTCCAACCTAACATAAAAGAAATCCCAAAACCTATACGAATGGTCTAAGGATATGCGTCCTCCTCTTTCTAGGTCCACGTCAGACGAAGACATGGCACCCCGGCGCATGTTAGAACCAACATCACCCTGCAGTGCATGATTAAATTACGCATACGTGTCTCTCGATAAATATATTTTGTTTTAACATCACCAAATTTTGGATCATGCTCCACTATGGATAAGAGCAATAAACAGTCAGCAACTTTGACTTTCATCCTCACCCTCCACGTGTCACCAACTTTAAATAAAAAAACTCATCAACGGCCCACATTTTTTCACTCTGAAAACCAGCCGCCGTACCATAACATTTCCCGTCTGTGTGCGCGAATACTATAAAACAAACTGCTGTAACTCTCCGTCATAACATCGTCGTGATATTTAGAGAGAGAAAGAGAGAGCACAAGAGCTACTTTTAGAGAGAGAGAGAGAGAGAGCAAGAGATACATCTAGAGTGAGAAAATAACAAGTCTCCGTCATCACATCGTCGATCGTCGTTATCCTAGAGAGAGAAAGCAACAGATATTTCTAGAGTGAGAGAGTGAGAGCAAGCGCTTTTCTAGAGAGATAGAGAGTAAGAGCTATTACTAGAGAGAGAGAGAATTAGAGAGAGAGAATGCAATAGATACCTTTAGAGAGAGAGAGAGAAAGCAAGAGAGAGTTCTAGAGAGAGAGAACGATGAGTGAAGAAGGAAGTCCGAGGAGTCCAGAGGCGAAGCTAGGGAAGGAGGTGGAGGATCTGTGGGACGTACAAGAGGCACAGCTCACACCTACCGAGAAGCTAAATGCGTGTTTCGAGAGTATTCCGGTTTCTGAATTTCCTCATGCTTCGCCTTCACAAGGTATATATCATTAATTTTATGATTCTGATTGATTCGCTGATTTTTTATTGATCGCACAAATTCGGTGATTCAAACATATTCGGATCGTTCTGTTGTTTTAAATCATACGGAACAGATCAAGAGCATATGTTTACAACGATGAATTTCGTGATTAGTCGCATATTGTCACAATTCCGATCGGATTTTACTTGATCGATCTCGTAATTACGAAATTTAATCAGTTGAGTGTATGTAGTTGCGTGTTTCTGAGCGTTTGTGATGTTAGAAAATTAGCTTCATAATTCATATTGAGTATTGACCACAGATTGTATTTGATATCGACTGATCCACACTGATCGATATGGTAACTACGATTTGTTTAGTGGACTATGGTTGTGTAGTGTGTGGTCCAGATAGTTCTGATTTTTGTAAGTTCACTTGATTCTTGATCAGATGTTTAATATTGAATTGATGAGTACTTATTGACTTATTGTCTATACACGATCGGTGTAGTAATTGCATAATTTAATATTTTAGTTAGATGCGATCGGTATGATCTCTAGTTGCGAGTGATGTTTAGGACTGTCCAAAAAGCTTGTGGCGCATTTGGAAGAAGCTCGAAAAAAGCTTGCTCGAATTGGCTCGGTTTGAAACCGAGCTGGCTCGGTTTGTAAGCGAGCCAAGCCAACTCAGTTTAAATTCGAGCCACGCCTGAGCTCACCCTGGCTTCGCTTGGCTTGGCTTTTGAACTGTGCTAGTGATGTTCACATGATCCTTTCAAGCAAAAGTAGATTACGCCTGCTATAGTCCCCCCCCCCCCCCCCCCCCCCCCCCCCTGATGTTTACCTATATATTGAATTCACCGATTAGATTGAACATCTGACTTTTTTTTTGGTTCAGTAATTGAGATAAGATCAGACGCAAGTCTGGGCGAAGCTGTCCGACTGCTGTCCCAAAATAAAGTTCTTGGTGCACCTGTTGTGGATGTTGATGCACCAGAAGACGCTAGTTGGATTGACAGATATCTTGGGATGGTTGAGTTTGCAGGCATTGTTGTTTGGATTCTGCATCAGGTTCACACACTTGTTTACTTGATTTGTAAATAACCTAGAAGGCTAGATATGCTGCTTCTTTATTAGTTTAATAAATTAATTAATGTGTTATTGTTGCTCTCATATATGTGCAGTCTGAAAAGAATAACGGGTCCGATGCATGTGATGCGTTTCAAAGTGCCATAGAGGACTCTATGGGACCCGCAGTTGTTGCGGCAGCTAGTGGGATGGCTTCTCCAAGATATAGAAGCTCACAGCCTGGTTCTCCAAAGACTGCTGGAAACTTTTTTGAGATATTAACTTCCTCTGATTTCTATAAAAACACAAAGGTTTTACGTCCGACTTTTTTGACATTCTTCCTTTTCTTCTAAAACTTATTAGGGTTGCCAATTCACGACACGGCCCGAAACACAAGGAAATAATTAGGTTTGGGCGTACATCTAAACAAATCGTGTTCGTGTTGGCCGTTTAATTAAACAGATTGACCCGCCAACCCGTTTGGTTAAACATGTTTACTTGTCAACCCGCTTAACCCGTTTATTACGACCAGTTTAACACATTTACATCCTGTCAACCCTTGGCCAACCCATTTGACCCGTTTAGATAACTGGGTTAAACGAGCCATGTTCGAGTAACACTTTTTCTGGGTTAGGTTGTTGTCTTTGACACACATATATATACGGGTCATGTTCAGGTAATCAGGTCCAACGATTTAACCTGCCAACCCGACACAATCGACACTCCTCAAATTTATGATTGTTCATATTCCATTACCTGTTTCTCTCATATACTTCATAAAAACACAGGTTAAGGACATCTCAGGATCATTTCGATGGGCCCCATTTCTTGCATTGCAGACATCAAACTCATTTCTGACCATGCTTTTACTACTCTCAAAGTACAGAATGAAGAGTGTACCGGTAGTCGATCTTGGGGGCCAAAAGATAGACAACATCATTACACAATCTGCCGTGATACACATGTTGGGAGAATGTTCTGATCTCCAATGGTTCCGAAGCTTGGGTTCCAAGAAACTATGCGAGCTTGGTCTTCCCCTGATGAACACAGGGGCGGACCCAAGCCCATCCCAAGGTGGGCGGGCGCACCCCCGGGGAAAAAAAAATTTAGTGCTAATTTCCGTCGAAAATCTCGTCCGCACCCCTTGGAATTTTCCGACCGCACCCCTTGAAATTTTTCGTCCGCACCCCTTAGGTAAAAAGTGTTATCAATTTATATTTTAATTTTTTTAGTAAACTCTTATTTAAAAAAAAATACTACCTAAATTATATAACTTTTAATACCTAATTAACTAAACCCAAATACCCATACCTTTACCCACTTATAATTCCTAACTAGCTAGCCCACTAAGTCTTAGCTCATTAACCAAATCCAACAATATTTCAAACTATAATAAAATAATTAAAGCCCAAAACCTTTAGAAATTCTCTCACTCTATCTCTCTCTTGCGTCCCTGCACTGCCAACTAACAACATCACCTAGCGACAACAGTCCAGCAGCCGGCGACCACCATAATTAGCCACCATACCACCGTCGTTCGACACCAAATCTAACCGGAATCCGAACACGGTAAGTTTCTTTGTTATTTTGATTATTTTGGTTGATATTATAGGAGGAAAAAAGGGTAATAAAGTTGGTAAATAGGTTTGAAATTTTGTGTGTTTTGACGTTGTTTGTGGTTGTTTAGATGATTTTTAGGGTGATTATGTTGTTTATATATTTTTAGGGTAATTACAACTTACGTTATGATTTTTAGGGCTTGAATAGTTGAAAATTAAAATTGAAACATTATGTTATGGAGCGATGAACTTATGTTATATAGAGAAAGAATTGCTTAAGAAATTAGCTTTAGATGATGTTTTGGATAGATTTCAAAAAAAGAAAACCCGTAGGGTGTCGACGTTTTAATTATGTTTGTAACAAGGTTTGACATGTTTTTGATGATTATATAAATTTAGTTTGATGTTCGTTTGTTTTACATGACCCGACCCGACCCGATACGAACCGATTTTTTTACTTATATACCTAGAGACCCAAAATTTTTAAAAATGTTCCGCACCCCCATGGAAAAATTCCTGGGTACGCCACTGGATGAACACCAATCAAGTTATTAAGGTACACATGATCATATACAAACAACAAGAAACTACCTATCTTTTGTTTTCTTGTTTTTTTTTTTTTTTTTTTTTTTATAAAAAGGTAGTCATTGTATAAATATAATTATATCTAAAAATAGGTAATTATTGGGATTATAATGACTTTGCAGGTAGATGAGGATGAACCGGTGCTGCAAGCGTTTAGGCTAATGAGGGAGAAGGGGGTCGGTGGATTACCAGTGGTCAGTGGCGGAAATAAGCCAGTTGCTAACATAAGCATTAGAGACAGTCAGTTCCTCTTAATTGCCCCTGAAATCTACAAAGATTACAGGTTCGTTACACCATCTTCTTTACCATTTCTGCTGCATAAATTCCACAATTTTGCCCAAATCAAAGAAAAAAGAAAACTAGGATGAATGTCATAGAGCTCTGACAAAATGGGCAGTTAGTGGGTCGGGTTAACCCACAAACACTTTTCCCACGATAAAAGGATTTAATAAATAATTATCATGATAAATACTATTAAGATGTTTGTTAAACTCTTTTTTTAAAAATAATACTCTGAATGCTGGAACAAAGTGCGACTTACGAATTTGAATGCAATAATAACACATTTTGGGCGACTGTCAACGCATTTACAGGTTGCAGAAAACAGTGTTTAGACTACTTCTATATTTGGGTCAATCTATTTTCACCCTTAAAAGTTAAAATTACTAGGTATTCTAATATGACCATTAGTAACTTTAATGTCTTTTTTCTTTGCTTTTCATTTAAAGTTTAATTTTGTAATTTTGTTATTCTTAAATGTGCTATATAAATTCTGCCGTGATATTATCTAAATTTCAATATATTCAAAACCGAGGCGTATGACGTATCCAATATAAATCTATTATAAATGTCATGGCCAATTTTTGGAAAAAAAATGGATATATCACAACACCCTATTCATAAGTTATTTGAATTTATATATAAAATATTATTTTAAAAAAAAATATCAAAGAAACACAGTTAACACCCTTTTAAAATTTTTGATTTGATCCACTAAAAAGGAAAAAAAAAAAAAAGCTAAAGTGGGCAAAATAGGCTACTCAAGTTAAGTTAATATTTATTTGTACTTTCATAATCATGGGATTTGGACTGTAGATCCATCACAGCCAAGAACTTCGTGACGTCGGTGAAAAGGTATCTAGAGAATAACCAGAAGGCATCACCTTTAGTAAGCGGCATGATTACTTGTAGAAAAGACGACACGCTTAAAGACGTGATCACGAAGCTTGATTCCGAGGAGATTCATAGGATATACGTAGTGGACGACGAAGGCAATCTTGAAGGCGTGGTAACGCTTAGAGATATAATATCAAGGATTGTACACGAGCCTCGTGGATACTTTGGTGACTTCTTTGATGGTGTGTTGCCATTACCTGCCAACAGTCGGGTTTGATTCGAGTATTTACCTCCCGCTTAACTTCTCGGTTTTGCTTTTTTTCTAACATGAGACTGTTTTTGAGTTTGTTTTGTATATATCTGAATAAGTCGTATCTGGTTGCAACTATAAAACGGGTATGCAGACATGCAGGTCTAGTTTGTTTTCTACATGTTTTGTTGTAAAACAAATCAAAGTTTATAAACAAGTTGCGAATCAAAATATGCGTTTAAATTCTACTAAATTTACCTGTCAGTAGGTTCCTTTTATTCAACTTTTTTTTAACAAAAGTATCAACTAATCTAAGTAGACGGGTTACTCAAAATAAATTATATTATTTACTCAAAATAAATTATATTATTTATAAGTGTTTACGTAAAATTTTGAAATGAGCGAAATCTCCGATTACATGTATATTTTAACTCTAAAATTATCCAAACATATGAAATTAGATATTATTAGTTGATTGGAGTGGTGTAAATACCATATGTACCCCTATGTAAAAAATATTGGTAATTAGCTACGTGTCATACCTCTGACAAATTGACATATTACCATATGCCTTTCACGTAGGCCCCCTTATTTTCACATACCCTATATCTTATTTTCACACCCTTGTTGTATACGGTCGTATAACATTATACGGCCCGTTTAGAATGTTTTTGAATAGGAAAATGCGCAGTGAATGTTTTTTTGATTTTACTATATACGGTCCGTATATAGTTATACGAGCCGTATACATGTGTATACGATTTGTAAAACGTATACGGCTCAATGGATTTATTTTGTGAGGTTTTTGATGTTACCAAATGTATACGGGCCGTATAACTGTATACGGCCCGTATATAAGGATGTTTTTTCAAGTATCACGTTTTTTCCGGTAAAAGCACAATCATTCTAGGGTTTCTAAACTCTTCATCACCTTTAACAGTGTCGATAAACGTTGATCGGAACATGCCGCTTAAATCAGAGCACAAGTAGAGTAACGTTACCGATCAGTCCGTTGATGGAAACCTTAGCGATCGTAGAGATCTTCGCGTTGGTTATTTATCGATTCTGCTAGTTATCGGCGGGGATGGGTACAGAAACCACCAAGGGTGATAATGGATTGGTTACAGAAACCACTAGCAGAAGAACCCGACACGTCTTCTATGATGATCCGAAACATTCCGAATAACTCGCAGAAGAACCCGACACAAACAAGTTCTCCACAGTTTGTTATTCAGATCTCTATTCGGTCATCTTTCCAAACTACAACACACGATAACTTTAAACTTTATATTGTGTGATTTGACCAGGAAATGATTGGAGGTGATTTCAACTTTTAATAAGCTGTCACATTTGTCAAATTCGTTGCGTGCATTCATATTGTTTAGACAATAACAGATAATAAACGGATTGTTGGACTTCTTGTTCCAAATGCACTCCTCAATTCATCTTTCTTACTCTTTTCTTCGATTTCAACAAATCTTTTCCTTTTCCTTCAATTTCGAGAACATTCTCCGTAACATGAAGACGTGTCGGGTTCTTATACTAGTGGTATTTTAATGAAGTATTGAAGATTGAATGTGCAAACCGCAACCGTTTTTTACTACGGAAACGGTGGCTATGCGAAATACAAACCGCAATCGTTTGTGACTATGGGAAACACAAGTTTTCTTTCTGAGCTTGATGGATGTCCGTTATCTCAGTTGAGGCGTGCATTGTTTAAATCTGAATCAGTTGGTATGTGTTCGTATCAGCGTTGTTTATCACCCTGTGTGAGCATTGGAACAAGAAGTCCAACAATCCGTGCAGTCATATTTGTTGAGACAACAACAGATAATGAACGGATTGTTGGAGTTCTTGTTCAAAATGCAGCTGTAGTACCGGGATCACTGGACCAGACACATGTCACATAGTTTGTCATGACAAAAGATATAGATGTAGGAATATAACTAGATGTTACGTGTGTCAGGATCTTTATCTATCATGTCATCGACCAACTGCTCGAAATCTCTTTCGTTTCTCATGTTAGTGAGAATGTTATCGAAATTGAAGGAAAAGGAAAAATGGTTGCTGATGTTTGAGAATTAAACGCATGTACGTGACAAAACAAGGATCGTTCTAATAGATTAAATATATTAAACAGTTGTCAAATTCGTTGCGGGTTGGTTTTGGGAAGAAAAGAAGGGGTTTACGGTGTTTTGGTAGGTTGAAAGAGGTGAATGGTCTTGAAAGATTTGTTGAAATCGAAGAAAAGAGTAACTAGCAGAAGACGTGTCGGGTTCTTCTGCTAGTTATTCGGAATGTTTCGAATCATCACAGAAGACGTGTCGGGTTTGTATTTCCCATAGCCACCGTTTTCGTAGTAAAAAACGGATGCGGTTTGCACATTCAATCTTCATTGCTTCATTAAAATTAACAACCTGATTCGGATCATCTTTAGTAGTGTTTGTTTAACAACCTGATTCAGATTTAAACAATGCACGCCTCATTTAGTCTTTTTTACTCATTTCTTCGATTTCAACAAATCTTTTCAACAATCAGTAAGCAAATACACAACTTGATTCAGATCTCTATTAGATCATCTTTCCAAACTACAACACACGATAAGTTTACACTTCATAGTGTGTGATTTGACCAGTTGTCAAATTCGTTGCGTGCATTCATATTGTTTAGACAACAACAGATAATGAACGGATTTTTGGACTTCTTGTTCCAAATGCAGCTGTAGGATCCGTACTTAAAGGTCTCTCTAAAATATGCAACCGAGACCGCCTTGTTAATTTTAATGAAGCAATGAAGATTGAATGTGCAAACCGCAACCGTCTTTGACTACGGAAACGGTGGCTATCAATGCTTGGAAAATTGCATCAACTCTCCTATATAAACATACTCTTCTCCAGACCCTTAGTTGTTATGAATGACAACTTGAGGGGTCTATATTAGCATACTCTTCTCCAGACCCTTAGTTGTTATGAATGACAACTTGAGGGGTCTAGTTAACTTTCAGATTCAGATCCAGGAAGCAGATAATTTGTCAAAAGACATGGCAGACTGACAGGTGCATCCATTTAATTCTTTAATCTATTAGAACGATCCTTGTTTTGTCACGTACATGCATTTAATTCCCAAACATCATTACAGATTCCACGTTTAATTCCCGAATGCATCTACTTCTCGCAGGTATAACACATAGTCAAGGTAGTAAAATGTGAGCTTTTACACCAACCATATTGATATTCTAGTTCTCCTTTTCATTCAATGATTAAGTTGTAATATATGAATAAGATACCTTCGAGATACTTCGTGTTAGTTTGATTTGAATTTTGAAAGTTGGAAGATGTATCTGGTGGGGGTGATATGGTAATTTTCAATAATGTTGAAAGGATTGAGCTTGATGGATGTCCGTTATCTCAACGCTTCTCCTTACATTACTGATCTGGAATTGGACAACCGCAACCGTTTTAGTGCTTCTCAATCAGATATTATTTATTGAATCATAACTGAAATAGTCGGAAAAAAACTGAACCGAACCAACATAGTTGAAGGTGCATGTCTGCAAAAGGTGCAAGAGAATGACGAGTGTTCAGTTGTATTTTTACAGATTTGTTTCTTATTGGCCATTATTCGACCGAGTAATCAGTTGTATTTTTACAGATTTTTTTCTTCAACATAGTTAACTTTCAGATTCAGGAAGACATGTTGTGCATTGTTTAAATCTGAATCAGGTTCTCAAACAAACACAACTATACAAAAAAAGGATCGTTCTAATAGATTAAAGAGAATAAACCACATCCTAAATATAATATTTTTTACCATTTTATACCGTAAGAATACGGGTCGTATAATATTATACAGCCCGTATACAATCATCGTATACATTGTATACGACCTGGTAATTTTTTTTCACATGGTGTATACGGGCCGTATAAGTTTATACGGCCCGTATATAATTCAATAAACTTACAAAAGTCTGCTGGCACAACTTTTATCATTCACATCATCCTTCTCGATCTCAACCGGAGGGAAATCCAAGAAACGAAAGGGATTTCGAGCAGTTGGTAGAAGACGTGTCGGGTAAAGATGAATTGGTAATGAACCAAGAATACGAAGATCAATAAAGATGAGTTGGTATTGAACCAAGAATAAGAAGATCAATAAAGATGAATTGGTATTGAACCAAGAATACGGAGATCAATAAAGATGAATTGGTATTGAACCAATCATTTGTTGATATATATAACAAAGTAACCCTCACTCTCAGTCATATCTATAGAGAGAGTTGGGTTTTCAACAAATCTTTGTGTAGTTATTCGGAATGTGCTTGTGCTGTAGAAACCAACAAAATCTGGTGGGGGTGATATAGTAATTTTCAATAATGTAGGAAGGATTGTAGTTATAGAACCCGACAAACCAACAAAATCCGAATACTTCAAACATTCTAAACCCTAACTGTGTATGTGCTTGTGCTGTAGAAACCGGTGATGAATTTGTGTACACAACGGAACGTTCATTACTGATCTGGAATTGGAGAACCGTTGTGTATCTGAATCAGGTTCTCAAACA